>CM060934.1:920696099-921946099 GCA_030765085.1 Allium cepa
GTTTTGATCTAAGATTTCAATTCTTCCATGCTTCAGCAGTAGCATATTGCTCCATGGAGCTAAGGTCCAAAATATGGAATAAACAAGTGTTTCCACGACTCTACCACCCGGCCAATTCTGTTCCACTTAATCTCCTTTTCATGGCCATATATCTTTACGGCTAAGGAATGGGAAATCTTTCCCCTATTACATGAATCAAATATTTCATTTCATCTGGGAAAGCCATCTCTTTCTCCACAATGTCTTTGTCGTTTGATCCAATAGCGTTATGTTAGATAGGAAGAGATTTGATAAATACTAATAACTCTCGGATGAAGTATTAGAACGGAAAGATCCATTAGATAATGAACTATTGGTTCTAAGCCATCTCCGGCGATGAATCAACAAATCTAAGTGCTTTTCTTGCGTATTCTTGATGAACCGGTTTCTAGGTATAGATGTAGAAGAATTTGTTTGGGAAGTAATAATCCCCTTTGACATCTCTTCATCTGCAAAGAATTATTGACGCGAAAACACAGAGACAAAGGGCTGATCTTTGAATAGGAAAAAGAATGGATTTGCAGGGTCCCAAATGAATTGGCTTATTCGAAAAAAGCCTTGTTCTTTGGACGATCTATCTCGTGTCTCGTACTGCATGGTTCCACTCTGCAAGAACTCCGAATCATTCTCTTAAAGCTCATCCTTTTTATGATAAATGATCTGCTTGCCCCGAAATGTCCCGGCCCAATAGGGAAATCCTAATTCTGTGGTCCTTTCGATACAATCAAATAGATTGCCACAGGGGCACCATATTCTAGGAGTCCAAACTATGTGATTGAATAAATCCACCTCTATCTGTTGTGGGTCGAGGGCCCCTTCCCCTTCTTCAAACTAAGATTCGTATTTTTCATAGAAAAATCTCTAATCAACGATAGAACAAGATCCATTTTGCATCATATCTAATAGATTCCTTGGTTCGGACCGAAGAAGTAATGTCACTCGATTATTATCAAACTGACTGCAATCCTTTTCTGTCCGTGAGGATCCCGCCAGAGCGCCTTCTACTTCTAATAGGCCACGAACTAGATCAGAAGCATTCTCAACGAATCCATAAGAAGTGATCCTATTTTTTCACCGGATCCGGGTCCGGGTGAAGACCAAAGATCTTGAGCGACCAATCCGGCAGAACAATTCAAAAGATAAAGAAGTATCGTTAATTTCTTCATGCTCGTTCCAAGTTTGAAGTACCATTTGTACAAATAGGAATCTCCTTCCTTACATGATTTCTTCTTCATATAGATAAATATAGGATCTATGGGGCAAATACTTAGAAGTACATTTTGTGCAACAACCCTTCCTATCTGATAGAAAACGACCCCATGATGCTGAACCGATCTTACCTGGGATCGCGAATCCCAACATTGTCTATGAAGAGAGGATCTAATTATATTAGTTTCTATAATTGATTTCTTCTATGTAATACTAATTGATAGGGCCTCATTGATAAGTGCTACAAGATCTCGTGCATTAGAACCCATGGTTATGGACCCGAATCCGTTAGTATGGAATATTTTCTTTTCCAAGTGAAATCCCCTAGTATATGAAAGAATGAAAAAGTACTTTCGTTGTTGTGGAATAAGAAGCCTTCGTATCTTAATGCATGTATTTAATTTATTTGGAGCTATTAGAGCGGGATCCACTTTTTGGGGACTATGAGTCGAAGCAATAACAAGAATATTTCTAGTGGAGCATCTTTCACAATCCCTGGAGAGATAGTTCTCTAATAGACCGAGGGATAAGTAATTCGACTCATTCACATACAGATCATGAATGTTTGGAATCCATATTATGCAAGGAGACATTGCTTTTGCTAATTCGAATTGAAGGGTGATATCAAATCGGTCTATTTTCGGCGTCATATACATAGTTAGCATATTCGTCATAGTTAGCAGCTCCGTATCAAGGTCATCATCAATATCGTCACTATCATCAATATGGATATTGTCACTATCATCAATTCGATATCATCCATAAGATACTCTTTAGGCTTGTCATCAAGGAACTTGTTTGGAAATACCGTAATGAAAGGAACATAGGAGTTTTCCACTAGGTTTTTGACCAAACAGATCGTCTAGTTCCTATAGAACCTATCACTAAAATACCCCCAGAAGGGGATAGGGCTAAGCGGAGCGAAAAGGGTTTTCCATGAGATGGGAAATGAAAACTATTAGCCCTACACGAGGTTTGTGAATAAGTGATTGTCTGATAATGAGCAAGGAATATCCGTCTTTCTGCTAAACAGAATCTATTGAACTCATAATTCATTAGATACTTTTTCTGAATGTCAACTAAGTATCGTAAGTAAATTGATCCCGGTTGTTCAATCATTTGATAACCCGAGTCATTCTTTGATAAAGGATCACTGTGAGTCAGACTCAATAGAATTTGATCAATCCTTTTTTCTGTCATTAAGGTGGAGAACTGAACCAAGAATTCTCTTTCTTCATCATCAATCGAATCACTGTTCGCGACTAGGATTCCATTTTATCATCAATCCAATCACCGTCCACGTTTTTTCTTTTTCTTATCAATGAATAGATCTCTTTACTTGTACGACTTAGATGTCTCATATTTCTCGAAAAAGTGATTCGATTGATGGAATTTGGTATGATACTTATGAGACCGATGAGATTTATATTCAAATATTTCTTCTTAGAACATATTGATTTGACCCCATAAGTGGGACCACCACCCAATAGCATGTTGCCACCAAAAACTGAACCCTATATCTCTTCCAGAGAATCTCCTAATTATTCCAGAGCAACTAGAAAGAGATTCTTTAACCAAAAAGAATTCAGTTCAGATGTAGGATACCTATCCAGAAGTTTTTGCAACTCAATCATGTATGATGGAATCATCAAAGATTTTATCTTTTCTAACTCTGTCTGTAACTCACTAGAGGCTCGGGAAAAAAAGAGAAGATGGATACGAACGAGATATCCAGCAACAAGAAGAAGGAAAAGGATTGAATAGAGGAACTCCCAAGCATTTCTTGATCTCAGATGTGCCCATATCAATGGAACGGGTGACTCGTTATTTCGATGAATCATTTCTTCAGACAGAAGAAGATTCTATAAACACTTATTCAAAATCTCACTTATCAGAGTCCATTGTGGAAGAATCCTCTGAGGAATTGGCCATGATATATCTGATCCATACATAATATCATGAAACATGGATATAAATTTTTGACTGCTATTAGTATTGGCAATGGGTCTGAAAAAGTATCTACAAGGGCGAAATTTAGGTATTTGCACCCTGTCGAAGTAAGGAACCATGGCATATATGTTTGGAACATATTCCATTTTGAGAGATTTGAAAAAGCACTATCTCGTTGAAAGGTTCCATACATCTTCCCTTTCTCAACGTATTTCTTTAGATAAAGACTCTGTTTTTCCTCTTTTCGGATGGTAAATATTTCTCAGAACATGGAGTGTGAATCAAACCCATGTTTGAATTGAAACTAAGATACTAATGCAAGTTCTTTCCTTCTAAATCAGATAGATTCATATTAGAAAGAGGCAGACAATAAGTTCTTTCAAAACTGACTATTCGTTCCTCTCTTAGAAATGTTGCAGAAATGTCTGCGATCGAGTAAATAGCTCTACGAACGACCGGATCGGATTGGAAAATGGAAAGATTTGTACAAGTTATATGTTTCATCACCACTTTGTAGAAAATCGTTAGGTATGAATATATCGGATACCTGTGACTTGATTGGTGAAATAGTCTCTCTCTCCAAAAAAATATGTTTTTTTACCGACGCACAAAGAAAATATTTTGTTGCGAATGAACAAGATATTGAGGAATTGTCCATATGTAAGATCACCATTACGGATACGGGTCTTTTCCACAGAAAAAGGGAATCTTTTGTTACAATAGAACCAGAAGTGATGTGGATCATTCAAGAATCGAAGTCGATTTGTTTTATAAAAAGAAGATATCAATGAACTTCTATGAAATGGTTTCACGGGATTCAACCAATTGTCTCGATCGTGGGATATCATTGAGAAATAGGAATCCGTGTTATCAAAGAATTTTCCACAATTATTTCTAGCATGGAATGAGTCAATCATCCACTTTGGTATCTTTTTGAACAAAAATGGTAATATTGTTCATCCATTGATCAAGAATTTCGGTCTTTGGGAAGTATCATGATCATCCAATAAGAAGGGTTTCAATTTATTCAAATGAACGGTTTGAACACTTATTGGTTCTAACAACTGATTGTAGGGTTGATCATTCAGACTTTTCAATTCATAGATGTGGATCTCGGATGCGACGACCCGACTTTCTCACCACAGAAAATCGCATCATCTTGAAGAAAGACAGGGATAGAAAAGAGAAAAGAAAGAAGAGAAAGAAGAGAAAGAAGAAACAACATCAGAATCTCAACAACGGAACGAATAAATTATATTAATAACATAAATATTACATAGTATACAGCAATTATCAGAGTTACACAGACAATACAACACATACTAGACAGTTATGAACACCTGTCTAGTAATTACAACTCAAAACACAATACAGAAAACACTCAGAGATACCAACACAGCGGAAAAGTATATATCTACACGCAGAAGCCTCCCGATCCATTGCTCCTCCACAATTCGTCAATGCTAACCTGAATCCCTTGGCTACTCATAAAAATTTGAGTACCAAGGAGTTTAAGAAAAACAGAAATAAACTCCAGGTCAGACATGGGTCTGGTGTGAGTAACGGGTTAAAGTTGCTTAACTTTGAAAAACCTTTGAAAACAAAAGGTATCACGTAAGACTTCCCACACATAAACATGGAAAAGTTTTTATCTTACACTAACCAAAACATTTGATAGGAAATCCAGTGATATTATAATAGTGTCTAGGGTTTTCAAATAAAATACAGAAATAGCTGGAATGCTTACATCTCACGTTCCAACATAGTTGGGCACAACTAATACGTACGACAATTATTGGATTTTGGATTCCATACAATGGCAGGGCTACCGGGGTACCGCCCGTCACAGTACGTGGCCTAAATCATCATACCGAGGATCACTCCCAATCCCCTGCAACACAAAGCCGGAACCATTCCTTACTGAACAGTTCCGAGCAAGACCACCCCGCAGTTGTGATCAGCAACCGCACCACAAAGCCGAAGATAAAGGGACATCTAGACAGGGGTAAATCTTGTCCTACTTGGGCATGACCCACTTAGCCTTGCTGCACCTCCCCTGTTTTATCCATTTCCGGTTGATGAGGCTTGAGGCTACGATTACCTTTATAGGACATATCACTTAGAATGCTCATCGTCCACCTGACGATTTCTGAAAGCATTCAATCCATACAAGTTCGTTCCGGGTTCGAACGAAACCGAAGGCATTATCTCGTTACACTCATTTTGGAATCACCCTCAAGTTAACGATGATAACCCTTGCACTCTGAATCTTCATCTTCACTTCAGATTCACGACCTAACGTTAATTTGGATCGATGTGGTTTTTGGATATCCAAATATGGAAACCCGATCCCGGTCTCATCGAAATCCATAATGTGTCTTTTAAGGCCAAGTTGTTTTAGAGTTTAAAACAATTCAATTCATTATCTATATACACACAGATAGATAATTCACATCACAAAAGATAATCAACATTATCATCATCAACAGATAATCCATATCAGCATTATAAACAGATAATCCATATCATCATCACAATGCAACCAATGCATCCATATCATATAACATTACCTATCTCATTTCTGAGATTACAAACCATTCAAGGTAACCAATATCAATCATCCAAACATAAGCAATGATCTAATGATCACACCATTTATAATTAATTTAAAATGAATTAAATTAATTACTTAATCTCTAATTAATTTAAAATGAATTAAATTAATTACTTCATCATTAATCCTGCTTAACTTAACCATTAATTGATTACAAATTAATTAATTAATCACAATCCTATTATTTATTTCAAACAATCATTCCTGATTAACAATAATTCTAATTACAATAAGTAATTAGCCTTTAAATTAATTACACAAGTTAATTATACTTAACTCTTTGCGATAATTAACTTTTAATTGCTTAATCAATTAATTAAAAATCAATTACATTAATTCTTTATTAATTAATTACTTCATTTATTAATTATTCCTTAATTAATTACATTATTAATTTTATTAATTAATGATTTCTAATTACATTTAATCAATCTCTCTATATAAATTAATTACATTAAGTAATTAATCTGCAATTAAACCACATATATTAATCACCTTGATTAATAACACCCAGTAATTAACTACCCTTAATTACTCATTCCATAAATTAATTACTCTTAATTAATTATCTCAATTAATCTCTTGATTAACTACAAAGTAATTTAATCTAAATTACTTCGATAAATAAACATTTTTAATTACATCCAGTAATTATCAATTAATTACTTCCCTAAGTAATTACAATTCTATTAATTACATAAAGTAATTATCTATCAAATCATCAAGTTTTAAATTAATTAAACTTAATTAATTAATCTAAACTAATCACATTAACACAGTTAATTACATTAAGTAATTAATTCATTAATTACTTCCATTAAGTAATTAAACTCAAACAATTTCATAAATGATTATTATTAATTAATTAATCTAATTAATTATCAAAAATTTAATCACATTAATTAGTTGTTAAATAATCTTAAGTTAATGACCTTCATTAATAATACTTTAATTACATTATTAAGAAACTAACTCAGATTAACCATCATTACTTACAAATTAATTAATATTTAATTACAAATTAATTAATTACTAATTATTAAATTAATTAAGTGTTAACTGCAATCATAATTAATCCTTAATCACTCGATTAATTAATCCTTAATCATTTATTAAAATCTAATTAATAACCCTTAATTGCAGATTAATTAACCTTAATTAATTAATCTCAAGTCTTAATTAATTAATTTAAAAATTCTTAATTACTTAACTTATCATCCATATTATTAATTAATTAAATATTTAATTACCCATTTAAATTAACTTAATAATTTAAATGAATCCAAATTTCTGAAGTTCTAACTTAATTTAAGAAACATTTCTTACTTATATAAAGTATTTAAAAACACTTTGTTTTCAAATTTACTTTAAATTCCACTTAAACTTCATTTTAGACCTAAGATACAAATTTAACTTAAACAAGGTTTTAAAACAATTCAAAACCTTTTATCTCATATGTTAAAAGAAACATCCACTTTATAAAATAAGTTTAAAGAATTTAAATCCCAATTCAATTTAAGTTCAAATCAATTTAAAAACACTCCTAAACATTCCAGGTTATTTTAAAAACAAATTCAATTTAAAAATTACTTTTAAATTTCAAAACTGAAATACAGCTTGAACCTTTATTCCAGATCTAACTTAAATCTTTAAGGCTTTATTTACATTTTACATCTTCCTTTTAAAAATTCAAATCATTAACCTTTTCAATGTAATTAAACAATTTAAATTTAAACTTATTTTATTTTAAAAACTGAAGTTTAAATTTAATTCCAGATTTGAAAACATAGATTTAAACTTATTTTAAATTTCTAATTTAAAATTTTAAACTTCAAATTCAAAACCACATTTGCTTTTTCACTTATAAGTTTTAAAATCAAATTTAAATTTAAAAACATAAATTATTTCAAATCTCAGACAATCTAATTTGAATTCATATTCAATTTCAGATTTTCAAAACTCAGTTTAAATTTCAATTTGCATTTTATACTTTCTTTTAATTTTAAAAACTGAAACAGGTTTTCTGTTCTATTTAAAACCAAACTTAAATTTTCGAAATTCAAATTATTTCAAAAACCAAGATTTAAACAATTTGAATTCACATTTAAATTCAGGTTTTTATCTTAGTTAAAATTTTAGTTTACATTTTAAAACTTAGTTCTAATTTTTAAAAACTGTAACAGGTTTCTGTTTATTTTATAAAACCAGAAACAAAGTTATACTCGAGCCTCCCCTAAATTACTTCGAGTCACAACCACAACAGCTTCGAGCTAAAGCTTGATTTACGCTAGACAAACCCGAGGCCACTTAAACCTGCAACCACCCAACATTCACCATCATCACCACACTGTTTTGTGTACATGCACCCACGACGCTGCCTTCTCCGATCAACCCTGATGATCTCTACAAGTCGCCGATCAACCTCACACCATTATCCAGCCACCACAACGACCACCCAAACCTGAAATCGAATCCAAGTTTACACCCAAACCTGTAAACAACACAGTGCCAAAACATCCCAACCTCTCAACACCACATTCTCACAACTCCGGCCACCAGAAAGACAGCAACTCCGGCCACGTATTTGCCAACTTCCATGCTATCATCATCCAAAAATTCATTGAACTCGATCAATTATAGATGCCGAAATGATCACTTCTTCTAGCCACAGTAAAACTAGGGTTTAAATCTGCAAATCTCAATCACACCCTCAAAGATGAAAGCAACCCAATTCAAAAAATTTCTTATCATCTCTGATAACTCCTCCTCCTCCAGAGACAATCTTGGCATCTCTAATCACTTGTGGCAAACAGAGATGCACAAAACTCAATTTACAGTAAAACTAGAACTGCTCTTTGGTTTTGATATTAAAAATTGTAATTTTACTTTTAAAAATCATAATTTTGCATGATGTTTTGATTCATAATCCTGAAACTTTAAATCAAGGTATTTGAAAGTTTCACAATCTAAAGTTTGTTCCTATGTTTGTAAACTTTAGAGCTGATACAAGATTTTTTTTATCTTAGGTAATATTTTTAACCCATAGTTTATGATGGAAATAAACATAATTTGTTTCTGCCTTGTCTAAACCAAGATTAAATCAAGATAAAGGAATTAAAAATCAAGCAGAAGCTTAAAATTTGAGAAACATACATGTATCAGAAACAAGCATGCATTCATAAATATATTCACAGCAGATTCATAATTTATTTTCATCTCTAAATAAAAGCATGAAAACAACTTTTACCTATTTAATTAATTTTTAAAAATTGAGTTACTCACCTTTTTTTAAACATGCAGAACAAAGCATCATTTTTTGAAAAGCTTCTGAATCCTTTGAAGTCATGTTTGAATGCTTTTAAGACTTGAGTTGTAGATGTTTTCAACTTGCTCGTAGTTGCCACTTTCCAGATTGCAGAAAACAAAAATGTAGACTTTTGTTTGAATTCCAGATTTACAAAATGACATGCAGGCCTTTGTAAGTGGATCATGGATTTGAAGAATGCAGTTGCAATGCAGAAATGACTTCATCTCAGGTTTGAAAATGATGAATGTAGGCTTCATATTTTGATTTGCATGTTAAAGAAACTGGAAATACTTTTGGTGCTTGGTTTGAAAATGCTTTGAACTTGAAAATGAAGTTGTATGCAGGTTACATATTTGTTTTTAGAGTGGGATGTTTCACATTTTTATCTGAAAATTTCTTAGTTATGAAATGAAAATGAGAAAAGAAGGGAATGGGAAAAAATATAAGTTTATATAACTTTATTTATGATTTAATTAAAATCAAAGAAAATAAAAATTAAACATGACACTTGGCTTGAATTTTAACACTTGTTAATATCTTTGTGTGTTTAAATTACACATGTTAATTATGTTCTAAGATGCTTACATTTGTCCTTTAAGTGATTAGTATATTTAATTAAGTGTTAATGAATGTTAAAAAAAAAGTTTGAACTTAATTTATTTACAATTACTTATTTATATGTATAGCTAATTTTTAAAGAAATAAAACCATTATATTTTATAAATAAAAACAATATACTAATCAATCGTTTGAAAATAATATTTTAAATCATTTTAAATAAATTTATAAAAGAGGTTATAACTTATTTGTTATTTAAATGAATAAATGTTTCATTTATTAATTGTATTTTAAATTTCATATCAAATTTACAAATCACATTTATAAATCAATACTTTAAAAAGGAAATAAAACAAACATTTTTATAACTTTATTTTAATATAAATTAATATTCAAACTTAAGTCAAAATATATTTTAAACAAATAAAACATTTATCTTATATATTTAAAATCATATAGTTATTTTATTAAATAGTTTTGAAAAGTTTAAATCAAAAATAAATCATAATTTCCCAATTTCAAAATATTATAATTAGAAAATATGCTATACTAATTTAATTTAAAACCAAACTCATTTATTTAAAATATATATAAATATACATATACGTTATAAATAGAAAACAAATTTATTAACTTATTAAAAGATAAATTCACTAATTAATTATTAAATAAAGAAGATTGTTAAATCAATTTCAAATTTATTTACAAAAATTATCAAATCAATTTAAATTTAAACATAGATTATTAAATTGATATTGTCCAAAATTTCGGGATATTACAATCCTCCCCCCATAAAAGAATTTCGTCCCCGAAATTTAAAACAAAGTTAATTTAATAATGTCATTAAAGATTTAATTTTAAAACACAACATATGTTAATCATATGCTCACAACCATAGCAACCAATTCACACAATCAAAACAAATTTAACTATCCAGAAAAATTATGGATAGAATTTCCACGAGTTTCCCCAGTAAAAATATCGGGATACTCGCTCTATATAATTCAAACAATCAATACTGCTAAGCTATAGAGATCCTATCTACCTATATCTACAAAACTAAACAGGCTATCAAACTACAGACGAGTCTGATTCAACAACCAAACCTCCTGAATTGCTGGTTCTTCAACCAGAAATATCAAACACGTACTCCCTCAGAGATATGTGAGGCGTACTGAATCCCAGTTATTCAAACTGGCAATTCAACTCTTGAAAACCAAACACTTATCTTACCAAAACACAGAAGAAATCCAAAACATCTCGGAGCTAGCTTCACAGACTTACCAAAACTTATAGCTCCATGGATCAGAGAAATCTTCACCAAAACCAAATCTCCGACTCCGGAATCCAAATTCCTCCGCCTCTTATCCATAAAAAATTTCGGACGGCCCTGGACTATCAACATCTTTCCTGATCAGCTCAACCCTTGCTGATGCCTCTAGAAACAAACTGGACCAAAAACAATCCAACCCCATGATCTCCTCAAGATCAATCCAAAATCAAGAACACAAACTTTACTCCTCAACAACAGAAGACAGAACAAACTTCTCCTTATCCGGATAGGACAAACAAATGCACTCCCAAACTGCTTCCGCTGCACAACTCTGATCCGAAGTAGAAGAAAATGCTGATGAAGAGCACGAGTATAAACTGGACAACACATCCCAGACATATGATTCAACAGATCCATAAGAAAACTCAGATGTGTCCTACGAAACCTGAGCTGCTTCACCAACTTCTATCTCAAGGAACCATCCTTCCATTAAACTAAAGCACCGGTACCAATCCTGGAATCCAAATCGATAAGAAAACTCGATCTCTAGATGCGGACAAACTCTACTTCCCTGTAGACATCCATACAATCTCCAAGAACTCGAGAGAACACTCAATCATCGCAAGTCACTTTTGCGATCAACCCGGACTAATATCCAAAGAAACCACTCTCTCTACCAATCAGAACAGCTTATGCTGGCCTAGCCAATTCACCGAAGAAAAGCATCCACTCTGTTGCTTCTGAATTCCACTTCAGAAAAACTACTCAGCTAGAAAACTTCCTGCCAACACAGAACACTCCGAGCTGCACTGCTAACACCAGAGCCAAAGAATTCTTAATCCAAAGCTCTCCGAGAAACTCGGACCCTAACCAAACAGAAACTCCCTGCTGGACCCAGCCACATCACCGAAACAGACGCACTTCCTTACTCTTGTTCCAAAGAAACATCTTTGGAAACATCCATAGTCGCTGCGTCTCATCACGCATCTACTACTTCCTGAGATATCAAGATACCATCACTTACTAGCTTCTGCCCAACCTACAGATCCAAACTCAACTCATCTAACTCTGCACTTCAAAGATGAACTCCGAACCTTAACAGGTTTCTTCAAAGATGGATGAAATCCTACACCAACCAAAACTCACTCGAGACGGTATTAGGTCTACAGTCTCGACAGATCCACTTCCAACCTCATCACTCAAACTCCAACCAATGGTAGTTGTGTTACACACACCACTACCTCATCTACCTTTGTAACTTATATTGGAAAACCTGAAAAGGTAACCCAACAAATAGGTAGAAATAATTATATATATATATTTAAAAATATAAATACGCTCTCTCAAGATAGACACCACTCCAAAGTCTAGGTATTCGCTCAACCTAGCGCTCTGATACCAACTGTGACGACCCGACTTTCTCACCACAGAAAATCACATCATCTTGAAGAAAGAAAGGGATAGAAAAGAGAAAAGAAAGAAGAGAAAGAATAAACAACATCAGAATCTCAATAGCGGAACTAATAAATTATATTAATAACATAAATATTACATAGTATACAGCAATTATCAGAGTTACACAGACAATACAACACATACTAGACAGTTATGAACACCTGTCTAGTAATTACAACTCAAAACACAATACAGAAAACACTCAGAGATACCAACACAGCGGAAAAGTATATATCTACACGCAGAAGCCTCCTGCTCCATTTCTCCTCCACAATTCGTCAAAGCTAACCTGAATCCCTTGGCTACTCGTAAAAATTTGAGTACGCAAGAGTTTAAGAAAAAAAGAAATAAACTCCGGGTCAGACATGGGTCTGGTGTGAGTAACAGGTTAAAGTTGCTTAACTTTGAAAAACCTTTGAAAACAAAAGGTATCATGTAAGACTTCCCACACATAAACATGGAAAAGTTTTTATCTTACACTAACCAAAACATTTGATAGGAAATCTAGTGATATTATAATAGTGTCTAGGGTTTTCAAGTAAAATACAGAAATAGCTGGAATGCTTACATCTCACGTTCCAACATAGTTGGACACAACTAATACGTACGGCACTTATTGGATTTTGGATTCCATACAATGGAAGGGCTACCGAGGTACCGCCCGTCACAGTACGTGGCCTAGATCATCATACCAAGGTTCACTCCCAATCCCCTGCAACATAAAGCCGGAACCATTCCTTACTAAATAGTTCCGAACAAGACCACCCCACAGTTGTGATCAGCAACTGCACCACAAAGCCGAAGATAAAGGGACATCTAGACAGGGGTAAATCTCGTCCTACTTGGGCATGACCCACTTAGCCTTGCTGCACCTCCCCTGTTTTAGCCATTCCCGGTTGATGAGGCTTGAGGCTACGATTACCTTTATAGGACATATCACTTAGAATGCTCATCGTCCACCTGACGATGTTCTGAAAGCATTCAATCCATACAAGTTCGTTCCGGGTTCGAACGAAACCGAAGGCATTATCTCATTACACTCATTTTGGAATCACCTTCAGAGTTAACGACGATAACCCTTGCACTCTGAATCTTCATCTTCACTTCAGATTCACGACCTAACGTTAATTTGGATCGATGTGGTTTTTGGATATCCAAATATGGAAACCCGATCTCGGTCTCATCGAAATCCAAAACGTGTCTTTTAAGGCCAAGTTGTTTTAGAGTTTAAAACAATTCAATTCATTATCTATATACACACAGGTAGATAATTCACATCACAAAAGATAATCAACATTATCATCATCAACAGATAATCCATATCAGCATTATAAACAGATAATCCATATCATCATCACAATGCAACCAATGCATCCATATCATATAACATTACTCATCTCGTTTCTGAGGTTACAAACCATTCAGGGTAACCAATATCAATCATCCATGCATAAGCAATGATCTAATGATCACACCATTTAAAATTAATTTAAAATGAATTAAATTAATTACTTAATCTCTAATTAATTTAAAATGAATTAAATTAATTACTTCATCATTAATCCTGCTTAACTTAACCATTAATTGATTACAAATCAATTAATTAATCACCATCCTATTATTTATTTCAAATAATCATTCAATATTTCTAATTACAATAAGTAATTAGCCTTTAAATTAATTACACAAGTTAATTATACTTAACTCTTTGCGATAATTAACTTTTAATTGCTTAATCAGTCAATTAAAAATTAATTACATTAATTCTTTATTAATTAATCACTTCATTTATTAATTATTCCTCAATTAATTACAACATTAATTTTATTAATTAATGATTTCTAATTACATTTAATCAATCTCTCTATATAAATTAATTACATTAAGTAATTAATCTGCAATTAAACCACATATATTAATCACCCTTTATTAATAACACCCAGTAATTAACTACCCTTAATTACTCATTCCATAAATTAATTACTCTTAATTAATTATCTCAATTAATCCCTTGATTAATTACAAAGTAATTTAATCTAAATTACTTCCATAAATAAACATCTTTAATTACATCCAGTAATGATCAATTAATTACTTCCCTAAGTAATTACACTTCTATTAATTACATAAAGTAATTATCTATCAAATCATCAAGTTTTAAATTAATTAAACTTAATTAATTAATCTAAACTAATCACATTAACACAATTAATTACATTAAGTAATCAATTCATTAATTACTTCCATGAAGTAATTAAACTCAAACAATTTCATAAATGATTATTATTAATTAATTAATCTAATTAATTATCTAAAATTTAATCACATTAATTAATTGTTAAATAATCTTAAGTTAATGACCTTCATTAACAATTCTTTAATTACATCATTAAGAAATCAACTCAGATTAACCATCATTAATTACAAATTAATTAATATTTAATTACCAATTAATTAATTACTAATTATTAAATTAATTAAGTGTTAACTGCAATCTTAATTAATCCTTAATCACTCGATTAATTAATCCTTAATCATTTATTAAAATCTAATTAATAACCCTTAATTACTGATTAGTTAACCTTAATTAATTAGTCTCAAGTCTTAATTAATTAGCTTAAAAATTCTTAATTACTTAATTAATCATCCATATTATTAATTAATTAAATAATTAATTATCCATTTAAATTAACTTAATAATTTAAATGAATCCAAATTTCTTAAGTTCTAACTTAATTTAAGAAAGATTTCTTACTTATATAAAGTATTTAAAAACACTATGTTTTCAAATTTACTTTAAATTCAACTTAAACTTCATTTTAAACCTAAGATACAAATTTAACTTAAACAAGGTTTTTAAAACAATTCAAAACCTTTTATCTCATATGTTAAAAGAAACATCCACTTTATAAAATAACTTTAAAGAATTTAAATCCCAATTCAATTTAAATTCAAATCAATTTAAAAACACACCTAAACATTCCAGGTTATTTTAAAAACAAATTCAATTTAAAAATTACTTTTAAATTTCAAAACTGAAATACAACTTGAACCTTTATTCCAGATCTAACTTAAATCTTTAAGGCTTTATTTACATTTTACATCTTCCTTTTAAAAATTCAAATCATTTAACCTTTTCAATGTAATTAAACAATTTAATTTTAAACTTATTTTATTTTAAAAACTGAAGTTTAAATTTAATTCCAGATTTAAAAACCCAGATTCAAACTCATTTTAAATTCCTAATTTAAAATTTTAAACTTCCAATTCAAATTCAAAACCACATACGCTTTTTCACTTATAAATTTTAAAATCAAATTTAAATTTAAAAACATAAATTATTTCAAATCTCAAACAGTCTAATTTGAATTCATGTTCAATTTCAGATTTTCAAAACTCAGTTTAAATTTCAATTTGCATTTTATACTTTCTTTTAATTTTAAAAACTGAAACATGTTTTCTGTTTTGTTTAAAACCAAACTTAAATTTTCAAAATTCAAATTATTTCAAAAACCAAGATTTAAACTATCTGAATTCATATTTAAATTCAGGTTTTTATCTTAGTTCAAATTTTAGTTTACATTTTAAAACTTACTCTTAATTTTTAAAAACTGTAACAGGTTTCTGTTTATTCTATAAAACCGGAAACAAAGTTAGACTCGAGCCTCCCCTACATTACTTCGAGTCACAACCACAAAAGCTTCGAGCTAAATCTTGATTTACCCTAGACAAACCCGAGGCCACATAAACCTGCAACCACCCAACATTCACCATCACCACCACACTGTTGTGTGCACATGCACCCACGACGTCGCCTTCTCCGATCAACCCTGATGATCTCTACAAGTCGCCAATCAACCTTACACCATAATCCAGCCACCACAACGACCACCCAAACCTGGAATAGAATCCAAGCTTACACCCAAAACTGTAAGCAGCACAGTGCCAAAACATCCCAACCTGTCAACACCACATTCTCACGACTCCGGCCAACAGAAAGACAGCATCTCTGGCCATGTATTTGCCAACTCCCATGCTATCATCCTCCAAAAATTCATTGAACTCGATCAATTATAGATGTCGAAATGATCACTTCTTCTAGCCATAGTAAAACTAGGGTTTAAATCTGCAAATCTCAATCACACCCTCAAAGATGAAATGTAGCCCAATTCAAAAAATTTCTCATCATCTCTGATAACTCCTCCTCCTCCAGAAACAATCTCAGCATCTCTAATCACTTGTGGCAAACAGAGATGCCCAAAACTCAATTTACAGTAAAACTAGAACTGCTCTTTGGTTTTGATATTAAAAATTGTAATTTTACTTTTAAAAATCATAATTTTGCATGATGTCTTCATAATCCTGATACTTCAAATCAAGGTATTTGAAAATTTCACAATTTAAAGTTTGTTCCTCTGTTTGTAAACTTTAGAGCTGATACAGGATTTTTTTAACTTAGGTAATATTTTTAACCCATAGTTTATGATGGAAATAAACATAATTTGTTTCTGCCTTGTCTAAACCAAGATTAAATCAAGATAAAGGAATTTAAAATCAAGCAGAAGCTTAAAATTTGAGGAACAGACATGTATCATAAACAAGCATGCATTCATAAATATATTCATCTATATATATTCACAACAGATTCATAATATATTTTCATTTTTAAATAAAAGCATGAAAACAACTTTTACCTATTTAATTAATTTTTGAAAATTGAGTTACTCACCTTTTTTAAACATGCAGAACAAAGCACTAGTTTTTGAAAAGCTTCCGAATCCTTTGAAATCATGTTTGAATGCTTTTAAGACTTGAGTTGTAGATGTTTTCAACTTGCTTGTAGTTTCCACTTTCCAGATTGCAGAAAACAAAAATGCAGACTTTTGTTTAAATTCCAGATTTACAAAATGACATGCAGGCCTTTGTAAGTGGATCGGGGATTTGAAGAATGCAGTTGCAATGCAGAAATGACTTCATCTCGGGTTTGAAAATGATGAATGTAGGCTTCAGATTTTGATTTGCATGTTAAAGAAACTGGAAATACTTTTAGTGCTTGGTTTGAAAATGCTTTGAACTTGGAAATGAAGTTGTATGCAGGTTACAGATTTGTTTTTAGAGTGGGATATTTCACATTTTTATCTGAAAATTTCTTGGTTATGAAATGAAAATGAGAAAAGAAGGGAATGGGAAAAATGTAAGTTTATATAACTTTATTAATGATTTAATTAAAATCAAAGAAAATAAAAATTAAACATGATACTTGGCTTGAATTTTAACACTTGTTAATATCACTGTGTGTTTAAAATACACATGTTAATTATGTTCTAAGATGCTTACATTTGTCCTTTAAGTGATTAGTATTTTTAATTAAGTGTTAGTGATTGTTAAAAAAAAGTTTGAACTTAATTTGTTTGCAATTACTTATTTATATGTATAGCTAATTTTTAAAGAAATAAAACCATTATATTTTATAAATAAAAACAATATACAAATCAATCATTTGAAAATAATATTTTAAATCATTTTAAATAAATTTATAAAAGAGGTCATAACTTATTTGTTATTTAAATGAATAAATGTTTCATTTATTAATTGTATTTTAAATTGAGGATTTTTACTTCAAGGGCTTATTTGTGCAGGATAATAAGTTTTAAAGACGCTACTTCTGAAAAATTAATTTTAAGGTCATTGTACAGGAAAAAGATAAAAGAATTTATCATTTTCAGTTATATAGAAATAATGATAAAAGGATTTATCATTTTCCTGTATAACTTAAAAAGATAAATGAATTTATCATTATGCTGTGAATTGTCCTTAAAACTAATTATTCAGAAGTGCCGTCCTTAAAACTTATTACCCTACAAATAGAAGCCCGTTAACCTAATTTCCACTTTTAAATTTCATATCAAATCTACAAATCACATTTATAAATGAATACTTTAAAAAGGTAATAAAACAAACATTTTTATAACTTTATTTTAATATAAATTAATATTCAAACTTAAGTCAAAATATATTTTAAACAAATAAAACATTTATCTTATATATTTAAAATCATATAGTTATTTTATTAAATAGTTTTGAAAAGCTTAAATAAAA
This sequence comes from Allium cepa, assembly GCA_030765085.1. Classification (NCBI taxonomy): domain Eukaryota; kingdom Viridiplantae; phylum Streptophyta; class Magnoliopsida; order Asparagales; family Amaryllidaceae; genus Allium; species Allium cepa. The sequence continues at coordinate 920,714,604 of CM060934.1, forward strand.
AATAAATCATAGTTTCCCAATTTCAAAATATTATAATTAGAAAATATGCTATACTAATTTAATTTAAAACCAAACTCATTTATTTAAAATATATATAAATATACATATACATTATAAATAGAAAACAAATTTATTAACTTTTTAAAAGATAAATTCACTAATTAATTATTAAATAAAGACGATTATTAAATCAATTTCAAATTTATTTACAAAAATTATCAAATCAATTTAAATTTAAACATAGATTATGAAATTGATATTGTCCAAAATTCCGGGATATCACATCGGACCTATGAATGGGGGTATTCCCGACACTCACAAAGAAAAAGGGAAGTGATTTGGACAAAAAGGGAAGTGACTTGGACAAAAAGGGAAGTGACTTGGACAAAAAGAAACGAAGTGACTTAGACAAATCTTATTTGTCGATAGCCTCGGACCAATCAATCGAATATTTACTCATACATAATCGATCGAACACTACTTGAAAACGGTTCTTCTGTTTAGAAACGAAATGTTCCAAATATTCCTGTAAATTCTTGCTCCCATTGGACCATTGGTATCTATATGCATCAGGATCCCAATTCATGGATCTCTCGGTTCGAGAAATAAGAGGATCAAACCATTTCTTCCGAGTCTCTTTCAAATTCAATAAATGTTGGTTAATCGTATATTTCATTATAGTTATATGTTTAGAGTATCATTTTCTATTTGATCCCTTTGAATTCCATATTCGAAGTTGTGATTGAATCTATTCATTAAAAAGAATCGATTCGATACATTTCGTATGTACCCATAGATGCTATATTGGATTTGAATCAGATTTCGGATCAATCTATATTGATTGACTGCCTCCATGACGTTGTTGCTAGCAAATACCACTGTTTTTAATTTTGGATCTTCCAAATCATTCCCGTACCGGATCCGACCAATTTTTTTGATCCTTCGATAAAAAGATTCATTCTCCTCATAAAAAAGAGGAGGTAGAACCTATAAAGATTTCTTTTTCGATTCATCTCTGGAGTTGAATACCTCATTCAAGAATTTTTTTTGATCCAACCCATAGGAATCAATAGAAAAGGCAAATCCCCTATGATACACCAGATCCGGCTCGGTTATTGATGGAGTGAATAGATCTGCCATTTCTTGAAATCTCTCTTCTGATTCAAAATCGTGGTGTAATGTGTATCCCCCTTTGTTCCGGTTATGGAATAGATGAAATAAATCGAAAAATGGATTTTTTTTCAAGAATGAAATCTTATTGGAACTGTCCATATCTGGTTTATCCTTCGGAACCATATCATATCCCGGTTCTGATGAAATTGGATGAATTGAGACGGTATTTCGTAAATACGTAATTATCTTGAATATATCAACCATTTCTTTATTTTCCGATCTCCTGGAAGGGACAAAAGAAACATCTTGTTTTTTCTTCAAAAATTTCTGATCTCTAGTGGACCTCTCAGTAGGATTCGAACCCAGATGAAGTTCTGACCATCAGAGAAAAAAGAACGAATTGATCTTGTAGGATTCCTAAGAAATTCTTCGATTTCTTTCGAAAGTAGATGAATATTCATCTGCTTCTCACGTTTCATGAATAGCCGGGACATTGAGGAAGATCCAAAAAGGCTTTTCGAGAATCGATCTGATTCTATCTCTGTTCGTTCCGTTTGAAGAAAGGAAGATCCCAAAGAATCGATCTTTCTTTTAGTAGCTGAATCTCTGTTTGATCGATTTATGTGTGATATTATGAATCCTTATTTCTAATGGAATCGAAATGATCTCTGGATTGATCAGAGGATCCTTTCGATTGGCTAGAATCCGTTACTTGAACGAAAATAGATCTTGTGGAATCATATTGAATATTTGACAATACATTCCGTACCCTGCTAAAAAACCAATCCTTGTTTACCAACCACACATTGTCTAACCAAATCCAATTCTCTCTCGATACGTTCCTCAAAAAATCTGATTTGTGCTGATTCTTCCCCCAAATAACAAAGAGATCTTGGCAGAATTGCCACATATGAAATTGAGCACAATTTTGCAACGAAATACCCCACTTGTTTCTCGAGAAGAGATGGGAAACGTGCTCAATATCATTTGATTGAATTGTTGCCTCAGCTCCTTGTTGTTTGAAGAAACCCTCCCCTTCAATTGGTCTTTTTTAACGAAAAGCAGACATGAGATAACAAATCAAGTCTTTCCCTAAGATTTCGAATAGCTGTCCCGAATTCAAGTTGATTATATTTCGCTTCTTCCTCGGAGAAAGACGATCAAACAATTCCCAATCGTGGTCCTTGCGGATTGGATCATCCGTATAGGATAAAAAAAGAAACTCCAGATATTTGCCATCTTTCTCTTTGAATGAGATCTCAATTCCAGCTACGGTTTCATTAGCTATCTTACAACTAGAATCCCTCTTTTTTTCGATCCGGTTCCTCCACCACTGTGAATCTCGGTTCGATTCAGGCATGATACACTTTTTATTTATTGGGAGAACCCAAGTACTCTCTCGCGGATCCATGAAACAACTCTCAGAAATCTTTTTCTCTTTTGGAATATATAGGAGTGAAACAATCAATCTATTAATATTGGAAGACAAAAATGATTCTTCCAATGTCTCATTCCTGGGTCCAATGGAATTCATAGGTATATGATAAAGCTCCATAAAATAGAGATTTTTTCTTTCGACCATCTTTCGACTGGTAATACGAGATATAAGGACCACTACTACAAGAAGTACTACACCTTTGATCGTGAAATATCGATTGCTTGTTGAACCCTATGAATCACGTGAAAGTAGGATACTCCAAATTTGGGGGTCAGAGAGTTTCATAAAACGTTCTTGGTGGAAAAAACGTGAGTGAAAGATCCCACTGAATCGAATTTGATCCATGAATCTAAGAAATAGTGAGAATTCTTTATCTCACTCAATATCTCTCTCAATTCGAAGATCCAGGATTTGAATTGATATCGTTTCATTGATTCCTCCTAAAGATTTTCATTGATTCCTCCTAAAGATTTCATTTCAATTGGAATTTGGTTATTTATGATGTACAAGCAAACCAAAACACATGTTCATTTAATATTATCTCGAAACACTTCTAAGGCCGGTCACCATTAGCAATCTCAAGAAAAGATAAAGCTAGGATTCAAGAGAAGAACTAAATTAATTAATCAAAATCAAATATCACATTCTTGATCACAAAACTAAAGTGAATAATTACTGTATCTCATTTTTCTTTTCGGTTTTAAGGATAATCCAAATGGTTTTGCATGATAATGCCATATTTTAATGATTAAATGTTGGTATATAATTGTTGTTGATTTATGCATATTCATATTGATTTTTATGATACGTTTTGTTAAGAAAACCCTATTAAATGACATATAAATTCCTTGCAATTTTAGATATAGATCAGAAATAATATTATAGAGACAGGTTTCCATTTTAATAATTTTATGAACTAATTTGGATTTTATATTAATTTTCCAGTGAAGAAAATGATTTATTGGGTTTAAATTATTTACATCGTAATTATTTGGGTCTGAAACTTATATATATTAGAAAATATATTAAATAGGATTTTTTTGGAATTTTTATTGATTTTTTCTAAGTGTTTTGATGAATATATAAAATTATTTAAGGTACGGGACTTAAATATTTTATATATTTAATTAAGGAGAAGGGGTATTTTGTAAAATAAAATTATTGATTACTTCTGAAAATATTGGCAGAACTTTTGTAAAAGGTATTCTACAACTAATGAAAATTTGGCAAATAATAGCAGGTTAGTTGAAAAGTGCTTCTCTTTTAAGTTAAAAACAAAAATAACATGTTTTTAGTATGTTCCGCTATTTTCGTTACAAGGGTTTCTGACTAGGATGTTTCACCACCATACTTTCAAGACAATGCACATGGTATCATGTTATTTGTTGCGTAGCGTAATGGATAAAGGTGGACGGTACATAGTTGAAACGTTCGGTTCCAAAGGGTTGGAGTATGCCTCTGTTTCAAATTAAAATAGTGCCTGCTTTGCTTTCGAAGGGATAGCTTTCGACACGGTTCTCTTCCAACCGTGAAAAACGTTTTTAAAGAAAAGGGTTTCAAAAGGGTTACACTCCTTTGTTTTAAGTAATGCTTTCAAAGGGATCGACACCCATAGCCGCTGACTTTCTACCTTCCAAAGTCAATGGTTTCGAAAGGTACATACTTAGCTTTTAAAATTAGCCACTTCTCCAATGCTTTCGAATGGGTGGTTTCGACACCATCACTTCTTTACTAGGGAATGCTTTCGAAAGAAGGCTTTCGACTTAAATGGTTTTATAGACCCTTTTTATTTTGTTGTAGTATAACCTAAAGTTTTCGAAATAGAAGGTTTAAAAGTTTTGAAAGGTGTTTTTCCACATATTTTAAATTGAACCCAAACGCTTTCGAAGAGTTTTTGTTTATAAAGGTTTGATGCTTTCGAAAGGTTTTAAAGAAATACTTTGATGGGGTGGTTCCGTAATGGTTTCAAAGGAGTCAAAAGGAATATTTTCTGATTGTGTCGGAAGGGTTGAAATGGAAGATTTTTTTCAAAGGTTTCTAAAGGAAATGTTTTGAAGTGTTTTAAGATATGATGTCTAAGGCTTTATAGCTTACGAAAAGAAAGGTTTTTCAATGGTTTTGAAAGGGTTTTGAGTATGGTTTCAAAAGGAAGGTTTTGGCCTTTCGACCTAGATAAATGACGGGTTTTTACATGGTTTTGAAAGGGGTACTTTCAATGGATTTGAAAGGGATACTTTCAAAGTTTTAAATGCTTTCATCAACTAAGGTTTGAGTAAAGTGTGTGTGTGTGTGTGTGTGTGTGTGTGTGTGTATAACATGGCAATATGATTTGAAGTAAAACATATAATATAAATGTTACCTTGTTTAAGTTTGAATTAAAAGGATTTAAATCAATTTCAGATGAAAAAGTTTTCAAGGAAATTTTTAGGAAGGTGTCCCTAAGTAAAATGACTCAGATATTCGAATACCAGATGGGACTGGTATAGGGTCGTGCCATATATATTAGCTATTGGCCCTAACTAATTTAGTTTAAAATTCTAGTATGTAGGGCTTCGTTGTAGGTAAGACTAAAATTATGGTTACACATAGAAGTGATTATATGTTTGTATACAGATAGGTTATTGTGAGCTCGCAAAACCATTAGGATCAGGTGACCATGGGAGATGTTAAGTTAAGGACAAACCATCCACAAGAGAAGTATTTAACTGATAGTTAAGGACAAACCGTCCAAAAGAGGTGTGTCTAACAGCTGTTAGATTATTTTTTATTTTGTTAGGTAGGCATGAGACAACCAATGATTAATAGTAAGCCAAACAAAACTATAATGATCGGACAGATAGTCCATTTGTTGCCTGATATGTATGTTTATATAATAATGCTTTGCAGCTTTAACCAGTTTTGGTTGCAGGATTATGATTTGCAAAAGATATGTTTTAAGAGGATGTTAGTGAGGGGAAACCCGTTCCACTAAGCGGCGTGGCTCACTTAATATTAAATAACCGAGATGCCTAGTATTATTCACACTAGGCTTTATGTCTAACTTGAAGTTTATGTTTTTCCCTTAAACTCTCGGGTGTTCAAAATTAATTTGAGTAGGCTGAGGGTTGAGTTTACAGGTTTTAGTAGGTTGATAGATAAAGCATCCGTAGACGAGAAAGTGGCTGACGGATAACTATTTAAGAGCTTCTATTTGTTTTATTTTATTTCGCTATGTTGTATCTAAGACAATTATGTCTATATAGTACTCTGGTCAACCAAAGGGGCATCATCATATGTCGCTCTTGGCGTATTTATGTAATAATTATATTTTATCTGAACATGGGAAACGATTATGGGATTATGTAATTTGAATGTGAAACATGTGTTTGAAATGTAATGTGAAAAGATGTTTTTGAAATCTGTGATTTTTTTTCATATTCAAGTGCTTCTGATATTATGGATACCATTAACATAGCAATATTTAGTTGCTGGAAGTTAATACTATGGATGATTGCAGCATATGTAGCCCTTAACTTTGGGCCTCTATATAAGGGATGTTACGAGTTGATATCAGAGCATAGGTTTATGAAATATTTTAAATAAAAATGATTTTCGAAGACATAATCATTAGAAATTAGAGTTAAGATCAGGGTATGGGATAACACTATAGTAACGTACTTTTATTTGCTATATGTAAGTATACGCTTTATCTCTAGACTCCTATCTTTGTTAGGCTGTTTTCCTATATCTCACTAGGCTTGAATACAGATACGGATGGAAGAATAGGTAGAATTAATCTAGGAGGAGACAACACCACCATAAATGAAAATGCTCGACCGAATACGAGGAGAACCCAAAGTCAGGCTCAGGTTGAGAATATTGGTGCTGGTGTCCCACAAGTAGATATGAGGGCTATGTATCAGTTTTTCATAAACATGATGCAAGCTGGGATTGCTGCTGGGGTTGTTGGAGGAAACGCTGAGGGAGGAGTTAAGGAAGCTCAGGTTTCCATTCATTATGCTAACTTGAGTAGAGAGTATGCTAGGCATAGAGGGAAGCCATTTATTGAAACCGAAGATGCTATAGAAGTAGAAAACTGGTTATTGCACTGTGAAAGGATATTTGTTGATTTAGGGCTCAATGACGAGCAGAAGAGGAGAATTGCCTTGAGACAGCTTCAAGGGGCATCTTTGTTTTGGTGGAATAGTGTGACTGCTGGAGTAAACAAAGAGGAGACGACATAGTCTGAGTTTAGAAGAACGTTCTAGGAAAGGTTCATGTCAGTAATGGCGCAGCCTATTTTTATCATGAAGTTTGTTGAGTTAGAATAAGCAAAAATGTCTATTCTAGAGTTTGCTAGCAGGTTTGAAGAATTGGTTAGATATGGGTATGCCACTACTGATACAGTGATGAAGAGAAATGAAAAGTTCATTAGGTGATTAAAGCCTGACTTGGCTAGGGCTACCTTACCACATATCAGAGGTCCTTGTGATGTCGTAATGGAGATGACATTAAGACATGAAGAGATACTTTCTTGTTTGGAGAAGAAGAAGGAGAAGGAGGTCCATATTAGGCAAGGTTAAAAGAGAAAGTTCTTTCACAAGGAAGGTGCTCAGAAAGGTGGAGCAACTACGAAGAGAAAGTCTGAAGTGGTCTGTTACAAGTGCGATAAGAAAGGCCATTATGCTCATGAGTGCCGGACATGCAAAGGAAAGATGGAAACTGAGAAGAAAGGAGTAAGATGCTTCAATTGTGATCAAGTTGGGCACTACAAGAACCAGTGCAAAGAGCCAGCTAAAGGAGATAGAGGCCAAGCATTTACAGTGGAGCCTGCTACTTCAATGCCGATAGTACATGAGAAAGGAAAGATGGTTTTGAGAGGTACGCTTCAGATCCATGATATGTCTTTTAGTGCTTTATTTGATCCTGGTGCATCACATTCTTTTATATCTCGATGTTTGGTAGATAAGCTTAACCTAGAGCCCATGTATTTAGTTACATCCTTAAGAGTTGCAAATCCGATAGAAGGGTATGCGACACTTGGGATGAAGTGTGACCACTTAGAGTTTGACTTGCTAGGTTACACCTTTGTTTGCTGTTTGCATGTGTTCGATTTTGTAGTTGGGTATGGATTGGTTAAGTGAAATGATACTAGGATATTTTGCTAGGTAGGAAAATATCACTTAGACACCCGGACTGTGCGGATCAGATAGTTTATACCACAGAAAACCAAAGCTGTGAGATGAATGCTTTGTTGGGTGTTATGGAGTTATAAGATGCATTGATTAACGTTTTAGTGGTTAGAGAATTCATATATTTCTTTGAGTCAGTAGTAGGATTTCTATAGAAATGAGCCATTGAGTTTCAGATAGATTTGGTGCCTGCAGCAGAACCAATGAGTAGACAATAAAGCAATTTGACACCTATAGAGACGAGGGAGTTAAAAGCTTAGTTAGTGAATTTGGAAGCCAGGAGTTTTATCTGACTAAGTAGTTTACCTTAGGGACTAGCCGTAGTATTTGCTAAGAAGTCGGACGGATCGTTAAGGCAATGTATCGAGTATCGTAAATTGTATGAGAAGACGATAAAGAATCGATATCCGTCGCTTAGGATTGATGATTTTTTCGATCAGCTGAGTGGAGCCAAAGATTGTTTCTCAGTTGGATTCGCCTATAGGTTTTCATTAGCTTAGAGTGGCAGAAGATAGTATACCTTTGATGGAATTTAGAACAAGGTATGTGTCATATGAATGGTTAGTTATTCCGTACAAACTACTAATGCGTTGGAATTCTTTGTGAATTTGATGAACCCGATTTTCCAAGAGCACCTGGATAGGTTCGTGTTGGTTTTTGTAGATGATATTCAGATATACTCTAAGGACAAGAAGGAGAATGAAGTTCATCTTTGAGTTGTGCTTGAGACGCCGAGGCAGCATCAACTAAGGGAAAAGTTTGTAAAATGCCATTTTCGAAAGAAGGAAGTGAAGTTTCTTGGTCATATGGTTTCGAAAAAAGGGTTATCACTCAATCCAAATAAGATCAAAGATGTTAATAATTGGAAATGGAAAGAAAAAGTAACTGAGATAAGAAGTTCCTTGGACTGTGTTAACCATAAAATATTCAGAAGAACGAAGGTATGAAAGAAGGGTCATGAAAACATGAGAAAAGATCAGAAAGCACCAAGATGTTATGGATAATCATACCTTTCGACAAGGAGCTTCCGACGAAGTTTAATGCTATCTTTCAAAGTCCATAGGTAGGATGATGCTCCAAGAATCCACCTTTCAACTAGGATGAAAGGTCTTTTAACAAAGACAAAGGATGAGGAGCTCAAACCAAACCTTTCGAAGGAGTCAAAGGGATACAGTTAACGATATAAAGCGACTCAAGACCTTTTGGAGAAAATAGAGGGTATTGTTCCACAATATCCAAGAAGCTCTTACCCTCCAGAGAAAGCAAAGTATTAGTCCGTGAGATGATGGTTTTGATGAAAACAACCTTAGAATAGATTATAAAATATAAATACTAACATTATAAGTTTAGATATATATGTATATGCAGGATTTTACCATGCAGGTAACAAGAATGAAGACTGTACAGTATAGAGATTCAAGATATCAAGATTGAAGACTCATGAGTATCAAGATTATCAAGGGTTAAAGAATTCAAGCAATTTATTCTTTAATTAGAAATTTTGTTAAAACTCATAGAAAAGCACTGGCATCTTAAAATCCAATTTATTCGTGGAATGGAATCCACTTCGAGCCTGTTAAAGGGATGGAACCCTAAGTAGGATGGAACCTACAAAAAATCTAGTGGAACATTGTTTTGTATACGCTAACTTTTTATTCAAAATGATTTTTCAGAATTATATCTTGTTTTCAAAATGATTTCAAAACCTTCCTTTTAAAAGCATCAAAAACATCTATCCTGATTTTAAATAATTTTAGCCTCAAAATCATCTTTAATTTCAAAGTAAAATTACTCCTGATTTTAAACTATCTTTTAATATATTTAAACTTTTAAAATATTTATGCTTAGATTTAAATATAAAATTATAGTTAAATTCTATATATATTATTCTCTATATTTACTTATGAATTTCAACTATAGTCAAGTATATTTATAAAGTTTAAAATAGTTTTAATATAAGATAAAGGTTATTTTCGAAGAAAATCAAATCATCAAAAAATGCTTTGGGATGTCGACATACTCATGGTGACCATGTCGACATAGTGTCAGTTGAGTTCAAAATTTCAATTTCAAAAGAAGTTTCTATTCGCCATAACTCTTCACGAATGGACATGACTGTTGTTCTACTATAAATAGGGGTCGGTTTCAACTAATTTAACATCAGATTTTCTAGTTTTTCACTCCTCTTCTTCTTCCACTTTTCTTAATACATATTCTTACCATTACTCTGCCGAAATCAACATTGAATCGAACTCGATCATTCGTAGTTTGATTCTCTATCACTCTCTCAACAAGATTCTCAGTGCTATTCAGAATTATAGGCTTTTTGTAATTAACTTAGCGAGCAAAGGTGTGATTGTAGCCTTGAAAATCAATCAAGCGTGATAAGGTGTGATTGTTGCCTTGGAAAATCAATTGGGTGAACTTGTTGCTTGTAAAATCAAGCGGGTGTACTTGTAACCCGGAAAATCAAGTATCTCTACCCAGAGGATTGTGATTCTGTAGGGTGTACCTCATAGGCTTGAAATCGAGGGTGTAATTGTAAAAATTGCTTTTGAAAGGAAATCTGTACTTGTGTTGCGGGACTGGATGTAGGGTAACTCCGAACCAGTATAAAATCCGATGTGTTCTTTCCTTTACTGCCTTTTATTTTATTTCTGCATCTGTGTTTGTTTCTGTGATCATATCTGTGCCTGTATATTGCACACATCTGTGTTCAAATTAACATAAACTCAAAAGGTTTAGCAATTCTTTATAAACACTATTCACCCCTCTATTATTAATCCTACCCTTAAGGTCCGTAATCCGCATTTCTCACACAAAGAAGTCAAGAAAAGAGCATGCGACCCTATAATAACCTTTCTGAAAGCATAATAAGTCTTTCGGGTTGGTTGGAATGACTATCGAATACCTTTCAACGGTATCGGAGGATCTATGATGAAAGCAACATTCATAAGTCAACATAGAACGTAAAGCAACCTTCCGACAACATTCTAGGAAAGCTCGGCTCTCGGCAACATCCAAGTAAAAGTGACCTTCCGATCAAGTTGAAAGGTACACAATAGCCACAAACCTTTTGGCAGCTCCGAAGTGTTCACATACTGTATAGATGACAAACCTTCCGACAAGTGAAAAAGGTTCTGAAAAATAAATGAAAGAAAAGACCCTTCGGTAGCGTTCAAAGATCCACAATGACATGTGAAAGGAAAACCTTTCGTTGAAGCTGAAAGGTTAGCAATTGTATGTAAGAAGGAAACCCATTGATCCAGCCGAAAGCATAGGGACAGAAGCATGGCCACCCATATCTATAAATAAGACCCAAAGGGTCCTATTTCAGGGTGGATTTTCCTTCATTCTACTTGTAACATCTAAAATCATAGCTCTGTAACCCTAATTGGGTAGTGACTTGGGGAAATTTAATAGAAAAGAAAAGTCTATTCAAGGATCAAAGGGAAGCCTTAAGCTTTGTGCACTTTATTTAGGTTTTTCTTCAATCTTTCCAAGTTTGACCATAATTTTCAGGTGTTGTTCCTTCGAAAGGTTTATATCTACCGAAATAAAGATGTCCTTTCTTAGGCAATCTTTGCAACTCTCTGGAGGTCTAAGATCTACAACCCAAACCCTTCGGACTCAAAAGGAGCTTATCTGACCTTAACAACCTTCTGAACCCTAGACAGCTGATGCCTTAATCTTTCAGCAAAGATGTAGGCCGACTTTCTATACAAAGTAAACCAAGGAAATTCAACCTTATCGGAAGGTTCTTGTCGAAAAGTTCGACAACACTCTTGATTAATCAATAACCACAGCCTTTCAAAGTCTTAAACCCTTCAACCTAAACCTTTCAACAAGGTTGATAGCCTCGTTGGATTTTCTTTCACTGAAACCTTTTGAAACCGCTGACTCAACTATTTTAACCTCTCGGCAAAGTTGGAATCTACTCAACATAAGTGATTAAACCTTTCATCTAGGTTGGAAGCTATTACCTTCTCACCAAAGTAATTGATTTCCTGCTCTAATTCAAGAAAGGATGTCACCCAAACCTTTCGATAAGAATGAAACCTACCGTTTGAGGACCCAGTTCAGGAAAACCTGATCTAATCAAAAGAACAGCCTGGATGACTACAAGCGAACTCAACAAAGATGGAAGGTTGCTTAGCCCATGCTATAAACCTTTCGGCATCAACGGAAGATCTGATTCGCCAGATACTTACGAGTGAGGATATAAAAGCAATCCTTAAGGGAATCGCACGCTCTGAACTTACCACATTACTTGGAATAACTTTGGGGTGGTGATAAGAAATCTTGTTAACATTTTTGGTGCTAAAAGGAGGGCCCTAACCTCTGATACCTAATCGCTTTCAACAAGGATTAATAGAGCTATTCGTTCAAAAAAGAAGAAGGTGGATGGAGTCATGAATAATATTGATATCTCAAACGAAGAAGTTAAGCCACAATCAATTTTGGAAAACAGTATAGTCCCAAAATTTAACTCGGAGAATATAGAAATTGGGCAACCTTTGACCTTAGGGAGGTTGAAAAACAATGAAATTAAAGTCCAGCATCTGCAACAGCAAATGATAGCCATTCAGGAATTTCTTGGAAGAGCATCGTATTGAGGGTCGCTAAAGATTGATGGAAGAAGAAGGGAGGCACAACGTCTAAATGAAGATCAATATGAGGAGCAAGGAAGCCAGGCTAGGAGAACCATTGAGCAATCAAATAGCTTAAACATAGAAAATAGTGCAGGTCACTGTGACAACATTCACAACCAAGTCATAGCGGATACAATAAAAAATGTACTTGACGAATTAAGGAAATATATTAACCTGCAAATGGCCCCTTTTACAGAAGAAAGTATGGCAACTATCATCCCTTCTCAAATTCAAATTCCTCCATCGAAGTATGATGGAATCACTAATCTAGATGATCACCTTATAACATTTGAAAATTGGATAAACTTGTATAGTGCTTCCAGGATAGTTCGATGCTAACTTTTTCCGATAACTCTTCATGGAGTAGCTATCAAATGGTGTAGGAATTATCAAAAGAAGACCATTTATTCTTGAGAACAATTTTATTATGACTTTGTGACACAGTTATACATATTCAAAGATAAAACTATGAGCTTTAGCCTGTTAGCTACAATCAAATAGAAACCGAGAGAACCACTAAATGAGTATTTAAAGAGGTTCCATACTGAAGCATTAAAAACAGAAAATGCAACCGATAGAGACAAGTTAATAGCAATCCAATCAAGGCTAATCGGACAAACTCCTTTTTGAGAAGACCTCTATATCAATGGATGCAAAGATCTATGATACTTTTATTCACATGCAGACAAATTTATCTGACAAGATAAAATGGGCCATGATAGGAAAAGATCGCAACAAGGCATGGAAGAAGAAAGATCTAACTCCAATCACTCTAGACATAAATCAAAAGGCAGTGAAAGGATTTGGAAGAAAATTCTAGAATATAGCTACGTAACCTTAAATCAACCACTTTCTCACATATTCACAACAGTAAAGGATGATGAAAGATTTTCAACTACACAAAGAAAACAAATACGACCAGAGCCTAAGAATGGGGAAGTTTATTGCGATATCATAGAGCAAATGGGTATGAGACTAATGAGTGTCGTGAGTTGGCTGGAATGATTAAGAACATGATCATGTTCGAAGCTTTAAAATAGTTCATCAAAAAAACTTGAAAGACCCCTTTAGGGGATCAATATAACAACTACAAAATACAGATTCCTATCATATCATAAAGTCTCACGGCTTTACTTTAACAATGAACTCTCTCTCTCTTTTCATACCATTTTAACTCAGTTTGTACTATTCATGCTTAGATTTGTGTTATGCATTGACTGTGTACTAATTGAAATTCAAGTGCAATTACAGGTAAAAAAAATCAATTCAAAGTACCTAACGCACTCCTAGAGCATGAAAAACTTTCGGCTACTTAGAAAGAGCTCAAATGCCTGATACAAAGTGATTACCAATATTGGAGCAAACATAATACAAAGATCTGCCTTCATGAAACTTTGGACTACTATCAATCCTTCACCAATTTCGGAGGAAAATCTTATAAATAGACCATTCTACTACAGAGTAATACTTACCAAGGCATGTTAATCTATTTGAAAGAGAAAGTAGTATACTCCAATTACATTTTTTGTCGACAAATTATTTTACCAAAAGAAATTTCCTAAACATGTCTTCAAAGAAAAACATAGTCAATCATCCTGTAACTTGGGAAAATAAGTACTTATCTATACCAAGGATTGACTTAAGCAACCTTTCCAAAGATTCTATATAACATTAGTAAATTAACACAAAGGATTTTCAACCAAGCAATCTCAATATTTTAAAGTTTTCTACAAACTATCGACAATGAGAAGCCTATCCACACTTTTTTAAGAATTTTTTTAAAGTGCTATCAAAAGCTTATTGATAAAACTCTGATTAGGAAATCTTACACTTGCTTAATGAACTGTAGGTTCATGAATCATGACCTCCTAGTCTTTTTTTTGAGTTTCGTATTTCCACTATGAGAAAAAACTATTTTAAGCCCTTACCAAAGGCACCTTCGGGGGGAAAGGACAAAATCCTCTCAAGTCCTTACTTAAGGCACCTCCTGGGAGGAGGAATAAAGACCTTAACGTCCATATCACCTCTTAGGGGAGGGTCAGGATAAGCACCCACAAAATCAAAAGCCCTTAACGTGCATATCACCTCTTAGGGGAGGGTCAGGATATGCACCCACAAAATCAAAAGCCCCTAACGTCCAAATTACCTCTTAGGGGAGGATCAGGTAAAGTGCTTATCCGTGGCCTTCTAGAGAAAGGTCAGCTAAGTATATATCCCTCTGAGACAAGGGAAGCCTAAAGAGAGGCTTTTGATGAACTAAGATGTCTAGCCTAAAGAGACGCTCGTCAAACAAAGGGACTAAAATGTTTGAGCCCAGATAGTGGCTCGTCAAAGAGTAGACTAAGACATCCAAGTCTAGTAGGGGATCCAAATAAAAGGATAAAGATAAAGATGTCTACAACTCAAGAAGAAAGTCATAACCCTCGAAAGTTAAGGGTATGAGAGAGAAACCTATCTATATTTTGAAACAAAGTTGGAATCCTAGAAGAGGATACACACAGTGGCAAAGGATAAGCTAACGAGTTACAGCATTTCCAATCGTAGGGAAGTGATTCCTACATCAAAGGATTAAGAAACTTTCATACCACAAAAAAGCATGAGACCAGAAAATGGAAGAAGAAATCCATAACATGGAAACAAAAAATAAAGCCCGATACGAAATCTAAAGGAATGGAATAGAGAATAAATTTTTAGTCACAAAAATAAAGAACTTCACTCCAAGACCAGGTTAAGAAAGCCACTCTTGAATCATTTGAGATAAAGTGAATGATTGGATTGAAGAGTCTATTATACCTATATACATATATATACATATACTAGTAACTATAGGCACTTTGGGAGCAACGCATTTATTAATAGGAAACATTCCTATGAATGACCATAGAATTAAGGTGAGATCAAGTTAGTTATCTTTTATTTGAAATCTATTAAATATGCTATTATTAGACATATCTATAGCTTCGTACTTATATTAAATGGAGTTTTGAATATTTAATTTGTCAGATGAGATCCTGAAGAGAATCAGATAAGTTCTTGATTTCATGAATTTTGAGTTTTACCATTTCTATAGATGCAAATTTCAGTTTGGATTTCGTGAATTTTGAATTACCATATTACTTTTTATGATGATTTATAGATTTCATACTCATGTTTACCTTGTCAAATTTTCATGATAATTTTTAATTAAATTCTTGATTTCACGAGTTTTGAGTTTCACCATTTCTATTGATGTAAATTTCAGTTTGGATTTCGTGAATTTTGAATTTCCATATTACTTTTTCTGATGATTTATAGATTTCATACTCATGTTTACCTTGTCAAATTTTCATGACAACTTTTAACTGAATTCTTGATTTCACGAATTTTGAGTTTCACTATTTCTATTGATGCAAATTTCAGTTTGGATTTTGTGAATTTTGAATTTCCATTTTACTTTTTATGATGATTTATAGATTTCATACTCATGTTTACCTTGTCAAATTATTATGATAACTTTTAATTGAATTCTTGATATCATGAAATCTGAATTCCCTATTGGTTTTCCTGATGATTTATGAATTTTCTTTGCTTGATCTTCTCATTGAATTTTGAATGATCTTTTTGTCATTTGACCAATTTCATGAACTTTAAAATTTCTTTGTGGATTTTGATAAAAATTTATGAATTCCACATATTCAATTTCCTTATGGGACCTTTACTAGATTCCTAACTTTATAAATTCTATATCCTGCTATTAAATTTTATGATGATTTATGAATTTTCTATTGAATTTAAAATACAAGACCTTCGTGACACCAAATGGAAACATTACTAAACTACTATCTGCTTTTTCACTAAATGAGAATTACCAATCAATGGTTTAAGGTTGAAAATGAAGGAAACTTATAGGGACAAGGAAAGGTCCCCAATAGCATGAAATTGATTTCCATGGGTTGAAAAGTTTAACTCTAGAAAGAAATATCAAGGATCTGTAATAGATTTCCTCCAAAGGTTCATTTATTTGAACTGATATATGCAAATCAGGTGATTACTCCACATTCTTAGGAATGTTTAGTTATGGTCATTACAAAGAAACTTATCTGGAAATATTATTGTGATGACATCTTGAATATTATCAGCATAAATTTGAGATTGTTAGTTAAGATTTCATAATAAAGTCACAACCTTAATAGAAGTTATAATCTATTTTATAGAAAGAAAAGAAAGAAGTTCATTGGAGTTTTGTCCTAAAGAACAAAATCTTCTTCAATATAGGGGGAAACTAAATGTTAACCATAAAATATTCAGAAGAGCGAAGGTATGAAAGAAGGGTCATGAAAACATGAGGAAAGATCAGAAAGCACCAAGATGTTCTGGATAATCATACCTTTCGACAAGGAGCTTCTGGCGAAGTGCAAGGCTATCTTTCAAAGTCTATAGGCAGGATGATGCTCCAAGAATCTACCTTTCAATTAGGATGAGAGGTCTTTTAACAAAGACAAATGAGGAGGAGCTCAAGCCAAGCCTTTCGAAGGATTCGAAGGGATACAGTCAACAATACGAATTAAGCGGCTCAAGATCTTTCGAAGAAAATGGAGAGTATTGTTCCACAATATCAAAGAAGCTCTTACCCTCTGGAGACGGCAAAGAAGTCAAGACACGAGCATGTGATCTTATAAAAACCTTTCCGAAAGCATAATATGCCTTTCGACTGCTTGGAAAGCCTATTTAATGCCTTCCGATGGTGTCAGAGGGTCTATGATGAAAGCAGCATTCAGAAGTCTGTAGAGACCGTAAAACAACCTTTTAACAATATTTAAGGAAAGCGTGGCTCTCGACAACATCCACGTAAAAACCGACCTTCCAACCAAGTCGAAGGTTTCACAATAGCCACGAACCCTCTGGCACCTCCAAAGGGTTCACATACTATATAAATGTCAAACCTTCCGACAAGGACAAAAGGTTCCTAAAAACAAATGAACAAAGACCCTTCCGCTGCATTCAAAGATCCATGATGACATGTAAAAGGAAAACCTTTCGTTGAATCCGAAAGGTTAGCAATTGTATATAAGAAGGGAACCCTTCGATCCAGCCGAAAGCACAGGGATGGAAGCATAGCCGTTGGCATTTATAAATAAGACCCACTCTTGTTTCGGGGTGGATTTTCCTTCATTTTATACTTGTAACTTCTAAATTCATAGCTCTGTAACCATAATTGGGTAGTGATTTGGGGAAATTTGATAGAAAAAAAAGTCTGTTCGAAGATCAAAGTGAAATCTTAAGCTTTGTGAACTTTATTTACATTTTTCTCCAATCTTTCCTAGGTTGATCGTAATTTTTAGGTGTTGTTCCTCTAAAAGGTTTATATCAACAAAAATGAAGATGTTCTTTCTTAGGCAATCTTCGCAAACCTTTGAAGGTCTAAGATCTACAACCTAAACCCTTCGGGCTCAAAAGGAGCTTATCTGACCTTAACCACCTTCCGAACTCTAGACCATTGATGCCCTAGCCTTTCGACAAAGATCTAGGCCGACTTTCTATACAAAGTAATCCAAGGAAATTCAACCTTGTGCAAGGAGATCCAACCTCATCGAAAGGTTCTTGTCGACAAGGTCGACAACACTCTTAAAAAATAGTAACTGCAACCTTTCAAAGTCTTAAACCCTTCAACCTAAACCTTTCGACAAGGTGGACAACCTTTTTGGATTAACTTTCACCGAAACCTTTCGAAACTGTCGACTCAACTGTTTTAACCTCTCGGTGAGGTTGGAATCTACTCAATATAAGTGATCAAACCTTTCACTTGGGTTGGAAACTACTATCTTCTCACCAAATTAATTATTTTCTTTCCCTAGTTCATGGAAGGCTATCTCCCTAACCTTTCGATAAGATTGAATCCTATGCTTTGAGGACTTAATTTAAGAAAACCTGATATAATCAAGAGAATAGCCTTTGTGAAAAGACTTCAAGCAAACTCAACAAAGCCGAAAGGTCACTTAGCCCAAGCTCTAAACCTTTCGGCTTCAACAGAAGGTTTGATTCGCAAGATACATACGATTGAGGATATAAAAGTAATCCTTAAGGGAATAATACGCTATGAACTTACCACATTACTTGGAATAACCTTGGGGTGCTGACAAGAAATCTTGTTAACAGATTGGTTAGTTATTATCGGAGGTTTATAAAAGATTTTTCATGGAAAGCAGCGCCGATGACCAAGCTAACCTGAAAGGAGGTGAAGTTTGTGTGGATCGATAAGTGTAAGGAAGTGTTCAAAAGCTTGAAACACTTGTTGACCCATGCATCTATGTTAGTGGTTCCAGAGGGAGATTAGGACTTGATAGTTTATATGGATGCATGTGGTACTGGGTTAGGAGCTGTACTAATACAGAGGGGTAAAGTGATTGCCTACGCTAATAAACAGCTTAGACCATATGAGGTTAGATATCTAACGCTTAACTTGGAGTTAGCTGCAGTGATATTTGCATTGAAAGTGTGGAGGCACTACCTTTTGGGAGAGAGGTTCGAACTTTATACGGATCATAAGTCGTTGAGTTACTTGTTCTCTCAAAATGATTTGAACATGAGACACTAGAGTGGTTAGAGTTTTTAGCCGCTTATACTTTTAGAATAGAGCACACGCCGAGGAAATACAATAAGATTATGGATGCGCTTAGTATGAACCATCAGAATGTAGTGTTGGCTATGATACCAGAATGGAAAAATTTGGAAGCCTTGACAGCTTACAGAATGCAGTGGAGATCCGATGCTGGGTCTAGTGGAGGATATGCTATATTGTCTTGTTTAGAAGTCCGACTGGTATTGATTGAGAAGATTGCTTATAAATAGAAGAGGATCTAGTGTTAGCTGAAAGGATCAGGAAATTAAAGGATGGAACTTGAATGATTTCAGTCTTGACCAAAGTGGATGGTTAAGAAAGAAGGGTAGATTATGTGTTCCAAATGTGGGAGACATAAGGAAAGAAGTTTTAGTGGAATGCCATCATTCGAAGTTCATTATTCATCCAAGAGGAATGAAGATGTATCAAGATGTAAAGAGAAGTTTCTTCTAGGAAGAAGTGAAGAAGGATGTCAGCTTATGGGTGAAACAGTGTTTGAACTATGAACAAGTGAATGCCGAGCATCGAAAGCCAAGTGGGTTGCTTCAGCAAATGGATATCTTGGTTTGGCAGTGGGATTCTATTTATATGGATTTCATATACAGGTTGCCGAGATCTAGCAGAAATGGAAGTATATGGGTCATAGTGGATAGATTGGCTAAGAGTGCCTATTTCATTCCCATTAAGTCAAATAGGATGGCACTTGTATCGGCTAAGTTATTTATGAAAAACTGGTTAGGCTTCATAGAATCCCAAATAGTATTGCTAATGATAGAGATTCCTTATTCATTAGAGAGTTCTAGAAGAGTCTGCAGGAGAGTTTAGGAGCCCAGCTCAAGATGAGCACCGCTTACCATCCATAGACCGATGGACAAATAGAAAGAGTTAACAAGATCTTAGAAGACTTGTGACAAGCATGTATTAGACTTCAGGGGACCATGGGAAGACCACCTGCACTTAATCGATTTCTCATATAACAATAGTTATTAGCCTAGTATATGGATGACACCATTTAAGGCTTTGTACGGAAGACCATGCAAATGTCCCGCATGTTGGTTAGAGACCTTAGATAGATTGGTCCTTGGTCCTGATTTGGTAAGAGAAGCAGTAGAAAAGAATGAGCAGATAAGAGCGAGATGAAGGATGCTCGGTCTATGCAGAAGAGCTATGTAGATAGAAGATGAAAAGATTTGGAATTTTCTGTTGGAGATCATGTTTTCATCAAAGTATCACCGATGAAAGGTGCTATCTGGTTCGAGAAGATAAAGAAGTTAGCATCGAGGATCATAGGACCATTCCTATTCTAGGGAGGATAGGAAAACTCGGGTATAGAGTAGAGTTACCGAGTAGTTTGATAGGAATCCATGGTATTTTCCGTGTATCTCATCTAAGGAAGTGTGTTAGGGATCTAGACACTACTGTAGCACCGACCGTGTTAGAAGATTTAGTAGTGGAACAAGACATGACTATAGTTAGGAAGCCTATCAGGATAATCGCGAGAGATGAGAAGAAGTTGAGGAACAAGACAGTCAGATTGGTAAAGGTCCAGTGGAGTGACAATGCTAGAGACTGTACTTGGGAGACTAAGAGCAGGATTAGAGACACTTATCCTGATCTTTTTGTTGGTAAGTTTTGCCTTTTATTGTTTCATGTGCATCTTATCGTAATTTCAAGGAAAAAATTCTTTAAGGATTGGAGATTGTGACGCTCGATATTTTAGTAACATTATTTAGGAAATTTAATTAGTTAAATTTAATTAAATAATGTGAGATTGATTAATGGATTAAGAGTTTTGATTTAATTAAAGGGTAGCCGTGCCATGTTAATATGTAAACAATGAATCAAAGAATTAAGGTATTTGGAAATAAGGAAGGGAAAAAAAAGATGATTAATCTTATATGCTAAACCCTTAGAAAACCAAAAAAAACATTATTTTCATATTATCTCAAATAAAAAACACTTCTAAGGCCAGCCACCATTAGCAATCTCAAGAAAAGATAACGATAGGATTCAAGTGAAAAATAAAATCAATTAATCAAAATCAAATCTCACATCCTTGATCATTAAGCTAAAGTAAATAATTACTATGTCTCAATTTTCTTATAGCTTTCTGTTTTAAGGACAATCCGAAGGGTTTTGCATGATAATGCCATGTTTCGAATGATTAAATGTTTATATATACTTTTTGGTAAATTTTGCATGTTCATATTGATTTTTATGATATCTTTTGATAAGAAAACCCTATTAAATGACATCTAAATGCCTTATACTTTTAGATATGGATCATAAATAATATTTTTAAGATGTTTTTCAATTTTCATAATTTTCTGAATTAATGCAGATTTTATATTAATTTTCTAGTGAATAAATGATTTATTGGGTTATAAATTATTTACGGCTAAATAATTAATTATTTGGGCTAGAAATTTATACATGTTCGAAAACATATTAAACAGGATTTTTATGGAATTTTCCTAAGTGTTTAGAAATATTAAAAATATTTAAGGTATGGGACTTAAGTGTTTTATATATTAAGTTAACGAGAGGGGTATTTTGTAAAATAAAATTATTGTTTATTTCTGAAAATATGGACAGCACTTTTGAAAAATGTTGGCTCGGTTTTTCAGCGGACAGAGAGAGAGAGAGAGAGAGAGAGAGAGAGAGAGAGTGAAGAAAGGAGGCAGGGTTAAATTATGGCGTAGAAGGCTGAACTACCGGACCAAGTATTTGGTCCAACATTCACTAAAATGCCGGACCAATATTTTGTCCGGCATGCTGGACTAGATATTTGGTTCGACATTCTCTGATATGCCGAACCAAATGTTTGGTCCGGCACGACATATACAACATTGGACCAAACATTTGGTCCAGTACACAGGCATGCCGGACCAAATGTTTGGTTCGAAAAATAAGAAGTTCTAAAGAAAGAACACCAAACCAGACATGTAAAAGCAACCATGTGAAGCATGATCCATGGCCAAACGCCGATCCTAACGCTCCTACCCAGATGCCAAACCAGATTCAGGAAGTTATAATCTCAACCTCCACACTTCACAACTCCACTCAATAAATACCAGAGCTCCTCAACAACAATGGAGACCGATTTTATAAGAAAAAAAGTGAAACTCTGCTGAGACTTAACCACTCCAGCTGCTCTAATTTTTTGCTCTTTCTAATCAAACTTTTACTTGTAATCAAATCAAAGAAGTATTGGATGTAGGCATGTTCTTACCGAACCACTATAAAATTTGGTGTCATTTATTTCCTTTTGCTGCTTTCCAACTATGAACCCGTGAGCTGTTCTATGATCGCAAAACAGTCTATTAACATATTAAAACAATGAAAATTTCATATCAAACAACTTAAACACGACTTAGCCAAATTCAAACTTAGAGGTTTTTGTCCAATTTTTGTGCAAACATTTTTGGTGCATTCACTAAGAGCAGCATAGAGAGCCGAACTCTTCTGTCCACTCACCTTCCAAGCCTTAGTGCACCATTAGAACATGGCTACCTCTAGGCGAAACACTGATAAAGGTAAGAGTGCGACCACTGCAAGTCCCCTAGATCCCATCCAAAGGGATTAAGAAAACCCAGCCACCCACTCTCAACTTCCAGGTTCAGTTGTCACCCGAGAAGACTTAGACAAGGTTGTGAATGTGATGACTGACCGCTTTGCTGCCCAGCAAAAAGCTTTAGTGGACCAACTCATGATATGCTTGAGAGGCACGTAGGAATCCACTGACAACACAGAATCTCAAGGTGAGTCTCAATCCAGAGAGTCGTGTAGACGGAACAGATCCCCCACAAATGAAGAATTCAATCAAGAAGATACAAGAACTCAAAATCGAGCTAGGACTCAGCCCGAAGCCATTCCTGAAAGACCACCAAGAGCTGAACCCAATCAAGGGTGCACCATGCAAGGACTGACCGTGGCTGACCCTATCATGCTTCGAGCCAACCAAGGTTCCAAACGCCATCAGCATCAAAGAGAAGCCCCCACTTCTCCCAGGGCTGCACTAGAATCTAAGGAGAGGATGACACACCGCTTTAGGGAATATCTCAAGCGCGGACAACGCAAAAGAAGGATAGGAGCAAGAGTGTCCAGCCCATTCACCAGGGACTTAGATGCGACAACCACTCCTTGGGAATGGATGGTGCCCACCATGGCTCCCTACAAAGGAACATACGACCCAATCATCCACTTACAGCACTACACCCAACACATGCTCATGAATGGAGCTACAAAGGGTGTGCCGTGTAAATGTTTCCTGCTTTTCCAGTCAGACTTAGCAACCACATGGATTTGTCGCCTGCCTCATGGATCTTTTAGCTCTTGGAAATGTTGAAGGAAAGATTCATAAGTAAATTCCGAATCCACATAGAACAGCCCCAAGGATGTTTATTCCCTATCATATGTAAAACAAAAGGCAGGAGAACTGCTGAAGCAATATCTTACGCGCTTCAATGCCACTGCAGCAGCAGTGCAAGACGCCGATGAAAGGCTCACACTGATGGTTCTGTGTGGACTCATCCACCTAGATTCAAAGCTCGCGAGAAGATTGATATAGGGAAAGCCTTTAATTCTTTAGAATTTCTTTCATGAAGCTGGAAAATACATGAGATTGGAGGACGTGGTGGCCCACCGACATAGCGAGCAACCCTCATAGGCTTCTAGCATCCAAGGAAACATGGGTGCCCTACACCGAGGGGAGGAGAATAAACAGAATGGTGAAGGAAAATGTGGCCACCAAGGCAATTTTGGAAATGAAAAAGGAAATAAGCGACGATACAGACCTAGGCAATGATTTGATTCATACACGCCTTTGAATGACACCGTGGAGAACATTTACATGGCTACTCAACACGAGTTGAAATACAAATGCCCTCTGTACAAAAAAGAGTCAGAAGTCGCAACTATAACAGGGAAATATTGTCGCTTCTACGAGCCTCATGGATATAACACCGTAGAATGCCAACATTTGCGGGATCTCATTGAGGAATACATCCGAAAAAAGAAAGTAGAGCGATATGCGCAGAGAGTATGTAACTCTCCCGCTCTGGCCCACGAAGGATCTTGGCGACCCCCGCAAGTGAATAATATGGAAGGAGCAGGTACGAGCCACTCCAACCAAGAAAAGATAATTGTCCACACAATATCTGGAGGCCCGCATGTAGCTAACGGAAGTTGGGAAGAAATGGAGAAGTATGGAAAATCCTTGAAGGATGGGGAATGATACATTCACACCATAACTGAAGGTTGCATCGAAAAACGTAGAGAAAGAATCCACGTAACCTTCAGTGATGAGGATTTGGTTGGAAAACAATATCCACACACTGATACCTTGGTGATCTCTGCTTGGTTGGCCCGACAGAGGTGTTTCACATTTTCGTCGATACAGGAAGCTCAGTGAATATTTTATTCAAACAAGCGTTCGATAAAATGAAATTGTCGATAAAAGATGTATCTCCATGCCATAAGCCTTTACACGGGTTCACTAGGGAAGCCACAATGCCATTTAGGCAACTAGACCTGTTTGCTGAGCTAGGAAGTCACCCCCGATCAGTTATCTGGAAGCAAACATTTGTGTTGGTGGGCGAACACTCTACCTACAATGAATTCTTGTGAAAGCCCACATTGTAAGACTTCCAGATAGTATTAGCACCATAGTGTCTAAAGATAAAATTCCCAACTGATAATGAATAAGGGAAGTAGAAGTGGACCGAGACACTGCTCTCGATTGTTATGTGACTGAACTTCGCCGAGACAAGGAAAAGGAAAAAGGGAAAGGCGTGGGGGTCATCCTCTGCACGAAAAACGCGGAAGCGTAGCAATCTAAGAAGGCCCCTTCTCTCAAATGTTCTAGCAACCCATTAAACGAATAGGACCCAAAGATAGAGAGGAGGAGGTCAACGTAGAGCCTGTGGAGGCTATGGAGCATGTGATGGTAGATGAACATGACAAAACAAGGCCTTTAAAGATAGGTTCTCAATTAAACCTAAACATCAAAGTCCAGCTAATATGATTTCTATGAAAGAACTTCATGGACATAAGAGAACATGGTAGGGATATTCCCAGAGGTTACTTACCATTCCCTCAGTATTGACCCAACCAAGACTCCGATTAAACAAAAGAAAAGAAGCATGGGGGAGAACGATCAACTGCTCTCAACGAAGAAGTGAAGAACCTACTCGCCAATGGTTTTATCTGCGAAACCATTTACCCAGAATGGATCTCCAACCTGGTCATGGCGAAGAAGCCCAATGAAAAGTGGCGGACCTGCATTGACTTCTTAACCACAATCATGCTTTCCCCAAAGACTATTTTCCTTTACCTCAAATTGACTGATTGGTGGACGAAACCGCAGGGCATGAGTTGTTATCATTCTTGGACGCATATTCAGGAACATCTAGATTCCCATGCATGTGCCAAATCGAGAACACACTAGCTTCATCACAGATCTAGGCCTGTACTGCTACAAGGTCATGGCCTTCTAGCTTAAGAACGCTGGTGATACCTATTAGCATCTAGTTAATAAGATGTTTGAGCAACAAATTTGTCACTCCATGGAAGTCTACATTGATTATATGCTTTTTAAATCAAGAAGAGCAGCGAATCATCGAAGCCACCTGGACGAGATGTTCTAAGTATTACGTAGATACTAAATGAACCTGAACCCACTAACTTGCTCTTTTGGAGTATCTTCACGTAAATTCTTAGGTTTCATTGTACATGCTAGAGGAATAGAGGCGAATCCTGAAAAGGTACAAGCTTTGAAAGACGTCAAAATCCAGGCATCATGAAGGGAAATATAGAGCCTAAATGGGAGGGTAGCCGCTCTAAGCATGTTTATATCCAAAGCAACGGACAAGTGCGTCCCATTCTTCGAAGCCCTTAAAAAGGACAAAGGGAAGTTTGAATGGACTGACGATTGCTTCTCAGCTTTCCAGAGTTTACTCGAACATATACAAAAACCGCTAGTACTCTTCACTCCAATGGATGGAGAGAGCCTTTATTTATACCTAGCTTTATCCTCCCACGCCCTAAATGCCACACTAGTGTGTGAAGATGATCATATCCAAAGACCAGCATACTTCGCTAGTAAAAGTTTCGCGGGCACAGAAGCTAGATACCCAATGATCGAAAAATTGGCTTACAATCTACTCATAACAACCAGGAAATTACGACATTACTTTCAATCACACTCTATTGGGGTTCTAATGGACCAACCCTTGAGATAAGTCCTACATAAACCAGACTTGTCAGGACACCTGTTAAAGTGGTGCATTGAGGTGAGCCAGTATGACATTACTTACCATCCACGCACCAAAACTAAAGGAGAAGCCTTGGCTAATTTCATAACTGAGTTTACGATACGAGATGAGGAGGCAGCAGTAAAAATTAAGGAAACTATCAAATGGAATATGTTCGTCAATGGAGCGTCGAACGAGCTCAGCTCGAGGGAAGGATCCATAATAGTCACATCCAAAGGAAGAAAGTTAAGATATGCACTAAGACTAGAGTTTGCTGCAACACATAACGAAGTTGAATACAAAGCAGTGATAGCTGGCTTAGAGGTCACCAAAAAAATAGGGGTTAAATCGATATGTATTCACATTAATTCACAACCGATTTTGAACTAGATACTTGGAGAATTCCAGACTTACAGACAAAATATTGCATCTTACCTCAAAAGGTCCAAAACCCTCCTCGATGAGCTAGACTACTATGTAATAAAACATATCCCCTAAGGGGAAAATCAAGAGGCGGACGCCTGCGCCAAAGATGCAAACGTAAGAACGAGCCAATGCCAGGTGCAACCCCCATCATGAGTCAACTCACACCAAGTTTCGAGTGTCTTCAAATCACTGCGATCGTAAATGGAGAGGAGACATGGTTGACCCCATCATCAGATACTTACAAGATGGAACCTTACCAATAGGACGGAACAAATCAAGAGAATCCTAAGAATGGCAAACTATCTACACCATCCAGAATGGCATATTGTACATTCGTGGTTTTTCCAACCCACTACTAAGGTGTGTCGCTGGGAACGAAGCAAAAGATATTCTTAATAACATCCATCAATGGAGTTGCGACGATCACACCTAAGGAAAAACTCTAGCCAGGAAGATTCTATGCCATGGATACTTTCATCCCACGTTGAACAAGGGCGCAACCGAATTCGCTAAGAAATGTGAAAATGCCAAATATTCGCCAAAATCTCGAGACTGCCACCTACCAGTTCGATCAATATGGTCAGCCCTTAGCCCTTTACAATTCGGGGGATTTGATCTAATCGAGGAACTCCCCATGGGCCAAGGAGGAGCAAAATGCACCATAGTGGCAATTGATTATTTCACCAAATGGGTGGAAGCAGAGTCTTTGAAAAAAAATTCGTTTACCAAGGTAATAGACTTCCTAATATGTAGCATCCTGTGCAGGTATGGAGTGCCGTAGAAGATCATATCGGATAACGGACTCCAATTCGACAGCGAAGAATTCTCAAATTGGTGCTAAGAACATGAGATTTCTCGAAGATTAGATTCTCGAATATAGCTTATCCCTATGCAAATGGGCAAGTCGAAGCGGTAAATAAGGTTTTGAAAACACCGATCAAAAAGAACCTAGAGAAGTCCAAGGGGGAAATGGTCGACGAACTGCCTACTGCACTATCGGCCTACCAACTTCCTGCAAGACTACGACGGGGCACATGCCATTCGCATTAGCAAACAAAGCTAAGCCATGCTCCTAGTCGAAACAGTCATCCCCTCGCACCAAAGGATGCATTTCAACTCGAAAGTAAACGAGGTGCTCTTGAGCATATCACTCGACCTGATCGAGGGGAAGAGAAAGGACGTCACCCTTAAAGTCGCCGCTCATAGGCAGAAGGTGGCAAGGCAATACAACTCTAAGGTGAAGCTGCGAGCACTGCAAAAAAGAGGCTTGGTACTCAAGCCAGCCTTCCCACAGCCAAGAGCAGTATACATAATTTGGTAGGGGTCGTTTGTTGTTCAGAAGGATCTTCATAGTCAAGTTTACATCTTATCAATAATAGACGGAGAGATGTTTAGGAAGGCATGGAATCTCCAATACCTCCACCATTATTTCTCTTGAACTATTAAGAAGCATGTATTAACTGAAGCAATAAAAGAAAGACAGTGGACGTAGGCATTTTTTCGGTCGAACCACTATATAAATTTGATGTCTTGCATTACTTGTCCTATTTAAACTTTCTTTCATTAAATTGTTTACGTGATGACTATTCCTAGTATGTGCAATTGCAGGTGCTCGTCGGCAGGGGTGAAAATAAGATAGCTATGACAAGAGGCATGAAACAAGCCTTTGCAATTCACTAATGACGATCGGCACCTCCAAGCCGACAGTGATAAACTAACTATAAGCCACGGATTTGGAACGATTATAATCTAGGCAGTTCATCATTGGCGATCGGCTCGCCAATAACTACGAACCAATTATAAACCCCATGATTAAGGCATGGCCGTAGCCAGGGGTAGTTTGCAGTTGACGATCGGCATTACACATGCCGGCAATGATAAATCGAATAATACTCACGACACCAGAAATAGCCTGAGTAGTTATCGTTTGCAATCGGCCCTGAATATAACAACGCATTTATGGTATTCTAGGTCTCAAAACATAATAATGATTAACTAAGTCATAAGAAGTTCACAAATAGATAAGACGGAATATAAAAATCACGCATCACAAAAGTCATTCCAAATAAACATGCAAAATACAAGAGTCGAACATTACAACATTAAGATCTATATATGTACAAATTTTTTTGTTTATGTATATACACATATATATAACAACCATACATCCTCCAAAAATACACACAAAAGAGAAACGAAAATTTCCTCGACTAAGAATGTGGGACACCCTTGTCATCCAGCCTGCTCCCTCCGGCCATGTCCTTCAAAGCCCGAATCACTCAAAAGACTCGCCCTTTTTATGCGACGCCTCATCAGCACCCTTTTAATTTCCAACCTGTCCTGAAGACATCCTTGCACGATGCAAGTAAGAAAAATCATAAGTTTTGTAATCTGTGATAAGTAGTAACAAAGAAAAAGTAAAAAGACGAGATACCTATGGAAATACGGCATGGATCACCAAACCCCTTGAGGTCCGAACCATCTTCACCATCCTCATCCTCCGCCAGCAACTCGTTTCCCTCAGCGATGGCCTTGGTCTCTTCAATCGTAAATTGACGGTGTACCATCCCAATATCATACATGGCTCCTTCCTTCTATACAACTGTAGCCTTAGTCTCCTCAATGAGCCGAGCGAGGATTCATGCCATCACTTGGGGATAGTCATCCATCCACTGATGATTCTCCTGTTTCCAGAACATGTATTAATTATCCTTCGGCATTTGGTTAACCATCTCACAAACGTCGTTGGACATTTCGACTTCGGTTTGGAGGGATAGCAATTTATTCATATATTGTTTCTTATCCTTCCTCAGCCGAATCTGCTCCGCCTTCATCATATTAATCTCAGCCTTGTATAATCCTTTTCCTTCCACCACTCACCACGAAACTTCATTAGCTCAGCCAAGGTTTCCTATTATTTCTTCATCTTACCTTTGAGAAGCGGATCTGCTCCAGATCCTTTTGCCTGGCTTCGTCTACTGAACTTATAGCCTCATCGATTTGTGACTTGCATAAGTCAGTAGCCTCTCTCATCGCTTCTTCCTTGGCTTTCTTTATCTCGGCTGCATAGGATGCCTCAATCACCTCCAACTTCACCTCCTTCTCCCTGAGCGCTCTACGTTGATCCTCCACCTCCAGGCGTAACCATACATTAGCACTCCCAACTTCCTTACTGGCCTTGGCTAAGCGAGACAAATAATCAATGATTTTTCTAGTCACATCGGTAACCTAGACCATCCTCATCGTCAGATTAGCAAAGTCAAGAGTTTTTGCCTCATCTAGGATTTGGACCAGAGGATTTCGAGGTAGAGGGAACTCGGTATCGAAATCTGTTGGATGATGACCCACATATCCAGGGTTGATATCAGGGTGACTCTCGAAGGGATTCCTCATCGGCGGTTGAAAGTTTGAAAAATAGACATCGATATTTTCTTCTCCTAAGTCATCAGGAAACTCATTCACTTCAGGACCAAATGGTTTTAACGATGGCGATGGGAAGAAGTTTGAGAACCAGGGGGGGTAGCATCCTTATCCGAAGACCTTACGCGTTTCTAAGGTGTCTCGTGGCTCTCTCCTCTACCCAAGCCTGACAGAGTCTCCTCGACATTCTCTTGGGCAGGCTTTTCCTTTAAAGGGGCCGTCTTAGAAGGAATCAAGGCCCCTATTATCCATTTGAACTGTTCAAGTCGCTGGGAAATTTCATTCCTCGTCAGATTTCTTCTTTTCCCTAAAAAGAAAATAGCGATTTTAGAGAAGAGAAATGAAGAAAGCATAAACACAAAACATGCAAGACACTTGGATACTACATGCTATCACAAACCCTTAGGGTAGACTAGATCAAGTGGCTGGGGAAGGGTCTTAATCAAGTGGGGAATATACTGGAATGAGACTCCATTTAGAGGAAGGACACATGACGACATGATTTCATTGGGCTAAGGAGCAAGCAAAGACTTGGACTCATCTAAAAACAGAAAATTCTCAAGAAGTACCCCAAAATCTAAGCTAAAATCAAAAGTACCTAGGGAAATCCCAAACTCCTCGCTAATTCTCGCTCCATTTTGCACTGGAATACACGACATTCCACCCAAGTCACCATAGCTACATTCTCTTGAAAATGGTCAGCAACGAAAGTTGGCCCAGGAATCGGGTTGGGTTGATCTAATTGCTCGAGCCACTCCCGCATAGCCTTGGCACGCTTCAAGGGAGTTGCGCCCAAACCTTCGCTACCAATAATCTCCACATCTTGAGAAGCATGGCCCTTCGATTCTATTGCCCTATAATCTCCCTCCCACCCTTCCTCCTTCTTGCTATCACCCTCCAAATGAGAACCCTCCTCGTCATCAGAAGAAGGAACGTCCTGTATGCACAAAGATTTCCCCAAATGGGAAGGACAAATGACGCTCTTCTTACGCCTCAAGTTCTTCGGGGCTCCGGTCCCTTCACCCTCTTCCTCTGGATCCTTGCCTTTATCCGCATCTCCGCCTTCTCCTTTGGCTCCCATTGCTCTCTTAGTAAGCTTGGCCTGACCTTGAACATGGATTGACCATGACCAA
This sequence comes from Allium cepa, assembly GCA_030765085.1. Classification (NCBI taxonomy): domain Eukaryota; kingdom Viridiplantae; phylum Streptophyta; class Magnoliopsida; order Asparagales; family Amaryllidaceae; genus Allium; species Allium cepa. The sequence continues at coordinate 920,745,808 of CM060934.1, forward strand.
TTAAGTTGTAAAAGCGAAGGGCTGTGTCGCGGGGCAAAAACGAGGCTTCCCTCTCAGCCTCTGGGATAGCTAATATTCCCTCAGCCATCTTTTTCAAACCCTCATCCTCTGCCGCCTTCACACAACCTGAAAAATATGGAGCATTAAGGAACCGAGTTGACATAAAACTTAGAAGAGGATATAAAGGAGACTTACACCCGAAGTAAAGACATGTTGAGGAATAGCATCATCATGCACAAAGAAGTACTCCTTCTTAAACATACTAAACTTCGAGTATAGATGAAGAATGGGCTTGAATTTGTGAGCTGACTCTAAGCTAATGAACGGACTCTCATTTCAGTAACTTCTCACATTTTACAAGTACCTTATCTCTCAATGGGCAGGGGCTCTTTGATAGCGCTTCATTAATATCAAATATAAGCACGTCAAGATAGCACAGGAGTTAGGTTGAAGCTGTAGTGGAGCAACTTTTAAGTAGACCAGGAAGCTGGCAATCCAACGGGTGAGTGGAGGAATTACACCACACATACAGTGTTATTTACTGTACGCCATGTATCCCTCTGCGGGAGAGCATACCCGTCATTCGGTCCAAGCAATATCATGTCCCGGCGAACAATCCCAAATGTCATGGCTATGGAATTGAGCTTTCCTGTTGTCTTTATGCTCGGATAGCACTCAGAAGGATTTACCAGCGTCTAATTGGCAGTGTTACCCTCTACCAAAGAATATGCAGAGCTGGGTTATTTTGGAGGATTGGCAGGAACGTCAGAAGAAAAAGCACCAACCCCGGTAGGCCATGATGACACATGTTTAGATTGGAGCTCATGACCATACAACATTTTTCCTGCATAAAGAAATAAAAAGCAGCCATAAGTCTAACATCCCATTAGATATGTAATCGTAAATGGAAATTTAAGTGCTTGTCTAAAGCCTCCCATCGCCCGGTCTGGTTAAAACCATACTCCAAACCTAACCCTACAAAACTCAAACTACCATTTTAAGAATCTCCCCCATTGGCTCGACATACCTATGATCGTTGTGCTAGAACTAATATGGTCCAGCATTACACTATCCCAGAGACTGAACGACATCACAATGTCGAAACAAACCCACCGAATGATAAATATGTTGGACTGAAGCTCGCCTTCCTGCAGCTGATCCACTCACACTAACACACCACATAGAAACAATGCCCTAGCCTAGCCGAACTTGGTAACGTGAGCTTATGACCAATTGGAACATTAACATGATGATTTGTTAGAGAATTGTTACCAAATCCATTGTGGGAATAAAATACAGCACTGCCTCCTATACAATAGCCAACATTATCAGACCTTACAACCCAACCGCATAAGCCACTCAACAAGTTGGATCAGGCAAACCAGCTAATTGCACAATGTACCCAAATCTAATAACATGAACCATCATTCCACAAGGAATCACCAGCCCAACAGGAAAACCCTTTCTCCATCCATAGTCATGGCCACCCTACCTTCACTAAGCATGAATTACTCCTTCACCGAATCACTCTTGAATCCCCTCGCTCACTTCCTTTTCTTAATTTGGAGCAAAATCTATTCATGCTCACAACGCGTACCAAACTCCCCTAAAATATAAACCTAAAACCATAGAAAATATATTGAATTTAGAAAGCTTTACCTCAAGTAATGAAGATGCGGAAATATCAACAGTTCAGGCAATAAAAACTAGCCAAATTCGAAGTTTGATCGATTTGAAGTGAATTGAAGAAATTTAGTTAAGAAAATAGAAAATGGGAGCGGTATTTAAAAGGGAAAAGGAAGGGAAGACGAACGGTCTTGAGTTTTTAACCGGTTATAGAAGCTTAGTGCCGAACTAAACAAAGCATGTCATGTAACCACACAACATACTTTGGAGGCAAGTGTTGGCTCGGTTTTTCAATGGGTAGAGAGAGAGGGAAGAAAGGAAGTAGGGTTGAATTATGGCGTAGAAGGCAAAACGACCAGACCAAGTATTTGGTCCGGCATTCACTAAAATGTCGGACCAGTTATTTGGTCCAACATTCTCTAATATGCTAGACCAAAAGTTTGGTCCGACATGACATATCCAACACCAGACCGAACATTTGATCTGGTACACAGGAATGTTGGACCAAATATTTGGTCTGGCAAATAAGAAGTCTCAAAGCAAGAAACCGGACTAGACATGGAAAAGCAACCAAGAAAAGCAAGCTCTATGACCAATGCCGATTCAAACGCTCCTACCCAGATGTCGAACCAGATTGAGGAAGTTATAATCTCAACCTCCACACTTCACAACACCACTCCATAAATACCAGATCTCCTCAACAACAACGGAGACCCATTTTCTAAGAAAAAGGGAAAGGTCTGCTGAGATTTAACCACTCCAGCTGCTCTAAGTTTTTGCTCTTTCTAATCAAACTTGTACTGGTATCAAATTAAAGAATTACAATAAGATGGATAGTGGATGGAGGCACGTTCTGGCCGAACCACTCTAAAATTTGGTGCGATTTATTTCCTTTTGCCGATTTCCAAATCTTAACTTGTGAACTGTTCAGTGATCGCAAAAACATATATTAACATATTGAACCAACGAAAATTTGATATCAAACAACTTAAAAGCGACTTAGCCAAATTCGAACTTAGAGGTGTTGTCTAATTTTCATGCAAACTAAAAAGTTATTTAGCAACCAATGAAAATTTGACAAATAATAGAAGGTTGGTAGAAAAGTCCTTCTCTTTTAAGTTACATACAACAATAATATGTTTTTCGTATGTTCCACTACTTTCGGTACAAGGGGTTTCGACTAGTACGTGTCGCCACCATACTTTCAAAAACAATGCGCATGGTATCATCTTATTTGGCACGTAGCGTATTGGATAAAGGTGGAGGGTACATAGTCGGAACGTTGGGTTCCGGAGGGTTTAGAGTATGCCTTTGTTTCAAATCAAAATAACGCCTGCTTTTCTTTCGAAGGGATAGCTTTGGACACGGTTGGCTTGCAACCCTGTCAAATATTTTCAAAGAAAAGGGTTTCGAAAGGGTTACGTTCTTTTATTTTAAGTAATGCTTTCGAAGGGGTCAAAATCCCTAGCTGCCACCTTTCTACCTTCAAAGTGAATGGTTTCGAAAGGTATACTTAGCTTTTAAAATTAACCATTTCTCCAATGCTTTCGTAAGGGTGGTTTTGACACAATCACTTCTTTACTTAGGAATGCTTTCTAATGGCAGGCTTTTGAATTATTTTGTTTTATAGACCCTTTTTTGTTTCAATATAACCCAAAGGTTTCGAGAAGGTTTAAATGGTTTCGAAAGGTGTTTTTCCACATATTTTAAATTGAAACCAAATGCTTTTGAAGGGTTTGTGTTTATAATGGTTTGATATTTTCGAAAGGTTTTAAAGAAAGGTTTTGAAGCGGTTGTTCCCCATTGGTTTCGAAGGAGTTGAAAGGAATTTTTTCTGACTGTGTCGAAAGCGTTGAAAGGGAAGGTTTTTTCCAAAGGTTTCTAAAGGTAATGTTTTAAAGTGTTTTAAGATATGATGTCTAAGGTTTTATAACTTTTGAAAAAATGGTTTTCAATGGTTTAGAAAGGGTTTTGAATATGGTTTCGAACGGAAGGTTTTTGCCTTTCGGCCTAGATAATTAAAGGATTTTTACTTGGTTTTGAAAGGGGTGCTTTCAATGGATTCGAAAGAGGTACTTTTAAAGGTTTAAATGCTTCATCAACTATGGTTTGAGTAAAGTGTATATATAACGTAACAAGATGATTTTGAGAAAATCATATAGTGCAAGTGTTTTCTTGTTTAAATTTGATTTAAAAGGTTTTAAATCAATTTCAGATGAAAAGGTTTTCAAGGAAAACTTGGAACGGTATGCCCAAGTGAAATGATTTAGATATTAGGATACCAAATGAGACTAATATAGGGTCACACTTTATACATTAGCTATTGGCCCCAGCTAATTTAGTCCAAAATTCCAGTGTGTAGGGCTTTGACATAGCTAAGAATAAAATTATGATTAAATACAGAAGGGAATATATGTTTGTATACAGATAGGTTATTGGTGAGATGCAAAACCATTAGGATTAGGTGACCCTAGGAGATGTCAACTTAAGGATAGACAATCAAGAAGAAAAGTGTCTAACAGATAGTTAAGAACCGACCATCTTGAAGAGGTGTGTCTAATAGATGTTAGATTATTTTGTTATTTTGTCTAGTAGGCCCAAGTTATCCAAAGGTTAATAGTAAGCCAAACAAAACTATAATGATCGGGAAGATAGTCCAGTTGATACCTGATATGTGTGTTTGCATAATAATGCTTTATAGCTTTAACCATTTTTGGTTGCGGGATTATGATTTGCAAAAGATATATTTTAAGAGGATGTTAATGAGGGGAAACCAATTCCGCTAAGCGGCGTGGTCTCACTCAACATTAAATAACCGAGATGCATAGTATTACTCACACAAGGCTTTATGTCTGACTCGAAGTTTATATTTTTCCCTTAAACTCTCGGGTGCTCAAAATTAATTTGAGTAGCCTGAGGGTTGAGATTTTGGAACACACTAGTCGTCCTTTCTTCCCCAATCACCCATTCTATTCAAGACGGAAATCTTTTAAATTATCGCTCTCAATTCCATTCCTTAACATTTCGATCCGTTCAGCTAATAATGAACTTCTCCTTGGTAAGATGCAATCCTTTCGATCATCCTTGGTCGAACTACTAAACATGATAACATAGCTATTTCCTTACTAGTCTAGTCTCAGATCTCCATTGTACTCCACATGTAATCAATGCTTCTATGTCTTTCTACTCAACTATCATTGCCAATACCGCATTCTGATGTTAACTACTAAGTGCATCATCCACCTTATTTCCTTTTCCTAGTGTGTACTCAATACCAAAGTCAAAAGTAGCTAAAAACTCTAACCACCTCTACTATCTCATATTCAACTCCTGTTGAGAATAAATACCTCATAGATTTATGATCCATATACAACTCAAATCTTTCTTCCAAAAGCTAATGTCTCTACACCTTCAGCATAAAAATTACCGCAGGTAATTCCAAATCATGAGTTGGATGTCTAACTGCACGCGGTCTGAGCTGTCGAGCAAAGTAGGTAATGACTTCACCTCTTTGCATTAACACGGCTCCTAACCCTGTTCCACATTCATCCATGTACACTACTAAATCCTGATTCCCCTCCAGGATAACTAACACAGGTTCATTGGTCAATAAGTATTTGGGCTTCTAGAATGCTTCCTTACACTTTTTAGTCCAGACGAATTTCACATCTTTCCATGTTAACTTAGTTATTATTGCCGCTATCTGCGAAAAATCCATAATGAATCTCTTGTAATACCCAACTAATCCAAGAAAACTCTTTATCTTAATCGCTGTCTCGGGTCTCTTCTAATTATTCACCGCCTCGATCTTAGTCGGATCTATACAACCCTTTCTTTGAGACCACATGACCAAGAAACTTCACATTCTTCTTCCAAAAATGGCACATCGAAAATTTCGCCTTCAGTTAATGTTGCCTCAACGTCTCAAGCACCACTCTAAAATGAACCTCATGCTCTCTTTCATCTTTAAAGTATATGAAAATATCATCTATGAAAACCAACACGAATGCTCTCGGAAAACTCAATTCATCAAATCTACAAAGAACGCTGGCGCATTAGTTAGTCAGATCGGCATTACTAACCATTCTTACGATCCATATCTAGTTCTAAATATAGCCAAAGGAATACTATCCTCTGCCACTCTAAGCTGATGGAACCCTGTTGCTAAATCCAACTGGGAAAATACTTTGGCTCCACTCAACTGATCGAACAAATCATCAATTCTAGGCAATGGATATCGACTCTTTATTGTCTTCTCACTCAACTTATGATAATCGATACATAACCTTAATGATTTATCTGGCTGCTCCCCAAGACGAACTTCTTAGTCTGATGAAATTCTTGCCTTCCAAGTCCACCAGTTGCTCCTTTAGCTCCCTCATCTTAGTAGGTGTCATTCTACTTGGCAGTCTACTCATAGGTTTTGCTCCTGATACTAAATATATTTGAAACTTAATAGCTCATTTGGGCAACAGTCCTAATACAGGTTCAATGACATCCATGAATTTTCTAACAACAAAAACTCGATTCAACTCGTTTTCTACCTTTACAACACCCAACCATGCATTAACCTCAAAACTAGGATTTTCTATAGGGTATATAATCCGATCACTACAGTCAGGGTGTCTAAGTAATATTTTCCTATCATGGAAAAATATCCTAGCATCGTATTTACTTAACCAATCCATACCCAAAATAATTCCAAACCCTACAAAATCAAACAAATGCATGACCTAACAATTCAAACTCTAACTGGTCACACTTTATCCCAAGTGTCACATACCTTCCTATTTGATTTGGAACCCTTAAGGAAGTAACTTGGTGTGAAGGTTCTAGGTTAAGCTTATCTACCAAATAATAAGATATAAAAGAATGTAATGCACTGCTACCAAATAGAGCTCTAATAGATACACCATGAATCAAAAGCGTACTTACGAACACAGCTTTTCTCTTCCTTTCTTAGCAGCACTACTCTTCTGAGCTCATTTCTTATGGAAAAACTTCCTCCCTTGGTTCTGCCCTCCTTGAGCTTTCCTAGCCTTGTTTCCTTGAGACAAAACAAGTCTCATGAAAATCAAAACCTCGGTCTCATAAAAATCAAAGTATAGTCTATCACTCAAAAAATGCCAATACATCAAATGAACTAAAAATTTAAAATGAAAAAGAAAAATACTTAAGGAAATCTCTGCACTGAAGTCTCCAAGAATCTGCAATCTACAGTTCATGCCCTTGCTGGCTTACGGGGGAGGGGGGAATAGAGAAGTCGGTCAGACTAAAAGTCTGGTGAATGATAGTAATTACTAGTATTTTTAAGCAAAGTAAAGATAATAGACTTTGCAATAGTTTTAACTATAAAAGGAAACAAAGGAAATAGAAGGAATGGTAAAGCTGGAAATAAATATGATTTTACTATTGCTGAGGTTTATTTGGTTAGATAACTTTGATTTTTTGCACTTGTCCTTGATAGCTGCTTTGATTAGGCTGAAATCCCAATCCTACTTTAAGTAGGCTGAAGTCCTAATTCTACCCTTTGATCTTCCTTCTATTAATGTGTCAACTACGGGCCGGTCATCTATAGCTCTCTACACAGAAGACAATGGACAAGACCCTATAGGACCCTACACAGAAAACACCATGGAACTCGTAACACTTAGAGAGCACCAACTAGAAGCCGCATGCGTGACCACCATCTCATGATACCTATTGCGCCACCCATTGGACCATTTATTTACCACTGCACCAGCATAAGCGTGCCCTTATCTCACTTAAGGGTAATGTGAGACACCGTTTCTATAGAAATAATTGGGAATGCTATTGGTGCAGGCCCATCATCCAAACAATATCTAGTTCCGCCCCTTGTCCAAATCCCCATGATTTGAGCTTCTATTATTTGACCATTTATTTACCACAATTCCAGCATAAGTGTGCCCTCATCTCACTTCCTGCTAATGTGAGACACCATAAATCTAATAAGGAATGCTGTTGGTACAGGTCCTACTTTCATCTTTGCTTATTAACTCAGAATAAATTGTTCAAATAAGCCTCTACGGTTATCCTTGTTATCTTTGCTTATTAAATTATTTATAAGTCTAAAAGTAAGCCTCTTTCTTATTCTTTTTCTTATTATAGCCTATGTTATAATATTGCTTATTAACTTAATCCAAGGTCTAAGTATAAAAGTAAGCCACTTTTACCATCTACTCTTTTTAGTCCTAATTACAAGTTATAACTAGGCCAATATCTTAAATTCAGTTCAATTCCAATTTATTATAGTTTTCTTATTTTACATCTTATTCTCCGTAATTTTAGTATTCTTATTATTTAATCCATACTTGCGTTTTAATTTGTTCTATTCCATTCGCGTAAAAAGGAAAAATAGAAAGAAACTAACAATTACAGAAGAAAATCCCAATCGTAGAAAAGATGTAAATAAAACATAAATAATAATAAATAATCATAAATACTGTAAATAACTATAAATAAATGGAAAAGCTATAATTAATAGTAATTAACTATAAATAACTGAAAAGAATAGCTAAAAGGAAATAGACTGAAAATAAATTTAAAACTGAAAATAAACTAGTAAAAAGGCTATTCCAAAATCGTAGAAAAACTACAACTATTTGAAACCCCATTATTTTCAATTACTTAAAAGTCTAAAATAATTACCAATCACTCATCTTTGGTTCTTTCTCTTCCCTTTGTCTTCTCGGATCCACTTGGGGTTATTAAATATTCTAATTTAAAACGATTCTCTCCTTGGAAAATTATTCCTTTTAGGGTCCTTCCTGAAATGGTGAACCCAAATAGAGAAAATCTAGAATGAGAAAAATAGCTAGGCCTAGGGTCTTATTTATAGGGGTAGAGGTGGATCTTAGACCGTTGGATTTGGAGATTGAATATGGTGCAACTACGTCATAGGTTGGATAGGAGCCATCAGATGGAAGCACGGACGGACCATATGGGAGAAAAGAATGCAAATGAGGTGTTCGAATCGTATCAAATGAAAGAATTAAATTCTTTCACTCAATAACATAGGCGGGTCGAAACTGCTATCGACCAGCCCCTTACTAGGTCGACTGGCCGATCGACCTAGGCGGTGGGATGGTCGACCTAGTTGTCGACCTCCATATATATATATATATTTCTTTTCTTTTTTCTTTTTCTCTTTTATTTCATATCTCCTTCATACTAGCTTGGATTTTGACGTTCTGTATATGGAAATTGACTAGAAAATTACCACGGACACAATGGTGCAACTCCAGTGGCTCAATTCTGATATTTCACAAAGTTATTTTACCATTTAATTAATTCGTTAATTAATTATTATAGCTTAAATTTCGGGTTGCTACATTCTCCCCTCCTTAAGGGATTTCGTCCTCGAAATATCTAAGGATAGAAGAATGAAATAAATGTTTTCATCTAAGTTCTACAACCAACTACTCAATCATCATCCATTACATCCATTATCCTTATGTTTTTCTAATGCAATTTATGACACTTATGTCATTAGTGTAGTTTCAATGTCCCTAACTAATGCAAAAGATTAGGAAGTTCACTGATTTTGTCGACCTCCTTTTAATGCAATCATGTTCATGCCACACATCCAAATGAATGCAAAAATTCCTAATGATAACTGATAGTTCTATATGCGTGCTACAATCATCATCCAAATGCAACAATCGTGTGATAATAATCCATTTATAGGAACCATGAAAAATAAAATGAAAATGCACACATATCCATATGCATATGCTCTAGTGTCCTAGTTAGGCCGATCCCTAAAGGATAATAGTGCCTATTGTAAGTATATGCGTCCATTAGCATCCACTAGCAAACACTTGCAACCACTGGCATCCATTATACGTAACATGTTCTAATAACATGTTTACATTAAATCTTACCATCCATAGGCTAAATCCTAATTTCTACCCTTCCGAAGGATAAAAGAGGAAAGAATTTATTCAAAACTAAAGATGGAAATAGGAAATTCTAAAACTTGCTATTGAAAAGATGAGGATAGGAAGTACGAATCTTTATTTCAGCTTCTTAAGTAGCGTGTACAACATCATCTCTCCACTGCACCTTTACTAACATAACTTCTTTATTCCTTAGTCGCTTGGTGCTCGTCCAATAATCTTCATAGGGATACGACGAACTGATGCTTCCCTTCCTACTTCCACCTGCTCCAACTAACTGGGCTCCACAACCTCCGTCGAGTCATGTAAGCACTTTCTTAAGTGCGAAACATGGAAAACGTCGTGCACTCCTACGAGCCTTTCTGGAAGCTTCACTCGATATGCCATCTTTCCTACCCTCTCTATGATAAGGATTGGTCGCACAAATTCGTAATTACCATTCGATCCAAACCCTACCACCTTCCTTAGCGGGGATAACTTAATAAAAAATAAGTCTCCAACCTCAAACTCAATGTCTCTCCTCCGATTGTCCACATAAGATTTCTACCTATCTTGGGCTGTCTTCATCCTTCTTCGAATCAAATCCACCTTCTCTGAGGTCTCCCTAACCATATCAGGCCCAAGTAGCAACTTCTCCATAGACTTTACCCAATATGATGGTGACTTGCAAGGTCTCCCATATAAAGCCTCAAATGGTGCCATCCCAATGCTTGCTTGAAAACTGTTGTTATATACAAACTCCACCAATGGAAGATTCTCTTCCCACGTTCCTCCAAAGTATAGAATGCATATCCGAAACAAATCATCAAGCACTCTACTTAGTCTCTCCGTTTGGCCATCCGTCTGAGGGTGATAGGCCGTACTTAATCCAAGCTATGTCCCTAAAGCCTCTTGCAAGCTTCTCCAAAACTCGCTAGTAAAAATAGGGTCTCGATCGCTCATTATGCTAGAAGTAACTCCATGAAGTCGGACTATCTTGCGAACATATAAGGATGGCAAATAAGATGTCGACCTCTTACTCTTAATCGGAATGAAGTGGGTGCTCTTGGTCAAATGATCTATAATCACCAAAATGCTAGTATTTCCCGTCCTAAAATGAGGCAAAACCATATATGAAATCCATCGATACACTCTCCCAATTTCATTAAGGTACATCCAATGGCTGAAGAAATCTACCAGACTTTTGCTATTCTGCCTTAACCGCTTGCCATACAAGACACTTAGCTACAAACTCAACCACATCCTTCTTCATGTCACTCCAATGAAACATTCTCTTCATATCCCTATACATCTTATCACCACCCGGATGAATAGTCATACAAGAATGATGTGCATCCGCTAGAACCGCTCTCAACAAATCACTAATGCGGGGAACACAAAGCCTTCCATCTCTCGCAAGCCACCCTTTTCTATCAATGGAATAACGTTTGAGATTTGTAGAGACCTCCCCTCGGCTAATCTTATCCATAATATCCATAAGCTTCGAATCCTCTCGCTACCTCGAGCCAGTCTGATCTATAAGGGTAAGCCTCACCGCAAGTGCTGCTAGCATTTCATGGGTAATGTCCACAGAGGGCGTAAAATAAAAAGTGGAAATAAACTCTAGGCTTCTCCACTCTATGAACAAAGGACTAAGGGTTGCTTTCTTCCTACTCAACGCATCCGTAACCACACTTCCCTTTCCAGGGGTATAAGCTATCTCAAAATCATATGACGCAAAAAACTCCATCCATTACTGCTACCTCAACTTCAAATCCTTGTGCAAGAAGATACTTCAATGACTTATGGTCAGTGAAAAGCTCGAACCTTTCTTGTAACAAGTAATGCCTCCAAGACTTGAGTGCAAAAATTATAGGAGCCGACTCCAAATCATGGTTAAAATAGTACTTCTCATGCGTCCTCAATTGCTTACTTCCATGACATATTACCCTCCCTTCTTGCATCAACACCGCTCCTAGACCCATCCCACATGCATCAGTGTATACCGTAAAAGGTAGCTCCATCGGGTAAAACTAACATTGGTGCACTGGTAAGGGCTCTCTAAATCTTCGTGAAGGAATCCTCATAATCCACATCCCACACGATTGCTTTATTCTTCTTGGTGAGGCGACTAAGTGGAGCTGGAATCTTAGCAAAGTCTTTAATAAAATTTATATAATAGCCTGCCAATCCTTGGAAGCTTCCAACTTCAGTAACATTCTTGGGAGCCTTCCAATCTTACACTACCATCACCTTAGCAGGGTCAATTACTAAACCCTCTCTCGAGACTACATGCCCCAAGAAACGTACCTCCTCTTGCAAAAAGTGACACTTCAAAAACTTTTCCCTTAACTGATGATTACGACATGTGTGAAGAACCTCCTCTAAATGAGCAACATTCTCCTCCATATTCTTGGAAAACACCAAAATGTCATCCACGAATACCACTACGAACTTATATAAGACATTTCTAAAAACACGGCTCATCAAACCCACAAAATAGAATTGGGCATTGGTTAGTCCAAAAGGCATAATCAATCACTCAAAGAATCCGTCAGATGTCCTAAATGCAGTCTTATCAATGCCGTCATCAACGAACCTAAGCTGATGGAATCCAGTGGCTAAATCAAGTTGAGAAAATACCAAAGAGCCAACTAACTGGTCAAAAAGATTATCTATCCTAGGAAGTGGATAATGGTTCTTCTTCATGAGCTAATTAATTCTCTACAGTCTACGCAAAGTCGAAGAGAACCATTCGCCTTAGTAGCAAAGGCGATTGGTGCTCCCCACTTCGATATGCTCCTTCTTATGAAACCATTCTCAAAAAGCTCACGGATTTGCTTTCTCTATTCATTCCTTTCCCTAGGTGCAGTGTGCCCATGGGTAATGATACTGGCTTAGCATTATCAGTCAAATAAATCCTAAAGTCAATCTCTCCCTTAGGGGGTAGTCCCCTAACCTTCTCAAAGACGTCCGGAAAATCTCTGACTACAGGAACCAAATCTAACTTTACTAACAGTAAATCGAGGAAATAAAGAAACTCAACATTATCGACCCTTGTGGGTATCAAGAAAACTCGAGAGTCCTACAGCTGCATGCCTCTAGTCTAACGACTCTCCTCTTGTAGTCTAGTATAGCTCCATATGTGGATAGCCAATCCATCTCCAAGATTATCCCTTACCCTGAGATTCCCAATACATGGGCGTTACAATCAAACTCTACGCGAAGAATAAAATTTTCAGACCTCTATAAACCATAGATAAATGTGAGTGTGATGCCCCAGAATCGAAAAGAGTTCGAATGGGAAAATTAGAAATAGAAATCAAACATTCCACTGTGACTTTCCTACCTCTCCCTGGAATGCTGCTGGATGGTGCTGCATATAATGCCTGAATCTGTGCAGCCAGTGTACTTGCTCCTTGCCCCATTCTATGGGGACAATTCCTATTCATGTGATCGGGCTATCCACAAGTATAGCACTTTCCCTTCATCTTGTCCTTTTTGCAATCCTTGGAGATATGTCCAACAACCCACAACTATGGCACTTTACTTCTTTATTGATTTATTTCTGAAGGCCTCCTCCCTTCTTCTTCTCTTTGTCGTTCTTCCACCCTTTCTTTTTAGGACCTTCCGACTTAACCCCCCTCCTTTGCTAAATCAGACATAAGTGCCATCTCTACCAAAGACTAATAATTAGCTCCCAACGGCACGTGAGTCAACAATTACTTTTGAAAGGGCTGACTTAATCCCTTCGCGAACTTCATAGCCTTCTTGTGTGATGTATTCACCAACTCCATCCCAAAGCACGACAATTCATTAAATTGATTGATGTACTCCTTCACAGACAAACTGCCTTGCTTCAAGTTAATAAACTGTTTCAACCGAACACTCTCTTCTACGTGAGATAAAAAATTCCTATCAAATCTATCCTGGAATCTATTCCAACTAAGTTCTCTTCCTTCCAACTCAATAAACTCCCACCAATAAGAAGCCTCCTCTTTCAGCTGCCAAGATGTTAGCTGAACTCGCTGTTGATTATTGAATCCCAATAGCCTAAATATCCTCTTCGTGCTCCTTAGCCAAGCCCATGCCTCCACAAAAGTATCCATACTAGAAAGAGTATTTCCATCCAAATTCGCAAAATCCTTACCAAGCTTGGAGAAGTTAACTGTTGTAGGTGAGTGGATGGGATTCCCACCCGTTGGTGCTGAATTAGGTGCTTGCCCTTGCACCTTTGGAGTCGTGGCTTGTAGATACCAACGAAACCAGCCTGGGACTGGAATGCCCTCGGGAAAATTAGGGGCATCCTCCATTCTACGCAAAGAAAAAGAGAATTTAGGAAAGAGTCGAAGGGAGATTATATTCAACTTTGAGGGGATTTTTATAAAACTCTTTTACACTTGAAAGCTATTCCTAAGAGTTCCTTTTTGAAAAATAATTTTAAAACAAATTATTTTGAAAAATACTTTACTTTTAAAAAATATTTTTTGGAATCCTGTTACCTTAGGTTTTGATACCAAATAAAACACCCCACAACCCTTGATATATCCAAAAGGACACACTAAAAGGTGTGGTGCGTTGTAGGTATAGCTAAAACTTGTAGAGACAAAGATTCAGAAGACATAATAGATAAAAACAGTGGAAAACTATTGACACAACAACTTATATAAAACCATACTTCATAAATACTTTATAAACCCAATAAGTCACAAAATACCAAATACATAAGATGTCTCAAAATGCCAAAACATGTCTCACGAAAATCAGAACCTCGGTCTCATAAAAATCAGAGTGCAAACTATCCCTCAAAAAGTGCCAATACATCAAATGAACTAAAAACTGAAAATGAAGAAGAGAAATACATAAGGAAATCTCTGCACCAAAGTCTTCAAGAATTTGCAATCTACTATCCTTGTCGTTGCTGGCCTATAGGGGAAAGGGTGAAATAGAGGAGTGGATCAGACTAAAAGTCCGGTGAATGACAGTAATTACTAGTGTTTTTAAGAGAAGTAAAGATAATAGACTTTGCAACAGTTTTAGTTATAAAAGTAAATAAAGAAAATAAAAGGAAAGGTAAAACCGGAAAGAAATACGATTTAACTATTGCTTATGTTTATTCGATTGGATAACTTAGATCGTTTGCACTTCTCCTTGATAGCTGCTTTGATTAGGCTGAAATCCCAATCCTACTTTAATTAGGCTGACGTCCTAATTCTATGCTTTGATCGACCTTCTACTAATGTGTCAACTGCAGACCGATCACCTCTAGCACTCTACACAGAAGACTGCAGACCTGACGCTATAGGCCCTTACACAGAAAACACCCACTAAGCGCATGGAACTCTTAACGATTACTGAGCACCAATTAGAAGCCGCACGCGTGACCTCCACTATGCTCATGTTACCTATTGCTCCACCTATTGGACCATTTATTTACCACTACTCCAGCACAAGCATGCCCTCATCTCACTTCAGGCTAATGTGAGACATCATGTCTATAGAAATAATAGAGAATGCTATTGGTATAGTTCCGTCATCTAAACAATATCTAGTTGCGCCCCTTGTACAAATCTCCATGGTTTGAACTTCTATTATTTGACCATTTATTTACCACTTTTCCATCATAAGCGTGCTATCATCACATAATGTAAGACACATTAAATCTAATAGGGAATGCTGTTGGTACATGTCCTACTTTCATCTTAACTCATGATAAATTGTTTAAATAAGCATCTTTCCTGTTCTTTTTCTTATTATAACCTACGTTATAATATTGTTTATTAACTTAACCCAAGGTCTAAATATAAAAATAAGCCACTTTTACCATTTATTCTTCTTAGTCATAATTACAAGTTATAACTAGGCCAATATCATAAATTCAGTCCAATTCCAATTTATTATATATTTCTCATTTTACATCTTATTCTCCATAATTTCAGTATTCTTATTATTTAATCAATACTTGCATTTTAATAAGTTCTATTCCATTCACGTAAAAAGGAAAAATAGAAAGAAACTGACAATTACAGAAGAAAATCCCAATCGTAGAAAAGATGTAAATAAAACATAAATAACAGTAAATAATCATAAATACTGTAAATAATTGTAAATAGATGGGAAAGTTATAATTAATAGTAACTAACTATAAGTAACTGAAAAGAATAGCTAAAAGAGACTGAAAATAAATTTAAAACTGAGAATAAAATGTTAAAATGGTTGTTTCAAAATCTTAAAAAAAACTACAACTATTGGAAACCACATTATTTTACATTACTTAAAAATCTAAAATAATTACTAATCACTCACCTTTGGTCCTAAGCTCTTCCCTTGGTCTTCCCGGATCCACTTGGGGTTATTAAATATTTTAATTTAAAATGATTCTCTCCTTGGAAATTATTTCTTTTAGGGTCCTTCTTGAAAAGGTGAACCCAAATGGAGAAAATCTAGAATGATAAAAATAGTTAGGCCCAGTGTCTTATTTATAGAGGTAGAAGTAGATCTCAGATCGTTGGATTTGGAGATTGAATATGGTGCAACCACGTCATAGGCTGGTTAGGAGTCGTCAGATGGAAGCACAGACGGACCAAATGGGAGAAAAGATTGCAAATGAGGTGTTTGAATCATATCAAATGAAAAAATTAAATTCTTTCACTCAATAATGTATGCGGGTCGATATTACTGTCGACCACCCCCTTGCTAGGTCGACCTGCCGGTCAACCTAGGCAGTGGGATGTCGACCTAGGTGTCAACCTCCCTATATATATATATATATATTTCTTTTTTGTTCTCTTTTATTTTGTATCTCCTTCATACTAACTCGGATTTGACGTTCTATATATGGAAATTGACTTGAAAATTATCATGAAAACAATGGTCCAACTCTCGCGGCTTAATTCTGAAAATTTCACAAAGTTATTTTATCATCTTATTGATTTGTTAATTAATCATTATAGCTTAAATTTTGGGTTGTTACATTGAATGTTAGCATCGAAACCCCCTTTCGAAGCCATTGCCTTCAAAACCCTTAAACCCTTTTGAAAGTATTTAGAAAGTGGCTTAGAACATCTTTAAAACAAAAACTAACCCTTCAAAAGCATTGATGACTTTAGTACTCATGAAAGGCAAAAGAACGACAACAGGTTTTCAACTAGGTCGGAACCACCCATTTCAAAAGCATTTTTTTATAAACAAGGAACTCATTCGAAAGCCTATACTTAAAAATGAGAGATGGAAACCTTCTTCGAAAGCTGTTTAGAAAACCCCTTTCGACAGCATATGTTTCGATTTCTTTGAAAACTTTTGTGAAATAAAGGCAGGCACTTGACATTTTAAAACAAAGCAAAGGTATCGACCCCATCGGAAGCAATGATTTCAACACCATGCCTTCCGCTTTCTCCAATCCACTTCGTACCAATATCATTGATACTATGTGTATTGGTTTCGGCCTATGTTATTTTAAACTGAGTTGAAGCAGAAGCATTGGAGTCGAAAGGCACTTCTGAAAGAGGCAAAACCCAATTTTCTTGATAAATCTTATTTAATGCCAGTTAAAGCAAACCCTTTCTAACTAACATGCCTACGTGCAAGCTTTGATTGTTTGCCCCAACTTTTCAAATTCTAAACAAAAATGACTACCTCTTAATTTCATATCTAAACCATGATTAATTTAACAAATAAAACAAGAATGCAAATAAGTCCTTCCTTATAAAACAATTTAATTTCAATAGTAAATCAATTAGGAACAAACCCTAAAAATTATAGAAATTCACTTTCATCATGTTATCTAACATATCTAAATTCAGACCCAAATTCTTCCTAAAATAGTCAAAATAAAATTTTAACCCAATTTGATCATATTTTCCTTTGAAATCATAATAATCTTTCCATAGCTTGGAAAATTATCAAAATTAAAACCCAACTCCAAAATAATGTTTTATATTACCTAAATTTTTTCCATGCCATTCAAAAATCATTAACAATTGGTTTTTCACTAAAACCACATAAATCCCATTTAAATAATCATGTTTAAATCAAAAAATTATAATTCAAGCATATCATCATCCAAAACATCATAATTTTTCTAATCGTAAATAGGTAAACATACGATCATAAAACAAAATAGAGATGGTGTAAATTATTATTCACCTTGACTAGGATAAAGAGATTTGATTGAGATTAATTTCCCCTAAGCTTGAATCCCTAGCTTTTGATTGGATTCCTCTTTTATTTCTTTGATATTGGCCGGCTCCTTTATATGTTTGCGCTTTTGCAAAATGACATGAATTGGAAAATGAAACGTGAATGGTATAAGGGAGATAACATATAAGGGTAAGGGCTAATCTGTGGCTCTCAATATACCCTTGTGTAAATTGATTAACTTAAAAACCTTTCTTAAGCCCATTTAATTTATTAAGCATGACCTTAATTTATTTTCATATCTCAATTCCCTTATCACCCTAATTACTTACATTATTCTATTTAACTTTCTAGTTAAATCTCTTGAAAAATGCTATTAAAAATTAGGGGTGTTATAAACTACCCTCCTTCAAGAATTTCTTCCTCGAAATGAATATAAACATAACAATCACTTGTAACCACTCCTAACAACTATACTAGCCTACCTGACAAGCAATTATCTATATAAATCTAATATAGACATATCCTCAAAGTAGATTAGGATAAGCATCTCGAACATTGTCTTTTGTCTCCAAGTACAATCCTTCTCGTTGTCGCTCCACTGAGCTTTTACCAAGTTGACTGTATTGTTCCTCAATATTTTCTCATCTCTCGCTATAACCCGAACCGGTTGTCTAACAAAAGTCAAATTAGGTTCTACTATCAAATCTTCCAACCCTATCGAAGGAATATTAGTCTATGGATCATGCACATACTTGTGAAGATGAGACAAATGAAATACATCATGGACATCTACCATACTGCTCGCAACTCTACTCTATATGCGAGCTTTCCGATCCTCTCTATAATCTGGAATGGACCAACATATCTCGGTGCCAGTTTCCCTGACTTTCCGAACCATACCACACCATTCATCGGCGATACCTTAATGAAAACCCTGTCTCTGACTGAGAACTCTAGGTATTTACCCCTCTTATATGCATAACTTTTCTGTCTGGACTGAGCTTCCTTTGTCCTTTCTCGGATCAACTCAATCTTCTCTAATGCCTCCCTAACCAAATCTGGACCTAAGACCAATCTGTCTCCAGTCTCCAGCCAACATGCTTGTGATTTGCATGGCCTTCCATACAAAGCTTCGAAAGGCGCCACTCTTATACTAGTTTGATAACTGTTATTATAGGAAAACTCAACCAAATATAGGTGATCCTCCCAAGATCCACAAAGTTCAATACATAAGCTCTTAGTAAATCTTCGAGTACCTTATTGACTGTCTTTGTCTTCCCATCCATCTCATATGCAGTAATTATCTTGAGCATAGTTCCTAACACATCCTATAGACTCTTCCAGAATTCGCTAGTAAACAAAGCATATTTGTCGTTGACTGTACTACTAGGTACTCTGTGTAGTCTAACTATGTTCTTCATGAACAACTTAGCTAAAACAGGTGTCGTCCTAGTTGACTTAATTGGAATAAAATGGACACTCTTGGTCTATAACCCATATAATTTCATTTCTTCTATTTGACCTTGGCAAACCGTCTACAAAATCCATGGATATCGAATCCCGTTTCCAAACTGGAATCTCTAGAGATTGAAGCAATCCACATGGCATCTAATGCTCGGCTTTCACTTATTGACATTTTGCACACTGCCTAACCCACAAGCCAACACCCCTCTTCATAACTTCCCAATAGAAGCTCCTCTTCATATCTTGATACATCTTGGTCACTCTAAGATGAAACATAAACTTGGATCGATGACATTATTCAAGAACTTCTTTCCTCAAGTTCTTAATATTTGGAAAATACAACCATCCCTTCTTTCTCAACGATCCCCTCTAGTCAAGACTATAGTCTTTCAGATCAGCGATCTCAGTTCCAACCTCAATCCTTCTGATCTTCTTGGCTAATATTGGATCCTCCCTCTACTTAGAAGTTATTCTCTCGATCAATACTAAACTTCCACACAGGACAACGTGGCAGTACTCTGACTAAAAATAGCAGTCGTTCTTAACTGCACACTACAAGTAGTCAAAGCTTTCAAATCCTTCCATCCTGCCAACATAACAAACGCTATATTCTGATGTCTTCTGCTAAGAGCATCGACTACTTTATTACCTATCCCTGGTGTATACTCTATACCAAAATCATAAGCTACCGAAAACATCAGCCCTCTCTACTATCTCATATTCAACTCCTTCTGAGAGAATAAGTATCTTAAAGACTTATGATATGTGTATAGCTCAAATCTCTCCTATAGGAGATAATGCCTCCCAATCTTCAATGTGAAGATCTTCGCAGCCAACTCGAAATCATAAGTAGGATATCTCACTTCATGTGGTCTAAGCTGTCATGAAGTGTAGGCAATCACTTTACCCTTCTACATCAACACATCTCCCAATCTAGTTCCATATGCATCCTTATACGCCACCAACCCTTGGTTTTTGTGACGACCCGGAATCTTTGGATGTTTGAAATCGGGATATTTAATTGATTTTAAATATTTAAAAGTTAATTTTTAACTTGAATTCAAATATCGCTATTTATTCGATAATTAAATTATTGAATTTAATAATTGAAAGTTGGGTAAAATATTGAATCCCCAGTTAAAACTGTTAAAAATAATTTGAAGTCATGTAAAATTTATATTGATAATACTGAAAATAGTAAAAGTGTTACAATTGAATTTGGAAGTGTTTTGTTCAGTTTTGAATTTATATCGTTTAAATTGATATTTAAAAATAGCCTTTCGAGGCACAGTCTCGGAATTCGACGAAACCAGTGCCATTGGATCCGTAATATTGTATTATTATCGGATTTCAATTTTTGTAGTGTTTGGAGTTGTTGTGCGAACATACGACATATAAACGCGTTGAAATTTATATCGAACATTCGATTTAATAACTGTGTCCAAAAAACCTATCTTCTCTATACGATCGAATTAGGGCTCGAAACCTTTTCCATTGTGTTCGGAATAGTGGTATAATATTATAACCGCCTTGCGGCACGTCTCGTTAGGAGGTCGAAAATTTAAACTACAAAGTTGAGACAATTTGAAATCAGTTTTATATATATATATTTATTCACATACAAATAGTCAGCCTTCAGCCGAAATAATGTCGCTCTTATGCTTTGTACACTTCATTTCATTCACTATAGCAAAGAATCTTCAACATGATTCCCCTCTTTAATACTAACAGCCGATCATGTTAAAACACTCGATCCTCTCCTCCTTTCTAGCATTTCATTTTTCTACAATTTCAAAAAGTGTAATGGACGAAGAAAAAAATACAATAAGAAAGAAAGCTCAGAAAATTGAATCCTTTATATTTGCCCTCGTTCTTTATCAACTCAACCGAAACCCTTTTTCCCCTAAGAGGAATTCGAAACCAATTCAAACAAAAAAAAAATATTATCTAATCTCCTCCCCCTCTCTTTAAATTCATTTAGTCGTGACATTGATGAAAGCCGGTTGCGGTTCAAATT
Organism: Allium cepa; assembly: GCA_030765085.1. Taxonomy (NCBI): domain Eukaryota; kingdom Viridiplantae; phylum Streptophyta; class Magnoliopsida; order Asparagales; family Amaryllidaceae; genus Allium; species Allium cepa. Next base: position 920,766,952 of record CM060934.1, read on the forward strand.
AAATTCATGGAGGATCCCGAGCTCGAGATCTGGGTGTAGCAATTTGGAGTGTCGGATTGAAAGATACAAAGTGGAGCTTGCATGCGATTGTGGGCGTGCTAGTCGGTCGTTGTCGTGGCAAGGTCGCGAGGGTAGCGAATCGATTTGGGGGGCCACGAGTTTGAAGTTGGAGTCGATTGCAGATTGGGGTCGCGAGATCGAATTGGGTTGATGATGGTTGCCTTTGAGTTCACGATTGAAGTCGATGGAAGGAGGGTGGGTGTTCGATTCCCTAAAGCAATGGGTCTAGGTGGTCGAAGGTGTCTCGATGAAGGTAATGGCGAGGTCGACTACGATTTTGGGAGGCAGTAAGGTCCAAATCGAAAAATAAATAGTCGAGATGGAAATGGACTGCAAAACGATAAAGGTGAGTTAATCTCACTCTTCTGAATTTCTATTTAAATTTAAATGGTTAAATTCGAATAATTGGTTGATTGATTTGATTTGATTGGATGTACTATATTATATAGTAGTATATATAGTATATATTGGAGTGATTGATTTTCCACATTATATAGCAGATGAGACCCTATGCGCCGCATAATAGCGGATGATATTATATTGATCCAATATACCGCGATATTCCACCTCGAAGAAGAATTGGTATTTTATGTTGTGCTAACATCTCTGGATGCAGGGAAACAGGTTGGAGGGATCCAACTGGATTCCTTAAAATTTTATAGATTGTTCTAATAATTCTGTATCATGATTATTTGATATTCTGTGGTGAATTTCATTGATAATTGGAATATTGGATGCTGTGGTTGAAATTATTATCTATTGGTATACTGAGTTATCAAAATCTATAGAATTGGATTTTTGGAAAGGGAAAAATAAAAGAGAAAATCTTTAAGTAAAATAATTATAGAAGTTTGAATAAATTGAAGGATAAATTGGAAAGAATAAAAGTGAATTGTTTTAAAATAAATAAAATTCCGAATATGGAAAAGGGGATTTTGAATAAATAGAGAAGTAACGAATTTAAAACTTAAGTGAGATTATCTTAAGGAATAAGGAATTTATTTTAAAATCCAAGATTTAAATTATTTAAAAGAATAAAGAAGTAATTTGGAAAAAGGGGTATAAAATTGGTATTTTCAGTTAAAAAGGGGTTTAAATCATAATTAAGAAATAAAATCTGAAGTTAATAGATTTTGAAATAAATTGAGTAAGTTAAGAAAATTATTTCAAAATGGAGTAAAATCGAAATCAATTTGAAAATTGATTTAAGTGTTTGAAATTGGAAATTTAAAGGAGAATGTGACTTTGAAATTTATAAACTGGTTTTATAAAAGTGAAGTAATATATCAGTAGATATTTGAAAGAATAAATTCATGATGGGGATTTATTAAAGGAATGGGAAATTTTGTTTAAAAATAAATAGTGATTTATTTTTAAAAGATATGAAAGAAAAGCGTATTTCCCTAGATAGCCAAGTATGTTTTCAAAACAAATTTGAAGGTATAAGTTGAAAGTTTTAAGATGTTGGAAAGTATGTTATATAAAACTTATTATTTCTAATTGTTTAAATTAAAAAGTAAGTATTTTTCAAATCTATTATAGTGGTAATAATTATTTTAAAGGTGACTTAGTATTTTGTTTTAAAAGAGAAAATCTGGTTTTATATTTTATAAAGTAGCCTCATTTTAAATATTCCTAAGGTATTATTTTTAGTAAAGTATTAAAGTAGTTTTAACTTAAATGTTTTAAAGTATATTTAAAATAAAGCGTTTTAAATTATTTTAAAAATCTAAGGTTTTTGTGCTTGGTATTTTCAGTGGAAATAAATATTTGGGAATTTATTTCATGAGAAGAATGTGGTTTGAAACCTGTTTCAAAGGGTTGAAAGGTGGAAATATATCTTGTGAAGATATATTGAGATTAATAGATAATTTGGGGAAATTATATATGATTGATGGTTGTTTGTGAATGTTAATTGATAGTTAAATAACCGACTATCAATATTGGACAATGCGCTGATTGTTTCATAGAGACTGGGATCAAGATTAATTTCTCAAAAACCACTTCGATCCGGTTTGTACGTTTTCGTGAGGAAGACGAGTTTGGATTTGAAGGTGGAGCAGTGAAGTGCAAGGGCTAGTCGCTACTAATCCTGAGGATGATTCCAAAATGGATGTAGTAGGAGTAGTGCCTTCGGTTCTGTTCGAACCTGAGACGGATTTGTATGGATGAATGCTTCAGAACATCGTCAAGTGGACGATGAGAATTCTAACTGAAACATTCTAAAAAGGAAACGCTTAGCCTCATGCCTCATCAACCGGGAATGACTGAAAATCAGGGGTTATGCAGCAAGGCTAGGTGGATAGCGCCTATTAGGGTGAGGACATCCCTGTCTAGATGTCCCTTTTTATTCGGCTTAGTGGTACGGTTGCTGATCCCAACCGTGGGGTGATCTTACTCGGGATTATCCAGTAAGGGGTAGTCCCGGTCTTGTGTTGCAGGGGGTCGGGAGTGATCCTCGGTATGCTGATCTAGACCAGGTACCGTGACATGTGGTGCCCCAGTGCCTAGTCATTAGTTGGAAATCCATTCTCTCTACGCGCCCGTACGGTTTTAACTGTGCCCAATTATTGCTGAAACGTGAGATGCAAGCATTTCAGCTAGATTCTATTTAACTTTCTATAGACACTATTATAATATCATAGAATTTTAATAGAAAGTGTTTAGCTATTGTAAGGTAAAAACCCGACATGTTTATTTGTGGCGTGGTCTTACGAGATGCTTTTGTTTTCAAAAGAATTTCGAAACTTTAATAATCAATTTGAGTGTGGTTTTTTCACGTTGGTTTTCCAGACTGACTCGGGTGTTATTTAACTATAATGATCGGGTTAGACCGAGTATTATAGGATACAGGAAAAGATGTTGTGGAGCTCAGGAGACAAGATGGATGGCGATACGTACTTCCGTACTTGATTATTCCGCTGTGTTTACAGTTTTGAGGACAAGTTTATATTACTATCCAGTGTATGTTATTAATGTTGTTGAACTCTGACGATGTATTCTGGTGATATATGTATAAAACAGATATAGTTTTCTTTTGTGTAAAGATCCGTTATTATCTATTGTATTTTATTCCGCCACGATGGTTAGATTCTGATGTTGTTTCCTATTTTCTTCTTCTACCTCTTCTTCTTTAACCCAAATGGTTCGTATTTCCGTTCATCTTAAGTTGATTGATGGAGAATAGTGTCGACTCAAGGGGTACGGAACTGCGGGTCGTTGCACTTGGTATCAGAGCCGAAAGGTTAAGCGAGAACCTTGGCTCTGGTGGGGATGACTCATTAGAGATTGAGTCGGTAGTACTCTAAAATGAGTTTGAGCGTATTAATGGATATGAGTGTGTATTTGTTAATGGATATTAAAATGGTTTTATATTGTGTTGATTGATTTACCGAGTGACATATGAACCTTCGTCGGCACAGTCTGGACAACTGTATCGAAGGGGTTTCTAAACACTTGAACAGAACATTTCGACACAATATTGTTTTCGAAAGCGGGTGAATGAAATAATTTTACCCCAAAATATATTTTGATATAAAAGAAATATTTCCTTAAATTGTAATATAACTTGGATGTTAGGATGATAATATTTTAAACAAATAAGATTATAAAAATTGGAATGACTTGTATCATCAAATGCAAATTTGTATTAGCATAAATTATACAAATGAATTATAGTTAAAATTTGATTTAAGTCAAATCTATAAATTTAAAATCCCGGAGATTTTGGAAGTGTTTTTCGAAAAGCATCATCGTTTTAGAAGTATGTCTGAAAGAAATGGTTTCAAATAAATTTTGGGAAGGGATATAGCATTGAACTCAATTCAGTCGTTGGAAAATAATTTCCGTGATGATTGTAGCATCATCGATGTTCATTTTCGAGTTTCTGAGTGAAGGATTGCTGCCAAATCAATTTGTTCAGAAGAACTAGTTTTGTTTTGAAATTTCAAAGGAAATTTGTTTGGGATAAAACCAAGGTTGGGTTAAAAATTTTGAGTAGTGTGATTTTGAGATAATTTTAAAATGATTTGAACCAAAAGCCGGGTGTTTGAAATCCTGAATCCTTATTTGAATTGAATATCCTGATGAGATAAGTTATAAACTTGTAAAGTTGAGATGATTTTTAAATAAGGAGGGAAAATAGATATTAAATTTGGAATGGGATAAAATTTAATTGGACTGAAATAAATTGAATTAAACTGAAAATAAAACCTAGTTGTATTTGAATTAAGTTGAAATTGAATTGAAATGAAATAAATAGAGATGCGGATCATATTAAGTGAACGAAAGTTCTTACTTAATGTAAATTCAAGTGGATTGGATGCATTAAAGAAAAAATGGTATGATGCTAGATTTAACTGAAGTGAAGTTAAATAAAATTGAATTGAAATAAATTCAATTGAGTTATAAATAATATTGAATGGAATAAAATTCTTACTTAAATAAATAAGCGTAAACTAAGTAAGTATTGAATTGGGATAAATAAACTTTGGAAGCTTATAAAAGAATTGAAAAGCATTGAAATAAAAATATAATCCCTTGTTAAAAGTAAAGTGAAAATGTGATTGACTGTAAATCCATGGAGAAGTATGAATATTAATAAGTGAGTAGCTTGTAAAAATGTAAAAAGGGAATAAATAAGCCAAAATAAAATTAGTTAGATATTTTGGGAATGAAATAAAAATCCAAACTTAAAAAAATAAAAATAAGTAAATAAAATAGATTGAATTCAAGTAAATTAATTAAGGTGATTTTTTATAGATAAAATCAAAAATTGAATTGCAAGTTGGACGTGAACTAATTTGGAATAAATTAGTTAATTGAATTTTTTAATGGAATTTAAATTGGTTAAATAGAAATTGAATTGTGAGTTAATAAAATTAGATAGTGAATTAAAAGTAAATGTTGAATGAAAGCTGAACTCAAATAGAAGTGTGGTTTAAATAAGTTGAGAAATAATTATTGAATGAAATAGCCTGGATTGTTTTCGAGCTAAATAAATGGTTGTGAATGAATTAAAAAAGAAGGAATTAAATATGAATTGAGTTAGAATCAATTTAAATTGGTTAAAAAACTTAAATAATTACTTGTTCACATGGATACCATCAAATTGCATAGAGTGAATTGTCGTTTGACGTAAACGAAGGTAATTAAATTTCTAAGAGTTGATAGAGATAAAATAAATTGATTTTAAGATCAACTGAAGTGAATATGAGTTCGTTTGTCTTAAAAATGAATTGAATATAAGCAATTGAGTTATAAACAATTTAAATTGAACGAAGTTGTATATGAATTGGTTGTAAACAATTAAAAATTAATGTCAGAACCCTATAAGTTGCTTATAAATATTGTTTAACCCGCATTGCTTATAGAAACTCGTATGTTTACTAGTTAAATATGTAAAATGTTGTTAAGTTGCATGATTTTGGCACTTACATATTTGAATTGAGTAAGTACAGGTACCGGGAAGCCGTTTGGCTGGATTTGATCGCACTAATTGCTAAATAATAAGCCGCTTGCTTAAAAATGCTAAATAAAGGTACGCGTACGCAATAAAAATAGGAAATATGAACTTTTTTGTTTTTCTAACCGTGTGGGTCGATGTATATATATTTATATCTCTTGTCAAATTGCAAAAGCTCCTCCGTACAAAGGAGACCCTGCCTAACATTTTCAAAAATTTTGGGAGATGGAAAATTTTTGAAATTTTTTGGAAATTTTCTTTTGTTAGCGACAAAATGATTTCAAATTGGAACTGAAATAAGGAATTTAGGAAATGGAAATTGAAATTAATTTAAAATAATGATATGAATTAGTTATAAATGGAAGATACAATTCAATATTCAGACTTGAAGATAAATTGAATTCATATGGAAATGGAAAAACTAATTTGAATAGAAGTAGATATGAAAACTTTTGTAAGGAAATGTGTAAAATGATTTTAAAAGATATTATTGGATGTTATTGCTAAGTAGGATATGCAGGTACTATAAAGGGAAAGGAAAATTGGTTTTGATTTCAGAAGATAAATTTGAATTGCCCGACAAAAAAGTATGTGTTTAAATTTCTTTATGAAATTTGATTGGGTTTTTGATCTAGTCACTTGGCTTTTGTTTTCTTTTGGAATTTGGGAGCCTGTAGAAGCATTTTGTAGTTGTATCGAGCTAGCCGCGCAAAGGATACGCTGGCGAAATTTTTCAAAAATTTAGGGAGTTAGAAAATTTTTGAGAAAATTTGAAAATTTAAAACTTGGTTTTCAATTATAATTTGAATGGGTGAATAAGTAAAGTTGTTAGGGAACAATGGAAAAGTTTGGAAAGTTAGTAAGATGGATAGTGTGTTTTTAATAAATATTGTTTGGTTATTGTTAAAACTGTTTGGTTTTGGGAAAATTTGCAATGGGTATCGATCATTCTTCTTAACTAGCAATTTTGGGGACAAAATTCTTTTAAGGGGGAGGAACGTGATGACCCAGAATTTTGGATGCTTGAAATCGGGATATTTAATTGATTTTAAATATTTTAAAGTTAATTTTGAACTTGAATTCAAATATCGCTATTTATTTGATAATTAAATTATTGAATTTAATAATTGAAAGTTGGGTAAAATATTGAATCTCCAGTTTTAAGCCTGTTAAAAATAATTCGAAGGCTTGTAAAATTTATATTGATAATACTGAAAATAGTAAAAGTGTTAAAATTGAATTTGGAAGTGTTTTGTTCATTTTTGAATTTATATCGTTTAAATTGATATTTAAAAATAGCCTTCCGAGGCACAGTCTCGGAATTCGACGAAACCAGTGCCATTGGATCCGTAATATTATATTATTATCGGGTTTCAGTTAATTTCATAGTGTTTGGAGTTGTTGTGTGAGCATACGACATATAAACGCACTGAAATTTATATCGAAAATTCAATTTAATAACTGAGTCCAAAAAGCTATCTTCTCCATACGATCGAATTAGGGCTCAAAACTTTTTCCATTGTGTTCGGAATAGGGGTATAACATTATAAACGCCTAGCGGCACGTCTCGTTAGGAGGTCGAAAATTTAAACTACAAAGTTGAGACAATTTGAAATCAATTTAATACACACACACACACACACACACACACACACACACACACATATACAAATAGTCAGCCTTCAGCCGGAATAATGTTTCTCTTACGCTTTGTACACTTCATATCAATCACTATAGCAAAGCTCTTCAACACGCTTCCCCTCTTTAATATTAACAGCCGAGCATGTTAAAACACTCAATCCTCCCCTCCTTTCTAGCATTTCATTTTTCCACAATTTCGTAAAAGGGTAATGGCGGAAGAAAAAAAATACAATAAGAAAGAAAGCTCAGAAAATTAAATCCTTTATATTTGCCTTAATTCTTTATCAACTCAACCAAAACCCTTTTTCCCCTGAGAGGAATTTGAAACCAATTCGAACAAAAAAAAAATTATTAGCCAATCTCCTCCCCCTCTCTTTAAATTCATTTAGTCGTGACATCGATGGAAGCTGGCCGCGGTTCAAATTAAATTCATGGAGGACCCCCAGCTCGAGATCTGGGCGCAGCAATTTGGAGTGTCGGATCGAAAGATACGAAGTGGAGCTCGCATGCGATTGAGGGCGTGCTAGTCGGTCGTTGTCGTCGTAAGTCGCAAGGGTGGCGAATCGATTTGGGGGGCCACGAGTTTGAAGTTGGAGTCGGTTGCAGAATGGGGTCGCGAGATCGAATTGGGTTGATGATGGTTGCCTTTGAGTTTGCGATTGAAGTCGATGGAAGGAGGGTGGGTGTTCGATTTCCTGAAGCAACATGTCTGGGTGGTCAAAGGTGTCTCGATGAAGGTAATGGCACGGTCAACTACGATTTCGGGAGGCAGTAAGGTCCAAATCGAAAAAAAAATAGTCGAGATGGAAATGGACTGCAAAACGATAAAGGTGAGTTAATCTCACTCTTTTGGCTTTCTATTTAAATTTAAATTGTTAAATTTAAATAATTGGTTGATTGGTTGATTTGATTGGATGTGCTATATTATATAGTAGTATATATAATATATATTGGAGTGATTGATTTCCCGCATTATATAGTGGATGAGACACTATGCGCCACATAATAGCGGATAATATTATATTAATCCCATATACCGCGATATTCCACCTCGAAGAGGAATTGGTATTTTATGTTGTGCTAACATCTGTGGATGTAGGAAACAGGTCAGAGGGATCCAACTGGATTCCTCAAAATTTTATAGATTGTTCTAATAATTCTGTATCATAATTATTTGATATTCTGTAGCGAATTCCATTGATAATTGGAATATTGGATGCTATGGCTGAAATTAATATATACTGGTATACTGAGTTATCAAAATCTATAGGATTGGATTTTTGGAAAGGGAAAAATAAAAGAGAAAATCTTTAAGTAAAATATTTGTAGAAGGTTGAACAAATTGAAGGATAAATTGGAAAGAATAAAAGTGAATTTTTTTAAAATAAATAAAATTCCAAATATGGAAAATGGGATTTTGAATAAACAGAGGAGTAACTAATTTAAAACTTAAGTGAGATTATCTTAAAGAATAAGGAATTTATTTTAAAATCCAAGATTTAAATTATTTAAAAGAATAAAGAAGGAATTTGGAAAAAGGGGTATGAAATTGGTATTTTCAGTTAAAAAGGGGTTTAAATCATAGTTAAGAAATAAAATCTGAAGTTAATGAATTTTGAAATAAATTGAGTAAGTAAAGAAATTTATTTCAAAATGGAGTAAGATGGAAATCAATTTGGAAATTGATTTAAGTGTTTGAAATTGAAAATCTAAAGGAGAATGTGACTTTGAAATTTATAAACCGGGTTTATAAAAGTGAAGTAATATATCAGTAGATATTTGAAAGAATAAATTCACGATGGGGATTTATTAAAGGAATGATAAATTTTGTTTAAAAATAAATAGTGATTTACTTTTAAAAGATGTGAAAGAAAAGCTTATTTCCCTGGATAGCCAAGTACGTTTTCAAAACAAATTTGAAGGTATAAGTTAAAAGTTTTAAGATGCTTGAAAGTATGTTATATAAAACTTATTATTTCTAATTGTTTAAATTCCAAAGTAAGTATTTTTCAAATCTATTATAGTAGTAATAATTATTTTAGAGGTGACTTGTTATTTTGTTTTAAAAGAGAAAATCTGGTTTTATATTTTAAAAGTAGCCTCATTTTAAATATTCCTAAGGTATTATTTTTAATAAAGTATTGAAGTAGTTTTAACTTAAATGTTTTAAAGTATATTTTAAAATAAAGCGTTTTAAATTATTTCAAAAAATCTAAGGTTTTATGCTTAGTATTTTCAATGGAGATAAATATTTGGGAATTTATTTCATGAGAAGAATGTGGTTTGAAACCTGTTTCAAATGGTTGAAAGGTGGAAATAAATCTTGTGAAGATATTTTGAAATTAATAAATAATTTGGGGAAATTATTTATGATTGATGGTTGTTTGTGAATGTTAATTGATAGTTAAATAACCGACTATCAATATTGGACAATGCACTGATTGTTTCAAAGAGACCGGGATCGGGATTAATTTCCCGAAAACCACTTCGATCCGGTTTGTACGTTTTCGTGAGGAAGACGAGTCTGGATTCAAAGGTGGAGTAGTAAAGTGCAAGGGCTAGTCGCTACTAATCCTAAGGATTATTCCAAAATGGATGTAGTAGGAGTAGTGCCTTCGGTTCCGTTCGAACCCGGGACGGACTTGTATGGATGAATGCTTTCAGAACATCGTCAGGTGGACGATGAACATTCTAAGTGAAACGTTCCAAAAAGGTAACGCTTAGCCTCATGCCTCATCAACCGAGAATGACTGAAAATCAGGGGTTATGCAGCAAGGCTAGGTGGGTAGCACCCATTAGGGTGAGGTCACTCCTATTTAGATGTCTCTTTTTATTTGGCTTAGTGGTGCGGTTGCTGATCCCAATCGTGGGGTGATCTTACTCGGGATTATCCTGTAAGGGATTGTCCCAGTCTTGTATTGTAGGGGGTCGGGAGTGATCCTCGATATGATGATCTAGACCAGGTACCGTGACAGGTAGTACCTCGGTGCCTAGTCATTAGTGGGAAGTCCATTCTCCCTACGCGCCCGTACGGTTTTGATTTTGCCCAACTATTGCTGAAACGTGAGATGCAAGCATTTCAGCTAGATTCCATTTTACTTTCTATAGACACTATTATAATATCAGAGAATTTTAATAGAAATTCTTTTAGCTATCGTAAGGTAAAAACCCGACGTGTTTATTTGTGGTGTGGTCGTACGAGATGCTTTTGTTTCAAAAGAATTTTAAAACTTTAATAATCAATTTGAGTGTGGTTTTCTCACACTGGTTTTCTAGACTGACTCGGGTGTTATTTAACTATAATGCTTGGGCCAGACCGAGTATTATAGGATACATGAAAAGATGTTTTGGAGCTCAGGAGACGAGATAGATGGCGATACGTACTTCCGTACTTGATTATTCCACTGTGTTTTCAGTTTTGAGGACAATTTTATATGACTTCGCAGTGTATGTTATTAACGTTGTTTAACTCTGATGATGTATTCTAGTGATATATGTATAAAACAAATATAGTTTTCTTTTGTGTAAAGACCTGTTATTATCTATTGTATTTTAGTCCGCTGCGATGGTTAAATTCTGATGTTGTTTCCTATTTTCTTCTTCTACCTCTTTTCTTTAACCCAAATGGTTTATATTTCCCTTCATCTTGAGTTGATTGATGGAGAATAGTGTCGACTCAAGGGGTACGGAACTATGGGTCATTACAGTTTTCGTCTGGAACTACTAACACATGTGCATAGGTCAACAAATGCTTTAACTTACGGATTACTTCCTCACATTTGTCAATAAAAACAAAGTTCACCTTCTTCCTGGTTAGCTTAGTCAAAGGAGTTGCTATCCATAAGAAATCCTTGATGAATCTCCGATAATAGCCAGCAAGTCCAAGAAAACTTTTAATCTCAGTCACTGTCTCTGGTCTCTTTCTATTATTAACAGCTTCGGTCTTATCTAAATCGTCTGACAAACCTTTCTCTAAAACCATATGACCAATAAACTTAACCTCTTTCTTTCAAAAATAACACCTAGAAAATTTGCCTTAAGTTGATGCTGCCTCAGCATCTCAAGCACACCTCTAAGTTGATCCACATGCTCTCTTTCATCTTAAGAGTATACTAAAATTTCATCTGTAAACACCAACATGAATCTATCCAAATACTCTCAGAAGACTCAGTTTATCAAATCCTTGAAGAAATTAGGTGCATTCGTTAACCAAAATGCATTACTAACCACTCATACGAATCATACCTAGTCCAGAATGTTGTCAAAGGAATATTATCCTCTACCACTCTTAGCTGATGGAAATCCGTAGCCAAACCCAATTGGAAAAATACTCTAGCTCCACAAAACTGATCAAATAGATAATCTATTCTCGAAAAAGGAAACTTATTTTTAATCGTCCTCTCGTTCAACTTACGATAGTTGATACACATCCTCAACGACCCATCTGTTTTCTTTATGAGTACAACGACCGCTCCTCTAGGTAAACTGCTTGGTCTAATAAAATTCCTTCCTTTTAGATCCACTAGCTGCATCTTCAGTTCCTTCATCTCCGTCGATATCATCCTTCTAGATGGTTTACATATAGGTTCAGCTCCTAGCACAAGATCCATTCGAAACTCAATAGCTCATTTTGGTGGTTGTCTATTGATCGGCTCAAAGACATCTGCAAAACACTCTTGATTTTCGAACCTAACTTAGCACTTCTCCCACTTCCATTACACTTAACAATGCCCAATTACTCCATTCAGAATTCTACACTGAGAATATAGATCGGTTATGACTATCAAGGTGTCTTAGCGATATCTCCCCATCTTGGCAAAATATCCTAGCCTCATACTTACTCAACCAATCCATACCCAAAATGATTTTGAAATCTACAAAATAAAAAACATACGGACTGCATGCAAACTTATGACCTAACATGTCAAGTTCTAACTGGTCACATCTCATCTCCAGAGTTGCATACCCTCATCGGATTCACAACCATTAAGGAAGTAGCAAGGTATGTGGGTTCTAAACATAACCTATCAACCAAACACTGGGATATAAATGAATGTGATGCACCTGTATCAAATAGTATCCTAACTGGTATACACTGAATCAAAAGTACCTTCCATCACAATCTTTTCTTTTTCAGCTGCAGTTGGCTTAGAAGATGATGGTCCAATAGCAAACACCTTTCCCTTGTCTGCCTTAACTAGCTTTAGATGCTGGTTCTTATAATGTCAAACTTGATCAAAGTTAAAGCACTTCACATTCTTCTTATCTACAAGCCTTTTCCCCTTGCCTGATCAACACTCATTTGCATAATGACCCTTCTTGTTGTTAGTCCTTGAGATGATGGTTTTGATGACAACAACCTTAGAATAAGAATATAAAATATAAATACAAACATTATAGTTTAGATATATATGTATATGCAGGATTAAACCATGCAGGCACCAAGAATGAAGACTGTAAAGTATAGAGATTCAAGATATCAAGATTGAAGACTCATGAGTATCAAGATTATCAAGAGTTCAAGATTTCAAGTAATTTTGTTAGGAAATTTGTTAAAACTCCTAGAAAAGCATTGGCATCTTAAAATCCAATTTATTCGTGGAATGGAATCCACTTTTGAGCCTGTTAAAGGGATGGAACCCTAAGTAGGATGGAACCTATCAAAAATCTAGTGGAACATTATTTTGTACCCACTAACTTTTATTCAAAATGATTTACAAAAATTATCTTATTTTCAAAATGATTTCAAAATCTTCCTTTTAAAAAGATCAAAAACATCAATCTTGGTTTTAAATATTTTTAGCCTAAAAAATAATCTTTATTTTCAAAATCAAATTATCTTTGGTTTTTAAACTATCTTTTAATTATAATATATTCATTTAACTTTTATTGTTTATACTTAGATTTAAATATAAAATTATAGTAAAATTTTATATATATCAAAATATTGTTCTCTATATTTACTTATGTATTTTAACTATAGTTAAGTATATTTATAAAGTTTAAAATAATTTTAACATAAGGTAGAAGTTATTTTCAAAGAAAAACAAATCACCAAAATTTCCTTTGGCATGTCGACATACTCAAGTATCCCATGTCGACATGGTAGCGGTTGATTTCAAAATTTGATTTTCAAAATAAGCGTCTATTCGTCATATCCCTTCACGAATGGACATGGCTGTTGTTCTACTATAAATAGGGGTGGTTTTGAACGAATTTTCAAGCATATTTTTCTGGTTGTCACTCATCTTCTTCATCCACATGTCTTTATACACATTCTTATCATTACTCTGTCGAAATCAATATTGAATCTATCTAGATCATTTCTAGTTTGATTCTCTATCACTATCTCAACAAGATCTCGGTGCTATTCAAGGTTATAGACTTTTTTGTAATCATTTATGTGAGAAAAAGTGTGATTGTAGCCTTGGAAATCAATCAAGCGAGAAAATGTGTGATTGTGGCCTTTGAAATCAATCAAGTTAGAAATGGTGTGATTGTAGCCTAGGAAATCAATTGGGTGAACTTGTTGCCCGTGAAATCAAGTATCTCTACCCAAAGGATTGTGAACCTGGAGTGGCGTACCTCGTGGCCTCGAAATCGAGGGTGTAATTGTACAATTGCTTTTGAAAGGAAATCGGTACTTGTGTGTGGGACTGGATGTAGGGTAACTCTGAACCAGTATAAAATCCGGTGTGTTCTTTCCTTTATCGCTTTTACTTTATTTCTGCATCTGTAATCATATCTGTGTCTGAATATTGCATACATTTGTGTTCAAATTAACAAAAAATCAAAAAGATTTAGTAATTTCTGTAAACACTATTCACCCCCTCTAGTGTTAATCCTAGCCTTAAGATCCGTATTCCGCATTTCTCGCATTTTTTATCAGAGCGAGGTTTTCAAAGTTTCATAATCTAATAAAGTTTTTAAAATGGCTTTGTTTAAAATTTTTGTTAATACCAGTTTAGAAATATTCAGATCTTCATTGTCTCATGAGTCTGCATATAATCAATATTCAAATTCAAGTTGTCTACTAAGATTGTTTGACGTGCAGGAAACATGCTTTATGGGGGTTGAGGAATCAATCCACAATGGAAAAATTGTGCAGATTAGAAATAATAAATGGATACTTGATAGTGGATGCTCTAGACACATGACTGGCAATCCAGATATGCTAAATGATATAATATACAAAGAAGGAGGACTGGTTAACTTTGGATACAATTCAAAAGGATATGTAATTAGCATCGGCAAAGTCGGTAACTCTGAAGTTGATTAATTAATTGTTTAATTAATTTTAAATAATTAGTTAATTGTTTATTTAAATTTATATAATCATTTAATTATGGATTAATTAAGTGTAATTACTTAATAAAGTAATTAATGGTTAATTGTTGAATGTAATTAAGGAAGTTAATTACTTATGGAAGTAATTAATGATAATTACTCATGGGAGTATTTTAATAGAAATGATTATTGGTTAATCACTTAATGATATCAATTAAAGAATTGATTAATATAATTGTTGAAGTTAATTAATTATGAAGTAATTGATTAATTAAAGGGTTAAGGATTATTTAATAATGGAATTAATTATTTGTTAAGTAATAAACTAATAGAGTAATCAAGAGTAATTAATGATAGTAATTAGAGATAATTACTTGTTAAGTAATTAAGAGTTAATTACTTAATTATTTTAGTTAATTAATTAATGAGATTTATTAATTAATTAATGAGTTTAACATACGATTTATTACTAAGTGTAATTAATTAAAATTGCAATTAATTAATAAAGTAATTAATTAAGGATTTATTTATTAATTAGATTATTTAATAATTACTTAATGAAGTAATTAAAGATTAATTAATTGGATTAATTAATCAAGGATTAATATATTTAAATTAGAAGATTATTAATTAAGAAGTTAATTAATTAAGTTAAGTAATTACAAATTGTTAATTACTGATTATGATTAATAGAATGATTAATTATAAGTTAATTATTTAATTAATTAAAGTGACTATTAATTAATAAGGATCGTTTATTAATTAATCAAGGTTGATTGATATAAGTAATTTAATTTAAGTATAATTAATTAATTGTAATTAATTAAGGTTTAATGTAATTAATTATAATTAATTAATTAATGTAATTAAATAAAGGATCATTAATTATGGAAATTAATGATAGTAATTAAAGGTTAATTACTGAATATGGATAAGGATAATTACTTGAATGTAATTAAATATAATTAATCAAGGGAGATTAATTTAGGAAGATCATTAGAGATGATTAATTTATTCGTTTAATAATTAATGAAGAAGGTTATGGTAATCAAATTGATTAAGAGAAAATCATGTTTTGGATGATTGATTAATATGGGTTGATTGAGTAATATTGGTTAATTGATTAATATTGGATGATCAATATTTGGTGATTGATATTGGGTGTTTGATATTGGTTGATACTGGATGATTTGGATGATATGTGGAATGCTGCTGTGTGAGACAAATGTTGTTATGAATTATCTATTGTGATAATATGATTCATCTATCTGTTTACATATCATCTTGAATATGAATTAAATTGTTTAAACCCTTAAGTATAACTTGGACATTAAAATGGCGTTTGGCTTCGGTGAGACCGGGATCAGGTTTCCATATTTGGGATCTGAAAACCACATCGATTCCAATTAAACGTTAGGTCGTGAATCCAAGTGGAGCAAGTGAAGACTTGAGGTGTAAGGGCTATACGTTAGTATAACTCTGTGGGTGATTCCGTAATGAGTCGACGGAATAGTGCTTATAGATTCGAGATGGTGATTTAGAAGGCAAGGGCTATGGTCGTTGACAACGAGGGTGATTCCAAAATGAGCGCAACGAGATAGTGCCTTCGGTTTCGTTCAAACCCGGAACGAACTTGTATGGATTGAATGCTTTCAGAACATCGTCAGGTGGACGATGAGCATTCTAAGATAGATGTGTTCTATAAAGGTAATCGCAGCCTCAAGCCTCATCAACCGGGAATGGCTAAAAAAGGGGAGGTGCATCAAGGCTTCGTGGGTAGCTCCCACTTGAGAGCAAGATTTACCCCTGTCTAGAGGTCCCTTTCTATTTCGGCTTAGTGTGTGGTTGGTCGCGCCAACTACTGGGTGGTCTTGTTTGGGACTGTCCAGTAAGGGATGGTTCCGGCCTTGTGTTCCAGGGGAGTTAGGGTGGCTCCTCGGTACGTTGATCTAGGCCACGTACTGTGACGGGCGGTACCCCAGTAGCCCTGCCATTGATGGAAACTCATTCGTCCTACGAGACCCTACGGTTTTGTTTGTATTACCCGTTTTTGTGGCTAGTAGCTGGAATTTAATTGATGTAACAATTTCAGCTATTTCATATTTACTTGAAAACCCTAGACACTATTATAATATCACTGGATTTCCTATTAAATGTTTTGGTTAGCGTAAGGTAATTTTTTTTCCATGTTTATGCGTGGGAAGTCTTATGTGATACCTTTTTCTTTTCAAAGGTTTTCTAAAAGTTAAGCAATTTTAACCGTTTACTCACACCAGACCCCTGTCTGACCCAAATGTTTGTTTTCTGTTTTATTAAACTCTTGGGTACTCATATTATGTATGAGTAGTCAAGTGATTCAGGTTTGCTTGACAAATTTTGGAGGAGATATGGAGCAGGAGGCTTCGACGTGTAGATATATATTGTATCTGTTTCTGTTGTACTTGAGTTGTATAGTTAGACAGATGATTATAACTCTCTATTATATGTTGTTTATGTTGTGTACTCTGATGTAATGAGATACTATGTAATATTTTATGTTATTTATTATATTTCATTCGTTACGCTGTGAGTATCTGATGTTGTTTGTGTTCTTCTTTCTCTTTCTTTTCTTCTTCGATCCCTTTCTTTCTTCAAGATGATGCGATTTCCTGGAGATAGGAAGTCGGTCGTTTCAGTTGGTATCAGAGCATTAGGTTGAGTGAATACCTAGGCTCTGTAGTAGTGTCTTTCTTGAGAGAGCGTACTTTTAATTTTTATATATAACTATATATATATAGTTATCTACCTAATCTGTTGGGTTATTTGTTCGGATTTTCCAGCATAAGTTTTAGAGATAGATGGAGTAGTGGTGTGTGTGTAACACGATTACCACTGATGGATGAGGTCCATATGTTGAGATTGGAAGTAATTTATCGAGACTGTAGACCTGGTACCGTCTCGAATAAGATTTGTAGTTTGGAGTAAGGATTTCTCTGATATCCGAAGGAAATCTTTTTGAAGATTTGGAGTTCGTCTTTGAAGTGTAAGTTTGGATTTCGCTCGGGTGAGCGAATTTTTCTTGAGTTTGGATCTGTCGGAAGTGTAGAAATAAGTAATGATATCTTGGTAACTGCATGATGAGATGCAGTATCCTTGGATATTTTCCGAAGACGTTTTCTCTTGAAGCAGATTTAGAAGTGGTTGAGGAGCAGTCTTTATCTGCCAAAGAGAAGATCCATCTGTATAGAAGTTGTCTGTATCTTTAGCAAGGAAGTTAGCTGTTTTGGAATATGAGGCTAAGGTCTATAAGTTATTTGTTTTGGCATGGTCTCATTTTTCATTCCCTAAGGAAAAAGAGATATGGATGCTTGGTTTGGAGTCCGAGTTTCTTGAAGGGATGTTTGCCATCTCGGAAGTCAGTTGTGTGGTTTATTGATGGTTTTGGAGTTGAGAAGCATTTGGATTAGAAGTCTTTGGTTAGCTGTGGTAGTAGTTGCAACTCAAAGTGTTCGGAGTGCTGACGAGGAGATCTTTTGGCTTCGCAGTATCATCGAGGTAGAATTTGGAAGTAACTGCGTGGTTTGTATCTCTGATGGTTTGGGAATCTTAGTGGTTCTTCTTTCAGTAGCCCGGGCAGTTGGTGGAAGTTATCTTGAAGAATTAACCTTGTTTGGAAAGGCTAAAGCTGTTCTAATTGGTAAAGTGAGGACAGTTTCTTTGGAATCCGAACTAGGTAGGATCGCAAAAGGACTTGCGATTAGTTTGGAATTTATCTTGGGTGATATGTTGTTGAGACTGAGGATTCTCATGTGGATAGGAGCTGCTGGAGTAATATGAAGTTTGTCTACATATGGAGTTGAGTTGCATATTGTTTTGGTTCCGGAAGCAATTTTGGTAGTTAGCCTGATAGTTGGATGGTTCTTGGAGAAAGGAGAGTTGGTATAGCAGCTCAGAATTATTTTTTGGAATTGGACTGATCTAGCTTTTGAATAGGATTCTGTTTTGAGGTTGTGTGACCAAGTCTGATGTGTCACTCAGATTTTTTTGGATTTGGTGAACAAAGCTTTTCAGATATTGGGTAAGTTTGTATTCGTGTTCATCAGTAGTACTCTCATCTATTTCAGAATCAGAGTTGTGCAGCGGAAGCGAGGTAGCTGCTGTGCAAGGAAGGAAGTAAGTTCTGTTTGCTATTATTTGGGTAGTAGAGCTTGAGTTTTGAATTTCGACGGATTTTGGAAGACTTTTCTGCTGAATAAGATCTAGGAACTGTTTGCTTTGGTCTAGTTGTTTCTGGGATTATCAGCATAGGTTGAGCTGATCAGGAAAAGGTTGGCAGCCCAGGATTGTCTATTGAGTTATACAAATATGAGATAAGGAGTTTGAAAATCGAAGTTGGAGACTTCAGTGTTGTTAAAATTCTCTGGTAAAGAAAGCTGAAATTGGATAAGATTGGTTGGTTAGTGCTAGGGCATTTGAGATTTTATTATCTGTGTCTTGATAGGATAAGATAGAATTGCCAGTTTGGATAGCTGGAATTCATTTTGTAACATGTGTCTCTGAGAGGGTACGTGTATGATTCATCGATTGGTTGTTGAATCTGTAGTTCAGTTGGATTTAGAAGTTGAGCTGGACTTGGGTATAGTCTGATATTCTGTTGAGATTGATTGATCTGGAGATGAGAGGAGCTCTGGATTTTGGTTGTGTAGTTAGTTTGTTGGCTTTTGTAGAGCGAGTATCCCGGTGATTTATCTCGGGAAACTCGAGATAGTATTAGAGATTTATTCTGATTTGTGTCAGAATAATTAGTTAGGTTTGTTTGTTTGATTTATTGCTTTGGGTTGTTAGTAACTGGTAAATAGGAATGCTTTGCTGTTTGAAAATAAAATCTGTACCGGGTTATTAAATTACCTTTGCTTTTAAATTTCGGGGATGAAATACTTTTAAGGGGGAGGATTGTAACGACCCGGAATTTTGGGAAATATCAAATTAATAATCTGTATAAATAATTTAACCGGTTTGATAAATTTTCTTTATAATTTTAATTTAAACTGATAAATTTATTCTTTTTAAAGGTTAATGAATTTTCAATATGAAGAATTACTTTTGTCAAAGCTAATCAGATTTTATTCTGTTTAAAATATATACATTTGATATATATTGTGAATAGAAGATCTTTTGTTTTAAATTAAAGATCAACTTTCAAATTGTAATGTATATATATGTATATGTTATAATTTGATATTGTTTTGGAAATTTAATTTTAATCTATTGATAATTTGAATATGTATGAAATAATAACTTAAAGCTTGGTTTAAAAATTAATATTCTTCAAAAGCTAATTTAAAGACTAATTTACTTGTTTTAAAAATTTAAGATAATTGTTTGTTTTTAGATATAATAGTTTAAATAAAGTTCTCCTTTTTTTTCTTTAAAAATGCTTAATATAAAATGATCATAAGGGTATAAATATAAATGTTTTAGATTTTAAATACATGTATAAGATGTATATTTACATTATAACTAGCTTTAGAATATTTCCTTAATAAAGTAAATTAAAAATGTAAGTTTATATTTACATTTAAATTAAATAAAAATTTGTTTAAAAACACTTAAGTAATATGTGTAAACATATTAACATGCTAGTGACATTTGTAAGGATACTAGTATATGTGTAAGGTAATTAAAACATGAAGGGACAAGTGTCAATGTTTTAAATTATTTTCTTTTGTATTTTAAATAAATCATAACTAAATTTATAAAACATATTGTCTCCTTTCTCATTTTTTTTCTCAGCTGTAATAAAAAGAATTTCAAGCTTGTTCACTAACAAAAATTCCCAAAACAGTAAACACTTCTTACAAAATCAAAAGCTAAAACCTGGAAATCCAAATTTGAGATAAGAAAATCAAAATAAGGAAATCAATGGAAGAACTACTGCAAGTTTCATCTTTAAAAGCATCAAATTTGAGGCATGCAAATGGATTTTTCTTCAGCAAGCAAAGCAAATGCATTATTCAGATTTAAAGTATTCAAGCCTGGAAATAGAAAACTGCTCTGCATTTTTTTGAAAATCAGGTGAGTAAATTATATTTCAAAAACAGTTTTGATTAATTTTTAATTGAATGTTGCATGCAAAAGTATTTGATTTAGGTGATGCATATTTGTTTAACTGCATGCAAGTTATAAAAAAAGGGTAAAATATAAAAATAAAAATAAAATATGGTGAATGCTGTATATGTATACTGTTGTATACAGGTTTCTTTTCTTTCTTTTTAAAATCAATAACTTGATTTTGAATGCAAATTGGACATTGATTTGTATATGAAAATTGTTTGTAAGCAAGTGATTTATCATCTAAAAATAGTTATAGGGTTTTGAATGAATTGGTTATTCATTTTTTTTATTTATAGTGAAACTTGAATTTTGGTCAAAAATTTACTGCTTTAAAATCAAATTTGGATTGCATGTATGGAATGGTGATGAAAAATCATGATTTTAGATGTTACTATCATAATTTTTAATTGAGTAATTATAATGAATTTGGGGTTTATATGAAATTGGGGATTTTGTTGATTTCTGATTATCTGTACATTAATTTGATTTGATTCTTGGATCGTAGCTAGCATGTAGTCATAGATTATAGGAAAAATACTTTTGATTTTTTTTAACGAATAATTTGATGGGAATTGAAGAGATTAGGGTTTAAGCTTACTGTTGGTTTTCGGCTTGAATGGCATGACAGTGCGTCGAGTTTGATGAACCGAACTCGTTCGTTTTAGGGGTGGATGTTGTGCTTGGGTATGGCAACGCGATGGAGTGGTCGGCGAGGTTCAACGATGACGAAATGATCGTGGACGAGGAGGATTGTTGCTTGAGTTGCCTGCAGTGGTTCGAGTGTGATGCTCGAATTCGATTCGAACCTTAATTGTTGGATCTGGGTCTATGGGGGTGTTCGTATGTGAGTTTGTGACCATGGAGGGTCGTCGCGATGGACGTGGGTAGTCGGCGGCGGAGGTGCATGTGCACCGTGTCTTGCGTGCACATTTTTGGGGCTGGGGAAATGTTTTTGTGGAAGACGAATGGAAACCCGAAGGAGACACGCGTGTGACTCGGGGACGACTCGAAGACAGGGGGGTTTGGGATTGCTTCGGTGTTGACTCGGGTTGAATCGTGGTTTGCTTCGGGATTTTTGGGTTGCTGTTCTGGTGATAGATATATCACTAGGTTGCAATATTATCTTGTGACGATTAAATTAAAATTCAAGCATCTTATTATAAACAAGTTTTTTAAAGGAATTAAAAATGCAAAATTTAAACTTGTTGTTTAAAAATTAAATGTTAATCAGACTTTTAAAGTTTAAGTTGAAAATTATTTATTTTATTTTACTTTAAATTTATTTAAAGTGATTTCATATTGGAAGTAATTTAATTACATTTTGGATTTCAATATAAAAAGGATATTTTGAATTTAAATATTAAATCAAAGTTTAAGTTAAAATGTTAAGTAATGATTCAAACCTAAGATTTCAAATTTATATTTGAAATAAATAAGATTAATTTAAATGTTTTAAAGTATTGAAAATTTTGAAATTTGTTTCTAAATTTCCTGTTTTCAAATAAGATTATCATTATGATTTTGTAAACCAAGATTAATAATTTGTCTTTAAATTAATTTGAATAATTCAAATAATTTATTAATAGAAATAAAAAAGGTTAAATTATTTGAATAATTAACTTAAGAATGCTTATCTGTTAATAAGTTAAGTTTGATTAAGAATTATGTTTTTCTTAGTTTATTGAAGATTTTCTTTAATAATAGAAGTTGATTAATTAATTGTTTAATTAATTTTAAATAATTAGTTAATTGTTTATTTAAGTTTATATAATCATTTAATTATGGATTAATTAAGTGTAATTACTTAATAAAGTAATTAATGGTTAATTGTTGAATGTAATTAAGGAAGTTAATTACTTATGGAAGTAATTAATGATAATTACTCATGGGAGTATTTTAATAGAAGTGATTATTGGTTGATCACTTAATGATATCAATTAAAGAATTGATTAATATAATTGTTGAAGTTAATTAATTATGAAGTAACTGATTAATTAAAGGGTTAAGGATTATTTAATAATGGAATTAATTATTTGTTAAGTAATAAACTAAGAGAGTAATCAAGAGTAATTAATGATAGTAGTTAGAGATAATTACTTGTTAAGTAATTAAGAGTTAATTACTTAATTATTTTAGTTAATTAATTAATGAGATTTATTAATTAATGAATGAGTTTAACTTAAGATTTATTACTAAATGTAATTAATTAAAATTGCAATTAATTAATAAAGTAATTAATTAAGGATTTATTTATTAATTAAACTGTTTAATAATTACTTAATGAAGTAATTAAAGATTAATTAATTGGATTAATTAATCAAGGATTAATATAATTAAATTAGAAGATTATTAATTAAGAAGTTAATTAATTAAGTTAAGTAATTACAAATTGTTAATTACTGATTATGATTAATAGAATGATTAATTATAAGTTAATTATTTAATTAGTTAAAGTGACTATTAATTAATAAGGATCATTTATTAATTAATCAAGGTTGATTAATATAAGTAATTTAGTTTAAGTATAATTAATTAATTGTAATTAGTTAAGGTTTAATGTAATTAATTATAATTAATTAATTAATGTAATTAAATAAAGATCATTAATTATTGAAATTAATGATAGTAATTAAAGGTTAATTACCGAATATGGATAAGGATAATTACTTGAATGTAATTAAATATAACTAATAAAGGGAGATTAATTTAGGAAGATCATTAGAGATGATTAATTAATTTATTTAATAATTAATGAAGAAGGATTATGGTAATCAAATTGATTAAGAGATAATCAATTTTGTTTTGGATGATTGATTAATATGGGTTGATTGAGTAATATTGGTTAATTGATTAATATTGGATGATCAATATTTGGTGATTGATGTTGGGTGTTTGATATTGGTTGATACTGGATGATTTGGATGATATGTGGAATGCTGCTGTGTGAGATAAATGTTGTTATGAATTATCTATTGTGATAATATGATTCATCTATCTGTTTACATATCATCTTGAGTATGAATTAAATTGTTTAAACCTTTAAGTATAACTTGGACATTAAGATAGCATTTGGTTTTGGTGATACCGGGATCAGGTTTCCATATTTGGGATCCGAAAACCACATCGATTCCAATTAAACGTTAGGTCGTGAATCCAAGTGGAGCAAGTGAAGACTCGAGGTGTAAGGGCTATACGTCAGTATAACTCTGTTGGTGGTTCCGTAATGAGTTGACGGAATAGTGCTTATAGATTCGAGATGGTGATTTAGAGGGCAAGGGCTATGGTCGTTGACTCTGAGGGTGATTCCAAAATGAGTGCAATGAGATAGTGCCTTCGGTTTCGTTCGAACCCGGAACGAACTTGTATGGATTGAATGCTTTCACAACATCGTCAGGTGGACGATGAGCATTCTAAGATAGATGTGTTCTATAAAGGTAATCGCAGCCTCAAGCCTCATCAACCGGGAATGGCTAAAATAGGGGAGGTGCAGCAAGGCTTCGTGGGTAGCTCCCACTTGAGAGCGAGATTTACCCATGTTTAGAGGTCCCTTTCTATTTCGGCTTAGTGTGTGTTTGGTCCCGCCAACTACGGGGTGGTCTTGTTCGGGACTGTCCAATAAGGGATGGTTCCAGCCTTGTATTGCAGGAGAGTTAGGGTGGCTCCTCGGTACATTGATCTAGGCTACGTACTGTGACGAGCGGTACCGCAGTAGCCCTGCCATTGATGGAAACTCATTCGTCCTACGAGACCCTATGGTTTTGTTTGTATTACCCACTTTTGTGGCTAGTAGCTGGAATTTAATAGATGTAACAATTTCGGCTATTTCATATTTAATTGGAAACCCTAGACACTATTATAATATCACTGGATTTCCTATCAAATGTTTTGGTTAGCGTGAGGTAAAAACTTTTCCATGTTTATGTGTGGGAAGTCTTACGTGATACCTTTTTCTTTTCAAAGGTTTTCTAAAAGTTAAGCAATTTCAACCGTTTACTCACACCAGACCCCTGTCTGACCCTAGTGTTTATTTTATGTTTTATTAAACTCTTGGGTACTCATATTATGTATGAGTAGTCAAGTGATTCAGGTTTGCTTGACAAATTTTGGAGGAGATATGGAGCAGGAGGCTTCGACGTGTAGATATATATTGTATCTGTTTCTGTTGTACTTGAGTTGTATAGTTAGACAGATGATTATAACTGTCTATTATCTGTTTTTTATGTTGTGTACTCTAATGTAATAAGATACTACGTAATATTTTATGTTATTTATTATATTTCATTCGTTCCGCTGTGAGTATCTGATGTTGTTTGTGTTCTTCTTTCTCTTTCTTTTCTTCTTCTATCCCTTTCTTTCTTCAAGATGATGCGATTTCCTGGAGATAGGAAGTCGGGTCCTCTCACTTACCATTACTCTGTCGAAGTCAACATTGAGTCTAACTAGGTCATTTTTGGTTTGATTCTCTATGACTATCTCAACAAGATCTCAGCGCTATTCAGGATTATAGACTTCTTTGTAATCATTTCTATGCGAAAAGGTGTGATTGTAGCCTTGGAAATCAATCAAGCAAGAAAATGTGTGATTGTGGCCTTGGAAATAAATCAAGTTAGAGAAGGTGTGATTGTTGCCTAGGAAATCAATTGGGTGAACTTGTTGCCCATGAAATCAAGTATCTCTACCCAGAGGATTGTGAATCTGGAGTGGTGTACCTCGTGGCCTTGAAATCGAGGGTGTAATTGTACAATTGCTTTTGAAAGGAAATCCGTACTTGTGTGCGGGACTGGATGTAGGGTAACTCCGAACCAGTATAAAATTGGTTGTGTTCTTTCCTTTAATGCTTTTGCTTTATTTATGCATCTATGTTTGATTCTGTGATCATACCAGTGTCTAAATATTGCATACATTTGTGTTCAAATTAACAAAAACTCAAAAAGATTTAGTAATTTCTTTAAACACTATTCAGCGCCCCCCTCTAGTGTTAATCCTAGCCTTAAGAACCGTATTCCGCATTTCTCACACTTGTCACACTTAAAGTAGACTAAATAGCCTTTGCCTTCTTGATAGCATCTCCCTTCTAGTCTCCCTTCTTCTTAAAGAATTTCTTTTCTTTCCTTGAGAACCCAGGATTTCAACTGGCTTCTATCTAGCACAAACAGCAAGCATCTCTTCATCGTGGATTGCCATCTCCACAACCACATTACAAGGATCACAGATATGTGTCAGGGTCGCTCTAGCAAGCTCAGGTCTAAATTCCCGAATAAACCTCTCATTTCTCTTGTTAGCAATGTCTATAGTAATAAGTTCATAACGGGACATCTCATCAAACTTAGTAGCATACTCGTTTACCGAGATCTCTCCCTTCATCAGATCCATTAACTTTCTCAGCAGTGCTGACTTAGCAACTTCAGGTAAAAACCTCTGTTCAAATATCCCTCTAAAATCTGCCCAAGTCAACTCCTCCTCTGGAACCCTGGCAGTAACACTATTCCACCGATGAAGTGCTGCTTCTTGTAACTGCTTAGAGGCCAACCTTCTCTTCTACACATCATCCAAACCAAAATCAGCAAAGATTCTCTCGTAATATAACATCCCATTTTTAACTTCTATGCATCCTATATTCCCATAAATGGTTGTCCATCAAGGCTAGTGTAATCTCTACGCAACATAGCATAATTATTCGCAACTGGAGCCACATGATTAGCTCCTTCACCAACACTAGAAGCTACTCCTACTTGCATCATATTGACAAAAAATTGATACATTTCCCCCATATCTACTAGCATATTTCCAACACCCACATCGGCATTTCGTTTAGCATTAGTCTGTCGACCCGGGTTCCTCCTGGTGGGTCGAGCATACTTAGATAAGGCTTCAAAATGTGCAACATACTCATAAACTATCGACTTACCTTGTTTGAAATCAAGGAAACGTCTAGCTAGAATAGCTTTCTCGAGTTCAGGAACAAACTTAAGCTCGAATCTCTCACGGAACTGATCCCACTCTAAGGCACACTCATCAACTTCCTCGACAAGCAAGTCATATCAATTCAATGCACTTTCTTGCAACACATTCGATGTGACAAGAACGCGATGATGGATAGATATCTCCATACGGTTAAATATGCGCTCACAAGAACTGAGCCATGCCTTGACCTCTAAGATGGTCTCAGTTCCTCTAAAAATCTTACAACCAAGATGAGTAAAGTCACTACACATGTGCGCAAATGCGGATTTTCGCGGAGGATAAGATCTAGCTGGAATGGGAGGCTGAGTGCTCCTAATAAGCTCGAGAATCTGATCGATAGACATATATACACCTTCGAGACGATAACCACTGGACGGTCCAGCCGCCGAAGAGCGTTCTCTACCTCTACCAGACATAGTTGAAAGATAAGTTTAGATAGGGTTATTTTGCAGGGTAGATAGATGTATTAGCAATCAAAATGTAGAAATTAAGAATACTACGGAATTAAATTAACATTCCTAGATATATTCCTTTCAATCTACCCTAAAGGAATCGAAAAGGGATATGAATCAAAACAAGAACGAGGTGAGATGAATCACGATTGACGACGATGTGAACAAATGTATTATATTTGATGTAGGGTAATCTTATGTACTGTTCTGCATATATCACATTATATTCTGAAATTCTGCTCCGATACCAAGCTATGACGCCCCACCTTGAGACCCACATAAGTAAAGAGAATTACTAAGTAATCCTGTCTACTAATGCAGAGAATAGGGATGGTTAAGGGAAACCCTCATGATAATGCATTGGCTAAGAGCTAAATATGTCGATATTTTTTTTCCATTACCTCATATATGGTCGACACACCTAGTTCTTAACTAATATGATACCATGGTGGTTTAGGACCGTTTGAGAATAAAAGCAATATACAAATATATATAAACAGTCACAAAACAACAAACACAGAACAAAGTATACATACATCTCCATACATCATACATAATACAACATACAAAGGTAGCATGAACTACAAAATATACATTCACAACCATCCCAAAAAATAATAGGTACAATGTCCAAGTCCTAACGAAGTGGCCCAAACAAAAGCAAGCTAATTGATCCAAGGAGTAGTGAGCTAAATCCATACCTAACCTGTAACTTGGTCTGACCCAAGTAACAAATACACGATTCAGGTAGGCTAGAACTTATCATTAGTAGAGATAACAGTAATAGGAGGAAAGGGAGAACCATTCCATTGTTGACAACGGAACTATATAAGTATCATCAAATCGTCTCTAAGGTGAGACATCTATGGGTTCATTATGATTTCATAAGGGAATTCAATTGGTTATCTAACTATGATTCATCTTCTATCGTTATATAAGTGAAATAGGGAAGGATTCAATCCATATAAATATTCATCATAAAACCGTCTAAAACCTCATAAATCCATCATAATAGAACCCAACAAAGGATCAAAACATCATATTAGAAATCACCAAAAAACCATCAATAATTGCAAGCCTTCATCTTACTCAAGGCTATAATAACATCCTCATAAAATGGTGAAATCAAAACATCTAAAACTTCAAGGAAAACTGCACGTTCTTCATCGTGACTAATACTAATATTTGGTACCATAAACATCATGATGACTGGAGTCAAGTAACATCTTAAAATCATGAACATCATGATGACTATAGTCTATAATATCATAATGACTACCAGTCACAAAGACTCGAGTTAGTAACTTCTTGATGATCGGAGTCGTAACTATATCGTGATGACTCCAATTGAGTACTCGTGGTCTACAGTACTAGTAAACATCGCGAATGTGTCTCAACTTCTCAGATAGGAACCCAATAGGCGTTAACGTACGTCCCATACCATACGTTCACATCTAACGGTTTACTAGGCGCTAGTTGGTGCCATACTAATAATACATCATAAAAATCACAAAAATATATACTCTGCCTCATCTCATCAGCGAGTAAATACAATACCCTACTCCTCTCATCTCATTGACGAGTGCTAGTGGCATCATGACTTGTCCCATCTCATCGACATGTAAAAGCCATCATAATACATCTCAACATCGTAAAATCATCATAAAGTAGCTTACATCATCTCATCGGTAAGTAAAAATAGCATCTAGATGGTTATTTATAACCATAATTCCAAATAAGAATTTTTAGCTCTTAATTCGCTTCAATTTTGAAGTAGATAACAACAAAATTATAGAAAGATTAAAATATGAAACTTTTAGCTCTATGTCTAAGCTTTCCATAAAATCAAAAATTATTGAATTTGGTTAATAAAAAAGGTTATGGCCAAACAATTCTTAGGTTTGTGATTGTTGCTGCTGTCGGTTTGCTCTCGGGACAGCAACAAACAAGCACGATTTTGATCAAGCAATATTCAAAATTACAAAAAACACAAAACATAAACATGTAGCTCTATGTCTAGGCTAACCAAAACATGCTAAATTGTTGAATTTGGTTAAGAAATAAAAGAGTTATGGCCAAAACAATTCTTAGACCTATGATTGTTGTTTCTGTCGATTTGCTCTCGGGACAGCAACAAACAAGCACGATTTTAATCAAGAAAACTTCAATATTTTAGAAATCTCAAAACATTAAACTTGTAGCTCTTTGTCTAAGAGTTTCAGAACATCCAAAATTATTGAATTTGGTTATGAAATGAAAGAGTAATGGCCAATACAAATTCTCAGACATGTGATTGTTGTTGTTGTTGTCGATTTGCTCTCGGGACAGCAACAAACAAGCATGATTTTGATCATGCAAACCTCAAAATTTAGAAAAATAAAAACATCTTTGTCTATGCTTTTCAGAACATTCAAAATTATGGAATTTTATTAAGAATTGAAAGAGTTATGGCCAAATAAATTTTCAGACTTGTGATTATTGTTGCTGTCGATTTGCTCTCCGGACAGCGACAAACAAGCATGATTTTGATCAAGCAAACATCAAAATTTCAGAAAACTCAAAACATGAAACTTGTATAGCTTTGTCTAAGCTTTGGTGAACATCCAAAATTATTTAATTTGGCTAATAAATGAAAGAGTTATGGCCAAAACAAATTCTTAGACCTGTGATTGTTGCTGCTGTCGATTTGCTCTCGGGACAACAACAAACAAGCACGATTTTGATCAAACAAACATCAAAATTTTAGATCTTTGTCTAGTTTTTCCCAAAAATTTAGAATTATTGAATTTGGTTAAGAAATGAAAGAGTCATGGCCAAAAAAAAATCTTAGACTTGTTATTGTTGTTGTTGTCAATTTGCTCTCGGGATAGCAACAATCAAGCACAAATTTAATCAAGCAAACATCAGAACATTAGAAAACTCAAAACATGAAACCTGTAGCTATTTATCTATGCTTTCCATGAGATACAAAATAATTGAATTTGGTCAATAAGTGAATGAGTTATGGCCAAAATAAATTCTCAGATCTGTGATTGTTGTTGCTGTTGATTTGCTCTCGAGACAGCAAGAAACAAGCATGATTTTGATCAAGCAAACTTCAAAATTTCAAAAAAATGAAAAAAAAAATTTGTATCTCTTTGTCTAAGTTTCCATAATATCCAAAATTATTGAATTTGGTTAAGAAATGAAAGAGTTATGGCCAAAATAATGTGGCGATAGAAATCAGAAAAAACAAAGACGAAACGTAACCTTATTTATACTAAATTCAACCCAAAATTTTTGCTTTCGGCTAGCCTGTGTAAGCTTTTACACTTATCTATTGATTTGCAGTGAATAAGTGATGATTTGCAAGCAAGATTGAGCCTTTAGCACAAGATTGGCGCCTTAAACACCTAAAAATAGAAAGTACAGTACATGCAAAGAAGCATCCGATCGAAACAAAATTTACAGCAAACAATTCTAGGATTTAGATGGATTCTAGGATAGAATAGGTTGGAGATTACCATCTTTTATGATTCTAACTTGAATTAGGCTTTAAATTTGCAAAGATTGAGCTTGAAAAATTAAATTTTTGAAGAGGGTAGCCATTGTTTTTTATGAAGTTTTGTCTTCTGAGTTTGGTTTTATTGTAATCGGTTTAGGGAGAAAAGGATCATTCTATAGTCAAAAAACTATAGAATTTGGGTTATTGGATGTTTAATGTACCTAATTAGCCCATTTCAATACTTAAAAAATTATTTAGGCTAATATACAAAGTTTTAAACCATTTTTAACATAACTTTCACATATTAACTCCTTTTTACACGAGACAAAATGTATTCTTCATATTTTAACAAGGTGAACGTGATAAACACAATAATATTTTATTTTATTTTTTTACACTTAGAAAAATTATTTCCATAATAAACTATTAATTTACATAATATTCGACAATTTGTTATTTTTAGACAAAAAATCTCTATTTTTAACAATTTGAGTCAAATAAAAATTATTTCTTAACTCAAATAAGTGTACTAAATGTTTTAACACTTTTAAAATATTAAAATACTATTTTCAATCATTAATACATTTTGAAAAATTCATTTTCTTCTCATTTTCCCTTTTTATTCACTATAAAAGGCTATTATTGGAATAAAATTCCAATATTTCCCATTTTGACTCAATAAAAACTAACATCGTTTATTTTCAACCCAATTTCACAAATAAAATAATCTTAGCTTATTTTCATTCATTTTTATTTATTCCAACTATCAATATGTTGAAATAACATCTTATGAGATAAATTAGCTCATACAAATTAAAAATCCAAGTTTTATTCATCAAAACATTGTTTATATAAAATAAACAATATTAACTCACATTTCATTCCTCCAATTCTATTATAAACAGAAATTAAATTATTATTTGCATTATAATTTAGTATTAACGGTAATCTTCAAAATCCGGGTTGTCATAGACTCCCTTCCTTAACAAAATTACATCCTCGCAAGAGGAAATTTGTATTCAACAAACTTTATGTCATCAAGAAAAGGAAATTTGATTAGATTAAAATTGAAAAGTCTTACCTTCATCATGCGAAGATATGAATCCACGATATGATCGCTCGATGAATTCGATGGTTTTCCAAGCGCAGTCATTATGATTATCGGACGACTGAATCTTCACGAGTAAAATACTCTTATTGCGAAGGCATCTAACCTCCGAAGCAAGAAATCTCATAGGATGCGACACGAATGATAGGTCAGGAGAGACTACTAACTGTTCTAAAGCACGAAAATCAAACAAAGAATCTGAATCTCGTAAATACTTCCTCAACTAAGAGACATGGAATACGTCGTGAACTCTAGAAAAGCGATCGAGAAGTGCTACACGATATGCAACAGGACCGATACGCTCTGTAATTGAAAATGGCCTAATATAGCATGGTGCCAATTTCCCTGTCTGGCTGAAGTGTATCATTCCCTTCATAGGAAAAGCTCGAATATAAAAAAGATTGCCCATTGAGAACTCAAGAGGCCTCCTACGGTTGTCTACGTAGGATTTCTATCGACTTTGAGCCTCTCTCATTCTCTCTCGGATAAGATGGATCTTCTCAGACGATTCTTGAATAGACTCGAGGGCCAAGAATGAGCTTTTCCCTCGACTCAAGCCAACATGATGGAGAATGACACAACCTTCCATATAAGGCTTTGAAAGGAGCCATGCCGATAGAAGATTGGTAGCTATTATTATAAGCAAACTCAACTAGAGGAAGATGATCCTCCCAACTACCACCAAAATCCAAGATACAAGCACGAAGCTGATCTTCTAAGATCGATTCGCATGTTCAATCTGTCCATCAGACCGTTGGAGATAAGCTATGCTAACATTATGCTTTGGGCCCAAAGCTTGACGGAGACTCTGTCAGAAGTGAATTATGAAAAGAGGATCACGATCACACACAATAGATGAAGGAACATCATGTAATCGCACGATCTCCTTAATATATAGCTTCAATAAGAGAGATGCCATCCTATTAGACATAAGAATGAAATGTGCGGACCTGGTGAGACGGTCCAAAACAACCCAAATACTACTATTGCCTGACCTCGAATGATGTAAGCCATCAATGAAATCCATAGAAACTTGCTCCTATTTCCACAATGGAACCTCTAAAGGTTGAAAAAGACCACTGGGTCGTTGATGCTCGGCCTTAATAAGCTGACAAGTCATGCAATTGTTTACATAACTTGCTATATCTCTTTTCATGCCTTCCCAGTTATTGAGACGACGCATTTCAACATACATCTTTCTACTCCAGGATGAATAGTATACTTAGAATGATGAAACTCAACTAGAATGTCCAGTCTAAGTTCTGGAATAGAAGGCATGACTAGACGGTTCTTCTTTGGAAGACACCCTTGAATATCGATGTCGAAATCCCTCAAATCAATGTCATCGTAGAATTTAGACTTTTACTTCTAAATAAGAACAGATATATCAGAGTCTTACCGCTAAGCCACGGCAATCCAATCATGAAGGGTAGGATGAGCTTCCATGCTATACATTAGAATAAGTGAATCTGAAGTGGAAGTACAATCATGAATATCACACATGGAAAGAGTCTTAAGAACTTTCCACTTTGCAATCATCATGGAAACAATAGCAGAGTGCTTACGACTCAAAGCATCAAGCACTCAATTCCCCTTGCTAAGGGTATATTGAACGTTGAAATCATACGAAGCTAGAAACTCGAGCCAATGCTATTGTCACATGTTGAGCTCCTTTTGAGTGAATAAGTACTTGAGAGACTTGTGATCGGTAAAGAGAGTAAAATTCTCTCCTAAAAAATAAAGATGCCACATCTTCAAAGCAAAGACAATGGTGACAAGCCCTAAATTTTGGGTAGCATATCGAACTTCGTTCCGACATAATTGCCTTGAAGTGTAGGCAACTATCCTATCCTTCTCCATAAGAATAGCACCGAAGCCACTATGACTGGCGTCGGTATAGACTATAAGATCCTGATTCCCTTTGGGAACCATAAGAACAGGAGCATTAGTGAGAAGCTCCTTCAATCTCTGAAAGGATGCCTCACACTTATCTAAGCACATATAGCAAACGCCTTTCTTCGTAAGGCTAGTCAAGGGAAGCACTATACGGGAAAAGTCTTTGATGAATCGATGGTAATAACCTGCCAAAACCAGAAAGCTACAAATCTCATGAACATTCTCAGGCTTCTTCTGATTCCGGATGGCTTCGATCTTAGAAGGATCGACCGAAATGCCTTCGGAAGAAACAGCATGGCCTAAGAACTTAACTTGCTTTTCCCAGAAGTGACACTTAGAAGGCTTTGCTCTGTGTTGATGCTGTCGAAGAGTACTAAAACAATTTTAAGATGTCGAGTATGGTCCGCTTCAGACTTAGAAGATACAAGAATGTCATCGATGAAAACAAGAACAAACTTATCGAGATATTCCCAGAATACTCGATTCATAAGGTTGACAAAATAAGAAGGGGCATTTGTCAAACCGAAAGGCATGACAAGCCACTCATATGAACCATATGAAGTGCGGAAAGCTGTAAGTAGAATGCTATCTTCCACAACTCGGAGTTGGTGAAATCCCGTGGCAATTTCAAGCTATGAGAAGACCTTAGCACCACTCAACCGATCAAACATATCGTCAATCCTTGGTAACGGACAGCACTTCTTGATGGTTAACTCATTAAGCTTGCGATAATCGACGCATAGCCTAAGAGTCCCATCGGACTTCCTCACAAATACCACCGTAGATCCCCGTGGTGAAGAACTAGATCGAATGAAATGCTTAGCTTCAAGCTCTAGGAGTTGCTTCTTGAGTTCCTCATTCTCTTTAGTAGACATCCTCATGGAAGGACGACTAACTGGCTGCGCGCCTAAAATAAAGTTAATGCGGAACCCAATAGCCCGCTTGGGTCGTAATCCCAAAACAGGCTCAAATAAGTTAGGAAAGTCATGAACAACAGGAATTCAAGCCATATTATCATCATCGTCTCAAGAATCAAGAGCAAATAAAGAAGCCATGGAATCATGATCGGACTCTTGAAGCAAAAGTGACAACTTAGTTGGAGAATCGAGATGACAAAGATATAAAACTCTCTCCAAACAAAGAACCCTGGCATTGTATCTAACTAGCCAGTCCATACCAAGAATCGTATTAAATCCAAGAAAAGGAATCACCTACAGAATCGCACGAAAAGAAAAACTATAAATCATAATCTCAACATCATCGCAAAGAAGACTAAGGGTTGTAGATCCCCGATAGTTCGCAATCTGTAAAGATGTAAGCATGCAAGAAATATTTAACTGTAAAGCATCGTTGAGTTCCTTCAATATGAATGAATTAGAAGCACTCGTATTGAAGAGCACTCGAACAGAACGAATGAAATAAAATAGAACCCTCTAAAACAGAATAGAATATACCTCGAGACTGAGATGCGTCTCCAGAAGTGGTAGCTATATTAAGATGACCCTAACGAGAACTGTTCTCCCTCTTGGGACAAGCTGAAATCAAATGTCCCTCCTTCTTACAATAGAGGCATCTCTTAGGCTTGGGACACTCTCTTACAGGATGGTCAGGCGAACCATAATTGAAACAAGCAAAAGGCTTAGCTGAAGGAGTAGATGGAGACTGAGAAGAGGATCCACCTTGCTTCTTCTTCTTATGAGGGTGGAAAGGCTTAGACTTGCAGAAAAAAATTTGTTGTTCATATTTTCCCGAACTCACCCTCAACATCACTATACTTCTCCTTCTCGACCGCTTCAAGCTGAAGGACCCTATCTAGAAGTTTCTTAAAAGAAAGCTCAAGACAAAGCATAAGTGATTTCTTTGGTATTTCTTAAGTTTAGAGACGAACTTAAGATTCTTCTTATATGGAGTAGAAATGTGCTCAAGACCATACTTAGATAAGGCTTCGAAAGATGCAACATACTCATAAACTTTCGACTTTCCTTGTTTGAAATCAAGGAAACGTCTAGCTAGAATAGCTTTCTCAGGTTCAGGAAAAAACTTAAGCTCGAATCTCTCATGGAACTGACCCAAATCTAAGGTAGAGTCAACAACTTCCGCCACAAGCAATTCATACCAATTCAATGCACGTTCATGCAACACACTCGATGCGATAAGAATACGATGATGGCTAGATATCTTTATACGGTTAAATATGTGCTCACAAGAACTGAGCCATGCCTTGACCTCTAAGATGGTCTTAGTGCCTATAAAGTCCTACCACCAAGATGAGTAAAGTCGCTACACATGTGCACAAATGCAGATTTGCACGGAGGAGAAGATCTAGCTCAAATGGAATGCTGAGTGCTCCTAATAAGCTTGAGAATCTGATCGGTAAACATATATACACCTTCAAGACGAGAACCACTGGACGGTCCTGCCACTGAAGAGCGTTCTCTATCTCTACCAGACATAGCTGAAAGATAAGATAAGATTATTCACAGGGTAGTTAGATATATTAGCAATCCAAAAGCAGAATTAGGGAATACTATGGAATTAAATTAACATTCCTAGATATATTCCTTTCTATCTACTCCAAGGAATGAACAAGGACACAAATCAAAACAAGAACAAGGTGAGATGAATCGCGATTGGGGATGATGTGTACAAATGTATTATATTTGATGTAGGGTAATCTTATGTATTGTTCTACATATATCACATTATATTCTAAAACTCCACTCTGATACCAAGCAGTGACGCCCCACCTTGAGACCCACATTAGTAAAGAGAATTGCTAAGTAATCATGTCTACTAATACAGAGAATTGGGCTGGTTATGGGCGACCCTCGTGATAATGCGTTAGTTGAGAGCTAAATATGTTGATATTTTTTTCCATTACCTCATACATGGTTGACACACCTAGTCCTTAACTAATACGTACCATGGTGGTTTAGGACCATTTCAGAATAAAAGCAATATACAAATATATATAAATAGTCATAGAACAGCAAACCCAGATCGGGGTATACATACATCTCCATACATCATACATAATACATCATATAAAGGTAGCATGAACTACAAAATATACATATGCAACCATCCCATAAAATAATAGGTACAATGTCCAAGTCACCATGAAGTGGTCCAAACAAAAGCAAGCTAACTGATCTAGGAAGGTGTGAGCTAAATCCATACCTAACCTGCAATTCGGTCTGAACCAAGTAACAAATACGCAAGTCAGGTAGGCTAGAACTTATCAATAGTAAAGATAACAGTAATAGGAAGAAAGGGAGAACCATTCCATTGTTGACAATGGAACGATATAAGTATCATCAAATTGTCTCTAAGGTGAGACATCGATGGGTTCATTATGATTTCATAAGGGAATTCAATTGGTTATCTAACTATGATTCATCTTTTGTAGTTATATAAGTGAAATAGGGAAGGATTTAATCCATATAAATATTCATCATAAAACAGTCCGAAACCTCATAAATCCATCATAATAGAACTCAATAAGGGTTCAAAACATCATATTAGAAATCACCAAAAAATCATCAAAAATTGTAAGCCTTCATCTTACTCAAGACTATAATAACATCCTTATAAAAAGCTGAAATAAAAACATCTAAAACTTCATGGAAACTGCATGTGCTTCATCGTGATTAGTACTAATATTTGGTACCATAAACATCGTGATGACTGGAGTCAAGTAACATCATAACATCGTGAACATTATGATAACTATAGTCTATAATATCATAATGACTCCTAGACACAAAGACTCGAGTTAATAACATCTTGATGATCGGAGTCGCAACTACATCGTGATGACTCCAATTGAGTACTCGTGGTCTACAACACTAGTAAACATCGCGAATGTGTCTTAACTTCTTGGATAGGTACCTAATAGGGTTAACGTACATCCCATACCATACGTTCGCACCTAACAATTTACTAGCCGCTAGTTGGTGCCACACTAATAAAACATCATAAACATCATGAAAATATATGCTCTACCTCATCTCATTAGCAAGTAAACACAACAACCTACTTGTCTCATCTCATTGACGAATATTAGTGGCATCGTGACTTGTCTCATCTCATCGATAAGTAAAAGCCATCATAATACATCTCAACATCGTAAAATCATCATAAAATAGCTTGCCCCATCTCATCGGCAAGTAAAAATAACATCTAGATGGTTATTTATAACCATAATTCCAAATAGGAATTTTAGCTCTAATTCGCCTCAATTTTGACGCAGATAACAACAAAGTTATAGAAAGCACAAAATATGAAACTTGTAGCTCTACGTCTAAGCTTTCCAGAACATCAAAAATTATTGAATTTGGTTATGAAAATAAGGTTATGGCCAAAACAATTCTCAGGCCTGTGATTGTTGTTGCTGTCGATTTGCTCTTGGGACAACAACAAACAAGTACGATTTTGATAAGCAAATTTCAAAATTATAGAAAACTCAAAACATAAAACTTATAGCTCTATGTCTAAACCTGAACATGCAAAATTATTGAATTTGGTTAAGAAATGAAAGAGTTATGGCCAAAACAATTCTCAGAATTGTGATTGTTGTTTCTATCGATTTGCTCTCTGGGTAGCAACAAACAAGCACGATTTTGATCAAGCAAACATCAAAATTTCGAAAAACTCAAAACATGAAACTTGTATCTCTTTGTCTAAGCATTCCATAACATCTAAAATGATTGAATTTGGTTGTGAAATGAAAGAGTAAAAGCCATTACAAATTCTTAGGCCTTTGATTATTGTTGCTGTCGATTTACTCTCAGGACAACAACAAACAAGCACGATTTTGATCAAGCAAACCTCAAAATTTTAAGAAACTCAAAACATGAAACTTTTGTCTAAGATTTCAACAACATTCAAAATTATTGAATTTGGTTAAGAACTGAAAGAGTTATGAACAAAACAAATTTTCATACCTGTGATTTGCTGTTGATTTACTCTCAGGACAACAATAACAAGAATGATTTCGGTCAAGCAAACTTCAAAATTTTAGAAAACTCAAAATAGAAAAATTGTAGATTTTTGTCTAAGCATTATAGAATATCAAAAATATTGAATTTGGTTAATAAATGAAAGAGATATGGCCAAAACAATATCACAACAAAAATCGAAAAATAAATAAAGACGAAACGTAACCTTATTTATATGAAAATTCAACTCAAAACTTTGCTTTTGGCTAGCATTTGTAAGCTGTTACATTTAACAATTGAATTGCAGGGAACAAGTGATGATTTGCAAGCAAGATCGAACCTTTAGCACAAGAGTGGAGCCCTAAACACCTAAAAATCGAAAGTACAGTATATGCAAAAAAGCATCCGATCAAAACAAAATTTACAGTAAACAATTCTTGGATAGATTAGAAATTACCTACTTTTATGATTCTAACTTGAATTAGGCTTTAAATTTGCAAAGATTGAGCTTGGGAATTAAATTTTTAAAGAGGGTAGACATTGTTTTGTATTTTGAAGTTTTGTCTTCTGAGTTTGGTTTTACTGTAATGGGTTTTGGGAGAAAAGGATCGTTCTACATTCAGAAAACTCTAGAATTTGGGTTATTGGATGTTTACTACACCTAATTAGCCCATTTCCATACTTAGAAAATTATTTAGGCTTATATATTTAAATTTTAAACCATTTTTAACATAACATATTAACTCCTTTTTACATGAGACAAAATGCATTCCTCATACTTTAACAAGGTG
Organism: Allium cepa; assembly: GCA_030765085.1. NCBI lineage: Eukaryota > Viridiplantae > Streptophyta > Magnoliopsida > Asparagales > Amaryllidaceae > Allium > Allium cepa. Next base: position 920,806,132 of record CM060934.1, read on the forward strand.
AACATGATAAAAACACAATAATATTTTATATTAATTTTTTTACATTTAAAAATATTATTTCCACAAAAACTATTAATTTACACAATATTTGACGATATTGTAATTTTTCGACAAAAAACCCTCTATTTTTAACAATTTGAGTCAAATAAAAATTATTTCTTAACTCAAATAAGTGTATTAAACGTTTTAACACTTTTAAAATATAAACACTATTTTAAATCATTAATACATTTCGAAAAATTCATTTTCTTCTCATTTTACCTTTTTATTCACTATAAAAGGCTATTATTAGAATGAAATTCCAATGTTTCCCATTTTGACTCAATAAATAACTAACATCATTTATTTTCTACCTAATTTCATAAATAAAATATTCTAACTTATTTTCATTCATTTATATTTATTCCAACCGTCAATATGTTGAAATAACATCTTATGAGATAAATTAGCTTATATAAATTAAAAACCCATGTTTTATTCATCAAAACATTGTTTATGTGAAATAATCAATATTAACTCACATTTCATTCCTCCAATTCTTTTATAATCACAATATTAAATTATTATTTGCATTATATTTTAATATTAACGGTAATCTCCAAAATTCGGGTTGTTACAGTAAGATACATAAGAATGGTCTAAAAGAAAGGGGAATACGTACTTATATATATATATGTGTGTGTGTGTGTGTGTCAAATACAAGTACGTTACTATAGCGTTAACCCAAACCTCGATCTTATTTTCAAATTCATTGGATTATATTTGAAAATCTTTTAGGTTTATATTTTTTTTAAGCTTCATAAACCTATGTTATGATACCAACTTGTAACATCCCCTACTTGGAGGCCCAAAACTAACGGCTACGGATGTAGTAGTCATTCATAGATATTAATCCTTAGTGACCAAATGTGGTAGTGTTAGATACATTGATACACAGAAACACATGAATATGAAAAAAATTTAAAACATCAAACAAGTTCCATATTCCACATCAAAGCATTTCAAATTCATTACATAATCCTAATATGAGAACCCACGTTAAGAGAAAATATATTTATTACAATATACGCCAAGAGCGACATATGAAGATGCCTCCTTGAACGATCAGAGTATATATAGAATTTAACAACTTTTCCTTTACAATAACCGTTGACAAGATTCTTGTCAACACCTAAAGATATGAAAAGAAGGATGGACTTCTTCTTATGAGAACAAAAGACGTGATTCCTTTATATTCGTTGTCTTTCAATTTAACTTATTTAGTTGATATGTCCTAAATCAAACCTTCCATTGCTCTCGAAATGTTTTGAAACCTGGGCTAGGTGACCTTCCAGCTTTTTTGAGATTGTTTGAAGTCTTCACAAAAGCCTTCTTTTCTAATTAGGTTATGTTTTTGTTAACAAAATTTATGGTCAACACCCCACAGAATCCCAGCAGATAAAGTTATTGGGAAATGGTAGAAAGTGGAATCTCTCGGAAGATCTGTAACGTCATGCTAATAGTTCCATGGTACCTCAAGTAATAGGATTTTTAAGCCAAAATATACTGAAGGGTTAATGATCCATAGAATTATTTTTATATCTCCGCATGGAAATAAACTTCGATTCTGACATTTCGGTGATGTCAAGAAAGCTTAGGAACAAGATTTGATAAGACCTTTCGGCTTTGATGTGTTAATATGGAGTGATCATCGATTTAATTGAACCTTTATAAGATTTGTCCCAAAAGCAATTTCCTTGATCAAGATAGAATTTCCTTAATTTTCCTTATACAGAGGGTTGACTTGGATCCTTACCGGAAGGTTGAGCAAATAGATGTATGAGATTCAGAGCGATGCAAAGGTTATTATGATATGATAGGTTTGACCCATGTCGAAAGGTTTGATCCAAAGATTATATGGCTTTTAAAGGTTTTACGAATGTCGATTCAAGCAAGCTTCGCTTGTAATCAAAGGGTTTAAGTTGCAGGATAGAGGTTTCCAAAGGGTTATAATGATTATCTAGAAGGAATATTGTTATTTTTGTTAACAAGAACCTTTCGGAAGAACTACACCTGAAAATTAAGATTAAGCTGGAAAAAATTAAGGTAGATTGTAAAGTAAATTCATGAAGCTTAAGACTTCCCTCTTTATCTAGGTAAAGTCTTAACTTTTATTAAATTCCCCAAATCACTACTCAATTAGGATTACAGAGCTTTTATTTTAAAAGCTACAAGATTAAAATGAGGAAAAATCCATCCCTAAAATAGGACCCCTTAGGTCTTATTTATAGATGCCGGCGGCCATGCTTCCATTACTATGCTATCGGCTGGATCAAAGGGTTTCGTTCTTAATACAATTGCTAACCTTTTGGTTTCAATGAAAGGTTTTCCATTCACATATCATCATGGATCCTTGAATGCCGCTAATAGGTCTTTTTTATTATTTGTTTTTAGGAACCTTTTTGCCCTTGCCAAAAGGTTTTTCATCTATACAGCATGTGAACCGTTCAAAGGTGCCGGAAGATTTCTGGCTATTGTGAACCCTTCGATTTGGTCAGAAGGTCGCTTTTTACTTGGATGCTGTCGAGAGCCAAGTTTTCCTTGAATGTTGTCGGAAGGTTGCTTTACGTTCTCTACTGACTTATGAATGTTGCTTTCATCATAGATCCTCAGACACCATCGAAAGGTATTAAGTAGGCATTCCAACAGGCTCGAAAGTCTTATTATTCTTTTGGAAAGGTTGTTATAGGGTCGCATTTTGAGCATTCTTTGCTGATTTTGAGCATTGCTTTCTTCATAAAAACCTTTCGACCTTGTTGAAAGGTATTCTGGATGTGCTCGAACGGATTCGAAAGTCTTGCTATGCTTTTGAAAAGGTCGTCATAGAATTGCACCTGCTTGCTTTAATTTCTTCATCTTCTTCGAAAGGTAAGAACTCCATGAACAGAACCTTTCGACTACTTCGGAAGGTTGAAAGCTATTAAATCTTGGTGGCTGCATCCTCTCGACTCCTTCGAAAGGTTTGATTTGAGCTTCTTCTCATTTGTCTTTGTTGAAAACCTCTCGTTCTAGCCGAAAGGTGGATTCTTGGAGCATCATCCTACCCATAGGATATGAAAGATAGCCTTGGACTACGTTGGAAGCTCCTTGTCTGAAGATATGATTCTCCAAAACATCTCGGTGATCTCTAGTCTTTCCTCATGCCCTCGTGGCCCTTCTTTCATACCTTCATTCTTCTGAATGTTTTATGATTAACATTTAGCCCACTTTTGTTCTTTAGGACAAAACTCCAATGAACCTCCTTCTTTGCTTTTTGCAAAATCGATGCTAACTTCTATTAAGGTTGTGACTTTGTTATGAAATCTTAACGAGCAATCTCAAATTTATGCAGCTAATGTTCAAGATGTCATTAGAGTAATATTTCCAAATAAGTTGCTTTATAATAATTATAATTAAACTTCCTAAAGAATGTGGAGTGACATCACCTGATTTGTAGATATCAATTCAAACAAATCAACCTTTGGAGAATATCTGTTACAGACCCTAGAAATCAAGTAAATAAATGCACTGAGAGTATTAAATTGCAATTAATGTATATATTTGGCAAAGATATAATAAATGGAAATAGGATAGTTAATAACAAAGGAGTTAGAAATTTGAATATATTAATTTAACATTATACAAATATAAGATGTAAATGGGCGTATATTAGTGTAATAGATAGGTACCCATGTTGACATCACCTTTAAAATGGTAAGTTTATAATTGATTCGTAATAAGAAAGAAAAAATCAAATGAATATATTTATTTAAATGACAATTGAAAACTAATGAATTCATTAAAATGGTAAAGTTATAAATTGATTGGAATTTGTAAATTTGGATTGGATTCAAAGTTATATAAATTGATGTAATAATACGTAATGGAGTGTAGATGATAGGATTAATGCTAGAGAGTAATTATAGTAGTTGTTGTTGATAATTAAGTAAGAATGGGAACCAAGATTTTAATTTAAATGTAATAAAGTGGATTAATTTGGGAATACTAATGTGCCAAGACATAGCCTATGCTAATTAAAGTTAATAATTAATGAATTGAATGAAAGGCCAATTAATGAAAATAAATGGAAACTTTGATTTGTGAGTAATAAAAGCTTATTAATGTGACTAGGAGTTAGCGTAACGATTATTGTATGTTACCTATTTATGTAGAGTGTTAATTTACAATTGGAAATCAGTTGCAATAATTATAATTTAATATTACGTTAATGTTAATTAAGGTAATATTTGCAAGTAATGTTAAGATTATTCATATTGGACAATTTGTGAATTATAAGTATTGGAAATAAAGCTTTATCAATTTATTGGGTTTTAAACCATAATAAGTGGAGTAATTGCAATTTAATGAAATTAAAAATCTAAGTATTGCACTAATTAAGATGAAATGTGAGGGTTGCAATAGATTTTGAATCCAGTGTTAAAATTCATCACTTGATAACAATGAATTGAATAATAGAATGAAAAAAATAAATTTAATAGAATTTTTGGAAATTAAATTTTTAATTTCTGAATTTAATGAAATTGTGGTTAATACTGAAATTTGTAAATTAATCAACTCTAAGTTGACATTTAAATTTGGGTAAATTAGTGTAAATGATTTAGAAGTTTAAAAATGATGAAATTTGTTAATTATAGAGTTGAAATTTGAAATTTGATTTATTTTGTTAATTTATTAATTTAATTAATTAATGTAAAAATATCCATTGGCCACTAACTCGGATTTCGATGAAACCAGTTTCATCGGATGCGTAAAGGTGAATTATTGTAGGATTTCAAGTTTCGTAGCGATCGGGCTTGTCGTTTGATCGTACGGGCTAGAAACGCCTTGAAATAAATTAAATTGAAATCAATTGAAATCAATTTGGAATAATTTTATTTTAGCATAACTTCTTCATATGATGGAATTTGGACTTGAAACCTGTTCCATCGCGTATAAAATATTTTAAAATATCTATTTTGGTATATGGGTTGACTCAATTTCGTTCCGGAGTCAGAACGAGCTTTCCGGGCCATTCATCGTTCAGCGCGTTTATAAATCAGGTCCATCTATTCTTTTCACCCTTGTCTAAAATACACTGTTATAAACCCTTGCAGCCTCTATTTCTCATTTGTCTACGCATACAATTCCTCTTCACCTCCTCTTTTCAATGACAGACAATTCCAAATCCAAATACAATTCAAAACTCAAATTGAAATTTCAAACTTCTCAAAAAAATTCAGAAAAATTATATTTCAAATCTCTCGAAGACGTAATCTTCTGGTGTGATTTTTTTTCGATTAGAGTCTCCGTGTGCCAAGAATTTAGTGAATAACTCCTGGCCGTTCGTTGTTCATGGTCGGAGTTGATGGCAGATCGTCAATTTCACGACGATCCGGGAGCACTGCAGTGTAGAGTGGGCTTAGGGAAGCTGATCCATCGGTTTACTTCATCGCCTAGGCAAGCCATTTCGCCATAATCGGCTTGGATAGGGCACGACGGCGAACAAATTTATGGGGACCGGATTTGGAGTCGCGGCCTTGGCTACGTGCGGCATGGCTCGAGTGTTTCAGTGGTTCGTCTGGATCGAGGTGCAGCCATCTCAGGCGTTGGTGGTAGGCGGTCAAAGGGCACGAGCTTGACGGTAGGATGAATGGAGCACATGTTCTTTAGTGTTTCGTGTATGTAGATGGAAGATGATGACGTGGCAGTGAGGATGAGATAGTGTTCTTTTTTTATTTTTAATATTGAAATTCAAACCCACTAATCGTCATAACTCTCGCATACGAGGTCGAATTTACGCGTGATTTTTTTTGTTAGAATCATATTGGAATTTCTGATATTTTGGCGCTAGTTTGGACAGATTCGGAGACTGTCCAATTTTTGGGTTTAAATTGGATTTAAATTCAATTTAAATTCAAAAGGTGAGTGTTTTAACCCACTCACAACTTCTAATATTTCTTATGTTTGTTAAATTTAATTTATGTTGTGATTTCGAAATTATTTATGACCATTTTTTATAGCTTTAATCATCATCTCAGTTAATTGCAATTATTTAAATTTAATCGTTATTTAATTTATTATTGAAAATAAGTGCAAATTAATTACCTGTTATATATTATCAGTTATATATTGATATTGATTGATTGTTTGGATGATGATTGTGATGGATGTGTGATCTGTTGATTGACGTATGGATGTTTATTTTATATCATTATAATCTGTAAGTTCTTTATTGGTTTGTTACTTTTGATTTGGGATTGCGGTTTGAAATGATATACAACCGTACTTTTATTTTTAAATTGCGGATTGGAATGATAAATGTCCGTATCACTTGACCATAGGGTAGAAAATTATATACAGACACCATGGTCTATATATAAATATTTTAAAAAGGATTTCTATGGTTTTGTACAGAAATAAATATGGTTTTATGAGATATTGATTGGGATATTTGATAAAGGTTATTTTATATATGGTTAAATTCTTGGTTTTGAACTATGTATAAGATTCTATAAAGTATAAAAATAATTTTAATAATAAAGTTTGATTTTATTAAAATATAATATGGATAAGTATTTACTTAAATTATACTTAAATATAGAGTTTATATTGACTTTATAAATCAAGGCTGAGATGATAGTTTGAAATCGATTTGAGATTTATTTAATTAAGAGTTATATTTAATAAGGATCCATTTAGAACTTATTGAAACTGAGATTTTAAGGAATATGGTTTTATAACTAAATTCGGTTTTTAAGTGATTTAAGCGAATAGATTGAGGAATATTCAATTATTGAATTTGAGGTTTTATTTAAAGGATATTGGATTTAGCAAGCAAATATTTCAAAACTAAATAACAGTAAAAGTGAAATCGGTATATATATAAATTATAAAAATTTAGTTTTGAAATATTGAATATTTAAGCTTTAAAATTTATTAAAGATTGAAATTTAGAAATTCGGGTTGTTTTTGAAATTTGATTTGTGAAATTTAAGAAGCTAGTTTGTTTTATAAATATTTAATATTTGGTCCATGTAAGTTTGGAAGTTAAGTTTCAAAGTTATTAATTTCAAAGTATTACGTTTTGGAAGTGTTATAGTTTTAAAATCTTTGGTTTCGAAATTTTATAACTTTGAAAATGCTATGATTTTGGGAAAAGGATATATTTGAAATAAAAGATGATATTATATTGATTTGGGTTTATAAATGATATCATATTGATTTGGTTTTTAAAAGAAAATGATATCTTAATTATATGGTTTTGAAATGAATATTTATTCTGTTTTGAAGTATAATTATTTTAAAATGACCGCGGTGTTATAATATCGTTTGGTTGTTGAAGAGACCGGGATCGAAAATTGTGTACTCTCTGTCAACTCCGAAAACCACTTTAACAACCGTGTACGCGGTGGAGATTCCATAATGAAGTAGGATGGTGGTGGCATTTCCTTTATGGTAAATACGTGGACCCGACTCCCGTAAGTTGGCATAAGGTGGCTAAAACAGGAGCGATTCTCGGGCCAATGAGGTAGCACCTTTGATCGGCCACATCCCTTCGATATTATACTTTGACTTTTGGATTGATTCGGTGGCCACTTTTGTTTTTTTATTTGGAGGTGTGGCTCGAGGTGGGCGGTAGCTGCGGCTATGCGTTACCACCAGCCCGGATAGCAATTGGTATATCTACCCTGGCATCGCCTAGTTATACCGTGTCTCCTACCCTAGCGCGTCTTATACGATTTTGTTTTGTACCATACCTATGGAGTGCCCTCTAACGACGCCTAGTACGGGGGAGATTACACACTATATAGACTATGGGAATATAAAAGTGTGTTAAGGTGGAAAATGTAAAAGCCTTAACGCTATTTTCAGTATATTATACTTTACTTTAGACACTATTATAATAGCGTATATTACTACATAGTATATAGTTTAAGGGATCCTTAGGAGGTGTGAATCCCAAACATCTCTTAAGTTACCGCACTCACGTTAGACACTGGATAGGAAATGTCAAATCCCGTAAATATCTATGACGCCGTTTCACTCATATTTTACCGTTGATTTAACTCACATAAGATATTTTAGTTCTGATTCGAGTGTTTTATCTTTTCAATTCGCTCGGGTCAGCCTGAGCATTTTAGGATTTGAAGGCCTTATTTCTGGAGGACGAAGATTTTATTATTACTAATATTTACTATATTATTCCGCTGCATTGTTATTATTCCTTGGTATGTGTAACTCTGGTATATATTTTATAAAAATAATCGATTATTTTGTAAACAACTTCATGAACTGTATATTTGATTATTATATTTTATCGATCTGCTGCAAGGTTCTATTTTTTGTTATTTTTCTTTCTCTGCTTTTTCTTATTTACCCATAACAATCCGCCCTTCTGTATGGTTTATCGTCGATTTAAAACGTGCGAAAGGCGGGGCGTTACACTATATAACGTCTAGTCCACAGTAGATGCTTTGTGTGTCATTCGTAGACACCATTTCTATGTAGGAGCTATATAGGGTTTAGTGCGCAGTAAGGTCTATGGAGTAGCATACAGATTAAAGGGTGGAATTAAGATTTTGACCTAATTATTGGATTAAGAATTCAGCCTAATCAATGCAGCTAGCAAAGACAAGTGCAAACAATCAAAATTAATTAATTTAGTTAATTCATATTTATTTCCAACTTATTCCTCCTTTCTATTTCCTTTGTTTCTTTTTATGCACTAGAACTGTTGTAAAGTCTATTACCTTTACTTTACTTAAAAATTCTAGTAATTAATATCATTCATCAGACTTTTAGTTTGACCAACTCCTTCATTATTCCTTTTTCCCCCATAGGCAATCAAGGAAGAGGACAGTAGGTTGTAGTTGCTTGGAGGTTTATTTGAAGGATATTCCACGATGTACTTTCACTTCTTTTATTTCAGCTTTTTGTTCTTTTCTTGTACCGGAATATGTTGTGGAATAGTTGTACTCTGTTTTTTGGACTATGGGTTTTTATGATTTCATAAGACATATATGTATCGTACTTTGACACATGATGTATTTGGTGACTTATTTGGTTTTTAAAGCAATCATGAAGTTCTGTTCTAAATATGTCATTATTTAAATTGTTTCTGCTGTTTCTACCTATTTCTGTCTTATGAATCTTAGTCTCTATAGTTTTAGTTTATACCTACAACACACCATTCCCCGTAGTGTGTCCTTTCGGGTATACTAAGGGGTGTCAGGTGTTTCATTTGGTATCAGAGCTAAGGTTACAAGATTCCTAAAAAATTGTTAAAAAAAAAGTGAAGTATTTTTCAAATTAACTTATTTTAAAAATATTTTTTAAGGAACTCTTAGAGATAGTTTTCGAGTATAAAAGAGTTTCTACAAAAATCGCTTCCAAGGTCTAATTCAACCTTCTTTCGATTCTTTCAAACCTAAGTTTTTCTTTACTTTGCATAGTATGACTGAATGGTTCCGTAGAGCTACGACACCAGAGGTGTAAGAGCAAGTGCCCAGTATAACACCGGTATGTGGAATTCCCTTTAACCCACCTACATCGGCCAAATTTTCTAAGTTATGTAAGGACTTCACTAGTATTGGAGGCAGAACTTTTTCTGCTATGAAGAATTCAGAGGAGATGCGAGCTTTATTGGAGAATATGGAGCAAAGGTTTAGTCGGTTAGGTTTGGAGGACCGACAGAGTGGTCAACCTACATCTTACTTACTGAAGGATATCTTAAGAAGATTCCTACAAGCTCTAAGAAGCAGTGGGGAAGGAAAAGAAGGATAAGGACAAGAGGAAGGAGGACCTCAGAAGCGAATCTTGAAAAGTGGGAGATGTAAGTGTTGTAGAATGGTTGGTCATTATGCAAAAGACTGCAAGAGAGAGACGGTGAAGAAGTGTTATAGTTGTGGACAACCCAGTCATCATAGTGAGCTTTGTCGTTAGAAGATGGGGCAAGGAGCAAGTGCACCTGCAGGACAGATTTAGGCTTTGGATACAACACCTTCCAGCAGTGGACATGATCAAGATAGGAAAATTTGGTTTATATTTTTTGTTTTCCCATTCTGACACTTTTTGATCCTAGTGCATCACACTCTTTCATCTCTAGTTCTTGGTAGATTGTTTGCACTTATACATCTTTTTAGTTGTAGACCCCATTGTTATTTCAAACCCCATAGGAGGATCAACACACTTGTCTATGGTTTGTAGGGGTTTGAAATTTTTTATCCTAGGCGTAGAATTTTACCGTGACACCCATGTGTTGGGATTTTTGTGGTATGGGATGGTTTTGGAAATGGATTGGCTATCCATATATGGAGCCATATTAGATTACGAGAAGAGAGTCGTTTGACTAGGGACTTGCAGTGGTAGGACTCTCGAGGTTTCTTGCGACCCACGAGGGTCAATCATGTTGAGCTTAATTTATTCCCTCGATTCATCATCATCAAAGTTACATTAGGTTCCTGTTGTCGGAGATTTTCCAGGCGTCTTTGAAGAGGTTAGAGGACTGCCCCCTAAGAGAGAGATTGACTTTAGGATTTATTTGACTAATATTGTTAGAGCAGTGACATTACCATTAGGCATATGGCACCTAGGGAGGGGATGTAATTAAGAAAGCATATACGTGAGCTTTTCATGAAGGGTTTCATAAGAAGGAGCATATCGGAGTGGGGAGCGCCAGTCATCTTTGCTACTAAAGCAGAAGGTTCTCTTCGACTTTGCGTGGACTATATGGAATTAAATAAGCTCATAAAGAAGAACCGTAATCTACTCCCTAGGATAGATTATCTTTTTGACTAGGTAGTTATCTCTTCAGTAATCTCTCAGCTTGATTTAGCCATGATATTCCATCAGCTTAGTGTCTTCGATGACAACATTGATAAGACTACATTTAGGACTCCAGACAGATTTTATGAGTTGTTGGTTATGCCTTTTAGGCTAACCAATGCCCCAGCCTACTTCGTAGATTCAATGAGCCATGTCTTTAGAGAAGTCCTAAATAAGTTTGTGGTTGTATTCGTGGAAGACATTTTGGCGTTTTCCAAGAGTAAGGAGGAGCATGCTATTCATCTAGAGGAGGTTCTTCGTACACCTCGCATTCTTCAGTTAAAAGCAAAGTTGTTGAAGTATCACTTTTGACATAAGGAATCGTGTTTCTTGGGGGCATAGAGAAGACCTATACATGAAAAGAGTTTGATAAACGATTTTGTACATTTAGGCCTGGATTGTGAAAATCCAAAGAGTGGCAGGAAAAGACGGGGCATGTATAATAGATTGAATTGATAAGGAAAGAAGAAAGCCCATGTGTAGATGATTTTAGAAATTATAATTGTTTCATATAAGTGGATTTAAAGGTAGTACCTTAGAGTATGAGTATAGGAACAAAAGACTTTAAGTAAGGGAATGAGATTTCCAAGGTTTAGAAAGGATACTCCTATGGTAGTAAGTAGAAAAATCCACTTAATGTCTAACACAATAAATTGAAATTACTAGAATTGAAAAAAATTATATAATTGTCAATATTTTTAAAGTAAATGTTCGATTTTTAGGAATATAGTAAGAAATTTAAATTAGTTTTTATATGACGTAATTTTATTGAAAAACTGAAATTCTTTTTGAAGAATTACAGAATGTTGGGACGATCCGCCTTTCATTCCATAGGAAGACGCACCATCAATAAGAAAGAAAGAGGTAGAAATAAAATAGATAGAAGAAAGAACTAAACAATATCAGAATCTCACAGCGGAAACATAACAAAATATAATATATCATATCGATATTACATAGTCACTACATCAGAATTACACAGATTCAACAACATCATCACATTAGACAGTTATAAAGATCTGTCTAATCCATTACATTTCAAAATACAATAGACAAAGACACCACAGCGGAAATAGATAGATATAGCTACGTCTGGACTCCTGCTCCAAGCTTCCAAATTTCTTCCAGCAAAACCTGATCACTCGGCTACTCATAAAAAGTTGAGTACCAAAGAGATTAAGAAAAACAGAAATAAACTTCGGGTCGGACATAGGTCTGGTGTGAGTAAATGGGTTAAAGTTGTTTAACTTTGAAAAATCTTTGGAAACAAAGGTATCAAATATGACTTCGCACACATAAACATGGGCAAGTTTTTACCTTATGCTAACCAAAACATTTGATAGGAAATCCAGTGATATTATAATAGGGTCTAGGGTTTTCAAATAAATATTCACATTGCTGAAATTGTTACATGATTAAATTCCAGTATACTAGCCACAAGGTGGGTTATACAATCAAAACCGTAAGGGCACGTAGGAATAATTAGTTTCCATCAATGGTAGGGTTGCTGGGGTACCGCCCGTCATAGTACGTGGTCTAGATCATCGTACCGCGGATCTACCCTAAATCCACTGCAACACAAGGCCGGAACCATCCCTTACTGGAAAGTCCTGAATAAGTTAACCCCACGGTTGTACCTAGCAACTGCCCACATAGCCGAATAAAAATGGACTCTAGACAGGGGAAGACCTTATCCTACTTGAGTGCGACTCACTTAGCCTTGTTACACCTCCTATGTTTTAACCATTCCCCATTGATGAGGCTTGAGGCTACGATTACCTTTATAGAACACATCTATCTTATAATGCTCATCGTCCTCGTTACGAAGTTCTGAAAGCATTCAATCCATACAAGTTCGTCCAGGGTTCGAACGAAACTGAAGGCATTATCTTGTTACACTCATTTTTGAATCACCCTCAGAGTTAACGATAATAACCCTTGTACTCTGAACCTCCATCTCGAGTTTGAAAGTACTATCTCCGTTATACTCGTATTGGAATCACTCTCAGAGTTTCTAATGACAAATAGTTCTTACACTTCGAGTCTTCAACCTGATCTTCACTTGAATTCACGACCTAACCTCGAATTTGGATCGATGTGGTTTTCAGATAATCAAATCTGATATCCGATCCCGGTCTCATCGAAATCCAAACGTATCTTAAAGGCCAAGTTGTTTAAAGTTTAAACAATTTAATTCAATTTAATACTTTGAATTCCCACGTCATCATTCACAGATAAATATCACACATTTATCATAGATTGTCCAATATCACATCACAGAATATCATCCAATAGTATCAACCAATTCAGACATTCTACACAAACAATCATCCACGAACAGGAATTAATAATCCATATCATAATTAATTTAATTAGCTTAAATTAAATTAATTACTTAAGAATTAATCACCTAATCCTACTTAATCAATCATTAATTAATTAGAAACCATTTAATTAATGAATCATTCCTTGATTACCTTGTCTATTACTTAATTAATCTCTAATCACAGATTAATTATCCTTTAACTATTAATTAATAAACCTTAATTATTAATTAATATCTCTCAATACAAATAATTAATCCATAATTACTTTTATAATCAATTAATTAATGATTAATTAACTAATTAATTATCCCTTAATTATTAATTAATAAATCTTAATTATTAATTAACAACTTAATTACAAATTAATTAATCCTTAATTACCAGTTAATCAATCTTAAACCATTTGATTTATCCTTAATTAATAGTTAACCAATTTTTAATTAACAGTTAATCAACCCTTAATTAATCTTTAATCAATCCTTAATTAATCTTTAATTAAAGATTAATTATCCTCTAATTAATAAAACCTAATTATTAATTAATAAAACTTAATTACAAATTAAGTACTTCTTAATTTCTAGTTAAGTAACCTCTAATCACTTAATTAACTATTCTAACTACTTAATTAATCACTCTTAATTACTTAATTAATTCTTAATTGCACTTAATTACTTAATTAATTAATCTCTAATTATTAATTAATAATCTCTAATTATTAATTAATACAAATTCATTATCCTTTAGCTAATTAACTTATAACCCTTAAATTATTAATTCCTAATCATTAATTAAGTAAATCAATTAATTACTCTTAATTAATTTTTTAATTACTCCTTTATAATTAATTAAATTAATTAATTATACTTAATTTCCTTTAATTAACTTAATTAATCTCAAGACATTAAAACCTTAGTTATCTTAAGATAAAACATTATCTTATTAATGCCTTTATTACCATTAACATATTTACACCATTTTATCTTTATGATTAACTTTACTTAATTAAATCATTAATTAAGTTTGAAATAAAATAATCATTTAACTTGATAAACTAATGTTAACAAAACATAATTTCCTTTAAATGCTTTAAACATTATCAAGTAGTAGTTTAAAAAATAATTTCAATTTAAATTTTAAAACTTGCTTTTATAAAAATCCTTAAAATTTCACTTTTAACTTAAGTTTAAAAAAACTTTAAATTTTACTTAACAAAATTTAAATTAAACAAATTTCAAAACTTCTTAACCAAATATTAAAGAAAATAATATATATATATATAAAGTAATTTATATAAGAAAACTTAGGCTAAATTTATTTTTAAATTTAAAACACGTTGTTTTTAAAAACCTTTTATAATCTGCTCAACGCTTATGCTTCGGGTCAAACCCGAAGACCACTCAGGTATAGCCCCGAGTTCTCAGTTCTTCATCTATTTCCAAAAACTTAGTTTATTTTTTTAAGTTAAAAACCTACAGGCTTATCACCCACAACTACTCGAGTATAAACACGAGTCCTTACCCCCAAAACCCGAGTCCTACTTCGAGCAAACCCACAACCCAAAACAATAGACACGAACAAGCCACCGTGCACGTGCACCAGCATCAGTGCCACCTCCGACCAATGATGCACCCTTCGGTAAGCCGACCAACATAGATGCAACCATCTCGATCACTAAAACACAATCACAAGCTCTCGAACAAGATTGAGCAACCCAGTCGAACCTGGAACTAAAACCGATGCTAGAAAACTCCTCGGCCCACAACGCTGATCACCAGAGGTCGAGCAACTCTGGCCACACCCTACCGACCCTTCATGCTACCACCTCTCAAAGTTTCGAGCAACTCGAATCAAGAAAGGCTCCGCGGTAACCAAAATTCCAACCACCACATAATCTAGGGTTCAAAACCCATCTTGACCACCGCCGACACCACGGTAACTTATCCTCCTACCTGATATTTTTACTTGGACCACAAGGCCCTCCTCCACCTCCAGTAAAGTTCCCGATCACCCTAGATCCCTTTGCCACCAGAATTTACCTAAAAACCAAATTTCGGTCATCCCCGAAATGAACATTCATCCCAGTGCTAAATTTTTTGATATTTTCTTTAAAAATCCTAACTTTCGAAGTAGATTCAAGTTATATCCTTGAAATAGCAATTCAGGATGTTTGATTTTTGGCATGCTTTAAAAATCTACTGTAATACCTTGATTTCTTGAGATGTACAAATTTGTTTTCCCTAAATACATTTTAAAATCTTGAATTGTGCTTAAACTAATATATTTTGTTTGAATCTCAAAGTCTAACAAAGATCAGGTAAGAAGATTTTGAATTTTTGATCAAAACTTTAAGTTCTGAACTAAGAACCGAGATGTTCAATACAACAGGCTTGCATACTTACATATATTCATAAACACAGAGATATCACTTATACATGCACAAGCAAAGCATCATTCATCTCAAAATTTCACAAGCAGACATTCATATACTTAGCTTTTTAACTTAAAGTGTTTACTCACTAGTTTTAAAAGGCAGAGGCTTGAAAACTGGGAAGCTTTGAATTGCTGTGATCTTGTTTTTAATCTAAAATGCTTTTAGTTACTGCTTTTGATTTAAACACTGGAAATACTCGATGTTGCTTGATAAACTTGCTTGAACTTTGATTCTTGTTTGATTTCAGGTTTGCTTGCATACAGATTTTTGAACTTTCCTATTTTGAAAAATGTTTGCAGGGTTTGATTTGATGAGAATGTTTACAGGTTTTGTTCTTATAGATTTTTTTGGTTTTTGAAAATAGTTTATAGGTTTGAGTTTTTTCTTGCTTTTGAAAAGGGAAGATAAAAAAAGAAATAGAAGAGGGGAGATGTAAGTTTATATAATGTTATGGTTTATTAAAATTAAATAAAAATAAAAATAAAAGGAATGACACTTGTTCAAATTAACTACATTTGTCATTTACTATCTTTAATTAAACTACACATGTTATCATAAGCCTTTAAAATTAAAACTTGTAATAATTTATTTTTATATTATTTTAAAATGATTTTAAAAGCTTTTGTATTAATTTTCCTATTAAATAAGTACTTTTATTAATAAATAAATGCTTTTCTAAGTTTTTATAAATAAAACCTTTTTAAAGAAAATAAAATAAAAACCAATTATACTACAAATAAAATCATATAAAATATATTTAATCCATTTTAAATGTTAAAGTAAAACTTTTGTAATATTTTACAATTTAATAATTACTTTCCAAATTTATATAAATAAAATTCTTTAAGGAAAAACAATATAAAACAAATCTTATTTTAAATAAAACCTTATTTATATATTTTTATATCCAAAATATTTATAAAATATTTGTCTTTTAAAATTCAATTTTAAATCCAAATTCAAATTCAACTTCAACTTTTAAAAGTCCAATTTAAAATCAACTCAAATATATATATGTATGTATGTATGTATGTATATTAATTTAAACGAACACATTATTAAATTTGTAAAAAATAAGTCTACTTAAAATCTACTTAACAACATAAATTAAATTTGTAAAAAAAATTGTTCTATTTAAAAATCTATTTACAACCATATTTAAAAACATTACATTATATTGTTTAAAAAACAATTTTAAATAATTTAATAAGGATATTATCACATTTTAAATTTCTTAAAATTCCGGGATATCACATTCCTCCCCATTTAAAAGAATTTCATCCCCGAAATTTAAAACAAAGATAATCCAAAAACTTTATTTCATTTTAAACCATCTAAGCATGCATATCAACCATACACTATCAACCAAACAATAATTCATCCAAACAACAATTTTCAAACAAACATCACTAGCTATCCGGACACAAATCCGGATAAGCCTTCCTAAACTACTCAGAGTTTCCCAAGACAAACTCTGAAATCATAGCTCCGCAGAACCTTAACTCGCTATAACACTATGATCCAGAGCTTCCTCTTACCCCGATCTATAAATTTGAACCAAATATCAGACTATACTTAAAACTAGCTCAACTATCAGATCCTTCTGAATTGTAGATCCCAACTAAGATGAATCGTTCACGTATTTCCTCAAATGAGATACGTGAAAATCATCATGAATTCTAGCCATCCAAACTGGCAATTCAATCCTATAGACTGCAATACCAAATCTCTCGAGCTCTCGGAACAGACTAATATACATTGGGGAAAGTTTTTCCGTCTTTGAAATCTAATTGCTACTTTAAATCGGGAAATTTTGAAAATGACTAAATCCTTTGATCTCAAATTTCAAATTGTCTTTGCCTTTAGTCCGCATATCTCTTTTGGAGATCCTGCACTGCTCTCAAACACTTCTTGATAAGCTTCATCTTCGTAGATGCCTCTCGAATCAAAACTGGACCAAGAACAAGACGATCTCTTGACTCTATCCAACGGAATGGAAATCTACAAGGCGTTCATACAAAATTCCATAGGGAGTCATCTAGATACTCGTCTGATAACAATTATGGATACTAGAATTCACTAAATACAGATATTCCTCCCAAGATCCATCAAAATCCAAACACAAGCCCTCAACATCCTTGAGAAATCTATTTAGCCTTCCGGTCTGTCCGTCGATCTGGGGATGATAGGCTGCACTCTAACTCAATTGAACCCAAAGCTGATAGCAAATCCTCCCAAAATCCGCTAGAGAAGATAGGATCATGATCGCTAACAATGCTGACTGGAACACCATGCAGTCAGAAAAATTCTTTCAAAAAAACTCAGCCAAAGATGCAATAAAACGGGTTGCCTTAACCGGAATAAAATGGGCGCTCTTGGTTAACCGGTCTGCAATTACCCATATTCCTTCATTTCCCTTTTTGGTCCTTCGGCAAACCGTCGATGAAATCCAAAGAAATCATTTCCCACTTCCACTTTGGAACTTCCAAAGGCTGCAACAATCCTACGGTCTTCTACTGATCACCTTCACTTACTTACAGATCGCACATCCATTGACGAAAGCAGCTATATCCTTCATCAAGCTCGGCCACCAGAAGACTCCCCCTTATCCTAATATATCTATGAAATCCCTGGATGGATACTCAACCTGGATCGATAACTCTCTGTCAGAACTTCTTGCTTCAAATCCTTGAAATTTGAAACACAATTCCTTCCAATGATTCTCAAAGTTCCTTGGCCATCAATCTTAAAACTGGAACACTGACTATTCTTGACTCAATCCATCCATCTTTGGCACACAAACGTCCTTGTAGACCACAAATTTACTCTTGTCATCCGAAATAGAAAGAACAGGTGCACTCGTCAGCCTTGCCTTCAAATCCGAGAAAGCCTCTTCACACTCGAGGTCCACTTAAACTTTGCCCCTTTCCGAGTCACTTGGTTAAGTGCGAAGAAATCTAAGAATAGTCCCTGATAAACTTCCTGTAGAATCCAGCCAAATCCAGAAAACTGCGGTTGCTTTCACTCTTGAATAGTAGCTATCTTGGCTGGATCAACAGGAAATATGCTTCCTAGAAATAAAATGCCCAAAAATTGACTTCTGGTTTCCAAAAATGGCATATCGAAAACTTAACCTTCAGAACATGCCTCCTCAAGGTTCTAATACTATCCCCAAATGCCACTTGCGCTCCTCTTCAGACTTGGAGTAGACAAGAATATCATTGATGAACACAAGAACAAACTTATACCACACATCCCAAAATCTTGGTTCATCAAATCCACACAGAATCTCAAAGACCTATCCGGCTTGGCCACAAAGTCAATAGCTGAACCCCAACTGGGAAAACTAGGCTGGACCAAAATCTTCCCCTAAGAAATCTTGGGTCTGCTACTCCAACTCTTCTCTCTCCTTCAGCGTCATCCTTCTAGAGTGCTGAACAATAGGTACTGCTTCTGGAACTAAGACGATCCAAAATTCTATTTCTCGATGAGGAAAAACCTTATCCTTCCTCGAAAACATCCGAGAAAATCTTTGACCACCTTGATGGACTCTAACCCTTCTGGAGATGCCTCGACTCCATGCAGAAGATTACTCAAATGAACCCCGGAATTATCGCAAGTAACTTTTTTGATTCTTCCCAACCCAGTCTCCAAAGACACAATCCTCACTTCACACATCAAGACAGCCTTATACTAATCCAACCAATCCATACTCAGAATAAGATCAAACTCTTTGAAATCCAATACAAAAGGGTCACAAGAAAACTATGGGGAGATAAGAAAATCTTAAGCCTCTATAGATCTTATCTAACTTGGTTACCCGCCTATAGGATTAGATACAAAGATAGGACGGTCAACCAAAAAAAGAGAAAGATGAAACTTCTCTAAGACTCATGTTGGAAACCCGAACAGATATCCAACAAATTTAGATAGTTATATAAAAATTACAAATATATGCTCTCAAGAAAGACACTACTCCAGAGCCTAGGTATTATCTCAACCTATGCTCTGATACCAAGTGTGACGATCCGCCTTTCATTCCATAGATAGACGCATTATCAATAAGAAAGAAAGAGGTAGAAATAAAATAGATAGAAGAAAGAACTAAACGATATCAGAATTTCACAGCGGAAATGGAACAAAATATAATATATCACATAGATATTACATAGCCACTACATCAGAGTTACACAGATTCAACAACATCATCACATTAGACAGTTATAAAGATCTGTCTAATCCATTACATTTCAAAATACAACAGATAAAGACACCACAGCGGAAATAAACGTATATAATAACGTCTGGACTCCTGCTACAAGCTTCCAAATTTCATCTAGCAAAACCTGATCACTTGGCTACTCTTAAAAAATTGAATACCCAAGAGTTTAAGAAAAACAGAAATAAACTCCGGGTTAGACATGAGTCTGGTTTGAGTAAACGGGATAAAGTTGTTTAACTTCGAATTTTTTTTGAAAACAAAGGCATCACGTATGACTTCTCACACATAAACATGGGTAAGTGTTTACCTTACGCTAACCAAAATATCTGACAGGAAATCCAATGGTATTATAATAGGGTCTAGGGTTTTCAAATAAATATTCACATAGCTGAAATTGTTACATGATTAAATTTCAGCATATTAGCCACAAGGTGGGTTATACAATAAAAACCATAAAGGCACGTAGTAACAATGAGTTTCCATCAATGGCAGGGCACTAGGGTACCGTCCGTCATAGTACGTGGTCTAGATCATCGTACCGAGGATCCACCCTAAATCCCCTACAACACAAGGCCAGAACCATCCCTTACTGGACAGTCCTGAATAAGTCAACCCTGCAGTTGTAGCTAGTAACCGCCCACACAGCCGAATAAAAAGGGACTTTAGATAGGGGAAGACCTTATCCTACTTGAGCGCGACTCACTTAGCCTTGCTGCACCTCTGCTGTTTTTGCCATTCCCGGTTAACGAGGCTTGAGGCTACGATTACCTTTATAGAACACATCTATCTTAGAATGCTTATTGTCCTCCCGACGATGTTCTAAAAGCATTCAATCCATACAAGTTCGTTCCAAGTTCGAACGAAACCGAAGGCATTATCTCGTTACACTCATTTTGGAATCACTCTCAGAGTTAACGACAATAAACCTTGCACTGAATCCCCATCTTGAACCTAAAAGTACTATCTCCATTATACCCATATTGGAATCACCCTTAGAGTTTCTAACGACAAATAGTTCTTACACTTTGAGTCTTCAACTTGATCTTCACTTGAATTCACGACCTAATGTTTAACCGGATCGATGTGGTTTTCAGATAATCAAATCTAAAATCCGATCCCAGTCTCATCAAAATCCAAATGTATCTTAAAGGCCACGTTGTTTAAAGTTTAAACAACTTAACTCAATTCAATACTTTGAATTCACACGGCATCATTCATAGATAAATATCACACATTTATCATAGGTATGTCGAATATCACATCACAGCATATCACAGAATATCATCTAATAGATATCAACCAATTCAGACATTCTACACAAACAATCATCCACAAACAGGAATTAAGAATCCATATCATAATTAATTTAATTAACTTAAATTAAATTAATTACTTAAGAATTAATCACCTAATCCTGCTTAATCAATCATTAATTAATTAGAAACCATTTAATTAATTAATCATTCCTTGATTACCTTGTCTATTAATTAATTAATCTCTAAGCACAGATTAATTATCCTTTAACTATTAATTAATAAACCTTAATTATTAATTAATATCTCTAAATACAAATTAATTAATCCATAATTACTTTTATAATCAATTATTTAATCATTAATTAACTAATTAATCATCCCTTAATTATTAATTAATAAATCTTAATTATTAATTAACAACTTAATTACAAATCAATTAATCCTTAATTACCAGGTAATCAACTTAATTACTATTTGATTAATCCTTAATTAATATTTAACTAATTCTTAATTAACAGTTAATCAACCCTTAATTAATCTTTAATCAATCCTTAATTAATCTTTAATTACAGATTAATTATCCTCTAATTAATAAAACCTAATTATTATTAATAAAACTTAATTACAAATTAAGTACTTCTTAATTTCTAGTTAAGCAACCACTAATCACTTAATTAACTATTCTAACTACTTAATTAATCACTCTTAATTACTTAATTAATTAATTCTTAATTGCACTTAATTACTTAATTAATTAATATCTAATCATTAATTAATAATCTCTAATTACTAATTAATACAAATTAATTATCCTTTAGCTAATTAACTTATAACCCTTAAATTATTAATTCCTAATCATTAATTAATTAAATTAATTAATTACTCTTCATTTATTTCTTAATTAATCCTTTACGATTAATTAAATTAATTAATTATACATAGTTTCCTTTAGTTAACTTAATTAATATCAAGACATTAAAAACCCTAATTATCTTAAGATAAAACATTATCTTATCAATGCCTTTATTACCATTAACATATTTACACCATTTTATCTTTATGATTAACTTTACTTAATTAAATCATTAATTAAGTTTGAAATAAAATAATCATTTAACTTGATAAATTAATGTTGACAAAACATGACTTCCTTTAAATGCTTTAAACATTATCAAGTAGTAGTTTTAAAACTAATTTCAATTTAAAATTTGAAACTTCTTTTATAAAAATCCTTAAAATTTCACTTCTAACTTAAGTTTTAAAATAACTTTAAATTTTACTTAACCAAATTTAAACTAAACAAATTTCAAAACTTCTTAACCAAATATTAAAGAAAATAATTATTATACATATAAAGTAATTTATATAAGAAAGTTTAGACTTAATTTATTTTTAAATTTCAAAAACATTATTTTTAAAAACCTTTTAAAATCTGCTTATTGCTTTTGCTTTGGGTCAAACCCGAAGACCACTCGGGTCTAGCCTCAAGTTTCCCCTTCTTCATCCATTTCTAAAAACTTAGTTTATTTTTTTAAGTTAAAAACCTACAGGCTTATCACCCGCAACTACTTGAGTATAAACTCGAGTCCTTACCCCCAAACCCGAGCCCTGCTTCGAGCGAACCCACAACCCAAAACAACAGACACAAACAAGCCATCATGCACATGCACCGGCGTCAGAGCCACCTCCGACCATCGACGCACCCTCTGGCAAGCTGACCAACGTTGATGCAACCCATCTCGATCACCAAAACACAATCACAAGCTCTCAAACAAGATCGAGCAACCCAGTCGAATCTGGAACTAAAACCTATGTCAGAAAACTCCTCGACCCCACATCACCGACCACTGGAGGTCGAGCGACAAGGGCCATACCCTGCCAACCCTCCATGCTGCCACCTCCCAAAGTTTCTAGCAACTCGAATCATCAGAGGCTCCGCGGTAACCAAAATTCCGACTACCACATAATCTAGGGTTTAAAACCCATCTCGACCACTGCTGACGCCATGGTAACTTATCCTCCTACCTGATATTTTTGCCTGGACCACAAGGCCCTCCTCCACATCCAGTGAAGTTCCCGATCACCCTAGATCCCCTAGCCACCAGAATTTACCAAAAACCAAATTCTGGTCATCCTCGAAATGCACATTCATCCCAATGCTAATTTTTTTATTTTTTCTTTAAAAATCCTAACTTTCGAAGTAGATTCAAGTTATATCCTTGAATCGGAAAATCAGGACGTTTGATTTTTGACATGCATTAAAAATCTACTATAATACCTTGATTTCCAGAGATGTACATATTTATTTTCCCTAAATACATTTTTAAATCTTGAATTGTGTTTAAACTAACATATTTTGTTTGAATCTCAAAGTCTAACAAAGATCAGGTAAGAAGATTTTGAATTTTTGATCAAAACTCTAAGTTTTGAACTAAGAACAGAGATGTTCAATACAACAGGCTTGCACACTTACATATATTCATAAACACAGAGATATCACTTATAAATGCACAAGCAAAGCATCATTCACTTAAAATTTCATAAACAAACAGACATATATATACTTAGATTTTTAACTTAAAGTTTTTACTCACAAGTTTTAAAAGGCAGAGGCTTGAAAACTGGGAAGCTTTGAATTGCTGTGATCTTGTTTTCAATCTGAAATGCTTTTAATTACTCCTTTTGATTTAAACACTGGAACTACTTCATGTTGCTTGATAAACTTGCTTGAACTTGATTCTTCTTTGATTTCAGGTTTGCTTGCTTACAGATTTTTGAACTTTCGTGTTTTGAAAAATGTTTCCAGGGTTTGATTTGATGAGAGTGTTTACAAGTTTTGTTCTTGTGGATTTTTCTGGTTTTTGAAAATAGTTTATAGGTTTGAGTTTTTTTCTTGCTTTTGAAAAGGGAAGATAAAAAAAGAAATATAAGAGGGGAGATGTAAGTTCATATAATGTAAATTATGGTTCATTAAAATTAAAGAAAAATAAAATAAAAGGAAAGACACTTGTTCAAATTAACTACATTTGGCATTTACTATCTTTAATTAAACTACACATGTTATCATATGCCTTTAAAATTAAACACGTGTAATAATTTATTTTTATGCACCTCTATACCCATGCTAGCCAAGAACACGACGGAGTAATGCTGTCAACTAGCACGGAGAATAAGGCTGTTAAGGAGCAACCATCCGTGTAATTGCTTTGCGCGAGCACCGATATGCCAGATAAAATATAACATGCATTTCATCTCAAGAGGAAATCCGACATACCGATGCAAACTCAAAGCTACTACACAGTGGCTATATATAATCTTCGGAAACAAATATAGAAATAAACATAACATAAATCAGTCACAGATAACTCATATCACAAAGGCGGAAATAGATATGAATATAACACATGAAAGTGTACATCAGAGTAGTGGTCAAACAAGATTCACAATATCAAAAAGAATAGATACAAGTGCTAGGCAAAATAATACGTATCCATCAAGGAGTCTAAATCTCAAATGTATATAACCAAAAACTACTAATCTAAGCAGTTAGCCAAAAGTCAAGGAGATAATCCTAGAAGTGAAGTCAAGCAGAAGCACCTGTAATATCTCGGTTTGACCCGAGTATTATTTAATAAGAAAATAATAAACGGATCAGTCTAGCTATAAATATCAGATGACATGATATAGAATAAGAGATATCGCATAAACATATGATAACCATAATGGCATACTACAATAAGTATGTAATTGAAAATCAACATGAGATTAATCAATATCACAAGAATCTTCTCAAAGATCCAAAAAGGGTTTCATACCCAAAACTTGTATTCACAACAAGTCAATGACACACGAATTCACCAAAGCACAAAAATTGATAAATCATATCAATGAAAATCACTAAAATAGGTGAAGCATAAAATTTCCAGAAATCAACACACGAAATCCAGAAATCACAAGAAAAGGATGGCCAATCCCAGAAAAATGAGGCAGAGCTCCTCCAGATAGGGTATAGTCCCCCATTACGGACATTGAGCCGAAGCTCCTCCTGCTGAGTCAAAACTCCTCTAGACAGGGTATAGTCTCCCATTTGCGGACTTTGAGATGAAGCTCCTCCTGGTTAACCGAAGCTCCTCATGACAGGGTATAGTCCCCCATTGCAAACTTTGAGCTGAAGCTCCTTCTGGTAAGCCGAAGCTCCTCCTGACAAGGTATAGTCCCCCATTGCGGACTTTGAGCCGAATCTCCTCCTAGTGAGCCGAAGCTCAATAAAAATGAGGTATAGTCCTCCACGTGGACAAAGAGACATGTGTGAGTTGAAATAACACAGATGAGGTCTAGACTAACCTTGCAAATAAAGAGGTATGTGTGAGTCGAAATCACACAGATGGTGTCTAGTCTAGCCTCACAGACAAAGAGACATTGCACAATTGCTAGTCTAAATCATAAAATGATCGTCATGATCAAAGAGAAGTGTCAATTACAGTAAGCTAGTAAATATATGAGCTTAGCTTCATGTCCCATAACCACTAGCTTAACTTAAATATTTACAAACAAATTGTAGATATCCACTAGAAAATTGTCACAAGAGATTCAATCGAACGAGTCCAAGAATTAACCGACGAAGTAAACGCAAGCGTTTCGTACCACTTGTTTTACTAAGTCGTTTAATTAGATTTCTCATACGAGTGAGGTAAATGTTTGCATGTACTAATAGATTGGAAAACGGTTTGAGAAAAGGAGCTTTGTTATTGAAAATAGAGTTGAAATCATTTTGAAGAAAAAGTTTTGATACTTACTACTAGTATAGAAAACCTTTATACTTTTAAAGTGACAAATCATAGAAAGGATTGTAGAAACAATCAATCATCAAAATCCACACTCGAAGACGTGAATAAAATCCAAAGAAATCGATTACGGAATCCATCGAATGGATATTCCCAAAATCACGAAGAAAATGTCATCAAAGTCGATAATAAGTGATAATAACAAAAGGGAATCAACACGAATCGATTAAAATTGGAATTCTCAAGCAAATAGGCAAATAGGCAAAAGAATGCAGATTCAGACGTCTGAAATCAAGGATTCAGACGTCTGAATCTGGAAAATAAAATATTTTCCAAAACAGAATTCAGACGTCTGAATCTTTGATTTCAGACATCTGAAATAGGCACTTTTTAGCCTATTTCCTTTCTGGTTCCAAATGAACCAATTCAGACGTCTGAAATATAGATTCAGAAGTCTGAATACTGGGGAATAAAAATTCCCAGTATAATATTCAGACGTCTGAATACTACGTTTCAGACGTCTGAATCAAGGGTTCAGGGCATTCTCTGAACTTAAGCCAAAAATGGCCAAACGGATACCGGAAGCGATTGATTGAGCGACAACGACTAAGGATTTACGCCAAGCGACAACCCAGCCTTAACGGCTCTTCGATATGCCTCAAATATCAATGTCCAAATATCCATAAAAGGATTTTCATAGATTTTGATTTCAAAACACCAAAAATTGGAATATACACCAAATCAATGCAAACCAAAATCAATTGCACAAGAATAAGTGTTAGGAATTCATACCTAACAATCGAAGATAATTATAGACTAAGATGTGAGATAAAAAATCTCACTTTGAACCCAAAAGCACAAGATTGAGAAGCTTGAAAACAAAGGAGGATCAACCATTCTTTAATCCCAACTCAAGAAGCTTGATTCTAAGCTTAAAAGAGAAATATTTCTCAAATTAGGTTTAGGAATTTTCTGAAATCAAAGAGAGAATGAGTTGGGGAAGATGAAGAGAAGGCTTACCGATGGGTTCTCTTGAATTTGGAGCTAGAAGTTGGATTTGCAAAGAAAGCTAGGGCTTAGAATTTCTAATTTCCACTTTTTCCCCCATTGTTGCTTAAAGCTTAAAGTGTTAGGAATATGAAATGAAGTAATGAAGAGTTGGAGTGGAGCTAGGGCCTTAAGATGGAACATTGGGCTGAAACCCAACTCAAACCCAAAGTGAAAAAGGTCAAATTTTTAGCTAGCTCCAAACATATCGAAGTTTATACTCAAAAAGGTTGCAAACGACATTTTGAACTCAATGAAAGGGGTCTCGAGTCCTAATTCGACTGTTTGCAAAAAGTAGCTTTTCAGACCAAAATCCGACGAACGATAAAATATTTAAATAAAATTATTCAAATATACAATTGATAAATATGCAGGTTGTTACAGACTCCCCTCCTTAAAGAAATTGCGTCCTCACAATACCTAAGAAGAAAATAAGAAGTAACAACCATAGAAGCATATTAACCCAAAAGAAAATTTGAAATAGGAAGTTCATCGTAAGGAGCATGAAAGAGTAAGCCAGATGAATTCCCAGGATTCCCAAGAGCAATCCTTAGGATCTGAGAACCATTGAACTTTCACAAGAAGAACATCTTTATTTCGAAGGCGCTCAACCTCCGAAGTAGTGATGCGAATGGAATGTTGCTCATAAGTCAAATCTGCTAAAACTTCACTTCCTTTAGTAATACCGACCTCAAGAATAAAAATGGGAATCCCAAAGGCATTTCCGTTGTTAAAAGACGCAGAAAACGTCAAGAATAGCAGAAAATTGAGCCAGTGCAACGGCGTAGTAAAAAAACGGTACGCCCGAGAAATGAGGAACTCGAATAATTTGGAACAATCGGCATAGTACAATAACGGTACGCCAGATGATCCAAAGCTCGAATAATTTCGGAACACTGACGCAGTACAAAAACGGTACGTCCAATGATTCGAAGTTCAAATAATTCGTAACACCGACGTGCTACAAAAACGGTACGTCCAATGAACCGAACACCATAAAAGAACATCAGACGCAAGTCTATAAAAGAAATGAGATGAAACTCAATAGAACGGAGTACATCAAAATGTCCGACGAACTTGATAAAAAGATAATTCCATTCAAACATTATCAAAGAATCAACCACTTGTTGCTTACGACTAAGCGCATTTGGAAACATGATTTCCCGTTCGGGAATAAAAAGATTATCAAGATCATAAATGCCAGGAACTCGAGTCAACATGAAGTTCCGTATGAGAAAATAAATATTCCAAAGATTTATGATCGAGGTGGAGAACAAATTTCCCCCCAAAAATGATGATGCCAAACTCTAAAAGCAAAAACAATAGCCGCGAGCACTAGATCATGAGTGGCATACCTAGTCTCATTCGGCTTTTAATGATTTTAGAAGCACAAGTGATAGCACATTCTCTTCCGCAAGAGGACGGCACCCAAACCAATATGACTAGCATTGGTACAAAAAAGACAAAGTCTTGGTTCCCTCAGGAATCACAAGAATAAGAGTATTGAAAAGAAAGAATTTCTTTTAAATAATCTTCTTTCCTGAAAAGTTAAAACTTTCAAAATTATATTTAACTTTATGTAATAATCTTTCTAGAAAAATTTACATAAGTCAATTTATTGTGTCTGACTGTCTTATCAAAACGTTTAGGAAATTCCTATCGATAACGTTGATCAAGCGCATCGACCAGAATTCTTAAAGCGCTCATTGGGCAATACAATCACAAAATCATCTTCCATATAATAAACATGTTTCTTAAAAACCTTTAAGAATATTCTTTGCTTGTTTAAGAGCAAAGTCAAATTGTACTTATAAATAAATCTTATGAAAAAGATTTGCAAATTTTTTAAATTGCTATTTTCATCCAAAATCAATAAATACAAGAATGGTCTCATCGAAATATTCATAGAATATTCGATTTATAAAATGGATGAAATAAGCTGGACAAACTGATTGACAAAATAAGTCATTCATAAGAATCGTAACGAGTGCGGTATGCAGTAAGTGGAATGCAAACTCCCGCAACTCGTAGCCAAATGAAAATCGGTGGCAAGGTCGAACTAGAAAAGACCTTAACACCACACAAGATATTGCTTAGGTGATGATCCTATGACAAACTCAAAATTACCAGAAAATTCTCAAACTACGTGAATGAGAGAAACATCACTTTCCCCATCATGTGAGCTTAAAGAATAAAATGATGCCATCAAGTTGGAATCAAAATCACAAGGGAAAAAATGAAAATCTGCTTAACAGATTAAGAATGTCGAAGATAAGTAGTCCACTAGGGACAAAGGATATGGCTTCATAATTAATAAGCCAATCCTTTAACACAAATCGATTCCGAAGCCTAAGTAAAAATATCGGCTCGGAAAGAAAAATCACATAAAATAGTTTCGATATCAATAGAAAGCAAATTGAGTGTTGCGGATCTACCATCCGGGTTCACAACTCTCAAAGAAGTCATCAAGCCCAAAATATTTTCAGAGAAAAAGAATCAACAAGTTCTTTTGATATAAAATAGTGAGATGGAACCCATATCAAAAAGAACTCAAACAAGAAGATCACGAAATAAAACAATGCCATCAACGATTGAGAGAAAACTACCTTGACTAAGAAAAGAGTTGCTAGGGGCTTGCAGCTTTCCTTCTCTCTTGCTTTGACGCTTGGGACATGAAGATATATAATGATCCGCACTTTTGCAATAGCGGCAAGAAATAGGCCTTGGAAACCTATTTATATAGTGGTCCCTAGAGCCACAATTGTAGCATTCTCCGCGATTAGGGATGGGAGTATTTGCTATAAAAGTCTCTTGCTTCGCCCTCTTGTTAGGATTAGGACTTTCGAACCTAATAAAGGGATGCCTCTTCTTGTTGTTGTTGGAGTTTGGTTTGGCACTCCCAACCTCGACATCACTTTCTCTATCGGCCTCTTCAAGACGAAGAGCGATATCAATAAGCTGATCAAATGAAACCTCAAGTTTAAGGAATAATGGCTTCTTAAGATTCTTATTCAAGCCATAGACAAATCTCTGATTTTTCTTCAATGGGGTGTTAATGTATTCAACCCCATATTTGGAAAGATATTCGAAAGACTGTCACAGAAGATCAACCTTGAACAAGGTCAATAAAACGCCGTGCTAAAGTTACATTTTCAGCCTCCGACACAAATTTCAATTAGAATCGTTCCCGAAATTGCTCCCAAGTAAGATCCGCTTCGATAATCTCCGAAGTCAAGAGCTCATACCAATCTAACGCTCTTTCTTGGAGCATGCTAGAAGCCACTTGGACTCGATGTAGATCAATAAGGTTCATGCGAGAAAAGATGCGATCGCATGATTTGAGCCAAGCCTGAATTTCTATAACACTCTCGGATCCTTTGAATGGCCTTCCGTCCAAATCGGTATTGTCTCTGCACAAGCGTGCAAAACCAGATCTAGGATGAGTAGGCTCTGGATTGGGACCGGCTGCTTGAGCATTCTTTACTAGATCAAGAAGCTGCTGGGCAGACATAAAAACTCCATCCTGAGGAGTAGCACTAGATTGACAGGCGCTGGGAGGGCCTAGTTTAACCATTTCCCTTCTTTGAGAAAGAAAGAAAGAAGAGGAAAAAGTTACTTTCAAAATAAATATCAAGAAATCTTGATAGATAAAACAAGGAACCATAAAGAAAATAGGATGAATCGGTACGAAGATTCGAATAAAATCCTAAAGCACGACTCCTAAGAAAGACTTAGGACGATGATCCTTGTTAAATTATTCTACATTGTTCCGAAGTTTGGCTCTGATACCAAGCTGTGACGCCCCACCTCTATACCCATGATAGCCAAGAACACGACGGAGTAATGCTGTCAACTAGCACGGAAAATAAGGCTGATGAGGAGTGACCATCCGTGTAATTGCTTTGCGTGAGCGCCGATATGCCAGATAAAATATAACATGCATTTCATCTCAAGAGGAAATCTGACATACCGATGCAAACTCAAAGCTACTACACAGTGGCTATATATACTCTTCGGAAATAAATATAGAAATAAACATAACATAAATTAGTCACAGATAATTCATATCACAAAGGCGGAAATAGATATGAATATAACACATGAAAGTGTACATCAGAGTAGTGGTCAAACAAGATCCACAATATCAAAAAGAATAGATACAAGTTTTAGGCAAAAGAATACGTATACATCAAGGAGTCTAAATCTCAAATGTATACAACCAAAAACTACTAATCTAAGCAGTTAGCCAAAAGTCAAGGAGATAATCCTAGAAGTGAAGTCAAGCAGAAGCACCTGTAACATCTCGTCCGACCTGAGTATTATTTAATAATAAAATAATAAAAGGATCAGTCTAGCTATAAATATCAGATGACATGATATAGAATAAGAGATATGGCATAAACATATGATAACCATAATGGCATACTACAATAAGTATGTAATTGAAAATCAACATGAGATTAATCAATATCACAAGAATCTTCTCAAAGATCCAAAAAGGGTTTCATACCCAAAACTTGTATTCACAACAAGTCAATGACACACGAATTCACCAATGCACAAAAATTGATAAATCATATCAATGAAAATCACTAAAATAGGTGAAGCATAAAATTTCCAGAAATCAACACACGAAATCCAGAAATCACAAGAAAAGGATGGCCAATCTCAAAAAAATGAGCCGGAGCTCCTCCAGACAGAGTATAGTCCCCCATTGCGGACATTAAGCCGAACTCCTCCTGTTGAGTCAAAACTCCTCCTGACAGGGTATAGTCCCCCATTGCAGACTTTGACCCGAAGCTCCTCCTGGTGAGCCGAAGCACCTCATGACAGGGTATAGTCCCCCATTGCGGACTTTGAGTCGAAGCTCCTCCTGGTGAGCCGAAGCTCAATAAAAATGAGGTATAGTCCTCCACGTGGACAAAGAGACATGTGTGAGTCGAAATCACACAGATGAGGTCTAGATTAACCTTGCAAACAAAGAGGTATGTATGAGTCGAAATCACACAGATGGTGTTTAGTCTAGCCTCATAGACAAAGAGACATCGCACAATTGCTAGTCTAAATCATAAAATGATCGTCATCATCAAAGAGAAGTGTCAATTATAGTAAGCTAGTAAATATATGAGCTTAGCTTCATGTCCCATAACCACTAGCTTAACTTAAATATTTACGAACAAATTGTAGATCTCCACTAGAAAATTGTCACAAGAGATTCAATCGAACGAGTCCAAGAATTAACCGACGAAGTAAACGCAAGCATTTCGTACCACTTGTTTTACCAAGTCATTTAATTAGATTTCTCATACGAGTGATGTAAAGGTTTGTATATGCTAATAGATTAGAAAACGGTTTGAGAAAAGGAGCTTTGTTATTGAAAATAGAGTTGAAATCATTTTAAAGAAAGAGTTTTGATATTTACTACTAGTATAGAAAACCTTTATATTTTTAAAGTGATAAATCATAGAAAGGATTGTAGAAACAATCAATCATCAAAATCCACACTCGAAGACGTGAATAAAATCCAAAGAAATCGATTACGGAATCCATCGAATGGATATTCCCAAAATCACGAAGAAAATGCCATCAAAGTCGATAATAAGTGATAATAACAAAAGGGAATCAACACGAATCGATTAAAGTTGGAATTCTCAAGCAAATAGGCAAAAGAGTGCAGATTCAGACGTCTGAAATCAAGGATTCAGACGTCTGAATGTGGAAAATAAAATATTTTCCAGAACAGAATTCAGACGTCTGAATCTTTGATTTCAGACGTCTGAAATAGGCACTTTTTAGCCTATTTCCTTTCTGGTTCCAAATGAACCAATTCAGACGTCTGAAATATAGATTCAGACGTCTGAATACTGTGGAATAAAAATTCACAGTATAATATTCAGACGTCTGAATACTACGTTTCAGACGTCTGAATCAAGGGTTCAGGGCATTCCCTGAACCTAGGCCAAAAATGGCCAAACAGATACATGAAGCGATCGATCGAGCGACAACGACTAAGGATTTACGCAAAGCGACAACCCAGCCTTAACGGCTCTTTGATACGCCTCAAATATCAATGTCCAAATGTCCATAAAAGGATTTTCATAGATTTTGATTTGAAAACACCAAAAATTGGAATATACACCAAATAAATCCAAACCAAAATCAATTGCACAAGAATAAGTGTTAGGAATTCATACCTAACAATCGAAGATAATTATAGACTAAGATGTGAGATAAAAATCTCACCTTTGAACCCAAAAGCACAAGATTGAGAAGCTTGAAAACAAAGGAGGATCAACCACTCTTCAATCCCAACTCAAGAAGCTTGATTCTAAGCTTAAAAGAGAAATATTTCTCAAATTAAGTTAAGGAATTTTCTGAAATCAAAGAGAGAATGAGTTGGGGAAGATGAAGAGAAGGCTTACCGATGGGTTCTCTTGAATTTGGAGCTAGAAGTTGGATTTGCAAAGAAAGCTTGGGCTTAGAATTTCTAGTTTCCACTTTTTTCCCCCCATTGTTTCTTAAAGCTTAAAGTGTTAGGAATATGAAATGAAGTAATGAAGAGTTGGAGTGAAGCTAGGGTCTTAAGATGGAACATTGGGCTGAAACCCAAACTCAAACCCAAAGTGAAAAATGTCAAATTTTTAGCTAGCTCCAAACATATCGAAGTTTATACTCAAAAAGGTTGCAAATTTTGAACTCAATGAAAGGGGTCTCGAGTCCTAATTCGACTGTTTGCAAAAAGCAGCTTTTCGGACCAAAATCTGACGAACGATAAAATATTTAAATAAAAATATTTAAATATACAATTGATAAATATGCGGGTTGTTACAAAAATGATTTTAAAAGCTTTTTTATTAATTTTCCTATTAAATAAGTATTTTTATTAATAATAATTCTTTTCTAAATTTTTATAAATAAAACCTTTTTAAAGAAAATAAAATAAAAACCAATTATATTCTAAATAAAATCATATAAAATATATTTAATCCATTTTAAATGTTAATGTAAAACTTTTGTATTATTTTGCTATTTAATAATTACTTTCCAAATTTATATAAATAAAATTCTTTAAGGAAAAACAATATAAAACAAATCTTATTTTAAATAAAACCTTATTCATATATTTTTATATCCAAAATATTTATAAAATATTTAACTTTTAAAATTCATATTTAAATCGAAGTTCAAATTCAAATTCAAATTGTAAAAGTCCAGTTTAAAATCAACTTAAATATATATATATATATATGTGTGTGTGTGTGTGTATTAATTTAAACAAATACATTATTAAATTTGTAAATAATAAGTCTATTTAAAGTCTATTTAACAATACAAGTTAAATTTGTAAAAAAAATTGTTCTATTTAAAAATCTATCTATAACTATTTTTAAAAACATCACATTATATTGTTTAAAACAATAATTTTACCTATTTTAAATAATTTAATAAGGAGATTATCACATTTTGAATTCGTGAAATTCCAGGATATCATAGAACGTATATAGTTCACTAGTTTCTTTGTATGTAAACAAAAAATTTAAATATTAAAACCTAAAAAGCATTAAGTATTGGAAATGTAGATTACCTTTATTGTTGTAATAGATTTTTTTGTGAAAATAAAGAGAGCATCGACTATAACGTACTTTTATAGTAGGCAAATCCCAAAGAAAATGTTTTTACTTATTATGTGAGGTTTATTAGTACTTATTTTAATTAAATTAATATACTAGTATTTTTTTGGATTGTAGTAATAGTGTTTTACACAACGTCGGTTTTAAACCCAAATAAAAATGAATTTTGAAAAGATAATTTCTAAGAGTAGAAATGATAGTGATTTGAAAAATACACTTATTATTTAAATAAGTATAAGAAAATGTTTTCTGACTATGGATATATTAAAACAGCTTTAAAAATGAGTTTTTAAAAAAAAAGTAAGTTAGTCATTAGAAGATGTCTATCATAAAAGAATATAAAGTAAACATACTTTAATCTATTGGAATGAAAAGAGAAATGCTATGGCCTTTCTATGAAACCAATAAAAATGTTTTGTGTAAGTTATAAGGAATGCATGAAAGAGATATACAAGGTACGGGAGCATCATATTTTGTATAGCCTATTTTGAAAATATAAAATAAGTTCCTTATAATTTCACATAAACACGAAATCCTGTTTTAAAAGGTTCATAAAAGATTTGAGCATTAATAATTTCTCGTAGTAGAAAGTAGTTCCAATACATTAAGGTATGAGAACGTTAGGTGTAGTAAGAAGATATATTGAAAACACATAAGGATATTTTAAAGTTATTTTAAAAGAAAATAGTTTGGTGAAATAGTAAATAAGTTTTTGAACTGAAAAACTTAATAGAAGTAGAATTTGAAAAATTAAATTTTATTGAAAATTGAAAAGGTCTTTAAAAGAAAGCGAGGAATAAGTTTTGGACTTAGAATTTGAAAGTTTTTTCCTCAAGATTTGGTAAATAATGTAAATTCAAAAATATATAAGGATGCAAATCTAAAAACATAAAATGTTAAGCAACCGAGTATTTTTGAATTTAAGAATAATTTAAAGATAACACTTTTAAGGACAAAGATTTTGGGATTTGAAAATTTAGAAGCCTAAGGTTTTGAAATGAGAGGATAAATACCAAACGGAACTCTTAAAAGTGGAATAAGTCAGAATCATTCCTTATGGAGTGACGGAAAAGGTTTAAGGCTATAAAGGTGACAACAATAATTACTTTTGGAAGCAATAATAGAGTTTCTCATAAAACATATAGGGCACTAATGAGAACCTAGGAATTATTGATTCATGTGAGCAGGCTAAAGAAGAATAGTAAAGTGAAATTAGTAAGATTGTAAGGCACACATGATTTAGGACGTGTATTTTTGATTTTGAAGAAACTTAGGGAAACATCTTCCTTTAGTGGAATTCTCACATGATAGTAGTTTTCAAGCTAGCATTAGAGTGGCACCTTTCAAATCTCTTTATGGAAGACCGCGCAAGTCGCTTTCGTATTGGATAGAGTCTATAGAGGGATTGCCTTAGTTTTGACATGGTTAATGTCATTTACATTTTTTTGCTCCATCTGGTCCCTTCGTGCTTCCATTCGATGGCTCCTACTCAGCCTGTGATGTGGTTGCATCCTATTTAATACCCAAATCCAATGATCTAAGATCCACTTCTACATGAACCCTAAGCCCATTAATTTTTCTCATTCTGGATTTTCTCTGCTTGGGTTCACCTTTTCAGGAACGACCCTAATAGGAATAATTTTCTCATGAGAGAATCCTTTTAATGAAAATATTTTAATGCCCTCAAATGGATTCTAAAAGAGCTTAGGACCATAGGTGAGTGATTGCAATTATGTTAAAAGATTTCTTTAAGTAATTTAATATAATAGGGTTTCCAATAGTTTAAGTTTTACTATGATTTTTGGAATAAACTTTTTAGTAGTTTATTTACAGTTTTTAGAATTATTTTTAGCCTATTTCTTTTAGCTATTATTTTCGGTTAATTTTAGTTTATTTCTGTTAACCATAGCTTTTCCATTTATTTACAGTCTATTTACAGTATTTTAATTTATTTACTATTATTTATGCGCTGTTTACGTCTTTTTCCAACGCTTTGGATTTTCTTCTATATTCAGTTTCATTTTATTTCTCCTTCTTCTTCGTGTATGGATTAAAATTATAAGAATATTGAAATAATGGAAGATAAGATGTAAACTGTAAAGACTGTAATTAAAATGGAATAAAGATTAAAATCAAGCCTAATTATGATACTAAGGTTAGAAATGGACTAATTAAAGATAACATTCCTAATTATAATATATAATTATAACTAAAAAGAGTATAAGATAAAAGAAGCTTATTTCTACACTTAGACCTTGGGTTAAGTAATAAGCATGATTATAATGTAGGTTATAATAAGAAAAAAAACAGAATGAAGCTTATTTTAAGGCTTAGGATAAATTAATAAGCATAGATAGCAAGAAAAAAACTAAAAGATTATTTAAATAGTTTATCTAAGTTAATAAGCAAGAATAAAGTAGGACCTGTACCAAATAGCATTCCCCTATTATTTCTATGGACACGGTGTTTCACATAATCCTGAAGTGAGACGAGGGGCATGATTATGCTGATAATGGTAGTAACTGGTCAATAAGTAGAAGTCCAAACCGTGGAGATTTGGGCAAGGGGCGCAACTAGATATTGTTTGGATGATGAGCCAATGCCAACAGCATTTTCCCTATTTTCTATGGACATGGTGATCTCACATTAGCTTGAAGTGGGATGAGGGGCACACTTATGCTGGAGCTTGAGGTAATAAGAAGACCCAATATGTGAAACAACAGATAACACGAGCATGGTGGCGGTTACGCGTGCGACTTCCATTCGAGTGATCGGTAATCATTATGAGTTCCAAGCGTTTAGTATGTGTGCCTTTCGTAGGAACCATTACCTTCTATGTAGGGAGCGATATAACGTCTAGTCCACAGCAGATACTTTGCGTGTCATTCGTAGACACCATTTCTGTGTACGGATCTATATAGCGTCTTGTCCATAGGAATGTCTATGAGGTAGCAGGCTGATCAAAGGGTAGAATTAGGATTTCAGCCTAATTATAGGATTAGAAATTCAGCCTAATTAAAGCAGTCATCGATGACAAGTGCAAAAAATCAGAGTTAATTAATTTAGTTAATTCATATTTATTTCTGACTTATTCCTTCTTTCTATTTCCTTTGTTTCTTTTTATATACTAGAACTGTTGTGTAGCCTATTACCTTTACTTTACTTAAAGATTCTTGTAATTACTATCATTCACCATACTTTTAGTTTGACCCACTCCTCCATTTTCCTTTTTTTCCTCCAATAGGCAATCAAGGAAGAGGATAGTAGATTGCAGTTGTTTGAGATTTCTTTGAAGGAGATTCCACTATGTACTTCCACTTATTTTATTTCATCTTTTTGTTCTTTTCCTGTACTTGCACATGTTGGGGAATAGTTGTACTCTGATTTTTGAGACTATGGTTTTCTTTGATTTCATAAGACATATTTGTATGGCATTTAACACGTGATTTATTTGGTATTTGGTGACTTATTTTATTTTTAAAGCAATTATGAAGTTTAATTCTAAATAAGTTATTATTTAAATTGTTTCCACTGTTTTTACCTACTTTTGTCTTGTGAATCTTAGTCTTTGCTTGTTTTAGTTTATACCTACAACACACCACGCCCCCTAGTGTGTTCTTTTGGGTATACTAATGGGTGTGAGGTGTTTCACGAGAGTTTAAAGTGAAAAAACATAAAATTCGAGTTAGACATAAAGCTTGGTGTGAATAATACTATTACATCTCGGTTTACTGATATTATGAGAGACTACGCCGCTTAGCGGAATGAGTTCCCCCTCACTAATATCCCTTTAATAGGTACTTTTTAGGCAATCAGAATCCTACAACCAAACTAATTAAAATAATAATATAAATATCATATATGCTCATAAATTACATAATAATTGGACTATCTGTATGAACAATATAGTTATGTTTGTCTATCTACTAACCATTGGCTGACTTGGGCCTACAAAACAAAGTACATAATCTAACATCTATTAGATACACTTTTGGACAATCTATCCTTAACTTACTTCTCCCAGGGTCAACCTATCCAAATTGTTTTGTGAGTTCACCAATAACCTATCCTCCTTCTCTATATATTCCTTTCTATATATAACATCATTTAAGTCTTAACTGTGCCTAAGCCCTGTACACTGGAACTTTGGACTAAATTAGCTAGGGCGATAGCTAATTTATAGGGCGCGACCCTAAACTTGTCCCATATGGTATTCAAATATCCGAGTCACTTACGTAGGGTTAACTACCCATCAAAATTTCCTTGAAAAATTGATTTAACGGTTTAAATCATAATTAAACAAGGGAAACATGCTTTTGCTTTACTCAAATCTATTTGCCATGATTTATGATTTACACAAAATATTGTTGATGAAAACCCTCGAAACACTTGTTTAAACGCTTTAAACAATGTCTTTCGAAACCTTTGGAAGTACCCATTTTGAAAAAAGTTAAATACTTAACCTTGAAACTCTAGGTCAAAACATGCCTTTCGAAATCATTTAATATAGTCCTTTCGAAACTTTTGAAAGCATCCTTTTAACAATTTTATAGAACCTTAGACATTCTCTTTTTGAAACACTTCAACTAGCCTTTTGAAAGAATTGGAAACCTTCCATTCAATTACTAAAAGTAAAGCTTTTGAATAATTTGGGGAACCTACCCTTTGAAACCTTCATTAGATACCTTTCGAAAGCATTAAAGTCCTACACTTAAAACAATCCTTTCGAAAGCATTACGTTCAATTAAAAGTTTGTGGAATATAATTTCGAAACCGTTTACACCATTCCTTTCCAAACCCTTGGGTTTAACTTTCAATAAATCAAAGGGTCTTAAAAGAACTGGGGCAAAAGCATCTCTTTGGAAAGCATTATTCCTAAGTAAAAGAAAGTGGATGGCTTCGAAACCAACCCCTTCGAAAGTATAGAGAGGCGGCTTCAAGGTTTAAAACAAAAAGACCCTTTCGAATGCACTGCTTTGAAAGGTTGAATGTTGCAATAGGGGTTTTGACCCTTTCGAAAGCTTTTTTTGAAAACAAAAGGTGGCAAATTCTTTCGAAAGCCCTTTTTCTAAAACAATCGACCAAGTCGAAAGCTAGTTTTTTCGAAAGCTACATTTATAATCAAGATATTCTAAGTTTTAAAGAGATACTTCTACCCTTTCGAAAGCCTATTTTGACTTCATACCTTTCGCCTAACTCCAATCCACTATGTACCGAAGCTGATACCATGTGTATTGGTTTCGACCTAGTTGGAGGCGGTAGTATTGTGTCGAAAGGTGGCTGCTATATGTGGCGAAGCAGTAAATTTTTATAAAACTAAAATTTAACCTTCTAAAGCAATTTCTTTCCAACTAATTTGCCTTGTTAGTCAACATATAATTGGTTGCCATTAATTTTACAAAATCATTTCTAAAAATGGTGCTAAATTTCAGAATTTAACAAATTAAAACATATACAAATTGCCCATTCTCCTTATATAAACATATAAGTCCCATACCTTACATAATTTTATATCTTTATTAAAATACTTAGGAAAATTCTACCAAAATTCCCATAAATCACTTTTAATATGTTTTCTAACATATTTAAATTTCAGACCTAAATCTAACATATAATAACTAAAAATAATTTTATCCCATTTTAACCATATTCTATACTAGAAAATTCACAATAAATCCACATTAATTCATAAAACTATGAAACTTGAAACCCAACTCTAAGATAATATTTATAACCTTATATAAAAGGAACAAGGCGTTTGGATGTCATTTGTTAGGTTTTTCAAATTAAATATTATCACAAAATCTATATGAAGCAACATAAATCATCAACAAGCATATATATATCCATTTAACAATCAAATCATGACATAATACTTTGCAAAACATACTAGGATCTGATCTAGAAACCGAAAATAAAAAATATGAGATGTAATCTATTATCCATCTTAGCTTAATGTAAAGGAGTTTGAGAATTGCTCATGGGTTGATTTGACTAGGCTCCCTTCCCTAATTCTTGCTTATCATCTAATGGTGGCCAGCTAAGCTTTGTATTTAGTTTTAGTTGTGAATGTTGTAAATGAAAGTGGGATAAGCGTTTAGGGTATAAGAATATAACATATTCCTATTTTTCCCTTATCTTATTTTCTCTACATACTTCATGTTAAACATTCATTTACTCATTCATTCCTAAGGTATGACTGCCTTATAATTATACAAATCTCAATTCCCTTAACCATTTACATTCTTTCATCTAATTTGTCGAATTAAATGTCCTAAATAATGTTAGTCAAAATTAGGATCGTTACAAAACACCAGAATGTTGACGCCAAAAATTTGCGCCGACACCCAAATATCATATGAAAACACCAAAATGTAGAAATTCCAATCAAATAGGCAAAGTAGGAAAAAAATATCACATAAAGAACTTTTTAGTGGATTGGCATGTACTCTGGCCTACATCCACTTTAATCTTATTATTGTTTGTTTTCTCTTCGGCTTACAATGAATTCAATAAAATTCGACCATAATCTAGTGGATCTCGGATCCAAAAGTCTATGGAGTGGTTAAGGGAAAAGAAGATGAAGAAGGAGAAGCGCCCAAAAGTGGAAAAATATCCTTGTTGGTTTCTATAGGATTGATATTTATCGGGAAAAATGCTCTGCAGATCCGAAAGCCCATGTAGTTCATGGTCCGGTTGCAAGCCTATAAGTTAAAGAATGTACATGCCAGCCCAAACTCCAATGAAACCTCTCAGTATCGAGAGATGCCTCTCGCTACTCAGTGCTCACTTTATGGTGATAGACCTTCTTTTTCTACTTTTTTTGTCCACCTATCTCTGACATAATGCATTCCAAACTCTTTCTAATGAAAATCAAGTTCCTTTTAAAAACTTCCGTAATATTACTTATCATATTCTGCTTCCTATGCTTCATTCACATTAATCCATAGAGTTGTTGGTCTAATCTCTAAGAAAAGCACTCAATGATGATTGCTTAACCTAATGCTTGAAGTATAAGAGATCTAATTAGTGAAAATTGCAAGAAAAGGCTCTCGGTACCAAGAGGTCCCTCTTGGTACTGAGAGGTCCAACTTGTCCAATACTTTGTTGAATTTCTTAGGTAACCACTTTTAAGTCTTTTGATCGCGTATCTAAGTTTATGAAACGTTTCCTCTTTAGCCCGACATTCCAATTCCAGTTGAAAATCCGCTTGGTCAAAAGGCCAACTAATGATGAAAGATATGCATTTCATGCTGTATTAAGCAAATATATTATACTATATGCACCCAATGCATATTAACTGCTCAAAACTATTTATTATCATCATATTTCTTTTTTCATACTTTTTTGATCATTGAAAGTTTATGTCAAACAAAAAATTTCTAATTATGTTTATTGGTTTATTGATCATCCATATTTGCGGATATGAATATCCGATATCCAAAAATGCTTTTAGATATGGATACAGATACTGATATAACATTGTTTACATTCGAAAGTATCCATTGGCAGGCTTACTCGATGGTCATAACTTTAATAATATCTGTAGTTAATTGTGAAATCCAATGTTAAGTCCGTAATTCAATAAAACTATTAATGTTATGAATAAAGACTTTGACTTTACATTGACTGCCAATTACTGTGATACTAACATTTTATTCAAAGGAGATGAATCCTCTCTTGAATAATGTTTCACTTCATGTGGTTTAATTTATGCCTAACTTTGGTCTTAACACGATCATTTCTGTCGTGTGATTGACCATAACCGGGTATAGTTTATAGGTTTAAGATTCACATTATTCTTAGGTCAAAAACTATACATTGTCACATGAGATCTTTTATTTGGCTTTTAATTTGTAGAAGATTCTCAATGAGTCATTTTATAATTGTTTCAAACAACCATACGTATATTACTACTTAGTTTCCTTAACAGTATGAGTATTTCACCATCCATCAAATAAATAATGTTACTTACACTATTCTCAATGCATATGTCTACTCTCGTTC
This sequence comes from Allium cepa, assembly GCA_030765085.1. NCBI lineage: Eukaryota > Viridiplantae > Streptophyta > Magnoliopsida > Asparagales > Amaryllidaceae > Allium > Allium cepa. Next base: position 920,848,679 of record CM060934.1, read on the forward strand.
TCGATCTTAAAATTGATCATTTAAAGAGAAGTATTTTTCTTTACACAATTTAATACTCATGGTTACAAATACATTCATAATTGTAATCAATTAAATACCATCCTAAGGATTTTTGCATATATATATATATATATATATATATATATAATGTATTTAGAACATTATTTATATCCTAATATAACAATATATATAAGAAAAAATACTAAGAACTTACTTTATTTGGAACAAGATTCTCTATAAGAGTTTAGATTATGTAATCAAATTATAAATTTCTCCTAATGCATACTCTTATCTTCTATCAATCTCCCACTTACACTTGAAGCCGATTATGACGACTCATAACAAAGGTTATAAAAATTGCTAGGTGTATATTAGGCAGTAAGCATGGACTAGGGATTAATCACCAAGATGGGGATTAATCGAGGATTAACCGGAGTTACGCATTTTTGATAAAATCGTACATTTTGAATAAAATTTAGTTTTTCATTTATTATTAACTAATCAATAATGGAATATCATGGATTTATATGGGTTTCGAAGCAACAACGGAGATAAAATTTCTTGAAACTAACATTTTGATGCTTATAAGAGGCATCAAGCCTAACTTTGTGTACGGATGGTGTCTATAAACCTATTTCTATGCTTAGATAATCCAATAAGTCTCATCTATATGGATTAGGAAAATACCAAGGCTGTAAGGCTGGCCTAGCGCCTAGGCGGGAGCCTAGAAGCATTTTACAACAGAGCTCATAACCATACTCTTGATTAGTTTTCTTGGATAAAACCGAGAAAGGGACTAAGTGAAGGAGTTTGTAATATGATTATATTGTATCTACTTTATGATTGTACTTCCCTATCGCTAGTAAACTCTTTTATCACGTGTTAATTATGAAAAATATATTTTGACCTTTTATCGAGCTGCAGGTTTATATTGTAGAGAACCATCCTAAGCTTTCTTATAGATTTGGATCGATGTATTACGTTCATTGCGACAACATTCAAGATGATGTACTTAGTCTTTATGGTTGAATATGTAAACCTCTCATTTGGTACATTACAAATTTAAAGTCCTTTATCAAGGATGAACATGAATTTAACACCAACTTTCTATCCTTGATGTCACTTATGAAGTTCGAGTTCGAACACTCCTTCATAAGCGATCATTTTGTCGAACCATTCTCCTATATTTCATAAATATTCTAGAATACTCTTAATTGTATCAACGATTTTAGCTTGGATTTGATATTCGCTCAATGCATCAAGTATTGAAGAGAATTTAGATCTAGTATAAAACATAACATATATGATGATTCCTGTTAAGAATTTATCTCGTATACTCCATATATAATATTTAGATATGATGTCTATGTATATCGATTGGGACAATCACAACGTCTGCTTATACCGAGCACAAAGAATGCCTCTTTCAAATCCTTCATCGAGATTTAAACAACTAAGATTCAATGATTTTGGCACATGAATATCATTACCAACTAATGACCTGTAGTTCACTTATAGCAATAGAAACATTTTAGTACATTCTATTTTTCTTTCTTATAGACATATGCTTCCTCTATATTTTGAATGAAATCAAATTATTAATTTCTCCATCAATGTACTTGCTTAATTCTTACATACTTGTTTACATCATATCTTGTTGAGGTCACAAGCTTTATTGTTGCTCTCACCAACTATGAGACATTTTGGCGACGGTGTGCAAATATTTTTCTCCAGATCATTATTTAGAAGTTTTGTTTCAACATCAATATACCAAAACACATGATCATATTATGCAATATCTTACGAGTAGAACTCGAATGAACTTAAGTACATCGATGGGAGATTAAGCCCCATTAGTTTCTATCTTATCAACCCTTGGATCGTTGTTGGTTGGGCTCAAACTCCTTTAGATTGACACAAAAGATTCATCAAACATAAGTTTTATGTATATCCTCTCGATTCAGACGCAACCTTTCAACTCTTGACCTAGGATATATCGGGTTAAGAATTAATGTTTCACCACAAATCACCCTATGAGAATCCCTTATCATCAATTTCCTCTAGTACAATTGTTGGATCAGGTACATCGAGCAACAAGCATAAAGGCTAAATTTTGAGAGAGAAAATTCATTCTACTCATTATACACTCAAATCTTCTATAGTGTTATCACAAATAATTTATATATATTACTAAATCATATTTAATGTTGGATGAATGAAAAGTGAGTTTTATGTTTTCATATTAAATTAAATTAAATTATTTATTATTTAAAAGTTTTTTATTTTACATTGTTCAATCGAAATTTATCTTAATGTTTAATTTTTCTACTCTATGTTAAACTTAATTTAAATTTAATTTTAACTACATAATAATAATAATAATAATAATAATAATAATTATTTTGTTACACAAGGATATTATTGACTCAGATTAATATTTAACGAAACTATTATTGTCGGTTTAAACAATAATTTTATAAATATGAATAAATAATAAAATAACGTTCTTCTATAATGTGTGTAATTTTAGCTTTGATAATGATTATTTTCACATAGTATTAATAAATGCGATTTTTCCTTTATATTAATTGAATAATATATACATACATATATATCTTTATTATAGTATTATATAAATGAATATTAACAAATTAAAATACTAATTTATTATGTACTTATTTTGTATAGCTCCATGTTATATAGTTAACTAATATTAATGTGTTCAAAATTTTAATATGAGTCTATGATGCAAGTTATGCATGAATTGGAGCTCATATGCAAAGGTTATAAAGGTTACACATTATGAGATTTATAATGTAATTAGATAAATATAAAAGGCCATATTATTAAATTTATGATCCTGTTTCATCTTCTTCAATTATTTATGAAGCTGTATAGTAATATCTCAACGTCGATGGTTCACCGCCTAAACCGTGAGAGACTAACCCACCACCGTCGTTTATCTTACCTCTCCTAGACGAGCTAGTTGATCAATTCCTCATCAAGTCTAGTAACAAGGGTTGATTGATAGGGTTTTAGATGAAATCCTAAATCTCAATCACGTAATCGATTTTCCTTTGAAGTTGGCATCGGTGATAAAGGTCGCACCAATAATGAAATGTTGATGGTCTTAAAAATGCTTCCGATAATGTGTAGATCTAGCAATAGTTGAAGTGCATGGAGATATGCATGCATATATGGTGCAAATGTAGTAAAAATATGGGATTTTGCATATAAATTTTAAAAATAATTTTAAAACCATTTTTGGTAAAGAAATGAAAGTTTTATCTCAATGATACTGCCAATTCAAAACTCATTGAACTGCTATTGTCGCATTTGGTGGTGTTGGAAAGTCTACCATTAAGAAAAAGTTTATTTATACATAGAAAGAATGAGTTTTATATCTAATAATGGAGGTATCTAGGTCTATTTACAGTAGTGCTCATTGGTTGTATATATATCTTATTCAAATCACCATTTAGGATATGTCCCATTATAAATATGATCATATCTCACTTACTATAGGCCCACATTAACAAATAAACATATAATAATTATATATTTTATTATTAGTTTTAAAATCTCTAATAATAATTGAAAATGATGATTGATTAATTAATATAACCATTATTACATCTAAAAGAATTTCAAAATTTTGATAAAGTGTGAAAGCCATTACAGGAAGGCAGTACAAAGCTGTCGCACTTTGAAAGCTACAACAGATTGAAGATTGGAGGCCATCAAACATTGAAAATAAACCAGCACATGTGGAAAGTACGACTCGTAGGTTGATTGCAGGAAGCTATCACAAGATAATAACAAAGAGCTATCATAAGCTAAGGTTAAAGTAGTTATCGCAAGTAGATCATGGAGTACCCATCGTAAGTGGAAGGTAAAAGAAGCAATTGAAAATGATAATGAAGGTGCGATCATAAGTTGATAATGGAGTAGCTAGTGCAATTTGATAATGGAGTGCTATCGCAAGTTGAAGGTTAAAGTAGCCATCGAGAGATGATAATGAAGAAACTATTGCTGGTTGAGATTGATGTAATTGTCGTTGGTTGATAATGGGATAGCTACGAAAGTTAAAAGTAGCCATTGGAAGTTGATAATGAAGAAGCCGTCATAAGTTTAAGGCCAAGTAGTTTCGCATATTGATGAGAAAATAGCTATCGTAGGATGATACAAAATGAAGTTATTACATGTTGAGCTATCGTAGGTTGATAATAGAGCTATCGCATGTTAAAAGAAACGATTATAGGTTTAATACAAAAGGGAGTTATCGCATGTTGAGTGGCACTATTGCAGGTTGATAAATGAAATTATTGCATATTGATATAATAACCATTACGGGTTTAATACAAAAAGGACGTTATCGTATGTTGAAGGGAACTATTGTAGGTAGACAGTATGAACTATCGCATGTTGAAAGTATGCACCTCAAATCAATACCTTAGCTATCCATGTGGCATTACCTGGTCAGATTAGCTACATCATGCCATCATGAAAAAAAATAAAGGATGATTGTGCCACATGTCAAACTGAGCACGTGTCATGTCAGCAAATCATAACCATCCATTTTCAATAAGTGACACATGTTATGAATCCAAATGTTAAGGTTCGCTATGAATAGGCATGCACCTCTACTAGAAAAGGGTAAATTCCAAATTGTTCTTCCTCATTTTTCATTTTATCTATTAAAAAGCTTAAGATTGGGAATTTAATGGCCATTACGTCATATTAAGTTTGTAACTTTCTTTAACAATGCTTTATTTGCATAACGACTTCATACGTACTCAACAGTAGCATGCTTGACTAAATGAGCAATCTTACTCAAGTGCCATTTACTCTTTGCGACCGAATCATATATAGTTGAAATAAATTTTGACCTAACATTAAATGGTGCTTTAAGAAAGAAATTTGAACTCAAAGGCAACTTATTGGCCAACAAACTCCTATGAAATGCGAAGTTCGATCATAAAGTTAACGTTCAAATGCAAGAAGAAGACATGCATTGCACAAATCTTGAGGAAAACATAACCCCTCAATTCAATATGGAGAATGTTAATATAGGACAAGTGTTAATGCCAATAGAGGCCTCAAAAGAATAAAATGACCAAAAAACTATAAGAAAATAATTTCAGACTATGCATGAATTCATAGGAATGCTCATTTCTCAAAAATCATCAAATTTCAAAGAGCGAAGGGAAACGATAAGGAAGAAATTGATTCCCACTGAAGAAATGTTGAAGATTCAAACATGAAAAGAAGGAACAATGAGAAAGGTACTCTAAGACCACTAAAATGGGATTATGATTGCCCAACCTGAAAGCCAAATAAAGAGACATGTTCTCCCCTCGTACAGTCTGCTAGATCAGCTTCTCGAAAAGAATATAAACTGGAGCAAAGGGACTATAAAGATAATGAAACATATTCGAAGGAATTGTCTAACAAAATAGTTGTAACACCCTAGATTTTTTATAACGTTACTTAGGAGATTTAGTTAGTAAACTAAATAAAATAATTGACAAGGGGATTGAGATTTGATTTAATTAAGGGAGCCGTGTCTTTTAACCAATAAATGAAAAGAAAGTTTTAAAATGAATTAGAGGAGGGGTTTTATGGGAAAGAGGCCATTCCTATATTGTCTTCCTTGGGCCATGTGTTTCAAAACACACATTTATTCTTACTTTCAAAAATTTAAAAGCTTGGTCGGCCACCATTAACGAAGGAAGAAGAAGAGGAAACAAAAGAGAGGCTTAAGTAGTACATATTCAAATAAATCTCATTCAAATCCAAGCTCATTAATCATTAAAGAAAAAGGTGAATAATTTTTACATCTCTAAATAATTTTGGTTTCAATTTTAAGGTTAATTCCGTATGATTTGCAAGGATTTTCCACGTGTTTGAATGATAAAGAGATTATATATACATGTTGATGATTTATATATGCACATATAGATTTTATGACATGATTTGAGATAAAACCTAATCAAATGACATCCGTTAGCCTTGCAAATTTTTGTGGTCATATAAAAGATTATTTTAGAGATAGGTTTCAAATTTTTGAATTTTCTGAAATTTTGTGGAATTATTATGAATTTTCTAAAGAAGAAAAGGTTAATTTGGAAATTATTTATGGGAAAAATAATTATAGTTTGGATTCGAAAATTTTATATATTGAAGAGAACATCTTATATGATTTTTTAGAATTTTTCTAGGATTTTTCAAGGTGCTCTAATAGTTACATAAAATTATAAGGTATGAGACTTAAATGCTCTATAGAATTATAAAGAAGAAAGGGACTTTTTCAAAATTATTCAACTTTCCAAATAAGTACATTCGGCGGCACTTTGAATATGAAATTTTGGCAACTAATCAGATTTAAAAAAACAAGACAGGTGGGGTACAAAATAACTATTTTAAAGTACAAATAAATAGCCTTTCTTCTATTTCAACCCTTTCGGCAGAGCTTCCGCCTTCGTTCTAGACCTTCCGAAAAAGTCATAAGGTATCAAACATTTCGGCTAGGTCATATGCCAATGCACAAGGTATCAAGCAATTGGTACGTAGTGGATTGGATGGAGTCCAAATGTTTAAGGATGAAAGGTCATAACTTTCAAAAGGAATGAAATTTTGTTTTGGTTAAAGAAAATACGCCTGCTAATTTTCGACAAAGAGCCTTCAAAATTGTCAAAAAGGTTTAAAAGAAAAAGATTACGATTGATTTTCTTTCTATTTTAAAATGAAACCTTCCGACAAGGTCGAAAGGTGTAACTTTCGAAAAGGCCAAAAGCTTAGTTGTTGCTTCCTAACCTTTCGACACAAATAGAGTCAAAGATTATCTTTTATTTTCTAAAAATTGCTTCCTCTCTCCATTGATTTCGAAGGTACACCAAAACTTTATTGTTTTCGAATGGTTTCGAAAGGTTTTATAAAGGCTAAGCAGTTGCATTTGACTTCAATGTTTTTTGATCCTTTTGCATAATCTAAATGTTGTAAAGGTTTCAAATTACTTAACCTTGATTGGTTTCGAAAGGTTTTCCACCTATTTTAAATCGAAGCCAATGTCTTTGAAAGGTTTTGAGTTACATCGCTTTCGAATGGCTTCGAAAGATAATACCTTTCGACAAGGTCAAAAGGTATGGTTTTTTTAATGTTTTCGAAAGGCTAAGGTTTAAAGGATTTAAAAAGAGGATGTCATATATTTTAAAGCTTGTAAAAGGAAAGCTTTTAAAAGGTATATAAAGAGTTACCTTCAATGATTTTGAAAGGTTTATTAAAGGATATGAAGGAGCTACCTTCAATACTTAATAAGGGTTTTGTAAATGGTTTTGAAGGAGTTACCTTATATGTTTTTGAAAGGCTATTTAAAGGTTTTAAACAAAGTTTCGAATACAAAACCTAGGCAGATAGCCTAAGTGTTTTATGTATTTTTAACCCGCCTTCTTGCAAGGCCATAAATTGGCGAATTAAACTAAATCGATTGCTTGGTTATCGATGATGGAATACGATGGATTTGAGTCAAGTGGATGGGGAGAAGACCAGTAATGGATGACAAACATGATTAGAAAGCCGGAGTTCGGCATAGTCGATGGACAAAAGATATGGGATACTCAAATTATGAGTTTCGAGAAAGGTCGAGTTGATTCGAGATGGTTGGAGTTCGCTTCGAGTCGATTGTGGCTTTACTTTGGGCTTTCACCTAGGTTGCTTCGAGTAAAACAAGGCTTTACTTCAGGTTTTCAAGGGATCGACATCTTGCGCTGGGTCGACAAGCATTTCGGAATCAGGTCGGCATTATAGGGGATCAGCGTCTCTGGTTTGCTTCGAGTTGGTGAGTTTCATACTTTGGGTCGGTAGCCTGGTTTTAGGATCAGTAAGTATGGGGTCGATAGGAATTTATGAGACCGGGATCACGAGTGGATCAACGTCACGAGTGGATCGTGATCACGAGTGGGTTAGCATCACGAGTGGATCGGCATCATGAGTGGGTTGGCATCACGAGTGGATCGACATCACAAGTGGATCGACATCATGAGTGGATCGGCATCACGAGTGAATTGGCATCATGAGTGGATCGGCATGGTTGGGGTAGCTCGAGGTCGGCATCCTCAAAACTCCGGGTTGGCCCCAAGCTCCTGGGTCGGCGTATTGTTTGGGATCGGTGTATTTGCACTAATCGGGGTCGGTGATTACTTTTCTTCGGCTTGGCAAGTGGAGATCGGGTTGGCAAGTATAGGGCGGCATTGGAGGAAATGGACAGGGTCGGATGTGGTGAATCTTCGGGTCAGACTTGGGAGGAACCCTGGTCGGTGTTAGGAAGGAATTGGATTGGGTCGTCATCCTCAAAAATCTGGGTCGACACATGGATAGGATTAGTGTTTTGAGGAAGGATGATTTGCATTGAGTTACTTCGAGTCCCACCCTCATTTGCAACGATTCACAGATAGGCGTGCTTCTGCTCATCACCTAGGAAAAATTGGGTTGGCATATTCTAAACTCAGGGTCGATCATAATGATAGATTTGGGGTCGGCTATGGTCTTGATGAGCCCAGACCACTTTAGAAGCCTAGTAACTCGGATTTTGCCCATAAATACAGCAAGCGGGACTTCAGAAAAGGGATATTCATTCTATTTCCCTTCTTCTACTCCATTAAGGCTACTTTGCCATTATTGTTTTAAAAACTCTAGATTGTAACTGTAATTGATTCTCATATCAATGAAAAGGAAATTTCTGAAGTGGACATAGGCCAGAGTCATCAGAACCACTATAAATCCTCCGTTATTACTTCTTTCTTTTTAATTTTTACCATTCTTCGTATTTATACTCTCTACATACACTCTATCTGTGATCTATAACTATGATTTGGTGCTTTTATCTAGACTTGGGTGTTAGTGACCAATTTTGGCGCTAACATTTTGTTGCTTTCACTGAAAAAGCTAGCACTCAGGGATTCTGAATCTTGGATCTTGGATTTAAAGGCTTAGGAACTAGGATTTTGGGAACTATGGCGGTGCAATCGACAAGGAGACAAAGAGTAGAACGGAGTCAGTAGGGGTAAAGTCAAGAGGCCTCTCCTGGAGCTGGATCAAATCAGGTATCCATCTACATCACTTGGGATGAGATGCAGGCCATGATGAATCCATGCAAGAGCAATTGATGAAAAGGCAAGTGAAATGATGCAGACACTTTTTAGATAATTTAAACAAGCAGGAAATGTAGGAGCTCCGATCTATGGAGCTGGATCAAAACGAGTCAACACGCAATAAAGTGGAGTAGTTCGGCAGGGGCAGACACCAGTAACCAAATAACTGTCAATCTGGATGGACCCAGAATTGGGGCACACCACCAGGTAATGCTTGACCAATCCACGGAGGGATACCAAATGATGCTGCACAGCCCGACACTAACAGGATTACAGGAATGTGTGACGAGGAGTATATACCATGTGATGACCCAGAATTTCCATTTTGAATTTGGGACCCTTAGAGGCATTTTGTAGCTGTACCGAGTAAGCCGAGCAAAGGAGACGCTGGCAAAAAATTTTGAAAATCTAGAGAGTTAGAAAATTTTTGAGAAAATTTTGAAAATTTTAAATATTGTTTTGAATTAAAATTAGAATGGTTGAGTAAATAGTATTATTTGAAAACTATGGGAGAGTTTGGGAAGTTAGTAAGAATGATAATAGGTCTTTTATAACAAGATAGTTGGTAAGTTCTTGAACTGTTTGGATTGGAAAATAGTTAACGGTTATGGACCATTCCTCTTAACTAGTAATTTCGGGGACGAAATTCTTTTAAGGGGGAGGAATGTGACAACCCAGAATTTCTAGATATTTGAAATTGAAATATTTAGTTGATTTTGAATATTTAAAAGTTATTTTCTAATTGAATTTCAAATATCACTATTTATTTAATATTTTAAATATTTTAAATATTGAATTTAATGATTGGATTGGGAAAATGTTGAATCTAGAACCCTAAGCTTGTTAAAAATATTTCAAAGGCTTACAGAATTTATATTGATGATACTGGAGATAATAGAAGTGTTAAAATTTAATTTAATGGTGATTTTTTCAGTTTTAAAAATATATAGTTTGAATTGATATTTAAAAATAGTCTTCCGAGGCACAATCTTGGATTTTGACGAAACCAGTTCCATTGGATCCGTAATAGTGTATTATTATCGGATTTCAAATTTTGTGGTGATTGGATTAGTTGTGTGAGCATACGATATATAAACATGCTAAAATTTATGTCGAAAATTAAATATAGTTACTGGGTTGAAAAAACCATCTTCTCCATACGATCAAATTTGGACTCGAAACATTTGCCAGTGTGTTCGGAATAGGGGTTTAACATTATAAATGCCTAGCGGCATGTCTTGATAGGAGATTGAGTTTTTGAGTTGTGTAAATTAAGACGATTTGAATTGAATCAAATATATATATATATATATATATTCTCAAATTTAATTCATTTATGACCATTAGAACACGTGGTACCCTTGGTACAGCACGTGTCTTATCGTTCAACACGCATCTATTTTTCTCCCTTAGAATCTAAGCCGAGTCGTTTAAAAATTAAAAATTAGTTCATCTCAATAAACATATTAAGGGTCGTGCTTTGTAATGGAACGATGTTCAAATAAGAAAAACAAAAGGTGGATAACTGATTCAAAATTGATTCGAAGTCGAGAGAAAAATGTTTGGTAGCTAAATTCGAATCAATTTCGACTCAAGTATATAGGAGTGGGCCATCGCAACTCAAAGACGTGTGAAGCATTGATGCACGCAAAGCCGAAGTGGCTGCGACGAGACGCGGGTGGAATCGCGAGATGATGTCGCGATTTGAGGAGGCTTGGCTTGCTTGGTTGTGAGGTCGCGACTGGTGAGACCGGGAATGGCCGGAGTTTAATCGGTGGGATGCCGCACGCGTCTTGATTAGTAGCAATGATTTCAACAAGAGGGAGAACGGTTTCGATCGGCGAATATGGTGGCGCGAGATGATTGTCATGGAGGTGTCGCTGGTGGAAGTGGAGAAGGGGATTGATCGAGCGTTCTCGGTGAGGTATTTGTTGTTTTCAATATTTTTTTTAATATGCAGATTTATTTTCAATTTATATATGTACAGGTAAGAAAATACTTTACAATAAGGTATATATTATACCTATTTTTCAATTTACAGATTTTATTCACGTAGGTATTTATATATATAGTAAAGTATAGATGCAGATTTTTATATATAAACAAAAAATTTATATATATAGATAAAGCTGGAAAAGAAAATAGAAATTTTAAATGTTGAAGAATTTATATAAGAAATTAGATTTGGAATCTAGTTTCTATAATTATAGTTTCAAAAGAATAAATAAATAAATATGCATATACCTATTTTAAATTGCTATTTATTTCAAATAATGGATTTGGGAAAAAAAAGTAATGCTTAACTAGCTTATTAGTTATAAATGATCTTTAAAAGGGAAATTTAGTTTACAATTTAAATTGTTTGTTTCAATTAAATCATAAGTTAAGTAATTTTTAAAATGGGATAAATGGTTCGATTATTTCAAATATTAATAAAATCATATAATGTTTATTCAAGGTTTGAAATCTGAAAGGAAACACGCCGGTTTGGATTGGATTGCAAATAAAGTAAAGGTGAGTTAATCTCACTCATCTGTATTATTGTTTAAATTTAAAAAGTTAAATTTAAATTTTTGATCGAAAGATTGAATTGATTGGACGTGTTATATTATATATAGTAGTATATATATATTTGAGTGATTGATTTCCCGCATTATATCGCGGATGGGACCCTAGGCGCCATATAATAGCGGATGATATGAATATAACCTCATATACCACGATATTCCACCTCAAAGTGGAATTGGTAATTTATATTGTGCTAACATCTATGGACGCAGGAATGCAGGTTGGAGAGATCCAACTGGATTCCTCAAAATATTTAGATTTGTTTTGTTATTCTGTGATATGATTTGATAATCTGAGATAGATCATATTGGTAATTGAAATATTGGATTCTTTGGTTTGATTGAATATATTTGGGTATACTGTGTTATCAAAAGTATATAGATTGGATTTTTGATGAGAAAATAAAAGAGAATTTTTTTATGTAAAATAACTATAGAAAATTTAAATAAATTAAAGACTGAAGTGAAAAAGGATAAAAGTGATTTTTAAATTCTAATAAACAAATTCCGAGTATGGGAAGTAGATTTTGAATAAATAGGAATGAATGAATTTTTGGACTTAATGATATTATTTAAAGGAATAAAGAAATTATTTTCAAATTTAAGGTTTAAATTTGGAAAAAGATAAAGAAGAAATTTGGAAAAAGTATGAAATTTGTATTTCAGCTTAAATAAGATTTTGAATCATCTAAAATTAATAAGTTTTGAAATAAAATTGGATAAGTAAAGAAATTTATTTTAAATGGAGTTAATTTTGAAAATCAATTTGAAGAATGATTTAGTGCTTGAAACTGTGATTTAAAGAAAGATGAGACTATGGAATTTTATAAACTGGGTTTATAAGGTGAAATAAGATATCAGTGAATATTTGAAAGTATAAATTTCACGGGGGAAATTTATAGAGGAATGGGTAAATTTGTTTTAAAAATAAATAGTGGTTTATTTTTAAAAGGTGTCAAAGAGAAGTGTATTTTCCTGGAAAGCCAAGTACGTTTTCAAAGCAAATTTTTAAGTATAAGTTAAAAGTTTAAGTTGCTTAAAGGAATGTTTTTATGAAATAATTATTAAGTTGTTAACTTTTTAAAGGAAAAGATTTATTAAGATAGTTTTAGTGGTAATTATTTTAAAAAAGGGTAAATGGGTATTAAGTTTTAAAAAGATAATAATTAATATTTATATTTTTATAAAATAGATTTATTTTAAAGATAGCTTGGTTAAAGATTTATTTCAAAACTTGTATAGAATTTCATAACACTTATTTTTGCTTAACTTCTATTTTATTCTTTTTAAATAAATTAGTTTTATATTTTACAAAACAGTTTTATTTTAAATATTTAAAAATTATTTATTTTTGAATAAAGTGTTTTAAGTAGTTTTAATTTAAATGTTTAAAAGTATATTTTAGATTAAAGTGATTTAATTTTTTTAAAATCTAAAGTATTTGGACTTGGTGATTTTCAGTGGAAATAAACAATATTTAGGAAATTTATTCCGTGAGAGAATGGTGGTTTTGAAATTTTTTCAAAGGGTTGAAGTGTAGAAAAATATCTTGCAAAGATATTTTGAAATAAATAATTTGGAAAATTATTTAAAGATCTGATGGTTATTTGTGAATGTTATTTGATAGTTAAATAACCGGCTATCAATATTGGCCAATGGCCTGATCGTTTCAAAGAGACCGGGATCGGGATTTATTTTCCGAAAATCACTTTGATCCGGTTTGAACGTTTTCGTGAGGAAGACAAGAGCCTGGAGTCGAAGATGGGGTAGTGAAGTGCAAGGGCTAATCGCTACTAATCCTGAGGGTGATTCCAAAATGGATGTTGTAGGAGTAGTGCCTTTGGTTCCATTCGAACCCGTAACGGACTTGTATGGACGAATGCTTTCAAAACATCGTCAGAAGGGCGATGAGCATTCTAAGTGAATGTGTGCTAAAAAGGTAACGCATAGCCTCGAGCCTCATCAATCGGGAATGGCTAAAACAGGGGAGGTGCGCACAAGGCTAAGTGGCTAGCAACCAATTAGGGTAAGGTCATCCCTCTCTAGATGTCCCTTTATTTTCAACTGTGTAGGCGGTTTCTGATCCCAACCGTGGGATGATCTTATTCGGGCTATCCAGTAAAGCGTAGTCCGGTCTTGTGTAGCAGGGGATTTACGGTGGATCCTCGGTACTCTGATCTAGACTAGATACTGTGACGGGAGGTACCCTAGTAGCCCTGCCATTGTATGGAATCCAATCTCCAATAAGCGCCTATACAGTTTTGATTGTGCCCAACTATTGCTGAAACATGAGACGCAAACATTTTAGCTAAATTCTATTTTACTTTCTATAGACACTATTATACTATCAGACGGATTTGATTAAAAAAATTGGCTATCGTAAGGTAAAAACCCGACATGTTTATTTATGGCGTGGTCTTACGAGATACTTTTGATTTCAAAGTATTTTGAAATCTTTAATAATCCAATTGAGTGTGTTTTCTCCCGCTGGTTTTCCAGACTGACTCGGGTGTTATTTTACTATAATGCTGGGGTCAGACCGAGTATTATAAAATACAGGATGATGCTATGGAGCTCAAGAGACGAGCTGGATGGCGAGACGTACTTCCCTACTTGATTATTATTCCGCTGTGTATTCAGTTTTGTGTGGACAGGTTATGATAACTGTCTAGTTGTGTGTTGAGAATGTTGATGTACTCCGATGATGTAATGTATAAACAGATATAATTCTTTTTTTTAAAGATTAGTCATTTATCTATTATATATTGTTTCGCTGCGTTTGTGAGATTCTGATGTTGATTTCTTTTTCTTCTTCTACCTCCTTCTTCTTTAACCCTATCGGTTCTTATTTCCATTCACTTTGAGTTGATATGTTGAGAATAGTGTTGACTCAAGGGGTACGGGTTTGCAGGCTGTTACATACCAGAATTCCCTCGAGGACTTGGAGGGCGATTAAGAAAAGTAGACGGGGGGAAATCTTTGGTAGGAAACACTAGATTAGCTGACATTATTAGGCGAACTATTCGTGGAGGTTTGACAAACATGGATTTGGAGGTTAAACAGAAGTTCGTTTACTCGTAACATAAGGATGGCTAGCAATCCACCCTATTTCAAGCTGCCCACTGCGGAAGTGTACAACGATAAGATGGATCCCACTAACCACATGATGAGGTACACAAGGCATATGGACATGCTAGGGGAATCAGAGGAAGTTATGCCCTAGTGTTTCCTATGTACTTGACCGATATAACTGCTATGTGGTTTAGACAACTGGAAGATGGCTCTATTGGAACATGGACGGAATTGGTGAACAGATTTATGAAATAGTTTCGAGTTTACATCAAGAGGCCAAAGAATGTGATGACACTGACATCGGTGAAGCAGAGGAAGGGAGAAATGTTCAGGACTTTCTTAACTCGGTTTAATGCAACAGTTGTTTCGATGGATCCTTCGGATCCATCAATGGCTCTGATGGCGGCAATATCAGGAGTCCGGAATAATTTGGGTTTCAAAGAATCGTTGATACGGGATCCACCAATGGATCTCCGGGTATTCTTTTACGTAGCTTAGAGGTTTCTTCGACAAGAGGATGCATGTTTGGATATGGAGTCAAAGGAAGTAAACTTGGTTAAGGATGGAGAACCGTCTAGTGAAAGCTCGGGTAGAGACATGGATAAAGGGAAGAGGAAGCACTAGGGAGAACCAAAATTCTCCACTTATACAAGACTGAATGAGACATTGAAATGGATATACATGGATACTCGGTATTACCTTCCATATCGAAGGCCGGCAATGAGAGAAACCTCAGAACGCAAAAGGGAAACTAGAAGGCACAGTCTCTTTCATGACCTGGACGGGCATGATACTAATAGTTGCAGGCATGTAAAGGATATAGTCGAGGAGCATGTAAGGAATGCTCGGTTGTGGAAGTGTACTACGGTAAGATGGATCCCACTGACCACATGATGAGGTACACAAGGCGTATGGACGTGCTGGGGGAAACATAGGAGGTTATGGCCCGGTGTTTCCCCTTGTACTTTACCGATATAACTGCTACATGGTTCAGACAGCTGGAAAATGGATCTAGTGGAACATGGACAAAATTGGTGGACAGATTTCTGAAACAGTTTCGAATTCACATCAAGAGGCCAAAGAATGTGATGACATTGACATCGGTGAAGCAAAGGATGGAGAAATGTTCAGGACTTTCTTAACTTGGTTTAATGCAACAGTTGCTTCGGTGGATCCACCGGATCCATCAATCGCTCTAATGGCGGTAGTATCAGGTGTCAGGAATAATTCGGATTTCAAAGAATCATTGATACGAGATCCAACAATGGATCTCTGGGTATTCTTTCACAAAGCTTAGAGATTTCTTCGACAAGAGGATGCATGTTTAGATATGGAGTCAAAGGAAGTAAACTTGGTTAAGGATGGAGAACCATCCGATGTAGCTCAGGTAAAGACATGGACAAAGGGAAAAGGAAGCGCTAGGGAGAACCGAAATTCTCCACTTATACAAGACTGAAGGAGACATTGGAATGGATATACTTGGATACTCGGTATCACCTTGCATATCAAAGGCCAACAATGAGGGAAACCTCAAAATGAAAAAGGGAAACTAGAAGGCACTGTCTCTTTCATGACTTGGATATAGTCAAGGAGCATGTAAGGAATGGTCAGTTGTGGCAATATGTCGAAACTCGAAATATGGTGGTGGAACATGAATAGTCACCGCCTACCTTAAACGATGATGGCGCGAGGCCTAGGAATGGTGGTTGTTTGGTCGTCAACTGATCAGGGTGGTATGGAATAAGTATTGAACTCTAGGTAGACGGCTAAGTCACTTACTCATGTACGGGTATGGAGACAACCTCTAGGCATGCTATAAGATGATGATAAACCGCAATGCTTTGTTTTGTGAAATCTGTTTTTTCTTTTTGGCTTGGACACTTGTTTTTTCTGGTTTGGTTTTGGACTTTGGTTTGAACTCCAGGTTTTGTTTTTTTTTGATTTGGATTCTAGTTTGGACGTTTTCCTTTTGATTTGGACTTTTGATATGGATTTTTGGTTTTCTGGTTTGAATCTGGATTTCGGATTGGATATCGATTAACTTTTTGTCTGGTTTTTGGCTAAAAGGTCGTCAAGTATGGACTATGCTTGGAAAGGGTCCGGAGAGGCCAGGATTCGAGCTAGGACTTGGGCCCCATGTTATCTATCACTTGTTATTTCAGGTCCTCGAGCATGGACTATGCTCGACCTGGGTCCATAGCGATCGGGGTTTGGCTTAGGACTTAAGCCACGACATTATTTAGCGTTCATGGACACAGAACCAGAATACGATGGCATGTTTTGGGGGTAAATATTACCCGCCTTTTGCAAGGCTGTAAACAAGCGGATTTAACTAAATCGATTGCTCAGTTATCGACGATGAATACGATGGGTTTGAATCAAGTGGATGGGGAGAAGACCAGTCATGAATAATATACATGATTAGGAAGCCGGGATTCGGCATGGTCGATAGTCAAAAAGATACGGGATACTCGAAGTATGAGTTTCGAGAAAGGTCGAGTTGATTCGAGATGGTTGGAGTTCTCTTTGAGTCACCCGTGGCTTTACTTCGGGCTTTCACCTAGGTTTTTGGAGTCAAAAAGGCTTTACTTATGGTTTTCAAGGGATCGGCATCTCGTTCTATGGTTGACAAGCATTTGGGAATCAGGTCAGCATTCTAGGGGATCGGCGTCTCTAGTTTGCTTCATGTCGGTGAGTTTCATACTTCAGTTTGGCTGCTTGATTTTAGGATCTGTAAGTATGGGGTCGGTAGGAATTTATGGGATGGGCGTTACGAGTGGATTGGCATCACGAGGGGGTCGGCATCACGAGTGGATCGACATCATGAGTGGGTCGGTATTATGAGTGGATCTGCATCATGAGTGGTTTGGCATGGTTGGGGTAGCTCATGGTCGCCTTCCTCAAAACTCTAGTCGGCATCGATCTCCTAGGTCGGCGTATTGTTCGGGATCGGTGTATTTGCACTAGTTGGGGTCTGTTCTAGCTTTTCTCCAGGTTGGCAAGTGGAGACCAGGTCGGCTAGTATAGGGTCGGCGTTGGAGGAAATGGATTGAGTCGACTATTGTGAATCTTTGGGTCAGCCTTGGAAGGGATCTGGGCGGTGCTAGGAAGGAATTGGATCGGGTCGGCAACCTCAAAACTCTGGGTCGACACATGGATAGGATTGGTGTTCTGAGGGAGGAGGATCGACATTGAGTTACTTTGAGTCCCAGCCTCATTTGCTATGAGTCCCATATAGGCATGCTTTGGATCATCACCTAGGAAATATCAGCTCGGTACATTCTGAACTCTGGGTCGGTCGTAATGACAGATTTGGGATCGGCTACGGTCTTGATGAGCCCGGGCCACTCTGGAAGTCCAGTAACACAGATTTTGCCTATAAATATAGCAGGCGGGACTTCAGAAAAGGGATCTTCATTCTATTTCCCTTCTTCTTCTCCATTAAGCTACTCTGCTATTAATGTTTTAAAAACTCTGGATTGTAACTATAATTGATTCTCATATCAATGAAAAGGAAATTTATGGAGTGGATGTAGGTCAAAACCAGTTGAACCATAATAAATCCTCCGTTATTACTGCTTTCTTTTTAATTTTTACCGTTCTTTATATTTATACTCTCTACATACACTCTATCTATGATATATAACTGTGATTTGGTGCTTTCATCTGGACTTGGGTGTTAGTGACCAATTTTGGCGCTAATAGGTATAAAGGACATTAACTTATTATAAAGGATAGAAAATCTGTATTAAACATCATCAACATTATTTTGAGTAAAGTATATATAACATGGCAAAAATAGTTTAGAGTAAAGCTAAAGATATATGTTCCTTGCATATATATATATATATATATATATATATATATATATATATATATGATTTTGACCGGTTCAATCATTCTAAAAAGGTTTCAAGAAAAATTTAGAGAGCAGTTAGCTCAGATATTTGAAGGGTAGTTAACCCAAAAGAAATTTCGAGCAATCAGCACATTTTAAATCCGGCCAGTCAATCCAGTTTTGGGGCAGTCGGCTAAGAGGACAGCTAGTCCAGAAAGAGAAACCAGCTCTGATATGAACAAATAGTTCATTTATTAGCATAATAGACTTTGCTAAATTTTTAAGAGTAGTTAATACACCATTTTTTTTTACCTATTTTGGGCAGATAGCCCATTATCTAACATAAAAGATATTGCTATAATCAGTTTTAGGACAAATTGTCCAAAAAAGAGCAGATAGCTCAGTGTTTAGAACAAATAGTTCAGATTTTAGATAGATAGTTTCTTTCATTTCCTACTTTAGCATAATGGACATTGCTATATTATTATTATTATTATTATCAGTTGAATAACCAGTTTGGTTGCAGGAAAGGATTTGCAAAATATATGTTTTGAAAAGAGATATTAGTGAGGGGAAACCCGTTCCACTATGTGGCGTGGTTTCACTATTTGTTAGTAAACTGAGATGTAATAAAAATTATTCATGCCATGCTTTAAGTCTAACTCAATGTTTTTCTCCTTAAACTCTCGGGTGCTCAAAATTTGATTTGAGTGGGCTGAGGGTTTAGATTTCCAGGTTTTAGCAGACTTTGATGAGTAAAGCATTCGAAGACGAGTAGGTGGCTCACGGATAGCTAATTTGGGAATTCTGTTTTAAAAAAAATTCCGCTATGTATTAAGATAATTATGTCTATATTTCTTTGATTATCCAGAGGGCATCCTCATATATCACTCTTGGCGTATTGTTGTAAATTATAGTTAATTAATGACTGGAATTATGTTTGGGATTTTTATAACTTGGATATGATTTATATGAAATATAATCATTGAAATTAATGTTTTTGGAAATCTATGATTTTATTCATATTCAAGTGCTTCTGATATTATGGAAACCATTAACACTTCCATATTTCATTACTAGAAGTTAATTATATGGATGACTGCAGCATCCATAGGCTTACCTTTTGGCCTCCAGATAGGGAATGTCACAGGTTTGTCTCAGAGCATGGGTTTATGAAAAATTTAACTAAAAAAAATTTGTTTTGAAAAAAAAAATCCAAAAAAATTGGAGTAAGATTTGGGGTTGAGATAACTCCATAGTAATGTACTTATATTTGTTATACATAAGTATGCACTTTATCTCCTTTCATCTATCTTTGATTAAGTTATCTTTGTGTATCTCATGGGGTTTGAATACAGATATGGATGGTAGAAGAAGTAGAGTTAACCAAGGAGAGGGAAGCATCGAAAGGAGTGTCAGACCTAATGCGTGGAGAGGCCGAGGTTAGGTGGAGAATGATGGTGCAGAAGTCCCTCGGGTCGGAATGGAAGTCATGTATCAGTTTCTCAAGAATATGGTGTGGGCAGAAGTTGCAGCCGCAGTGGTAGGAGGAACTGCTGTAGGAGCAGGGATTCCAGAAGTTCCAGTAGTTGATCATTTCGCTAAGATGAGCTGTGATTATGTGAAGCTAGAAGGGAAGTCGTTTATGGGAACAGAGGAAGCCATTGAAGTGGAGAACTGGTTGTTGTACTACAAAAGGATTTTTGCAGATTTAGGGCTCAATGATGAGTAGAAAAGGAGGTTGGCGTCCAGGCAGCGTCAGGGGACCACATTGTTTTGGTGGAGTAGTGTAACAGCAGCAGTTGATGAGGTGATAGTAACTTAGGAAAATTTCAAAAGGAGATTTCAAGAGAGGTTCATGTCAGTAATGGTTCAGTCGGCTTTGATTAGGCAGTTTTCTGAGCTGGTGTATGTTGCTGAGCATGCCAGGAAGTTCGAAGAGTTGGCCCGGTTTGGGCATGCTTTGGTGGATACCATGTTGAAACGGAATGAGAAGTATATTAGAGGATTGAAGCCAGAATTTGGCTAATGCTACTTTGTTTTATCTTAGAGATCCTTTTGATATTGTTATAGTGATAGCTTTGAGGCAGGAAGAAGGCCTTGAGTCTCTAGAGAAGAGCAAGGCAAAAGTGGTCCAGGTTGGACAGAGCCAGAAGAGGAAGTTCTTTCCCAAGAAAGGTGCTTAGAAGGGTGGAACAACCAAGTAAGCAAAGTCTGAAGTTTTCTACTATAAATGCGATAAGAAAGGGCACTTTGCTAATGAGTGTTACTCAGGGAAAGTGAAGGATGTGGCTAAGCGAAAGAATATAAGGTGTTTTAACTATGACTAGATAGTCCATTATAAGAGCCAGTGCAAGGAGCCTATTAGAGATTGTAAGGGCAAGGTGTATGTAATAGAGTTTGCCGCTTCTAAGCCAACAACCCAGGAGAAGGGAAATTCAGTTCTTTAGGGAAAGCTTCAAATTCATGGCATGTATTTTAGCATTTTATTTGATACTAGTGCATTGAATTCTATTATATCTAGATGTTTGATAGATAAGCTTAACCTTGAAACCACATATTTAGTTACTTCCTTACGGGTGGCGAATCCAATAGGAGGGTATGCAACTCTAGTGTTGAGGTGTGACTAGTTTGAGTTTGACTAGTTATGTCATACTTTTGAGCGCAGTTTGCATATGTTTGATTCTATGGGGTTTGGGATCATCCTAGGTATGGATTGGTTAAGTGAGTACAATGCTAAGATATTTTTCCAAGGTAGGAAGATATCTCTTTGTCACCCAGATTGTAGCGATCGGATTGTTTTCAACATAGGAGGTTCTAGCGGTGCAGTATTTACTTTGTTGGGTGCGTTGGATTCAAATGATGAGTTGAGTTGAGTTTTCATGGTTAGAGTATTCACAGACGTGTTTGAGCCTGTAGTTGGATTGCCAACAAAATGAGCTATTGAGTTTCGGACAGATATGATTTTGAGAGCAGAATTGGTGGGTAGACCGCCAAGCAGGATGAACCCTTCAGAGATGAGGGAGTTAAAGGTGTAGTTAGTGGACTTAGTAGGCAAGAGTTTTGTCCAACCGAACACTTTTTCGTGGGGTGCAGCGGCAGTGTTTGCTAAGAAGCCGGACAGGTCGTTGAGGCTATATGTTGATTATCATAAGTTGAATGAGAGGACAATAAAGAATCAATATTCATTGCCTAGGATTGACAAATTGTTCAACCAACTAAGTGGAGCAAAGGTATTTTCTTAGTTTGATTTGGCAATAGGTTTTCATCAGCTCAGAGTAGGAGAGGATAGTATACATGTGACGACATTCAGGACCAGATATGGATCATACAAATGGTTAGTTATGCCATTCAGACTGATGAATGCTCCGACTTTCTTTGTGATTTGATGAATCAGATTTTCCAAGAGCACTTAGATAGGTTTGTGCTGGTTTCATACATGATATCTTGATTTACTCCAAGAATGAAAGAGAGCATGAAGTTCATCTTAGAGTAGTGCTTCAGACACTGAGGCAACATTAGATGAAAGCTAAATTTTTGAACTGTTACTAAAAAAAGAAGGATGTGAAGTTTCTCGGTCATTTCGTCATAGAGGAAGGTTATAAGTAGATCCGACTAAAATCGAGGCAATGAATAGTTGGAAGAGACCCGAGACAATAACCAAGATTAAGAGTTTCCTTGGGTTGGCTGGTTATTATCGGGGATTCATTAAAAATTTCTTGCAGATAGTAGCACTGATGACTAGGTCGACGAGGAAGGATGGTGAAGTTTGTGTGGACCGATAAGTGAAAGGAAGCATTCCAGAGATTGAAACACTTATTGACCCATGCACCTGTGTTGGTAGTTCCAAAGGGGAATCGAGACTTGGTAGACTATAACACTACACGTGGGACATGATTAGGAGCTGTGCTGATGCAGAGAGGTAAATTGATTGCCTATGCTTCTAGACAGCTTAGACCGCATGATGTCAGATATCCAATGCATGATATAGAGTTAGCTGTTGTGATTTATGCTTTGAAGGTGTGGAGATATTACTTTTTGGGAGAAAGGTTTGAGTTGTTTACAGATCATAAGTCACTGAAGTATTTGTTCTCTCAGAAGAAGCCAAACATGAGACAGTAGAGATGGTTGGAATTCATAGCCGCTTATGATTTTGGGATTGAGTACACACCAGGGAAAGGCAACCGGGTTGCAGATGCACTTAGCATGAAACATCAGAATGCAGTGTTGGCAATGATGGCTGAGTGGAAATATTTAAAAGCATTAGCAGACTGCACATTGCAGTAGAGATCCGAGGCAGGGTCTAGTGGTGATACAGTTGTATTGTTGTGTTTAGAAGTTCGAACAGTTTTGATTGAACGAATTTCTTCTAAGCAGATAGAGGATCCAATATTAGCTGAATGGATCAGTAAGCTAAAGGAAGGAACCAAGATCGATGACTTGAAAGATTTCAGTCTTAACCAGGATGGGTGGTTGAGAAAGAAAGGAAGATTATGTGTTCCAAGTGTAGGTAACATAAGAAAGGAAGTGTTAGATGAATGCCATTGTTCGAAGTTCACTATACATCTCAGAGGTATCAAGATGTATCATGATATGAAGAGGAGTTTTTTCTCTAAAGGAACGAAGTGGGTGTTGGTTTGTGTATAAGGCATGCTTGAATTGCCAAAAGGCAAAGGCCGAACACCAGAAACCGAGTGGTTTGCTTCAACCGTTAGGTATTCCAGTGTGCAAGTAGGATTCTATTTTTATGGACTTCATAGACGGGTTGCCAAGATCGTACAGGGAAATGAAAGTATATGGGCTATGGTAGACAGATTGACCAAGAGTATCCATTTCATTCCAGTTAAGTCAACTAGGACGGCACCTGTTTTAGCAAGGTTGTTCATGAAGAATGTGGTTAGATTACATGGTGTTCCTAACAGCATAGTTAGTGATAGAGATTCCTTGTTCACTAGCGAGTTTTGGAAAAGTCTGCATGAAGTTTTGGGAAACAAGCTTATGATGAGTATCTCTTACCATCCACGGATAGATGGGAAACGGAAAGAGTTAACAATATCTTAAAAGATCTATTGAGAGCTTATGTTCTGGACTATGGGGGATCATAGAAGGACCATTTGCATCTGGTCGAATTTTCGTATAACAACAGTTATCAGTCTAGTATTGGGATGGCACCATTTGAAGATTTGTATGGAAGGCCATGCAATTCTCCTGTTTGTTGGTTGGAGACCGGGGATAGGTTGATTCTTGGTCCAGATTTAGTTAGAGAAGCTATAGAAAAGATTGAGGTCATTCGAGCTGGGATGAATGAGGCTCCGTCTAGGCAGAAAAGTTATGCAGATAAAAGATGGAAAGATGTGGGGTTCTTAGTTGGGGACCAGGTTTTTGTCAAAGTATCACCGATGAAGGGTGTGCTTAAATTTGGGAAGTTGGGGAAGTTATCTCCTAGGTTCATAGGACCGTTCCCTATTCTTTGGAGGATTGGAAAGCTCGCATATAGACTTGAGTTCTCGAGCAGTTTAGCAGGTTTCCATGATGTTTTTCATGTTTCTCATCTCAGAAAGTGTATTAGAGACTTGGAAACTGCTATTATAGTGGTAGAACCGAACTTGCCCATAGTGAGGAAGCAAGTTCGCATTGCTGCAAGAGATAAGAAGAGGCATAGAACCAAGGCGGTTAGATTAGTCAAAGTCCAGTTAAGTGACGATGATAGAGACTATACTTAGGGGGTTGAGGGCAGGATTAGAGATACTATCCTGACTCGTTGTGACGACCCACCTTATTCTCCACAATAAGATGCATCATTTTAAGAAAGAAAGGGATAGAAAAGAGAAAAGATAGAGAAGAAAGAAAGAACAACATTAGAATCTCAACAGCAAAATGAATAAATTATATTAATCACATAATATATTACACAGTATCATATACATCAGAGTTACACAGCTTATACAACACATACTAGACAGTTATAAACACCTGTCTAGTTATACAACTCAATACACAACACAGATAACAACACAGCAGAACTATATATCTACAACGATGAAGCCTGCTGCTCCATATCTCTTCCAGAATTCGTCAAAACTAACCTGAATCCATTGGCTACTCGTAAAAATTTGAGTACCCAAGAGTTTAAGAAAACAGAATAAACTCCGGGGTCAAACATGGGTCTAGTGTGAGTAAACGGTTAAAGTTGCTTAACTTTAAAAACCTTTTGAAAGAAAAGGTATCACGTAAGACTACCCACACATAAACATGGGTAAGTTTTTACCTTACGCTAACCAAAACATTTGATAGGTAATCCAGTGATATTATAATAGGGTCTAGGATTTTCAAATAAATAAGAAATTGCTGAAATTGTTACAAGACTAAATTCAAGGTACTAGCCACAAAAGTGGGTAATACAATTAAAACTGTAAGGGCACATAGGAAGAATGAGTTTCCATCAATGGCAGGGCTACGAGGGTACCGCCCGTCACAGTACGGGGCCTAAATCACCGTACCGAGGATTACTCCCAATCTCCTGCAACACAAAGCCAGAACCATTCCTTATCGAACGGTTCCGAACAAGACAACCCCGCGGTTGTAGCTAGCAATCGCCCACACAGCCGAATAAAAAGGGACTCTAGATAAGGGTTTATCTCGTCCTACTTGGGCATGATCCACTTAGCCTTGCTGCACCTCCCCTATTTTAGCCATTCCCGGTTGATGAGGCTTGAGACTACGATTAACTTTATAGAACACATCTATCTTAGAATGCTCATCGTCCACCTGACGATGTTCTGAAAGCAATTAATCCATACAAGTTCGTTACGGGTTAGAACGAAACCGAAGTCATTATCTCGTTACACTCATTTTGGAATCACCCTCAAAGTTAACGACGATAACCCTTGCACTCTGAATCTTCATCTTAACTTGGGATTCACAACCTGTCGTTAATTTGGATCGATGTGGTTTTCGGATATCCAAATCTGGAAACCCGATCCCGGTCTCATCAAAATCCAAAACACCATCTTTTAGGTCCAAGTTGTTTTAAAGTTAAAACAATTCAATTATATTATCTAAGTATACACAGACAGATAATTCATATCATCATCACAAACAGATAATTCACATTATCATCATAAACAGATAATTCACATTATCATCACACTTCAACCAAAGCATCTCATATCATATATCACACATATCTCATCAGAGATATCAAACAATCAAGGCATTCAATATCAATCAGCCATCCATAAGCAATGATTAATCACACATCTTTAATTAATTTAAAATGAATTAAACTAATTACTTCATCTCTAATTAATTTAAAATAAATTAAATTAATTACTTCCATCACAATAAATCTTACTTACTTAACCATTAATTAAACCAATTAATTAGTCATCATCTTAATTAATCAACCTTGATTAGTTATCCCTTAATTACATTAAGTAATTAACCATTAATTAATTATACAAATAATTATCTTCAAACCATTAAGTAATTATCCTTAATTACTTCATTTACTATAATTAATTACATTAATCCTTAATTAATTACTATTAATTAATTACCTTATAATCACTTATTACTGATTAATTAATCTTAATTAATCAATCCTTAATTACTTTCAATAATTATATTAATTAATGATTCTTAATTAATTACTTCCATTAATCAACTTTAATTAATCATAAATAGTAATTACCATCCTCTAATTACTTACCTTAATTAATGAACTCTTTAATTAATTATACCAATCCTTTGATTAATTACACCAAGTAATTAATCCGTAATTACTTCTACTAAGTAATTATCCTTTAATTACTTTCCATTAAGTTATTTCCTTTAATTAATTACATCTTGTAATTATACATTAATTACTTACCTTAAGTAATTACACTTATCCATCTCATTAAGTAATTATACTTAATCAATCACCTAATGATTATCTTAATTTAATCAACCCATTTGATTAACTCAAATTAATCACACTTATTTGATTAATTAAAATCGGGTAATTCATCCTTAAATTACCCCCTTTTAAATAAATTAATCAATCTTTAATTATAGATTAATTAATTCTTAATTATCAATTAATAAACCTTAATTATCAATTAATAAAACTTAATAATCAATTAATTAATCCTTATTTAATCAATTAATCAATTCTTAATTACAATTAATTAAACCTAAATAATAGTTAATTAATCCTTAATTAACTTTAATTATAGATTAGAAATTTATTAATTATTATTTAATAAAACTTAATTACAAATTAATTACTTCTTAATTACCAATTAATTAATTTAATTACTATTTAATCAATCTTAATTACTTAATTAATTAATTTCTAATCATTAATTAATTATCTCTAATTATCTAATTAATAATTCTTAATTATAAATTCATTAACCTCTAATTAATTAACTTATAACTCTTAGTTATTAATTTTAAATAAATTAATTAAATCAATTAATTACTCTTAATTAATTCCTTAATTAATTCTTAATCATTATTCATTAAATTAATTAATCATACTTAATTTTCTTAATTACCAATCCACCACAAACCTACTAACACCAAAAACATTCTCGTGCACATGCACCAGCATCGAAATCACTTTCCCCCTTCGATGAACTCTCCAGCATAACGAATATCATCACTGCAACCTCCTCCGATCATCAAACCACACTCACCTGCATCGCATCAAATTCGAGCTACCCAGTTAAAAATTGGAACCAATTGCCATGGTCAAAATCCACCTCAAAGTTGCTCCTCTGACCATCAGGCGACGAGCATCTCCGGCCACCTCATCTCCGTTCATCCACGAACCTACCCCCAGAGTTAATTTGAACTCGATGCATCAGAGAAGTAGTAGTACTTCACTTTCCAAGATAGACCAAAACTAGGTTTACAACCTAGATCACCTTACCGCCGACGCAACGGCCATCAGAAACCCCTCCTGCATTTTTGTCCAACAACCCAATCACTTAACTAGCTCCAACAGGAACCACGACCTCTCTAGTCACCAAGATCATCAGAATTCGACCAGAAATCAAATTCCAGACAACCCTAAAATTCACATTCAATACTTCGCTTAAAATTGTGATTTTGATTTTAAAAATCATATCTTCCCTAGACAATTCAAGTTAAGTATTTGAATCAGAGAATTGTATCAATTGATTTTAACATATTTATAATTTTTTACTGTAAATCTTAATTTC
Source organism: Allium cepa (assembly GCA_030765085.1). Lineage (NCBI taxonomy): Eukaryota > Viridiplantae > Streptophyta > Magnoliopsida > Asparagales > Amaryllidaceae > Allium > Allium cepa. The sequence goes on from CM060934.1 coordinate 920,876,517, forward strand.
CAGTTACTATATATATAAACATGTTTAAACTATTTTTAGATCCAAGTTTAAGTTTAAACAAACTAAAGTTGTTTGAAAACTACGGCCTAAAGAGAGATCAGAGAAGAGAAAAGTGGAATTTGAACTAAATTTAACTCTGTAATATAAAACAGAGAAGAACATGAATGTAACAGACATTGTATACATAAATAAAATCATATACACAGAATTATACACTCATTTAAACACATGCAGGCAACATCATCATAGAGATTTCATAAGCAACCATCAGTCATCTAATTAAACTCTTAATTTAAAGGTTTACTCACCTTTTTGAAAAGCAGAAGTTTTTGAAACTGGAATGAGATCTGCATGTTTTATTTATGATTCCAGAAAACTTGTATTGCTTTGTTTTTTTGATTTTCTGAAAGATTTGCCTTGCTTGTAACTTAAAAAGTGAAATGCTTAGTTGATTGAGATGATTCAAACTTTGATTACTAGTTGCATGCTTGAACTTTTGAAAACATGTTGTTGTTGCAGGCTTTGATAAAAGAGGTTACAGGTTTTGTTCTTGAGGAAATCACAGCGTTTGTCTTTTGGTTTGCTTGAAAATGGATTTACAGGTTTGAGCATTGATTTGAAAAGAATGTTTACGGGCTTTTGTATTTTGGTTTGGAAATGAATTACAGGGCTTTGTGCATAAACAGTTTACAGGTTGAGAAATTCCATATTTGAAAGTTGTTTGAACTGAGAAGATCACAGGGATTTGAAATGTTTTAAGGAGATTGCTTTCAGGCTTTGGTAATTTGATTACAAGCTATGGAAAAATGGTTTACAGATGTTATAAATTTGATCTGAGTTTTCTTTGCAGGTTGAGTTTCTCTTTGTTTTTAGAAAAATGAGAATATAAAAAGGAAATGAAGAGGAAGATAGATATTTATATAAGTTAATTTAGATTTTAATAAAAATAAAAGAAAATTAAAATAAATGTGACACTTGTCTCATACCTTAATTTCTTAACACATGTTACTTTAAGTGGTTTAGATCTTAACACTTGTAATAATTCATTTTTCTATATTATTTAAAATGATTTTAAAAGTCTTTCTTATTAAATTCCTAATTAACAAATACATTTATATAGATTTATAAATGCTTTCTAAATTTATATAAATACAATCTTTAGAGAAAATAGAATATAAACCAATTAAATAAAAGTCATATATAATATTTTAAACTCATTTTCAAATGCTATTTTAAAAAGCTTTTGTATTTATTTCTATTAAATAAAACTTTTCCAAATTTCTATAAATAATCTTTTCTAATGAAAATAATATAAAAGAAATCTTATTTTAAATAAAAACTCATTCATATAATTTAAATCATAATTATATTATTATTTTTATTTTAAGATATATATTCTTTTAAATTTAATTTTTAAATCCAATTTCAATTTCAATTTCAATTTAAAATCCAATTTGAAACCAATTTAAATAAATATTAATTTTAAACAAACACGTTATTAAATTTGTAAATAATTATTCTATTTTAAAATAAATTTAAATACACACATATATATACATATTTAATTAAACACTTATTAAATAATAACACAAACTAAATAATAATTCCTATTTAAAAATCAATTTATTTATACAATAACACAAACTAAATAATAAAACCTATTTAAAAATCAATCTATAACCATAATTAAAAACATCACATTATTAATTAATTGGTTATTTATATTTGAAAATAACAACTTTATCAATTTTAAACAATTTAATTAAGAGATTATCACATTTTAAATTCCTTGAAATTCCGAGATATCACATTCCTCCCCCCTAAAAGAATTTCTTCCTCGAAATTTAAAAAAAAAGATAATCCAGTATTTTTATTTTATTTCAACCATTCAAGCATACATATCAGCCACATAATCAATCAAACAATCAATTTCATCCAAACGATCAATTCAATCCAAACAAACAATTCTAGCTATCTGGACATCGGTCCGGATAAGCTTCCTAAAATTTCCCCGTGTTTCCCAAGTACAGACACAGGAATACTCGCTCTACTAAATCCAAACTAGCTATACTATTAAGCTACTGAGCTCCTACTCATCTAGATCTATAATCTGCATAAGGTATCAGACCACAGACAAGACTGATCAACAACCAAACCCTTCTGAACTACTGGTTCCAAAACCAGTGATGGATTATACACGTACAACCTCAAAGATACGTGAAAAACTTTGAATCCCAGTCTTCCAAACTGGCAATTCAACCCTTATAAGCCAAACACTTATTCCTTACAAAAAATCAGGGAAAAAAACCAATATACCTTGGAGCTAACCTCACAATCTTATCAAATCTTATTGTTCCCTTTACCGGAGAAATAACAACAAAGTCTCCAACTTCGAATTCCAAATTCCTCCGTCTCTAATCCACAGAACTCTTCTAACGATCCTAGGCTGTCTAAAGATCCTTTCTGATCAGCTCAGCCTTCGTTGATGCCTCTAGAAACAAACTGGATCAAAACAACTCAACAAACTGATCCTCACAAGATCTACCCAAAATCAAGATCAAACTCTACTATCAACAGTAGAAAACTACTATTCCTATCCGAAAAAGATAGAACATGATCACTCGCCAACTTGCCTCAGATCTTGAAAAATTTCCTGTAGAAGTTCTCTAATCCAAAACACTGCAACTTCCGATTGCTTCCACTCTAGAACATCTGCCACCTTGCTTCCGCTGCACAACTCTGATCTGGAACAAATGAGAAGGCTGTCGAAGTTCATAAGCACGGACTAGACAGCACACCCCGAAAATATGATTCAACAGATCCATAAAGAGAAAACTCAGAAGTTCCAAGACATACTGAGCTACTTCACCAAATCCTCATCCTAGGAGACATCCTTCTACCCAGCTGAATCACCGTTATAACTCCATGAACCAAGTCGATACGAAATCGATCTCCAATGCAGATAAATCTCTGACTTCCCTGAAGACATCCGAAAAAATCTTTGACAACTCTATAACTCAAGAGAACACTCAAACTATCGCAAGTCACTTTTGCGATCCTATTCAATCCAATATCCACAGATATTGTTCCCTCTTTACAAATCAGAACAGCTTATCCTCGATCAACCCATCGAAGAAACGGTTCCACTTTGCTGCTTCTGATCTCCACCTCTAGGAAACTGCTAAGCCAAAAGATCTTCCTGCTAGCACACAGAACACCACCTAGCTGCATCACTGCCTTAGATACCAAAGACTCCTATCCAAAGCTCCTTGAAAAACTTGGACCTCAGACAAAACACAAACATCCAGCTGAACTTAGCTACAATCACCGAAGCAGACACACTTCCTTAAACTCGCTATGAAAGAAAACATCTTCAAAAACATCCATAGTCACTGCGTCTCATCATGCAGCTACTACTTCCTGAGGTTGCCAAGAAACTATCACTTGCTTCTGCCTAATTGATAGATCCAAACTCTCAAAAATCCGCTCATACGAGCGCGATCATCTTACACTTCAAAAATGAACTCCGAACCTTTAAAAGGTTTCCTTCAGAGATCAATGAAATCCTTACACCAAGCTGCAAATCTTACTCGAGACGGTATTAGGTCTACAGTCTCGACACTCCAACCTCAAACATTCAAACTCCAACCATTGGTAGTCGTGCTACACACCACTACCTTATCTACCTTTATAACTGATGTTGGAAAACCCGAACAGGTAACCCAACAAATAGGTAGAAATATATATATATATATATATATATAAATTAAATATACGCTTTCTCAATAAAGACACCACTCTAGAGCCTACGTATTTGCTCAACATACGCTTTGATACCAAATGTGACAACCCGCCTTATTCTCCACAATAAGACGCATAATTCTAAGAAAGAAAGGGATAGAAAAGAGAAAATATAGAGAAGAAAGAAAGAACAACATCAGAATCTCAACAGCGGAAAGAATAAATTATATTAATCACATAATATATTACATAGTATCATATACATCAGAGTTACACAGCTTATACAACACATACTAGACAGTTATAAACACATGTCTAGTTATACAACTTAGTATACAACATAGATAACAACACAGAGATCAACACATCGGAACTATATATCTACAACGCTGAAGCCTCCTGCTCCATATCTCCTCCAGAATTCGTCAAAACTAACCTGAATCCCTTGGAAACTGGTAAAAATTTAAGTACCCCAGAGCTTAAGAAAACAAAATAAACTCCGGGTCAGATATTGGTCTGGTGTGAGTAAATAGTTAAAGTTGCTTAACTTTAAAAACCTTTTGAAAGAAAAGGTATCACGTATGACTCCCTACACATAAACATGGGTAAGCTTTTACCTTACGCTAACCAAAACATTTGATAGGAAATCCAGTGATATTATAATAGGGTCTAGGGTTTTCAAATAAATGAGAAATACCTGAAACTGTTACATGATTAAATTCCAGCTACTAGCCACAAAAGTGGGTAATACAATCAAAACCATAAGGGCACGTAGGAAGAATGGGTTTCCATCAATGGCAGGGCTATTACGGTACCGCCCGTCATAGTACGGGGCCTAGATCACCGTACCGAGGATTACTCCCAATCCCCTGCAACACAAAGCCGAAACCATTCCTTACTGAACAGTTCCTAAGAAAGACAACCACGCGGTTGTAGCTAGCAACTGCCCACACAGCCAAATAAAAAAGGACTATAGACAGGGGTTCATCTCGTCCTACTTGGGCATGACCCACTTAGCCTTTCTGCACCTCCCCTGTTTTAGTCATTCCCGGTTGATGAGGCTTGAGGCTACGATTACCTTTATAGAACACATCTATCTTAGAATGCTCATCGTCCACCTGACGATGTTCTGAAAGCTTTCAATCCATACAAGTCTGTTCCGGGTTTGAACGAAACCGAAGGCATTATCTCGTTACACCCATTTTGGAATCACCTTCAGAGTTAACGACGATAACCCTTGCACTATGAATCTTTATCTTCACTTGAGATTCACGACCTACCGTTAATTTGGATCGATATGGTTTTTGGACGTCCAAATCTGGAAACCCGATCCCGGTCTCATCGAAATCCAAAACACCATCTTTTAGGTCCAAGTTGTTTTAAAGATAAAACAATTCAATTCTATTATCTATATACACATAGATAGATAATTCATATCATCATCACAAACACATAATTCACATTATCATCATAAACAGATAATACACATTATCATCACACTTCAACCAAAGCATCTCATATCATATATCACACATATCTCATCGGAGATATCAAACAATCAAGGCATTCAATATCAATCAGCCATCCATAAGGAATGATTAATCACATATCTATAATTAATTTAAAATGAATTAAAATAATTACTTCATCTCTAATTGATTTAAAATAAATTAAATTAATTACTTTCATCACAATAAATCTTGCTTACTTAACATTAATTAAACCAATTAATTAATCATCATCTTAATTAATCAACCTTGATTAATTATCCCTTAATTACATTAAGTAATTAACCCGTAATTAATTATACAAATTAATTATCTTCAAACCATTAAGTAATTATCCTTAATTACTTCATTGACTATAATTAATTACATTAATCCTTAATTAATTACTATTACTTAATTACTTTATAATCACTTATTATTGATTAATTAATCTTAATTAATCAATCCTTAATTACTTTCATTAATTACATTAATTAATGATCCTTAATTAATTACTTCCATTAATCAACTTTAATTAATCACAAACAGTAATTAACATCCTGTAGTTACTTACCTTAATTAATTAACTCTTTAATTAATTATACCAATTCTTTGATTAATTACACTAAGTAAGTAATCCTAATTACTTCTACTAAGTAATTATCCTTTAATTACTTTCCATTAAGTAATTTCCCTCAATTAATTACCTTCTATAACTATACATTAATTACTTACCTTAAGTAATTACACTTATCCATTTCATTAAGTAATTATACTTAATCAATCACCAAATGATTATCTTAATTTAATCACCCCATTTGATCAATTCAAATTAATCACACTTATTTGACTAATTAAAATTGGGTAATTCATCCCTTAATTACCCCCTTTTAAATAAATAAATTAATTATTAATTAGAGATTAATTAATTCTTAATTATCAATTAATAAACCTTAATTATCAATTAATAAAACTTAATAACCAATTAATTAATCCTTATTTAATCAGTTAATTAATTCTTAATTACAATTAATTAAACCTAAATAATAGTTAATTAATCCTTAATTAACTTTAATTAAAAATTAAAAATTTCTTAATTATTAATTAATAAATCTTAATTATTAATTAATAAAACTTAATTACCAATTAATTACTTCTTAATTACCAATTAATTAATTTAATTACTAATTAATCAACCTTAATTACTTAATTAATTTATAATCATTAATTAATTATCTCTAATTGTCTAATTAATAATTCTTAATTATAAATTAATTAACCTCTAATTAATTAACTTATAGCCCTTAATTATTAATTTTAAATAAATTATTAAATCAATTAATTACTCTTAATTAATTCTTAATCATTATTAATTAATTTAATTAATCATACTCAATTTCCTTAATTAACTTTATTAATTTCAAGATAATAAACTTTAATATTCTTAAGATAAAACATTATCTTAATATGTGCCTTTATTAACATTTTTATTTTTAAACCATTTTAACTAATTTTAATTAACTATACTTAATTAAATCAATAATTAAGTTTTAAAATAAAATAATCATTTTAACTTGATAAATTAAAGTTATCAAAATATAAATTTTAAAAATACTTAAAACATTTATCTATTAATAGTTTTAAAAGCTAGTTTCAAATTTGAATTTAAAACTTACCTTTATATAACCTTTTAAAAATTCTAATTCTTAACTTAATTCTAAATTCACTTTAAATTTACTTAACAAGTTTAAAATTTAACAAACTTCAATTTCTTAATCAAAATGTTTAAGGAAACATTTATTTTTAGGAAGGATGGAATTCAAAAATCAAGATTCATTGCAAAAGTTTAAAACTTCCTTTATTTAAAATTGAAACTTGTTTTATAAAAACTTTTAGAAGCTTTCGAAAATTTCTTTTAAATCAAATTACTTCAGCTTGAATCTCGAGAACCACTCGAGTCATTCCAATTACAAATCTTTTCTTATCAAAAGTTTAGTATAAATTTTAATTTTTTTAAAACCTGAAACGACACAACAGCTACAGGTTTAACACTCCAGCTACTCGAGTTCCCACTCGAGACACAAACTCAAAAGCACGATGCTTCCTTCGAGTCGCAACCAAACCCAATCCACTACAAACCTACTGACACCAAAAACATTCTCGTGCACCAGCATCGGAATCACTTTCCACCTCCGATGAACTCTCCAGCATAACGAATATCATCACTGCAACCTCCTTCGATCAACAAACCACACTCACCTGCGTCGCATCAAATTCGAGCTACCTAGTTAAAAACTGGAACCAACTGCCAAGGTCAAAATCCATCTCGAAGTCGCTCCTCTGACGATTAGGCGACTAGCATCTCCGGCCTCCTCATCTCCGTTCATCCAGGAACCTACCCCCAGAGTTACATCGAACTCGATGCATCAGAGAAGTAGTAGTACTTCACTTTCCAAGCTAGACCAAAACTAGGTTTACAACCTAGATCACCTTACTATTGACGCCACGGCCATCAGAAACCCCTCCTGCATTTTTGTCCAACAACCCAATCACTTAACAAGCTCCAACAGGAACCACGACCTCTCCAGTCACCAAGATCATCAGAATCCGACCAGAAATCAAATTCCAGACAACCCTAAAATTCACATTCAATACTTCACTTAAAATTGTGATTTTGATTTTAAAAATCATATCTTCCCTAGACAATTCAAGTTAAGTATTTGAATCAGAGAATTGTATCAATTGATTTTAACATATTTATAAATTTTTACTGTAAATCTTAATTTCCAGTTACTATATATATAAACATGTTTAAACTATTTTTAGATCCAAGTTCAAGTTTAAACAAACTAAATTTGTTTGAAAACTACAACTTAAAGAGAGACCAGGGAAGAGAAAAGTGGAATTTGAACCAAAATTTAACTCTATACTATAAAACAGAGAAGAACATGAATGTAACAGACATTGTACACATAAATAAAATCATATACAAAGAATTATACACTAATTTAAAACATGTAGGCATCATCATCACAGAGATTTCACAAGCAACCATCAATCATCTAATTAAACTCTTAATTTAAAGGTTTACTCACCTTTTTGAAAAGCAAAAGTTTTTAAAACCGGAATGAGATCTGCATGCTTTTATTTATGATTCCAGAAAACTTATATTGCTTTGTTGTTTTGATTTTTTGAAAGCTTTGCCTTGCTTGTAACTTAAAAACTAAAATGCTTAGTTGATTGAGATGATTCAAACTTTGATTACTGGTTGCATGCTTGAACTTCTGAAAACATTTTGTTGTTGCAGGCTTTGATAAAAGAGGTTACAAGTTTTGTTCTTGAGGAAATCACAGGGTTTGTGTTTTGGTTTGCTTGAAAATGGATTTACAGGTTTGAGCATTGATTTGAAAAGAATGTTTATAGGCTTTTTATTTTGGTTTGGAAATGAATTACAGGGCTTTGAGCATAAACAGTATACAGGATTGAGAAATTCTAGATTTGAAAGTTGTTTGAAATGAGAAGATCACAAGGATTTGAAAATGTTTTGAGGAGATTGCTTTCAGGATTTGGTAATTTGATTACTAGCTTTGGAAAAATGGTTTACAGATTTTGTAAATTTGATCTGAGTTTTCTTTGCAGGTTAAGTTCCTCGTTTTGTTTTAGAAAAATGAGAATAGAAAAAAGGAAATGAAGAGGAAGATAGATATTTATATAAGTTAATTTAGATTTTAAAAAAGATAAAAGAAAATTAAAATAAATGTGAAACTTGTCTCATACCTTACTTAATTTCTTAACACATGTTACTTTAAGTGGTTTAGATCTTAACACTTGTAATAATTCATTTTTTTATATTATTTAAAATGATTTTAAAAGCCTTTCTTACTAAATTCCTAATTAACAAATACGTTTATATAAATTTATAAATGCTTTCTAAATTTATACAAGTACAATCTTTAAAGAAAATAAATATAAACCAATCATGATTTAAATAAAAATCATATATAATATTTTAAACTCATTTTTAAATGCTATTTTAAAAGCTTTTGTATTTATTTCCATTAAATAAATATTTTTCCAAATTTCTATAAATAAATTTTCTTTAAAGAAAATAATATAAAACAAATCTTATTTTAAATAAAAAATCATTCATATAATTTAAATCCTAATTATATTATATTTTTATTTTAAGATATATATATTCTTTTAAATTCAATTTTTAAATCCAAATTCAAATTCAATTTCAATTTAAAATCCAATTTAAAATCAATTCAAATAAATATCAATTTTAAAAAACACATTATTAAATTTATAAATAATTATTCTATTTTAAAATCAATTTAAATACATACATATATACATATTTGATTAAACACTTATTAAATTAGAAAACAATAAGTATATTAAAAATTTATTTATACAATAACACAAACTAAATAATTATTCTTATTTAAAAATCAATCTATAACCATAACTAAAAACATCACATTATTAATTAATTGGTTATTTATATTTGAAAATAACAACTTTATCAATTTTAAACAATTTAATTAAGATATTATCATATTTTAAATTCTTTGAAATTCCGGGATTTCGCACTCGTTTTGATAGTATGTTTAACCTTCTTGTTTGTTTTGAGCCTTATTGAAATTTCGAAGATGAAATTCTTTAAGGAAAGGAGTCTGTAACTCCCCAGATTTTTGATAACATTATTCAGGAGATTTGGTTTGATAAACTAAATAAAACAATGTGTTGATAAGGGGATTGAGATTTGACTTAATTAAGGTAGCCGTGCCTTTTAACAAATAAATTGAAAGAAATGTTTTAAACAAATTAGAGGAGGGGTATTATAGGAAAGAGATCATTCCTATATTGTCTTCCTTAGGCCTTGTATTTTAAAACGCAGGTTCATTCTCACTTTCAAAAATTTAAAAGCTTGGCCGACCACCAATAACGAAGGAAGAAGAAGAGGAAACAAAAGAGAAGCTGAAGTAAAGAAAATTCAAATCAAACTTATTTAAATCTCAAGCTCCTTAATCATTAAAGCAAAAATGTGAACAATGTTTACATCTCTAAATAATTTTGGTTTCGATTTTAAGGTTAATTGCAAATGATTTTGTGAGGATTTGCCATATGTTTGAATGATAAAAAGATTATATATACATGTTGTGATTTATATATGTTCATATATATTTTATGACATGTTTTGAGATAAAACCCTATTAAATAACATCCGTTAGCCTTGTGAATTTTTGTGGTGATCTAAAAATTTATTGTAGAGATGGGTTTCAATTTTTAGAATTTTGTGGAATTATGATGAATTTCTAAGGAAAAAAAGACTAATCTGGATTATAATATTATTTACAGGAAAAATAATTATAGTTTGGATTTGAAAATTTTATATGTTGAAGAGAATATATTATTTTATTTTCTAGAATTTTTCCAAGATTTTTCAAGGTGTTTTAATAGTTATATAAAATTATTTAAGGCGTGGGACTTAAATGTTTTATATAATTATAAAGGAGAAAAGTGATTTTTCAAAATTATTCAAATTCCATATAAGGACAGTCGGCATCACTTGTTAATATAAAATTATAGCAACCAATCATATTTCAAAAAACGAGGCAGGTGGTTTACAAAAGAATAGTTTTAAAGCACAAATAAATAGTCTTTCTTCTATTTCAATCCTTTCGGCAGAGCTTCTACCTTCATTCCAGACCATCCGACAAAGTCGAAAGGTATCAAATCTTTCAGCTAGGTCAATAACCAATGCACAAGGTATCAAGCAACTGGTACATAGTGGATTGGATGGAGTTGAAAGGTTTAAGAACGAAGGTTTTAGCTTTTGAAAGGAATGTAGTTATGTTTTGGTTTAAAGAAAATACGCCTGCTAACTTTTGACAAAGAGCCTTCGAAATTGTCAAAAAGATTTAAAACAAAAAGGTTTCAATTGGTTTTCTTTCTTGTTTTAAAATGAAACCTTCCTACAAGGTCGAAAGGTATAGCTTTCCACTAGGCCAAAAGCTTAGTTACCGCTTCCTAACCTTTTGACACAGATGGAGTCAAAGGTTATCTTTGTTTTCTTAAACTCGCTGCCTCTCTCCAGTGATTTCGAAGGGTTGGTTCCAACACCAACATTTCATTGTTTTCGAACAATTTTGAAAGGTTTTATAAAGGTTTCAAAGAAGGTGCTTTCGTCTCCAATGTTTTCTTGATCCTTTTTCATAATCCAAATTTTTTAAGTCGAAACGTTTTAAAGGTTCCAAAGTAGTTAATTTCGATTTGTTTAGCAAGGTTTTCCACCTGTTTTAAATTGAACCTAATGTCTTCGAAAGGTTTTGAGTTACTTCGCTTTCAAATGGTTTCGGAAGGTAGGAATTTTTGACAAGGTCGAATGGTATGGTTTTGCGATGTTTTTGAAAGGCTAAGGTTTAAAAGAATTAAAAGGCGGGTGTCATATGTTTTGAAGCTTGTAAAAGGAAAGCATTTAAAAGGTTTAGAAGGAGTTACCTTCAATGATTTCGAAAGGTTTATTAAAATATAAAAAGGAGTTACCTTCAATACTTTCAAAGGGTTTTGTAAATGGTTTTAAGGAGTTGCCTTCTACGTTTTTGAAAACTTGTTTAAAGGTTTCAAGCAAAGGTTTCGAATATAAGAATCAGGCAAATAGCCTAAGCGTTTTAAGTTATAAAGGACATTAACTCATTATAAAGGATATCCTTATTGAACATCATCAACATTATTTTGAGTAAAGTATATATAACATGGAAAACATAGCTTAGAAAGCTAAAGATATATCATCCTTGTATGTGTATATATATAATTTGATGGATTAAATCATTCTAGAAAGGTTTCAAGGAAAATTTAAAGAGCAGTTAGATCAGATATTTTGTAGAGCAGTTAGCTAAGATATTTGAAGGGTAATTAACCCAAAAGAAATTCGTGCAGTCAACTCATTTTAGATCTAGACAGTTAGTCCATTTTGAGGGCAGTCAGCGCAGAGGACAGTTAGTCCAGAAAGAGCAGTTAGCTCTGATATGAAAGGATAGTTCATTTATTAGCTTAATGGACCTTGATAAATTAATAAGGGCAGTTATTCCACCCTTTTTACTTGTTTTGGGTAGGTAACCCATTATATAACATAAAAGATATTGTTATAATCAATTTTAGGACAGATAGTCCAGAAAAGAGCAGATAGCTCTTAGTTTAGAACAGATAGTTTAGATTTTAGACAGATAGTCTCTTTCGTTTCCTACTTTAGCATAATGGATATTGCTATATTATTATTATTATAATAAGTTGATTAACCATTTTGGTTGTAGTAAAGGATTTGCAAATATATGTTTTGAAAAGGGATATTAGTTAGGGGAAACCCGTTCCGCTACAACGTGGTCTCACTATTTATTAGTAAATTGAAATGTAACATAAATTATTCATGCCAGGGTTTAAGTCTAACTCGAAGTTTTTGTTTCCCCTTAAACTCTTGGATGCTCAAAATTTGATTAGAGCAGGCTGAGGGTTTAGGTTTTAGCAGATTTTGGTGAATAAAGCATCCGAAGACGAGCAGGTGGCTAATTGATAGCTAATTTAGGAATTCTGTTTTAAAATTACTTCCACTGTGTATTAAGACAGTTATGCCTACATTGTTTCGATCATCTAAGGGGACACCTTCATATATCGCTCTTGGCGTATTGTTGTAAATTATATTTGATCAATGGCTGAGATTACATTTGGATTTTTGTTACTTGGATAGATTTATATGAAATTTCATCACTGAAATTATTGCTTTTGGAAATATTTGATTTTATTCATATTCAAGTGCTTCCGATAAGATGGATACCATAAATACTGCCATATTTTGTCGCCGGAAGTTAATACTGTGGATGACTGCAGCATCTATAGTGCTTAGCTTTTGGCATTCAGATACCGCATGTTACCATAGTAAAAGATATAGTGAACTTGTATTGTAAAAGAATGATGAAACCTAAAGTGAATAATAACTTTAGAGGAACCCCTTTTACTGAGGAAATAATGGCAGTCCTATTGCCTTCATATGTCAAAGTTCCATCGATCAAATACGATGGCATACTAGTCCAGATGTCCATTTAATGGCTTTTTAAAGCCAGATAGACTTGTATAATGCTCCTACAGCAGTGAGATGTAGGCTATTCCCAGCCACCTTCTTTAGAGCAGCTGCAAAGTGGTACTGACACTATCATGAGAAGATAATTTACTCATGCAAGTAGTTTGCCTAGGAATTCTCGGCATAATTCTGCACTTTTAATGAACCAACTATTAATGCAAGTGTTTTAGCTAATAAAGCAAAGACAAGGAGACTTACTGCGACTATTTAAAGAGGTTTAATGTTGAAGCTAATAAGGTAGAAAAAGTAAGTGATCGAGAGAAGGTAATGGCCATAAAGTCTAGGTTAATTGGGAATACCCCCTTTAGAAAGACTTTTATATTTATGATTGTAAGGATTTACGAGATTTCCACTTTCAAGCGGATAATTTATCCATATGGATAAATATACATAGATAAGAAGGAGAAAAGAGAAAGCGAAGGCTTTACGGTCCAAACAAAAGTGGGATGAATTTTCTAAGGCGAACTCTATTAAGTTGAAATAACCTATCTCTTATATATGAAGATGAGGTCGAGTGCCCCTCGTTATTCTGGTCAAAGATAAACCCAAAACCAAATAAATGAGGAAATTATTGCAACTTTTACATAGTGAATAGGCACTAGACGGACGATTGTTGCGTTTTGTCTAGATTCGTGTAAAATATGATTAGAAGGGGAGTACTTAAAAATTTGGCCAAAAATAATTAGAAACTCTCTCGTAATGAGAAACCCTTGCTAATATGCGAATATCTTTGAAAATGAACTCCCTTGGGATTTGCTACAAACAATCAACCATATTGATGTGATTCACAGTGGGCCGCATGTTGCGAAAATGAGCATGATTGCAAGAAACTAATATATTAGATAGGTAAAAGAGTTGATCTAATCAATAAGTGAAGTACCTCCAACAATGAGTCGCAAAACTTGTTTAAATCCCGAATCTGGTTAAAATTATGAAGGAGTGAAGGGGTTTAGACACCCACATAACGATCCAATTATGATAACAGTGCAAATCGAACTTTCACTATAGTCCAGAATATCGATTGATACTCGATGTAAAGCTAATGTCATCTTTAAAAGTTCTTTCAATCAAATGGATATTTCGAAAGAAAAGCTTGAACCAAATTTGGTACATATCTTTGAGTTTAACAACAAAGATTCCACTTTGATCGGGTAAATCAAACTATATGTATTGGGACCTTTGTTATCCTAGAACTTTTGAAACTCCGTTTGTGGTGATGAACAGGCAGTCTCATTACAATTCATTCTTCGAACGATTCGCACTTGATGAGATTGATGCCTTTCTCTTCAGAAAACATTTTCTTGTGAAGAGTTCCTTTTCAAGGTGGGATCAGGAACCATACATGGGGAATAATTTAGTTCTCATGAAATATACGTTTTCTACACTTGATCAGTATAACAAAGAATGTGAATTTTGTTATTGGCCAGTGTCGAATAAATTAAACGTAACAAAAACTCTTGAGACCTTGCATATCAATCCTCAAGAATTGTTATTTAAGACAAACAACTAAGTCTTTGGACGAAAAAGCATCGAATGCTAAATAAAAGGGTTAGTTCAAAAGATAGGAAAGGGAAGTACATATAGTTGAATCAAATCAACTAAGATAAGAAACTTGAAGAAGTCGTAGAGGAAAGAGTATAAGATATGGATTCTATAGATGACTAAGAGATGCAAAATCCATGGAGGACATGGAAGGAATAAGTCTGGATTCTCAAGATTCCACCAAGGTAGTAAAGAATGGGAAAAGGATGGATAAAGGCATGACAAAGGAACTAATTTCATTTCTATGATTAAGTAAAGACATTTTCACTTGGAATCATGTCGATATGGAAGGAATTCACACAAAGATAATGTGTCATGCACTTCATATTGACATAATGTTAAACTCATATGGTAAAAGAAAAGGCAATTTGTAACATCCCTTACTTGGAGGCCCAAAACTAATGGCTACGGATGTTGCAGTCATCCATTGTTATTAATCCTTGGCGATTAAATACGGTAATGTTAAATACATTGATATAACAGAAACATATGGAAATGGAACTTTTTTTTAAAATCAATAAACAACTTTCTCGTTCCATTTTAAAGCATTCCAAATTCATTACATAATCCCAATACGAGAACCACGTCTAGAGAGAATATATTTAGTACAATATACGCCAAGAGAGACATATGAAAATGCCCCCGGTTGAGTAGAGTATATATAGGAAATTAAACAACTTTGCATTTACAACAATAACGCAGTGAAATCAAAATAAAAGAGAGTCTAAGTAGCTACCATGCCTCCTGCACATCTCCAAAAGCTTATTCGTCTATAGAGGAACCTGAAAACCTCAACTCTCAAACTACTCAAATTAATTCAGCATCCGAGAGTTCAAGGAGAAAACATAAATTTCGAGGCAGATATAAAGCTTGGTATGAATAATAATCTACCACCTCAAACCATTTAGATATCTAGTGAGACCACACCGCATAGCGGAATGTATTTTCCCCATACTAGTATCTTAAAACTTTATAAAACCATATACTGTGCTGCTACATCCACAATGGTTAAAAATATAACATTTCAAAATAATATGATAATATGCATACAAGTTAAAACATATTGGATTTCCCATCCCCTACTTAATTTACTACTTGTTATATTTATAGTTTCTAGGGTCACTATTAACCTATTTTTTTTCCTGGGCTGACTAATAACATGTTTAATGTTTATGGACTCCCTGTCCAGTTTCATAGTTTTTATGGGCTTACTGCTAACTTATTTAAATTTATGGACTCCCTATCATATTTCATAGTTTTCATAGGATCACTACCTCTGCCAATAATTTCATTGGTTTATGGGTTCTCCCTGAACATATTGGTAGCTCCAATAACTTCCCACTTATCCTAGTTTTTATGGGTAGACTTGGAACCTATTGACCCCTGTCAATAACTTAATCTAGATATAGTTTTCATGGGTTCACTATAAACAATTAGCCCCTGCCAACAACACAATCTAACCATAGTTTTCATGGGTTTACTATGAAACTATTGGCCCATTCTAATAACTTTTCCTAAACATGGTTTTCATGGGTTTTACTATGAACTTGTCTATCTGAAAACTTCAATATTTAGGCATCTTACATTCTGGCCTATCTGACCTCCTAGATGCAATACTACTTATCACTACTGGGTCAACCTAGCCTGGTTATTCTGCCCTTTCTCCCTAAAATACAGTGTGGGTCCATTACAATCTGAATATATATACATACATACATAAATATATATATATATATGAAAAAGTAGGTATAATAATGTAATAATACCAAAACTTGTGGTTTTATCCTTGAAATCATTTTTTATAAAACTTGTTTAATCCCTTTAACCTATTAATCAACGAAACTTCCTTAAAACTTCAAACTTAAAATCATTTCAAAACCCATTTATTATGCCATGGTTTCCTTTAAAATAAGATTACGTTATTTGTTTTGAAAACTAAGGCTTTCGAAACCCTTAATCATTACTTTTGAAACCATTAGAAAACTTCCTTTCCAAAGCATTAAAATCTTCTTTTCAAAACTCTAGGCACCTGCATTTCAAAAAACTTTAAAACCTTTCTTTTAAAACCTCTCGAATGTGTTAAAGTAAAAACCATTCAACTACAGAAGATTATCTTCGAAACCATTTGAAAGTACCCATTTTGAAACCATTAAAAGTACCCCTTTTGAAACCATTGAGTTTATCTTTAAAATATCTTTTGGGTCAAAGTGAATATAAACAAAAGTATACCTTTCGAAACCATTCTTTATTAAATAAAAGTGTTTGGGAAAGACTTGATGGCCTTGGAACCATCCTTTCGAAAGCACTAATCATTTAGGCAAAACACTTGAAGGATAGCTTTGGAACCCCTTTCGAAGCCATTGCCTTGAAACCATTAACCCCTTTCGAAAGCTTTAGAAAGTTGCTCATATTTGCAAAACAGAGGGTAACTTTCGAAAGCATTGATATCTTCAATTCCTTTGTAAGGAAGAAGGTCGGTAGAAGGGTTTCGGCTAGGTCGATACTACCCGTTTTGAAATCATTAGCTCATTCGAAAGTTATACTCCAAACAATAAGGCGACAACCCCCTCTAGAAAGATATTCAAAAGTCGCCTTCGAAAGCATATATTTCTATACCTTCGAAAGCATTTAGTAAAACAGGCTGGCACATTTCTTTAGAAAACAAAAACAAAGGTTATTTTCCCATCGGAAGCTAAGTTTCGACACCATGCCTTCCTCCTTTCTCCAATCCACTACGCACCAATTTTGATACCTGGTGTATTGTTTTTGGCTTCGTGGGGTTCCGACTTGATTGAAGGCTGAAGCTATGAGTATAAAGGTGCTTCTAAAAGAGGCGGACCCACTTTTCTGGGTAAAATCTAATTTAATGCCAATTAAAGCAAATACGTTCTAACTAACCTGCATACTTGTAATCACGTGACTGGTTGCCTTAACTTTTCAAATTCTTCACCAAAAATTAGCTGCCGCATAATTTCATATCTAAACGAAGATTAATTTAAGAAATAATCCCTTCCATTAAGCAAAACAATTAATCATTTAGGTCCTCCTTTCAAAATAATTTATTTCTCATAGTAAATCACTTAGGAAAAATCCTCAAAAATCATAAAAATTTACTTTTAATATGTAGTCTGTCATATCTAAGTTTCAAACCCAAATTCTCAATATAATTTCCAAATTAATGTTCTAAACCCAATTAACTATATTTTCCTTTGAAAATTCGTAATAAATTCTTCATAACATGGAAAATTATGAAAATTAAAACCCAACTCCAAAATCAAGTTTTATATAACATATAAATTCCTCATGGCATATGAAAATCATCATAATCATTTTTACCATTAAAATCGAATAAAATCATATTTAAATAATTGTGGTTAACTCAAACACGTTATGATCCAAGCATATCATCATTCAAATCATCATTAAAACAGATTTAATGTTAAATCCGAAAAAATGATCATAAACACAAAATAGCAAGTGTATTGATTATTATTCACCTTAATTAGGACAATGAGATTGGATTGAGATTAATTTCCCCTAGCTTGAATCCTAAGCTTTACTTGAATTTTCTTCTTCTTCTTTTCTCTTAATAACGGCCGGCTATTCTTCTCTTTTGTTTACGATTTTGTGAAACGTGAAAAATGAACGTGAATGGATGGTAAAGCTATGGATATATAAGGGTTATGGTAATAAGGTGGGGCTATTTCCAAGTATGCCATTGTGTAAATTATTTAGCCTATTAGCCATTCTTAAGCCCATTTATTTAATTAAGCTCGGCCTATAGGTTTATTATAAAACCTCAATCTCTTTATCACTCTAACATTTACATTATTCTATTAATTTATCTATTAAATCTCCTAAATAATGTTTTTAAAAATTAGGGGTGTTACAGGCTCCCTTCCTTAAAGAATTTCGTTCTCGAAATTCGGTAAGGACTAAATATAGCAATCTTCTATAATCACCCCTAACAACCATACTAGCCTACATGACTAGCAACTATCTATATAAGCTAATATAGACATACACTCAAAGCAGATCAGGATAAGTACCTCTAATCCTGTCTTTTGTCTCCCAAGTATAGTCCTTCTCGTTGTTCCTCTATTGTGAATGCGAGTTTCCAATCCTCTCTATAATCTGGAACGGACCAATAGATCTCAGTGCCAATGTCCCTGACTTTCCAAATTGTACCACACCCTTCAACGGTGATACTTTAATGAAAACCTTATCTCCAACTGAGAATTCTAGGTCTTTACGAATTTTATCTGCGCATATCTTCTGTCTAGACTGAGCTTCCTTCATCCTTTCTCGGATTAACTTATTCTTCTCTGTCGCCTCTCTAACCAAATATAGACCTAAGACCAATATGTCTTCAGTCTCCAACCAACATGCTAGTGATTTGCATGGCCTTCCATGCAAAACTTCAAAAGGCAACATTCCTATACTAGTTTAATTATTATAGGAAAACTCAACCAAATATAATGATCTTCCCAAGATCCACCAAAGTCCAAGACACAAGCTCTTAGTAAATCCTTGATTGCCTTATTGACTCTCCCTATCTGCGTATCTGTCTAAGGGTGGTAGGTAGTACTCATCTTGATCTTAGTGCCTAATACATCCTATTGACTCTTTTAGAATTCACTAGTGAACAAAGCATCACTATCTCTGACTATACTCTTAGGAATCCCATGTAGTCTAACTATGTTCTTCATGAACAACTTAGCTAAAACATATGCCGTTCTGGTTGACTTAACTGGAATGAAATGGGCACTCTTGGTCAATCTATCCACTATACCCCATATACTTTCATTTCCCCTATTTGACCTTGGCAACCTGTCAGTAATATCCAATGATACTGAATCCCATTTCCAAACTGGAACCTCTAAAGGTTAAAGCAACCCACTCAGCTTCTGATGTTCGACCTTTACTTGTTGCTAGTTTACAAACTGCTTAACCCACAAGCCAACATCCCTCTTTATACCATCCCAATAGAAGCTCCTCTTCATATCCTGATATATCTTGGTCCCTCCAAGATGAATCTTAAACTTGGATCGATGACATTCTCCAAGAACGCCTTTCCTCGAGCCCTCAACAATTGGAACACACAATCGTTCCTTCTTTATTAACCATCCTCTCTAGTCAAGACTAAAATATTTTAGATCACCAATCTTGGTTCAAACCTCAAGCCATCTAATTCTCTTGGCTAACACTAGACCTCCATTAGCTTAGAGGCAAAGATCACCGCTGCCAACTCCAATTCATGAGTAGGATATTTCATTTCATGAGGTTTAAGCTGTCGTGAAGCATAGGCAATCACTTTACCTTTTTGCATTAACACAGTTTCCAATCTGGTTCCACATGCATCGGTATACACCACCAACTCTTGGTTTCCGTCTGGAACTACTAACACTGGTATGTTGACAAACAAAATGCTTTAACTTAAGGAATGCTTCCTAACATTTGTCTGACCAAAACATACTTCATGTCCTTCCGTGTTAGCTTAGTCAAAATTGTTGCTATCCGCGAGAAATCCTTGAGGAATCTCCGGTAATAGCCAGCAAGTCCAAGAAAACTTATAATGTTAGTCACTGTCTCTAGTCTCTTTTAATTATTAACGGCTTTGATCTTATCTAGATCGACTGAAAAGCCCTTCTCTAAAACTACTTGACCAAGAAACTTAACTTCTTTCTTCCAAAAATAACACTTGGAAAACTTTGCTTTCAGCTGATGTTGCCTTGGCATCTCAAGCACCACTCTAGGATAATCCTTATGCTCCCTTTCATCCTTAGAGTACACTAAAATGTCATCTATAAACATCAACATGAACCTATCCAAGTACTCTTGGAAAACTCGGTTCATCAAATCTACAAAGAAAGAAGGCGCATTCGTTAACACGAATGGCATTACAACCACTCATACAAAACATACCTAGCCCGAAGTGATGTTAGTGGAATACTGTCCTCGGTCACTCTTAACTGATGGAAACCTGTCACCAAATCGAACTGGGAAAACACTCTGGCTCCACACAACTGATCAAATAGATCATCTATTCTTGGCAAAGGAAACTTATTCTTAATCGTCCTTTCATTCAACTTACGATAATTGATCACATCCTTAATGACCCATCTAATTTCTTCACGAACACCATGGCCACTCCCTAAGGCGAATGGCTTAGTCTGATCATATTCCTTCCTTTTAGATCCACTAGCTGCACCTTCAATTCCTTTATCTCAGTCGGTGTCATCCTGCTAGGTGGTCTACTTACAGGTTCAACTCTTGGCACAAGATCTATCCGAAACTCAACAGCTCGTTTCGGTGATAGTCCCGTAATAAGCTCAAAGACATCTGTAAAGTCTCTTGCTACCTAAACCTGGCTTAACTCTTCTCCCATTTCCATAGCACTTAGCAAAACACAACTACTCCCATCAGAATTCTCCATTGAGAATATGATTCAGTTATGACTATTAGGGTGTCTTAGTGATATCTCCCCATCCTGGCAAAATATCTTAGCCTCATACTTACTCAACCAATCCATACGTAGAATGATTCCAAAATGTACGAAATCGAAAACATACAAACTACATGCAAATTTATGAGCTAACAAGTCAAAATCTAACTAGTCACATCTCTTCCCTAGAGTTGAAAACCCTCCAATTGGATTTGCAACTCTTAAAGAAGCAACAAGGTATGTGGGTACTAAACATAACCTATCAACCAAGTTTTGAGATATAAATGAATGTGATGCACCGATAAATAGTATACTACTGGTATACTCTGAATCAAAAGCGTACCTGTCATCACAATCTTCCTTTTTTTATCTGCAGTTAGCCTAGAAGATGATGGTCTAACAGCAAAAACCTTTCCGTTGTCCGCCTTACCGGTTTTGGACACTGATTCTTATAATGCCCAACTTGGTCACAGTTAAAGCCCTTCACATTCTTCTTTTCTATATCCTTTTTCCTCTTGTCCGACCGACAATCATGAGCATAATGACCCTTCTTATCACAATTGAAGAAAACTAAATTAGTCTTTGCTTTCTTGGCAGCATCCCCCTTCTGTGCTCCCTTATTCTTAAAGAACTTTCTCTTCTTTTCCTGAGAACCTTGGGTTTCAACTGGCTTCTCTCTAGTACAAACTGCAAGCATCTCTTCATTGTGTATTGCCATCTCCACCACCACATTACAAGGATCAAAGATATGTGTCAAGGTCACCCTAGAAAGCTCAGGTGTCAATCCCCGAATGAACCTCTCATTTCTCCTGATGTCGTTGTCTGTAGTTGCATGCCTATATCGGGACAACTCATCAAACTTAGAGGCACACTCGATTACCGACATTTCTCCCTGCACACGTAAACTTTCTCAACAATCCTAACTTAGCAACTTCAGATAAAAACCTCAGTTCAGATCTCCCTCTAAAACCTGTCTAAGTCAACTTCTCCTCTGGAAATTCGACGGTAACACTATTCCACCATTGATGTGTTGCACCTTACAACTGCCTAGAGGCTAACCTCCTCTTTTGCACATTATCCAAACCCAAATCAGCAATGATTCTCTTGCAATGTAACAGCCAATCCTTAACTTCTATGGCATCCTCCATTCCTATAAATGGTTTCCTACCAAGACCGGTGTGACCACTTCTCAACTTAGCGTAATTATTCCCAATCGAAGCCATATGAATAGCTCCTCCTACATTCCCAGCAACTCCAACTGCTTCTCCAACTTGCATCATATTAACAAAGAACCGATACATCGCCGCCATATCCACTGGTGGATTTCCAACACCCATATTGTTATTAGCATTTTGGTTAGCATTAGCCTGTCAACCTAGGTTCCTTCTAGTGAGTCGATCATTTCCATTGATTGTGATGCTTCCTCCGTGGAGACTTCCTCTTCCGTTTCCTACTTTCATATCTTCTTCCTCATAAATTTGAATATGAGCCTTAGTAAGATACTAAAGAATGGTCTAAGAGAGAATAAATACGTACTTATATATACACACCCAAAATATAAGAACATTACTATAGTGTTAATCCAAACCACGATCTTATTTTCTGATTTATTGGATTATGTTTGAAAATCTTTTAGGTTTAAATTCCTTTTAATTTTCATAAACTTATGCTCTGATACCAACTTGAAACATCCCGAGGCCCAAAACTAATAGCTATGGATGCTGCAGTCATCCATAGTTATTAATCCTCAACGACCAAATATGGTAATGTTATATACATTGATATAACAGAAACACATGGATATGGAAACTTTTTATAACTTACAACTTTCTCATTCCATTTCAAAGAATTTCAAATTCATTACACAATCCCAATACAAGAACCACGTTCAGAGAAAATATATTTATTACAACATGCGCCAAGAGTGACATATGTAGATGACCTTGGATGATCAGAGTACATATAGGAAATTAAATAACTTTGCCTTTACAACAACAACACAGCAAAATCAAAATAAAATAGAACGTTAAGTAGCTACCATGCCTACTACATGTCTTCGGAAGCATATTTGTCTAAAGTGGAACCTGAAAACCTCAACTCTAAAACTACCCAAAATCAATTGAGCACCTGAGTGTTGAAGGGGAAAACATAAACTTCGAGTCAGACACAAAGCAATGAATAATAATCTACCATCTCAAACCATTTAAATATCTTGTGAGACCACATGACATAGCAAACGGGTTTTCCCCTTACTAGTATCTTAAAAACTTTACAAAACCATATATTGTGATCCTACATCCACAGTGGTTAAAAATGTAACAGTTCAAAATAATATGGTGATATGCATACATGTTAAAACATTCTGGATTTCCCATCCCCTATTCAATTGAATACCTGTCATATTTATAGTTTCAAGAGTCACTATTAACCTATAAGTTTTCATGGGCTGAAAAATAACATATTTAATGTTTATTGTAACACCCCTAATTTTTTGTAACATTATTCAGAAGAATTAATTAGATAGATTAAATAGAATAATGTAAATATTTAAGTGATAAGGGGATTGAGATTTGAATAAATACTTAGTGGACATGCTTAATTAATTAATTAAATGGGCTTAAGTACAACATATAGGCTAATTAGTTTACACAGGGGTATATTGGGTATTAGCCGCTCCTTAATTCTAAAATCCTTATATATATATATATATCCATGGCTTAATATCCATTTATGTTTATTTCTCATTTTCACAAAAACGTAAAACATAAACATAAAGGAGAGCCGACCATTGCTAGGAAGAAAAGAGAAGAGAGATTAAATAAAGCTAGGGATTCAAGCTTAGGGGAAATTAATCTCAATCCAATCTCGTTATCTTAATCAATGTAAATAATAATTTAAACCGTTTTTATTTTGTGTGTAATCAAATGTTTT
The DNA here is from genome assembly GCA_030765085.1 of Allium cepa. NCBI lineage: Eukaryota > Viridiplantae > Streptophyta > Magnoliopsida > Asparagales > Amaryllidaceae > Allium > Allium cepa. The sequence continues at coordinate 920,900,803 of CM060934.1, forward strand.
CGGACTAAGATTAAATTTGTTTTTATGATATTTTGGATGACGATATGCTTGAATTATAATTTGTTTGATTTAAATAAGATTATTTAAATGGTAATTTATGCGGTTTTATGGAAAAACTGAAAGAAATTGTTGTTTAAATGCCATGAACATTTTTATATTATGTAAACACGATTTCGGAATTGGGTTTTATTTTTTTTAGTTTTCCAAGCTATGGAAAGATTGTTATGAATTTTCAAAGAAAAAAATGGTTAATTGGGTTTAGAAATTTATTTTAGAAATTATATAGATATTTTGGGTCTAAAATTTTGATATGTTAGATAACATGATGAAAGTGAATTTCTATAAATTTTCATAAGAGATTTGTTAAGGAAATTAAATTATTTTAGAAGGACTTATTTGCAATATTGGTGTTGCTTAAAGGAAGGGCTTGTTTGCTAAATTGACCTTGGTGTAGATCTAAAATCAAGCGGTAGTTATTTTGGTAAAGAATTTGAAAAGTTAAGGAAACCAATCATAAGTTTACACGTGCCAGGTTAGTTAGAAAGTATTTTATTTAATTGGTATTAATCAAATTTTATCTAGAAAAGTTGGTTCCACCTTCTTTAGTGCCTTTCGACTCCAATGCCTCCACCTCATCTCAATCGAGACCAACCTAGCTGATGTTTTTTGAGCCGGTCATAGGACTACCACCGAAACGAGTAGTTGAGTCTCGGATAGATCTTGTACCAAGAGCTGAACCTGTAAATAGACCAACTACTAGGATGACACCTACTAAAATAAAGGGATTGAAGGTGAAACTAGTGGATCTAGAAGGAAGGTATTTTATTAGACCAAGCAGTTCGCCTTGGGGGACGACCATGTTGTTCGTGAAGAAACCACATGGGTCATTGAGGATGTGTATCGACTATCGTAAGTTGGTTGAGAGGACGATCAGGAATAATATCTTTTGTCGAGAATTGATAATATATTTAATCAGTTGAATGGAGCTAGAGTGTTTTCCCAGTTGGATTTGATGATGGGTTTCCATCGGCTAAGAGTGGCAGAGGACAACATTCCTTTGATGGCATTCTGAACTAGGTTCGTATGAGTGGTTAGTAATGCCATTCGGTTAATGAATGCTTCTGCTTTCTTCGTGAATCTAATAAACCGAGTCTTCCGATAGTATTAGGATAGATTCATGTTGGTGTTTATAGATGACTTTGGTATACTCGAAGGATGAAAAGGAGCATGAAGATCGTCTTAGAGTTGTGCTTAAGACGTTAAGGCATCATCAGCTAAAGGAAAAGTTTTCCAAGTGTCATTTCTAAAAGAAGAGGTTATGTTTCTTAGCCACGTGGTTTCAGAGAAGAGGTTTTCAGTCGACCAAGATAAGATCGAAGCTGTTAATAACTGGAAGAGACCAGAGATAGTGATTGAGATTAGAATTTTTCTTGGACTTGCTAGCTATTATTGGAAATTCATTAAGGATTTATCGCGGATAGCAGCACTTCTGACTAAGCTAACCAAGAAGGAGGTGAAGTTTGTCTGGTCTGACAAATGCGAGGAAGCATTCCTTAAGTTAAATCATTTTTTACCAATAACCCTGTGTTAGTAGTTCCGGACGAAAACTAGGGGTTGGTGGTATATAACAGTGCATGTAGAACTGGATTGGGAGTTGTGTTGGTAGAGAATGGTAAAGTGAATACCTACGCTTCACGACAGCTCAGGCAGCATGAAGTAAGATATCTTACTCATGATTTGGTGTTTGCTGCAGTGATGATTGCATTGAAGATTTGGAGGTATTATCTTGTGGGAAAGATTTAAGCTATACATAGATCATAAGTATTTAATGTACTTATTCTCTCAGAAGGAGTTGAAAATGAGACGGTAGATGTGGCTGGAGTTTTTAGCTGCTTATGACTTTGGTATGGAGTATACAACAGGGAAAGGTAATAAAGTAGCAGATGGTCTTAGTAGAAGACATCAGAATGTGGTGTTATCTATGTTGGTAAAATGAAAGGATTTAGAAGCTTTGACAACCTATAGTGTGAAGTTAAGATCGGCTGCTAGTTCTAGTCAAAGTACTGCCATGATGTCCTATTTAGAAGTTTGACCAGTATTGATCGAGAGAATTGCTTCTACACACAAGGAGGATCCATTATTGGCCGAGAAGATTAGAAGGCTTGAGGTTGGATCAGAGATCGATGATGCAAAAGATTTTAGTCTTGACCAGAGGGGATGGTTGAGAAAGAAGGGATAGTTGTGTGTTCCAATGTTGAGGACTTGAGGAAAGAAGTTCTTGGAGAATGTCACAGTCCAAATTTACAATTCATCCTGGAGGGACCAAGATATATCAAGAAATGAGGAGGAGCTTATATTGTGAAGGTATGAAGAGGGATGTTGGCTTGTGGATTAAGCAGTTTGCAAACTATCAATAAGTGAAAGCCAAACATTAAAAGCTGAGTAGATTGCTTCAACCTTTAGAGATTCCTGTTTGGAAATGAGATTCGATATCCGTGGATTTTATTAACGGGTTGCCAAGGCCAAATAGGGGAAATGAAAGTATTTTGGTTATAGTGGACAGGCTGACCAAGAGTGCCCGTTTTATTCCAGTTAAGTCAACCAGGATCGCACCTGTTTTAGCTAAGTTGTTCATGAAGAACATAGTTAGACAACATGAAGTTCCTAGCAGCATAGTTAATGACAAAGATGCTTTGTTCATTAGCGAATTCTGTAAGAGTCTACAGGATGTATTAGGCACTAAGCTCAAGAAGAGTACTGCATATCACCCACAGACGGATGGGCAGACAGAGAGAGTCAATAAGGTTATCGAGGATTTACTAAGAACTTGTGTATTGGACTTTGGTAGATCTTGGGAAGATCACCTGCATTTGGTTGAGTTTTCCTATAATAATAGTTATTAGACTAATATAGGAATGACGACTTTGAAGCTTTGTATGGAAGGCCATGCGAATCACTAGCATGTTGGTTGGAGATTGGAGAAACATTGGTCTTAGGTCCAGATTTGGTTAGGGTGGCGTCAGAGAAGATTGAGTTGATCCGAGAAAGGATGAAGGATGTTTAGTCCAGACATAAATGTTACGCAGATAAGAGGCATAAAGACCAAGGGTTCTCATTTGGAGACATGGTTTTGATTAAGGTATATCGATGAATGGTGTGGTACAATTCGATAAGTCGGGGAAACAGGCATCGAGATGTGTTAGTCCATTCAAGATTATAGAGAGGATTGGAAAGCTCGCATCTAGAGTAGTGTTGCTGAGCAGTGTGGCTGGAGTCCATAATGTATTTCATGTGTCTCATCCTCGCTGGTATATGCATGATCTAGAAACTACTATTCCTCTGATAGGGTTTGAAGATTTAGTAGTAGTGCCTAATTTGAATTTTTTTAGACAACCAGGTTAGGTTGTAGCGGTAGATCAGAAATGATCGAGGAACAAGATAGTTAAGTTGGTGAAAGTCCAGTAGAGCGACAACGAGAAAGATTATACTTAGGAGACAGTTCAATAGAGCGACAACGAAAAAGTCTATACTTGGGAGACAATAGACAGGGTCTGAGATACCTATCATGTTCTGTTTTGAGGGTATGTACATATTAGATTTATATAAATAATTGCTAGTCGGGTAGACTAGTATGGTTGTTATGATTCGTTACAGATAATTCCTATGTTTAGTATTTAGTCCTTAATAAATTTCGAGGACGAAATTCTTTAAGGAGGGGAGCCTGTAACACCCCTAGTTTTTGATAACATTATTTAGGATATTTAATTAGATAAATTAAATACAATAATGTAAATTTTAAGTGATAAGCGGATTAAGATATGAATAAATACTAAGTGGTCATGCGTAATTAATTAATTAAATGTGCTTAAGTATGGCTTACAGGCTAATTAGTTTACACAAGGGTATATTGGGTATTAGCCGCACCATAATTCCATAAACCTTATATATATATATCCATGGCTTGCCATCCATTTACGTTTATTTCTCATTTGCAGAAAACGTAAAATGCAAACATAAAGGAGAGATGACCATTGCTAGGAAGAAAAGAGAAGAGAAATCAAAGTAAAACTAGGAATTCAAGCTAAGGGGAAATTAATCTCAATCCAATCTGCTTATCTTAATCAGGATGAATAATAATTTATACCATCTATATTTTGATTAAGATCATTTTTTTGGATTTAAGATTAAATTTGATTTGTGATGTTTTGGATGATAATATGCTTGAATTATAATATGTTTGATTTAAACAAGATTGTTTAGATTGGCATTCATGCAGATTTAGGGAAAAACCTATAGAAATTGATGCGTAAATACCATGGAATTTTTATGTTATGCAAGACATCATTTTGGAGTTGGGTTTTAACTTTGATAAATTTTCAAGCTATGGAAAGATTATTATGAGTTTTCAAAGGAAAATATGATTAATTGAGTCTAGAAATTTATTTCAGAAATTATATTGATAATTTGGGTTTGAAATTTTGATATATTAGAAAAACATGATTAAAATGAATTTCTATAATTTTTAGGGATTTTTCCTAAGTGATTTCTATGGAAATTAAATAATTTTTGGAGGAGGATTTATTTGCAATATGGGTTTTGCTTAATGGAAGGGCTTGTTTGCTAAATGGACCTTGGTTTAGATATGAAATTAAGCTGCAGTTGTTTTGGTAAAGAATTTGAAAAGTTAAGGCAACCAATCATTTGTTTACACGTAGCAGGTTAGTTAGAAATATTTGTTATAATTGGTATTAATCAGATTTTTACCAAGAAAAGTTGGTTCCGCCTCCTTTAGAAGTGCCTTTCGACTCCAATGCCTCCTCTTCATCTCAATCGAGACCAACCTAGCTAAAAATGTTGGATATAATGTGAGTGCATGGGGAATAAAGTGTAACATCCCCCTACTTGGAGGCCCAAAACTATCAGTTACGGATAATACAGTCATCCATAGTTATCAATCCTCGACGACCGAATACGGTGGTGTTAGATTCATTGATACACAGAAGCACATGAAAATGGAAATTTTTTAATACATCAAACAAAATCACATTCCATTTCAAAACACTTCCATTTTGTTGCATAATCCCAAAATCATCAACTACGTTTAGAGAAAATATATTTATTGCAATATACGCCAAGAGCGACATATGAAGATACCCCCTTGGATGATCATAGTATATAAAGACAATATGACAACTTTTCCATTACAAACAAAAAAGCGGAATCAAATAAAAGAGAACTCTATATAGCTAGCATGCCTTATGCCCGTCTCTGGAAGCTTTATTCGTCTAATGAGGCGCCTGAAAACCTCAACTCTCAAACTACTCACAATCAATTGAGTACCCTAGAGTTTAAAGGGAAAACATAAACTTCAAGTCAGACATAAAGCCTGGTATGAATAATAATCTACCATCTCAAATTATATAGATATCTAGTGAGACTACACTACTTAGTGGAATGGGTTTTCCCCTCACTAGTATCCTAAAACCCTTTTTAATTCATATACCGTATTCCTGCATCCACAATGGTCAAAACAATTCAAAATAATATAATATGATGATATGCAAAACAAATGAATCAATGCTGGATTAACCATCACCGTTCATTTTTGATTATCTATCTCAATTATAGTTTTTAGAACTACTATTAACCTGTTAGTTCTGATGGGCTTACTAATAACCGGTAAAATATTTAAGTATTCCTTGCCCAATTGCATAGTTTTCATGGGATCACTATGAACCTATTGGCAACTACAATATCTTTACTATTATCCTACTTTTCATGGGTTGACCAGGAATCTATTAGTGACTCCAATATCCTCCTTTCTTATACTAGTTTTGATAAGGTGACTAGGAACCTGTTGATATTTGTTAATATCTTAATCCAAATATAGGTTTCATAGGCTAACTACAAACCTAAGGTCCCTGTTAGTACCAAATCATAGTTTTCATGAGCTTACTACATAGCTATCTTATTGACATCTTCCTTTATACATAGTTTTCATGGGCTAACTATGAACCTATTGGCATTTACCAATATCTTTTCCTATACACAACTTTCATGGGCTTACTGAGAACCTATTGGCCCTTGCCAATATCTTTTTTTATTATTTTAGCATCCTATATTCTGGTTTCTTGTCCTCCTGGATGCAATTCTACTTATTTAGGAGTTAACTTAATTTATATTCTCTACTGGGTCAACCTAACTGGTTATTCTGCCATTCCCCAAAATACAGTTATGGGTCCAAAACCATGTGAATATATATATGTGTGTACACACACACATAAATGAAGAAGCACACATAATAACTTGGTTAATGCCTTTAACCTTTTAATCAAAGAAAACTTCTTTAACAAAATCCTTTTCAAAACACTTTATTTAATTATGCCATGGTTCTCTTTCGAAAATGAGGTTGGGTAGTTTGCATTGAAAATTAAGGTTGTCGAAACCTTCAAAACCTTGCTTTCGACTTCATTGAATAACCTTCTTCAAAAGCGTATAAATATCTTTTCAAAATATTAGGCCCCTACCTTTTGAAACACTTTAAAACCTCTCTTTCGAAACTTTTTGAATGTAGCAAAGTATTACTAAATAACACTTAGAAGCATAGCTTTGAAACCGTTGAAAGTATCCCTTTCGAAACCATTGGAAGTAACCCTTCCTAAACTATTGAAAGTCCCCCTTTCAAAACCATTGGGTTTATACTTAAAATATTATTGGGTAAAAGTGAATACAAACAAAAGTATCTCTTTTAAAACCATCCCTTTCGAAAGCTTCAAATCATTTAAACAAAACGTCGAAGGATAGCATCGAAACCCCTTTCGATCCATTGCCTTCAAAACCCTTGGACCCTTTCGAAAGCATGCAGGATGTCACTTAAATCATCTTTAAAAATAAACACTACCTTTCAAAAGCATTGATGACTTCAATACCATCGAACGGCTAAAGAACAGCAACTGGGCTTCGGCTAGGTCGAAACCCCTTCTTTCAAAAGCATTATTTCATAAGTAAAACCCCTTCGAAAGCTTTTAAAAACTTCTTTCGAAAACATAAGCTTCGACTCCTTCGAATGCTTGAATAAAACTACGATAGGCACTTCGCTTTTTAAAACAAACCAAGGTATCGACCCCTTTGGAAGCCATGCTTTCGACACCTAGCCTTCCACCTATCTCCAATCCACTGTGTACCATCCTTGTGATAAGTTGTGTATTGGTTTTAGCTTAATAGGTTTCGACCAGGTTGAAGGTGGAAGCTATGAGTTGAAAGGTACTTCAAAAGAAGCCAAAACCAACTTTTTTGGGTAAACCTGGCTTAATACTAATTAAAACAAACCCTTTTTCTAGCTAACCTGCCACGTGTAAAGACAAGATTTGTTGCCTTAACTTTTCAAATTCCTTATAAAATAACTATCGCTAATTTGTGATCTAAACAATGGTTAGGTTAACAAATAAGCCCTTCCATTAAGCAAAACCAATATTGCAAAGAAGTCGCTCTTCTAAAGTAATTTAATTTGCATAGAAAATCCTTAGGAAAAATCCCCAAAAATTCCAAAAATTCACTTTAATCATGTTATCGAGCATATCAATATTTCAGACCCAAATTCTCAGTATATTTTCCAAAATAAATTTATAAACCCTAATGACCATATTTTCCTTTGAAAATTCATAACAATCTTTCCATAGCTTGGATAATTATCAAAATTAAAACCCAACTCCAAAATCATGTTTTACATAACATAAAAATTTTCCATGGCATGTTAACATAGATATAAATCGGTTTCTTTCTAAAACCATGGGAAATCATATTTAAACATCCTTGATTAAACCAAATAAATTGTGATTCAAGCATATCATCCTCCAAATCATTATAAAAACGTATTTACCCTTAAATCCGAAAACATATGATTATAATACAAAATAGAGATGAAATCATTCACCTTGATTAAGATAAGGAGATTGGATTTAGATTAATTTCCCCTAAGCTTTTGATTTCTCTTCTCTTAATAGCCGACTCCTCTTTAGGATTTTGTTTTGATTCAAAATGACATGAATAAGAAATAAAATGGTAGGAATGAAAAAAAATATGGGTTAACGGTTACGTGCCCAAATACCCAATATACCCTTATGTAAACTAATTAGCTTATAACCCATTCTTAAACCCATTTAATTATTTTATTAAGCACGGCCTTAATAAGATTTATTCAAATCTCTACCCCCTTATCACATAACACTTACATTATTCTATTTAATTTTTCTAATTAAATCTCCTTAATAATGTTATCAAAAATTAGGGGTGTTTCATAGGCTATCTTCAATTAAATCAGAGCTATCAAGAATTTGGAAAAACTAAAGAGAAGTAAGGTAATAATGGAACTGAACAGACGAGTCACTACACTTAATCGATTCATCGCGGCACTATATATGCAATTTTACAATGCAGCTTTGCAGTAGGTTTGCTATGGCTCTTGACCATTGCAATATTGCAAAACCTAAACCCATTACAAATGATTTAACAATGACTAATGACCGTTAAATTTTGCAACGGCCCACGACCATTCCAAACCTTCATGTTTTTGTTAAAAAACCGGGACCTCGTGTAACTTACATCCATGCTCAAAATGATACGCTCCCAAACACTCAAAAATTTCACTTACCAAATCCCTACTTCTAGTTGAAACCTACGAAGGCTCAACATCCACAACCTTCTCTAAAGGTGATGTGCTGAACATTGGGTCTTGCTTTTCTGGGCGACACTCATCGTATCATTCTTCTCCAAGCAGCAATTATTTTAGGTATCTGCCTCCTTGATACCTTCCTCTATTAGCTACCTTCCACAACCTCCTTTTCCTAGTTAATTTTTTATTTAGCTTTTTTGGGCATTTAATTGAAATCAGATAACTTGCTTAAATAGTTGACTATCTCCTCTAAGATTTCATTAGCTTTTTTGGTGGTTCTAATTTGAAATTCATGATTTTTCATCGATCTATCTAAAGATTTTAAAATTATTATTTCCTAATAAGATAGATTTAAAAGGTTGAAACTGTAACGTGTAACTGTTATCCATTGAACTTCTATGTTATAGGTTTTTTGATCTGCAATAGATTAGTAACAATGCTTTAGTTGAGAAACTGAACATTATTTTCTAGAATTAATCTAGCTTTATTTGCATGAAATATGTTGTAAATTTTAATTTTTTGGTTATGCATATACATAGTTTCAATGCTACAAAAATATTATTTAATAGAATCGAATGCAGAAGGACCATTTATTATTTGTTTTAAGAGAATAGCAGTAAATAATGTAAAATAGCGATTGGATGATGCATAATTTTGAAACTAGGTGTTTGGACACTAGGCTAATAAATAGAATTTCCATGCACTTTGCTTATATTTCCCATTCTTTAAGCTCTTGCATGTAAGAAAGAACCCAATAAAGGATATAAGTAATGACTTGGTTTGTCAAATTATGGTGCATATATTGATTTACTATATGCCCCGTATCTTGTATTTTGTAGAGTTATACCGACTAACCAGGAAGAAAAGACATGCAGCGGGCGAAGCATATTTTTTTTTAGAATATCATATTATAGGTAACCATGTGCATAACACAAGATTAGTAATTAAGAATGGGTTTAGTTTATGTGTTTTGGTCCAAATCGAAAATAAATATACATGATAATAAACTTGCAGAAAATATCATTTTGTCATAGAGAATAACTTTCCTAGTTCTACTAGACCATTTGTTTCATTTTTCATTTTTTTATAGTCACTTTTGGTTTACATCCCTATATATTAGATTTCATATGTAACAAATTTCACAATTTGTTTTAATCAAATATTCAAGTTTTACCTTCACATGACGTGCAATAATGATGAGACTAATGATTTCTTTTAGAAAACATTGTGACTATAATAATTTGTACATTGCCACTACATTCGTATGTAGTTTGAATACGTTGCAGCGGCTTATTTTCGATTAGTCATAAAAGGACAATGAGCACAACACCAGTATCTAGGAGGGAGAGTGCTTGGGGACGTCTAGAAGGTGATACAAGCTAGCCTATGACTCATTGTTGCAATGACCATGCCAAGGATGTAAAATAGGTATCTAGTTTTGTGTATTTTTTACATACCAATCAATACTTACCATCAAATTTAGTTTCTCTTCATATTTAGTTAAACATCTATAAATAAAATAGACATAGCAGTGTCATGAAGCCTTCATAATGTTGCCTGTATGCTAATGTAAATACACACAATGATATTAAAAATTTGAAAGCGCTAAGAGTCATGTTTGAATCTAGTTATATTACATCTAAGTACTTTAATAGGAAAAAAAATTCCTTTTTACCTTGATGTGCATGTTCTTTGAAAAATAAAACAGTTAGAAAAGTAGCATAAACTAAAATGTAAAGTGAGTATAATCAGAATTTAAAAAAGTGTTAAATTTTCTAAAACCTTCAAGCAATCGATCTATAAGAGAGAAAAAAATCATTTTAGGTCATTTTTCATTACTTTGAAAAAAAATTTATTATCTTTTATGTTTTGGGTAAAACATTATCGAATGATATGTTCACTGAATGGATTATATTACATTAATAATATAATTGGTTTTGGCCAAATCAACTTGTTTTCCGAAATAATATTTCTCATAACAATAAATAAAACCATTATCTATGCATAATTTGTTTACAAATTTTTTATAGTGGCAAAACATTAAAATGATCAACATTCATGGGTAAGCATCGGCATACAAATTTATAACTTATGAAATCTTTGACTACCATCATATCTGTGTACTAAAACCTTCTCTCTAAGTTCATTTTTTGTTTATGCTTTTTATTTTCTATTTATACAATACTATCTAGCACATGCATGGTCACACACAATGTGTATGCACATATATTGCACACACAATGTGCATGTGCATTAAGTAATTTTATTTTGATGTACCTTTTTGTTCATTATTAAAAATCACCATTCATCAACTCATTTTTTCTTATCCTTTTTATCTTTCATTATTTATACATGTCAAGCACATTCAAGAGAGTAACCATGTAACATCATGTACCCAATTGGTTGATACCTACAATACATCGATCTACTCCTACTAACATTTTTATTATAAGGTATATATGCCTTTCTCCTTTCTTCATAATTTCCATATTTTCTTAATATAATCCCTATTATAGCTCTATAAAATGTCTTTGAGCACTAACTTTGGTTACTATTAGTCTATTATACATCGTTTATAAAAAAATTCACACTATTATAACTACTATTTTGATGATTTGAACTGCAGGGCTGTGTTGATGTAGCATCCAATTTCAACTACTACTAATTCATCGTATTAGAATCTGGATGAATTTAGTACCCTTCCTGTGGATCAAACCACTAAATAAATTTAGTCCTAATCTCAAACAAATACGAATTCAGATGTTGCTTGGTGTTTTAGTCAATGAATCTAGATATCTTAAATTTGGTTTCTCCATATCATGAAAGTAAATCTACTAAATATTAACAAATTGTATTAATCTTTTGGGTATAAAAATCTTTGAGTTTCAAGATCTAACATTTTTCGTAAGGAGATAGATTTTCAAGGTAAGGATCTTTCTTTTTGAGTTGCTCGCTTTCCAGTTATACGTTTTCAAGTTTGTTCGCTACAATTTTCTTTTTACTTATGTACATTTTTATATGGGATATGTACTGATTTATTTATTTTATTGTCTTTATTCTTTTTGTAACTTTGCTTTTTGATTGATGAGCTTGAGAACATGCATAGTGTATAATATAATATTTGGTTAAGTTTAATGCTGATGCAATGCATACATACTACTTAATACTTGTTCATGTCTTAACTTTAATTACTATTAGTGAATTTTTAATTTGCAGGTTTACTGCAAAATTTGATACCCCTTTATGTTCATTGTAGATCATGGGATATGTGCTTGTAAATTCTTGGTAGTTCAAAATCAATCATTATTTATTTATGGATAATGCTGCTTGAGCCCTTACATTACATAACTATAAATCACTATACTATATTTTTAACTTTCAAACATATATTCTAGGAATTGTCTTTTATTTAGGTCACTTTCATAAGACAGTTGTAGAAATACATTGCATTTGAAACTTATAAAAAACACATGCATGTTTTTTCCAAGGTAGCATAAAGCTAAATAAGCTATAATAAAGGGATTCAAGATAACACTATTGCTTTTTCTAAATAAATAAATAAATAAAGAGTAAGTAAACAAAAATAAAATTCTTTATGTGATTTTAAATAGCTTCATTTAATTTAACTATCAAAGATGGACCATGAGCTTATGTTATCCAGCCTTTTGACATGCAACATTTTTATGGACTTGACAAGTCCAACTTGAAATCTATCAAGGCAGGAAGCCCAGAGAGATAGCCATAAAGTCTAGAAATCCACAACAAAGGTTATGAGATAAAACAAGGTCACCCCGGAAATTCCAAGGCACGATCCATCAAGGTGATGGATCAGTATCGATCCCTGCCCGTGGATTGGTACCAATTCATAATACTTCCCCATAAGAGCTCCAACTATCTCCTACTATCAGATGCTAGAAGCTTATTACAAGTTCCCTAGATTGATCGCTTGACATTTGCTATCGAACCCCTTGAACACTTGAAATCAACAACTCCATTCCTCCAGTTATCTATCTTGTTAGCCTAGAAACAAGCTCATACTGATACAAATAATTTGGAAATCATGAAGCCAATGACAAGTTTCATCATCCCAAGACAACAAGAATAATTCCCAAGTAAATCTTATCGATCGATATCGATCCCTGCCCATGGGTCAGTACCAGTTCATAACTGCCTGCTAACCTGGGCATGTTTTTGCGAGAACAACTGCTGCTAGATAGTGGAGATCATGGAGGAAAACATGGTGAAACTTTTCCCACCACCCTATAGCTATAAATAAGAGGCTAAGGGCTCATTTAAGTGGTTTTTCCATTTCATTGTTATCATATTTTCTTGTAATTTCCTGTGGAGTGGTACCTAATCATGAGAACTTTACTTTTAAACAACAAGATAATCAATATAAATCTTAAATTAGTGTATGCAAACGACTTCGCCTTACCACTACAAACATTTGTGGTCCTGTTTCGAAAAGCCTACACAAAAGCTCTCTACCATGGCTCGTAGAAGATCGATCCACTACCTCATGTACTCCCGAGAATGTTGAGAATTAACATATTGAGGAGGTTGCATAGAAAACTTCCAACGAAGGTCGGAACCCAGTAGATGTGATTATTTGGGTTGAGATGGACCAGATGATGAAGCAAATGGAAGATAGACTTTAGGAAATCCATGATGAATTGAACACAGAGATGAAACAGAATTTGGATTTGTTGAATCAATTAACAAGCAGTCGTCGGAGAAGTAGGATGGACATAACACCTTTTGACTCAGCGTCTGATAGTTCCTCGTCATCGGAACAAAGGCAAAGGAACATGAAACGAAATATGGTTGAGACTGGAGTATCAAAGTAAAGGCCAAAACCAAGTCGGGGAAAAGGGCTATGGTTTGGTACTGATCCCTCCCGATGGATCGATATCGAACCATCCAATTATTTTTCTAGTGCTTGATTTTTGAATGAAGGTGTTGACTTGGCTTCTTTTCATGCTGCAGATGCCAGAATACTAGAAATCGAGTAGCTACTATGGATCCGCCTCGTAGAAGTCATTAGATTGCTGAACGAACGGCTCTTCCAAAGTCAGGGATCCTAGGTATCGTGAAACAAACTAAGAGCTTTGTTGAGCCAAACATTTGGAGTAGAACATGATTACCGCCATTCAATTGATCCACCTTAATTTTGGTTTGGATGAATTTTTCTTTAGACTTATAATTAAGAGCTAGCCAGGACAAATGATGAATGGGGTTCCTCCCCGGGCCAGAATTCATTCACGCGAGATATACTATACAAGTAATACCCAAGAATGTTTTTGATGCCGACGATGCCATCATATAATGGGAAGATTGATCCAATGAAACACTTGATGAAGTATGACTAGCACATTGATTCTGCTAGATTTACTGATGTTGTCAATATCGTTATTTCTTGATTTTCCTAGAGGGAGTGGCGATAATGTTATTCACCTGACTATTGCCGAGATCCATGTCGTCTTTTGAGAAATTGGAGTGGAAATTCATTGAGCAATTCTATATTCACACAACCTGTCCAACAGATGTCATGTCACTTTCCAACAACTTCCAAGAAGCAGGAGAGTCTTTGAAGGATTTTTTTGCACATGTTTAACACCGCGGAAGAGGATATTGTGGTGATGGCTCCAATTAGCGGTATTCATCCCGAGACTGATTTTAAGAGGTGGTTGAAGATGAAACCCTCATGACAATGAATGTGTTCTACAGAATGAAGATTAACTTCTTAGGCTTTGAGGAGGCAATTACTTTTGTTAGAAAGACCAATGCCGGATAATTAACAGAGGTAATACAAAGTAATGTTGCTGTGAAATAGTCCAGATGGAATTTCGGTAACATTGTTGTTAATGTAGAGAATCGAAGTGGTGGGCAGAGAAAAAAATAATAGGGCTATAGTCAAGAAGTCAGATTCAAAAAGAGATTTGAAAATCCTAAAGTTTGACAGTTGTACTCCATTGAACAACTCGATTAAGAATATATATTTGGCTACCTAAGGTACAGAGCGATACACAAAGCCAACTACCAAGGAGTCAATTAAGAAGGAAAAGAAATCTGGTAAGTTTTTCATATTTCATAAGGTACATAGTCACAACACCAACAAATGTAGATATTTGCATGATGTGGTTGAAGAATTGATTTGTAAGAAAAAATTACATCATTTTGCCTAAGCAAGTAGGATGGAGGGCAAGGAATGTTAGATCCCTAGCTGTGGCAAGCCAGGTCTAGAGTTGATGATCCCAGACAATTTAAGAAGCGACTAGTAATCAATACTATTATCAGAGGACCACATCTAACTGAGAAGAGATGGAGCGAAATGACATGGTATGTGGGAGCATTGAAACATGCAGTGAATCACCGTCGAGGATGATGTTTTGGCAAAGAACTCTAAACTACGACAAATGATATTGTGTTCCAAAATAGAAACACTAATGGGGTAGAGGCCTCGATGATCGATCCTTTTGTGATACCGCCCATGGTGGGCCCTACTGTTCTGAGGAAAGTGTTGGTTGACTGTGGGAGTTCAATCAACATTCTATTCAAGAAAGCCTAGGATCAGATACTTTTGGAGGGCGAGGAATTAAAGCCGTATGAATCTCAGATCTAGGGATTTAACAAGATTGCTACTATGCCTGTAGGATGTATGGATCTAATGGTGGTACTTGGAGAATGCAAACGCGATATTTTGCGGGTCATGCCTTTTGTTATGTTGAATATTTATACTGTTAACAATGTTCTTTTAGGCCAATTAGCCCTTACTGAATTTAGAGCGGCCATCACTCTATGTTGCTTAACGATGAAGTTCCTAACCATGAACTGTGTGGGAATTGTTCAAGGAGATCAGGGGCTTGGCCGCGATTGTTATGCCACCGAGATGAAATAGGCGAGATAAAGAGAGAAAGGAAAGGGCATAGAGAGGACTCTCTACATCAAGGCCCTGGGTGCATAGCAATCACTGCCTGAGCCCTGGCTTGAACAATGCAGTTAGTTCCATAAGGATATGGATCCACGGAAAGAGCTGGAGGATGGTAGGGCAACTCCAGTCAAGTTGCCAATCAACATCCCGATCATCCAGTATGATCTTACATGGGTCCTGAAGGTCAGATCATAGCTTAGCGTTTAAATGATGAAAGAATTAGTTGGTTTTCTCCAGGAAAACCTATACGTGTTTTCTTTGACTCACTCATACATGTGTGGAATATCATCGGAGATAGCGAGGCATGCATGTATACATCCTAAATACATTCCTAAAATAGAAATGACATAGCCTGGGTCCAGAGAGATCCGCTGCATTCAAAGAAGAAGTGGAGAAGCTGAAAGATAACGGATTCATCAATAACGCCTTGTACCCTGAGTGGGTATCAAATCCAGTCTTGGTGAAAAAATTAAACAGGAAGTGGAGGACATGCGTCGAATATTCTGACTAGAATAAAGCATGCTCAAAGGAAAGCTTCCCGCTCCCAAGGATCCATCGGCTGGTAGACTCAACAACCAGACAAGAATTGCTCTTATTCATGGATGTATACTCAGGATACAATTAGATTCTGATGCACCTCCTAGACAAGGAAAAAACCACCTTCATGACCAATCTAGGACTATACTATTAACTTGTCATGCTTTCGAATTGAAGAATGATCGAGTAACTTACCAAATACCGATGAAGATGCTATTTAAAGATTAGATGAATGCTCGATAGAGGTCAATGTGGATGATATGCTTGTGAAGTCATGATGATCGAGAACACATTGATAACTTAGTAGAGATATTCAACATTCTGCGAAATTATGGGACAAAGCTTTACAATTTGTAATGCTCGCTTGGCGTTGCATTGGGGAAATTCTTAGGCTTCACAGTGAACACTATGAAATCGAAGCTAGTCAAGAGAATATCGAAGCACCAAGGAACATCAAAGCCTTGAAAATGATCAAAGACGTTCAGAGCTTGAATGGGAAGGTCGTCACTATGAGTTGATTCATGTCTTGAGCCATTAACAAATGCATCCCTTTCTTTGATGTGATCAAGAAGGGAAAGAGGAACTTTAATTAGATGCAAGAATGTATTGATGCATTCCCAGTTTTAGTGGATCACTTAGGAGACTCCCTATTCGGTTAAAGCCACTAGATGATGGGGACTTGTTTATTTACTTAGTAGTGTCACTGCACGCCTTGGGCATCGCAATTGTAAGTGAGGAGTCCCAAATTCGAAGGCCAGTGTACATTAGTAAGCGGTTGATAGGAGTAAAAAGAAATCATCCAAAGATGGAAAAGCTTGCATACGGCTATTAATTGCTTCAAGGAAACTCTACTCCTACTTTCAGGCTCATCTGATCAAAGTTTTGACTGAACAACCTTTGAGATAAGTCCTGTAACGACCTGAGACTTCTACAAGGCTGTTGAGATGGCACTATTTGTAACAAAATTAGGCACAACATTTGTCGGACGTAACTGAAGAGATTAGAATGAAGAAATTAAATGGAAAATGAGGATAATCTAACAATCACACCAAGAAATGCAACTAGAAATAGAAGAGACAAGAATTTATAGTGGTTTGGCATTGTAGCCTACATCCACCTTGAAGAGTTTGCTGTTTATTGATGATTCTCAACTGATTTATTATAGTATAATAGTTGGAACTCAAGTTACACTAGAGTTTCAGCAGAGTAACGATGTAAATGCTTTAAAATTCCTTTTTCAATTGGCGTAGAGGTGCGATTTATAGGAGTAGATCCGAAAATATCTGCCCCAAAACTCGAAATACTTCTTCTTACACGTAGATGGGCCCACCAGATCGATTTGGCGTTGATTGGAATCGATCCTGATTGATCCATACCCACTTTATTTCGATCAAGAATTGACCCAATGGCTGCGATCAATCATGGACGTACTTGAGTGAATAAGCAAGCTTCTGTGAAAATTTCATTGCATTTGGACTTGTAGTTTGAGAGTTATGATCGATCCAAGATTGAATTTTGCTTGGAAACCTGAAGGCGTCATATCGACGGACTTCGTATCGATACAATGCATATCGATCAGTTGCATGTCGATGATGAGGCGCTGGTTGATTTGACCTATTCCTTCTTTATCCATTCGAGGTCATGCTCTTCGTATCGATGCTACGTTTGTGGTTTCGTATTGATGATTGGCCCTCCGCTTCGCATTGATCGATTGGTTGATCGATACGAACTATGCAGAAAAGCGATCAATACGAAATGGGTGATTATTTAGCAAATGAACTATGATCGATCCAGGAGGTGCTATTTCTTGATGGTTACGAAATAGATGGATGCTGAGTGATGGACTTGAGATCATTTTATATCGATCTGGATGGATACAAATTGATGGATGTAGGTAGATGGATACGAAATTTATTTGTTCCACGGATCTTGATCGATCTACAAATTGAGCATACGAACTACGATTGATCTGAAATTTGGAATGTTGCCTTTCATAGCTTTTCTTGTTATAACATGCTAATTGTAGCTCGATCTGGGTTTGGACAAAGTTTGCTTGTATCCCTCGTGGACCTGTAGATAATCGTTCTTCGGGATGGACTGTCTTCATTCTCTAGTCAAGCCCCTGGTGGCATGGACTTTCCATAAGGCGGGATAACATTTGCCCCCCCCAAAGGACGTCCTGTGTGAATATGACGTGATTTGCAAAGCTACAATCTTTATCCTGTTCTATCCAATTCGTCGAACAATTGTTGTCTTTTGATCAAGCGATGCGACCCTTAGTATAATTTTAGTATTATAAATGTTGAGTTGTAGACTACCAATGATCATGCGGTTCTATGTTGTAACTGAAGATTGAATGCTATCAATTTGTTGTTATCATCTTGATTGTCTCCAGGTAAGCATTCAACTCCTGCTAACTTTTAAAATCAAATGATAATATGGCATATATGCATGTATGTTAACATTACTCCCATCCATGTTTGCATGCTCAGTGGTTGTTGCCAAGTTCTTTTTTCTTATTTTTGTTTTGATTGAGTTTCGTATCGATCCTCTCCTGGATTGACGTGAATTTCGAGCAGCAACAATAATCGATGGTTTTTTGTTCATTCCTTCATATCGGTACTCTCGTGGATTGATTCGGGATGTATGAAGGTATGCTTCGTATAGATGGCTATCGATACGGGATATACTGAGTACGTTATTCTGTGTATCGATCAATACAAAATATCGGTTCTTGAATCGATGGATACGGTAGTGATGTTTTGTATCGATGGAGTTGAATGGTCAAGATATAATTAGGCAGTGATCTTCTATCGATGGATACGAATTAGTGGTCTTCGGATCGATTCGCAGCGATGGATATGAAATGCTGACCTCACATTGATGGATATGTAATGTTAAGCTCTGGACTGCCTTGTGATGATTGGTATGAAAGTCGATCTTCGTGTCGATGGATGTTGATCGCTTCTCTCGATTTAGCGATTGGGATACGAAATGTTTTTCTTTGGATACAAAGACATGTAAATCCTTTTTGGGCTTAAAAAAATTTCCACTTTCTTTCGTTTTTTACTTCATATCAGTAGGTGAAAAAGAAACAACTATAGAGCCTTAATCTTCAAAATAGTCAACCGATTAACCTTTAACCCGATTTCTCCAATCTAGGTGACTGAACAATAAATCCACGTTTCTAGTGAGAAGCATCTAGATTCACACCACTCCGTTCTGGGTGATGGCTATTTCCGATGCTATTGGTGTCGGAGCATGGTTAGGGCAAGGTTGAGGGAGCAGTTAACTGCTACTTGGAGGCTCAAGGAAGAAGGAAAGCAATTGATGGAGTCACCAAAACTCCAAGTTTCTCCCTCTATGTGGATCGATCAGAATGCTGTGAATTAGTTTGCAGAAGACTTTTATGATCGAGGCAAGAAGGCAATAGTCTATTGATTGATCAGAGATAGGGTAATTCGTATCATGGAATAGGTGTGGTGACCAATCCGATACCAAGGTCTTTGGATTGATACGAAGAGTATCGATGCTTGGAGTGATTGATACAAAAACTGACTCCTCATATTGATATGATGTGACTGATAACTATGGTGATCGATACAAACATGGGCTTCAGGGAAATGATCCAACTCAAACCATGATGGATACGAAACCAATTACCATTTGCATACTTGAACACTTAACTCCGATGAGCTTTAGTCTTGCATATCTAGATTTGATTGAAAAATTGCATATATGACTACCTTTCAAAGCTAGGCAATGGAACTGTATCTTGGCAAACATAATCAATTTTAGCATGTATTGTTCTTCGAAGTCAGGATGGCATGGTTGAGACGGTCAGCGATGATGGTCACTCCAGTCGAATCTCAAAGTCTTGTCACTTTTCCATCTTTTAAAATTATAAAAATTCAGAGTATTATGTAGCACTTCACTACACAACACGGTCACCCACTTTACACCGGGGGGAACATGGGTTTCTTGCCATCTAATAATAGGTTTTACTGATTTCAGTAGCTATGGATCCGGAAGCTCCAAGCAACAGAATTTCTGAGTCCTCCACTTCCTAGAATAGAAAGGGCAGACATCGCAGTAGACATAGTATACCCCACTCTGGATGAACTAGTGAATGCAGTGCTGGTTATAAATCCGAAAGACTCCATCCGGTCCAAAATTTCCAAAGATATGCTCGGCAGAATTTGTCTCTAGCATGGATTATCTTTGGAGGAAGTTCTGTTACTGGGCCAGAAGATTGGGCGCACAATCCCCTTGAAGGGTTTACTTCATGTAATGGATTCATGTGCGTGGCTAGAACATTGCCTCTATTTAACCAATTCACTTGGTACGTATTATTTTTCTTGAGGATCGCGCCTTCCCAACTACATCTGAATGGATATGCGCTTCTCAATAGCATATATATCATATTTATGGAGCATCTCCTTTGATCTGCGACCGTCGACGAGATCAAATACTTATTTAATGTCAGGAGTAGCGGGATAATCCCTCGTTCGCTTTTCTAGAAGCGGTCGGGAACTGCTAAGTCGTGACAGGTGCTTGGAGTATGTTGAGCTACTTCAAGACTGAGTGGTTCTTCGTGAGATGACCACCATGGTTTTCTAGTGGATGGTTGGTTAGGCGTAAGTGCTTTAATTGCTTCATCATTTAACTGGGTATTACAAATCGATGTTCAACTCATTATGGCTTTTGTTTTACAGCTTCCATTCCATGGCCCGAAGGAGCTCGGTTCAAGGAGATAGTGAGAACGCTTCAAGCATGCCTACCGAATTTAGAGAAATAGATGAATTTCTCAGTGATGATAACTTGATCGCCGTCGGGCTCATTGAAAGAGGCCAGAGTATTGGGCCGACAAGGGTTCCTAGAGAATTCCTAGTAAGGCATAGTGGAAGACGATCTCCTATTATGCCCCTAGTCAAAGGAGCTCAAAGTGCACCTGTAGTTACAATCATCGAACTGGGCGATGACGGGAGTATAACAACTAGACATGAGCATACGATCATACCTACATAGGGCCTTCGATCATCAAAATCAAAGAAAAGAGGCATGACTCTTGTCCACAAGGCTAAAAGGTACAAGACCGTTGTAATAAATCAACCCGTTGCAACTTCTACAGGTTCGGAGACCTCTTCTCACGGAAGGTTCATTAAGAGGATTATCAAATGGTCCTATTTCAGATGACATATCTTCTTCCCATGATCTTGGATTAGAGGGGCTCCACACTCCATCACGAATTGGCATAGGCCTAACTTCTTTAGACATAGGGGAGCCAACTCCAACGAGCAAAGCCACCGCAATCGGTTGGTTGGGGGATTTGCACATGCATACACACACTTCACAGCACCATACGACTTCTAATCACATGCTTCTTAATTTCAAGAGATAACTAATTCTGCTTCTCTTTTCATTTTATAGACATGATGGTGAAATAATGGTCCATGCTCAACAATCTTCACTCTTCATGCCATTCATCTGGATCGCGCTTTGAGTCACACCACCACGAGAGTAAAGGAGACTAAGGTCATGACTGTTACTCTAGCCAAGAGAGCGAGTGCCATGATAGGGAGAAGGAAAGGTCATATAAAAGCAAGCGCTGCTCTTGGTCATAATCTTTATGATTAAAAGGATCTTCGAAACCATCTGGCTCTAGTAGGCCATATTCCAAAACTGTACATCAAATAGCATCACCTCACGCCTCGAAATCAAGAGATCGGCACCATAGAAATAAAACAGAAGCTCCCATTATCACAGAAAAGACTTCTATAGCGCCCATAGGGGAGGAAGCCGTCCGAATCGCCAAGTTAAAGAAAGACTTCCCGAATATTTGTTTCGATGGCTTCAACTTCCCTTCAAAATTTAAAAGAATCTCAAATGACATAGAAAAACTAGTACAAGGTTACGTGCATGACGCATACAACAGTACCAGGAGTAGGTTAAGACGGCTGAAAGGGTTTTGATGGTATCTCTCGAGTGAGCTAAAAAAATCGAAAAACTAGAGAGCGGCCTTTCTCAAAAAGACAGAATATAAATGGCGCTCACCAACAGGCTTGAATCTTTGAGGAAAATGGAGGAGGAGGCTAACTAGAGAGCTGAAGAGGCTAAGCCATCTATGGAAAACATGAGAAAGACTGGCATGGACCTGGTGGAGGGGATGGGTCACCATAACACTGTTTTCATCCAGGAAAGAGATGAGGCATAGAAAGAAGTTGAGGAGCTATGGGAAAAGCTAACTAAGACCCTTAAAGAGAAGGATGTAGCTAATAAACTGTCCTAGGAGGCATGTGAGCAAGCAGTGGGACTCAGTGTAGAGAGGGATGCCATGAATCTAAAGGCCAAGGAGGCCGATGCCAGGATTAAAAGGAAGTTAAAGTGGTTGAGGCCAGGATGAGAGCAAATTTGAGGATATTCTGGTTACTTATAATGCAAATGTCTTGAGAAATCGCAACCTTAACTGGCTCAGTGAAGACTATCATTTTAGACTATATAAGGCCTGAAATCGCTTGCTTGAGGACGAGAAGGTGATCCACATTACTGCAACCGTTGACGAATTCGAATTAGAAACTCAAGTACTAAGTGGAGATGTGCCTAAAGTCCTCCTGAGACAACCATCGCTCTTGAGAAAGAAAACTAGCCGCCAATTATCCAGAAGCTGGAGAAGGATCCAAAAGTGAATACCACGAAGTAGGTTTTGAAGTGCCTCTAGTGTCCCAATCTAAGCCTACTTCTTCTATCGATCCTCCATTTGTTCCGGAATACCATTCCAATAGGTCGCATCACTCCTTGATACTCGAGCGCGGCTCGAAAGGCATGTCAGCTCAGCATGGGAGCCAACTTAAGGAAGGCATTCTGGACACTTCTCCTATTCCTCAAAATGCAAGAGCACTATCAGATGATATTACCAATATATTCTCTTATCTTCATTTAATCTTAGATTCTTCAAATGCCAACCCTCCTACAACTTAAGAAATTCATCACGAGTAGGAGGCGCTTACAACATAGACTAAAATCGCGACGATCACCACTTCGGTTAGGGAGATTCACGATAGTAGCTGTATGCATGATGAACAATTGATGGAAGCACTCTTTAGCCATAAAATCCAAGCATCGAAGTTCCCTTCAGTATTGATCAAGACATAGTCATATCGGGCTCCTCGGGTCCGACCAGCAGTGTTCTGAAGGGTATATTTATGGATCGAGAAGAGCAGATAATAAAGGAAATCAAGGCCGAGATCAAGCAAGTTGAGCAGGTTCGTAGAGAAGGCGGTGATATGATGGGTCACTGTCCTGTCCCAATACTTATGATTTCTCCGGATGGCACTATTATAGAGATCAGCATGCCACATTCTTCTATCATCGAGAGTTCCATTATCCCACCGATTCTGCATACAGAGGATACTCTGGTCATTGTAAGTTCTCAAGAGGAGACTGCGTCAATTCACTCGGCCAGAGACAAAAAAGCTGGAGCAGGACGGGGAGGTAAAGGACAAAAGAGGATTACTAAGGGCAGCTGGAGCAGGTCTATGCCAAAGAAAAGCAAGAAGGATAAAAAACTGAAGGCGAAGACTCGCATTTTTGCTTCCTCTCTAGGTGGAATAAGCTTTACTTTTGCTTTTTGTAGGCAATGTATAGATACGGGTTTGTCCCCCGCTAATAGGGACTCTTTGAAAATTTTTTGTATTTATTTCTCAAAAAATATTATGAATAAAAATTCTTTTTTTCCCAGCATAACTCTGTGTTCATTTGTCTAAGTACTTTAACACTCACACTTCCATTTAATGTATTTGTGAAGTTTCAGTCCCTGAGTCGAACTTGAATCCGAACTTTGTATCTTGAAGTCATGGCTTCGGGTCATAATCAAATGTCGAGTCGAGTACCAACATTGCACTGTCTTGGTCGGCAACATGTACTTGAGTTATGCCCACAGTTGGGGAGAATTGAAGCAATCAGCTAGCAGTCATCCGCTGCCTTCACTAACTTTAACTTAAGTTGGTCGGACAAAGTTTAAGTGGCAAGAGTTTGAGTGGTCGGATCACACTCACTCGCTTGATGATATTTGCATCCACACTTCGGGGATTAGATTTGTACACCGGCGGTCGATACGCATGCTTAATATTTAGAATCATATCCACACTCTGGGGACACAAATTATTTTATGTGCGGTTGGTCTCACCCATTTAATGTTTAGAATTAAATCCACAATCCGGGGGCACAAGTTATTTTACGGGTGGTCGGTCACATCCGTTTAATGTTTATACTCTAGTTCATGCTCTAGGAATCTAGAATCAGTTGATAGATGGTCAATCACGTCTGTTTAAGTGTTAGGATCTCGTTTGCACTCTGGAAATAAGGAGTTGATCAAGGTTGTGGATGGTCAGATCACATCCACCTTGATCTGGCAAATGAAGTCGTCGATGGACGGATCCATCTTCTTCGAGCTTGAAAAGAAGCGAGGTCGTGGATGGACCATCCTAACTTCCTCGAGCTTTGGAAATAAGCGAGGTCACGGATGAACGGATCCATCCTCCTTGAGGTTTGGATATAAGCGAGGTCGTGGACGGATGGATCCATCCTCCTCAAGCCTGAAAATAAGGCAGGTAGTCGATTGATGGATCATCCTCCTCGAGCTTTGTAAATAAGCGAGGTCGTGGATGGACGGATCCATCCTCCTTGAGCTTTGTAAATAAGCGAGGTCGTGGATGGACGGATCCATCCTCCTTGAGCTTTGGAAATAAGCAAGGTCATGGAAGGACGGATCCATCCTCCACTAGCTTTGGAAATAAGCGAGGTCGTGGATGGATGGATCCATCCTCCTCGAGCTTCGGAAATAAGCGAGGTCATGGATGGACAAATCCATCCTCCTTGAGCATTGGAGATAAGCAAGGTCATGGATGGACGAAAAAATCCTCCTCGAGCTTTGATTTGGGGGTTTTTACTTCAACTCGCACTCTGGGAGATGGAGTTCATTGGAGGATCGTCGTGTTTCAATCCATCTTTACTTTATTCTTGCTTGCACCCGAGCTTGGGGTTTCACTTTGCAAGTGATCAGTCGGATGACGATCACTCCCTATTGGAATGAGTCCTACCTTAGGACGGGACATAACTCTTCGTACATCGTGACGGTCACACGATGCAGTTCAAGAATCGCCAATCTGGCTTGATGAGTCTACATTTATTGCTGAAATAAGAAAGTGTGAAAAAGTTCAGTTTCCTTATTACAAGTTTATATTCTAAAATTGCATAAACGAATTCCAAAAAAAAATCAGACTAAATGAATAAAAGCCAGTTATATGTGATAGTGGTGAAGACTCTCACTCTTCCATGCCTTTGGTAAAGTGAGACCGTCAACGGTTGATAGTTTGAATGTGTCATATCCAAATTTCTGCTCAATGACATACTGTCCTTCCTATGTAAGCTTCATCTATGAAGGGACCAAATAAATTCACTTAACCATAAGATTGCCTACTTCGATGGTTTTGGGTCGGATCTTAGTGTTGTATAACCGGGCGACTCGACTGCGATGTGCAATTGCCCTCAAATTGGCCTCTTCACGCTTCTCATCTAGTAAGTCCAGTGATTCTTCCATTAGGATGGCATTCGTCTTTGGATCATAATGGGTCACATGGTAAGAAGGTACTTCTAGTTCAACTGGAATTACAGCTTCAGAGCCGTAGGATAGTGCAAACTGAGTATGTTCGGTCATAGACTTATGGGTAGTTTGATATGCCCATAGGGCCATGGGAAGCTCATCAACTCACTTGCCTTCTGCCATCTCTCATCGTTCCTTCAAAATGGACTTGATAACTCTATTGACCGCTTCGACTTGTCCATTCACTTGAGGGTGAGCCACCGCTGAGAACTTCTTTTGGATGCAGTGACGTTGATAGAAATCTGTGAACTTGACACTATCCAATTGGGCTTCATTATCAGTTATAATTGTTCATAAAAGGCCAAAGCGACATATGATGTTGCATACAACAAAGTTGATTACTTTCTTCATCGTAATAGTAGCAAGGGGCTAGGCTTCCGCCCATTTATAAAAGTAGTTAACTACAATGATGGCGTACTTTGCAATACCTTTGGCCAGGTGTAAAGACCTTATTATATAAATGCCATATGTGGCGAACGGCCATGGATTAACCATATGAGTTATCTCGATTGGCCGAGCTCTTGGAATCCTGGCATGTTTTTGGCAACTGTCACATCTCTTAGCATAATCCGATGCATCTCGGTTTATGGTTGGCCCATAGTATCCGTATTTGAGTATCTTTTTTATAAGGGCTTGCCCCCCGGTATGGTCGCCACACTCTCCCTTATGCACATCATGTAATACTCGGTTGATTTTTTCATGGGCGATACATGGTGTGAAGGAATAAAATATCCCCTCCTGTATAGGACTCTACTCTAGATAATAAATCACGAAACTTTCTAAAGAACCTGTCTTTTCTCACTTCTACATTCGGGTAATGCTCCGTGCTCAAGATAATTTCTAATTGGAGTCATCCAAGACTCCCTCTCGCGTGCTATCTTGTGCAATCGGTCGGTCACCTTCTGATTAATACTTGAAGCAGTAAATGTCTCCACCGGGATAAGTCCCATCTACTGTGCTTCACTGGTGCTGGCCAATTTCGCTGAAGAATCGGCTTTTTGATTTTGCTCTCGGGGTATACAGTTGATAGCATAATAGTCGAACTGATTCAACATTTCCATAACTCGAGTAAGGTAGGTGGTCGATCTTTGATCTCTGGCTTGATACTCTCCTTGAATCTGGCATACGGCCATTTGCGAATCACGATAAATTTCCACAGTAATAACTCCCAAGTCTCTAGCAAGCCTAAGTCATCAAGCAAAGCTTCATACTCGGCTTCGTTGTTAGTCATGCGAAAGTCAAACTTCAAAGCATATCATATGTATCGAACTTCTAGGGCTCAAGTAGCACTCCAGCGCCTGAACAAAAATCGTTTGATGCACCATCAGTATATAGCTTCATGCATACTGAGGATATTCACTGGCTTCAGGAAAATCCTCTGTTATGCTGAATTCAGGTATGAAGTCTGCCAGAACTTGTCCTTGAATAGCTCACCTTGGTGTATAAGTGATATTGTATTGACTGAGCTCAATGGTCCGTTTAAGCAATCTACTAGATGTCTCAGGTCATTTTAAGATCTGCCGCAAAGGCTAGTCAGTGCAGACAGTAATCGAATGAGCCAGGAAATATGGATGGAGCTTTCTCGAGGCTATGATGAGACAATAAGCCAGCTTTTCCACCTTCGGGTAGTTTTTTTCTACCCTTGTTAATCTTTTGTTGATATAATAGATCAATCATTAGATCTGATCCTATTCTCAAATCAAAGCTGCACTGATTGCATTTGTTGAAACCACTAGGTAGACATACAATCTCTTGTGGTCAACTGGCTTCGACAAGATAGATGGTGTCACCAGATGTTGAATTAGTGCTTGGAATGAACCTTCACACTTCTCTGTCTAGTTGAAATTCTTTTTTCCTTTTCTGATCAGATCGAAGAAAGGAAAGCATTTGTCCGTAGATCTGGAAACGAATCTGCTTAAGGCTGCCACCTTCCTGTGGAGGCTTTGCACCCGCTTCATGGTTCTGGGAGTTTTGAGATTCAGAATCGCCTAGATTTTTTCAAGATTGGCTTCAATTCTCCTGGCGTTGATAATGAATCCGTGGAACTTTCTTGATGCAACTTCGAAATGACACTTAAAATGATTGTGCTTCATTTTGTACTATTAGAGTATGTTAAACATTGTTTCTAAATTACTAACGTGGTTGATGGATGGTCACGACATCACAAGAATATCATCCATGTACACCTCCATAGTCTTTTCAATCTGTTGACAAACACTCAGTTTACGGGCCTTTGATAAGTTGTTCCAGCGTTTTTAAGTCCAAACGACATCACCATGTAGAAATAGAGTCCCAGATTAGCGATGAAACTGGTATGTTCTTGGTCCGTAAGGTGCATCAAGATTTGATTATAGCAGGAGTTTGCATCCATGAAGAAGTATAGCTCATGTTCGGCTGTTGAATCCACCAGATGTTTAATTCTAAAAAGAGGAAAACTATTTTTTGGATAGGCTTTGTTTAGATCTTAGTAGTCCACACATGTTTTCCATTTTCCATTCAACTTTTTGACAAGCACTGGATTCGATACCCACTCCAGGTATAAAGCATCACGAATAAACCCATTAATCTTGAGTTTATCTACTTCTTCCTTCAAGGCAGCAGATCTCTCTAGATCCATACCGTGCCTTTTTCATTTCACCAGAAGTGCTGCGGGTCTATATTTAATGCATGGCTTGCGATATTCGGTGAGATCCCATACATGTTTGAATGAGTCCAGACGAACACATCGAGGTGTGCCCGGGTAAAATCAACTAATTTCTGCCTCATCTGGGGGCAAAGTTAAGAATTGACCTTTACCATTCTGGAATTGTCATCGTCGTAGATCAGAATATCGATCTTCAACTCTATCGGGGAAGCCTAGTGATCTTTGAATTCCTCCTCATCATTATTATCTCTGTAGTCAAGGTTCTTAAGGAACTAGTTGTCGCGCCCGAGCCTAGGCCCAGGCATTAGTTGTCAATTTTTTGAAAAATGGACGTAGATAGATTCCTCTACACCCTTTCTTTCTCCTTCCACTGTGTATCCCAAAGCTCTACAACATAACTGGCGTATCCAACCGCCTGATCACCATGTACCACTCCGACCCCGTTATCAGTGGGGAACTTCAGAGTTTAGTACCAAGATGAAATCGCTGCCTTGAATTCTACGAGGGTCGGTTAGCCCAAAAAAGCATTATAAGGAGATTGTATGTCCAACACAACAAACTACAACGTCCAGACTCTTCAGTGATCTCCAATACCCAACTCAATGGGTAATTCTACCATCCCAGCTAGTATGGTTGCACTTCCATTAAAGCCATGTATACATGACTGGCACGACTTTAAATCTTTTGCTTCCGTACTCATTTGGTTATAAGCAAAGTATATTGACAGAACTTCCGCTATCGACTAAGATCCTCTTCATACAAGCAGGTCTTATTTAGGCTAAAATAACCGACGAATCGATGATGAGGGCCTCGACTCTATCAACATCATGATTTCTAAAAATGATGTCATCTATCATTGTCTTTTGTTGTTTTGTCGGGTCCTTGTCATCAATATTACTACAACATTTGAAGTCTGATGCCTAATCGAACTGGCATATGACTCCATTTCCTTCCAGCTCTAATCAACTGGATGAGGACCACTACTTACAATATTAATTACCAACCTCCTACCGATACGCGTAGGTTCTTCAGGTATCGCTTAGCCTTGACCTTGATTTGGATAAGATGGACCCACACTTCCATCCTGTGGATCCCGGATGAACCGTTCTAACTTTATCTCTCAGATTAATCCCTTGATGATATCTTGCAAATGATGGAACTCATTAGTGTTATGGCTGTAACGATCATGGAACCTACTGAACTTCCCGGTTTGAATTTGTTTCCCAGAAGACGGATTTAAAGTAGGCTTCTCATACTGTCCGGTATTACAAGTCTGAAGACAAACATTTTCTAGTGATGTGTTAAAGTAGTACATCGGTAGAACACAAGAGCTTTGCGCCTCCTACGACAGGGGTCTCTTTTCTTTCCCCGACCTTCATTACCCTTCTGTTGACCTTGTTTGTTCTGTATATTCAACCATACTTTAGAAAAATTCACACATGTCTACTTTACTTCAACATTGCTCTGAATGCCTTCACTACTAAGCCCTGCAATGTCTTACTTCCTAGATCGTCTAGCGTCTTCTCTTCTAAAAAACTGGGCTGCCTTAGCATAGAAACAATCTAACGAAGCGGGGGGTTTAACAACCAACCAATCACTAAATTCGAAAACAGGATCAATCCCTTTAGTCAATGTCATTAGAATGGTGTTGTCATTGGGGTTGCTGACCTCAGCACAAGAAGCATGGAACCTTTCCAAATAACGCCTAAGAGTTTCTCCTAGAGCTTGAGTAACTCGGGACAAGGTACTGACATCCTTCAGTCTCGTATAATGCGTACGAAACTGTTCAAAGAACTTAGCAGCCAACCGATCGAAAAATGAAATAGATCTGGGTGGTAAACGAGTGAACCACATAGTTTCTATGCCTCCTATGGTTATAGGAAAGCTTCTGCACTTCACCGCATCATCAGCTTAAGGAGTGTTCATGAGCCATTCATATTTCAGGATATGCTAGTTAGGATCCTAATTTCCTTCGTACACTGGCAAGGTCGACATCTTGAATCGATGGGGTGGTTCTGCATAGAGATTGTCATTAGTGAATAGAGTGTGACTTCGGGAGATTCCCCAATCATCGTTTGTTAGGCCTTGACTATCTCTGATCATTGGGCATATCATGGTTGGAATGTCAGGCATTTGGATGTTTGGGGCCAAGGCATGGTCTGGTTCCATGTTACGGGGATGACTCGATCGCTGTCTATGGTCTTCCATGCCTCCTTGGGTCTTGGTCTTCGTGGACGTGAGGATCCTGAGCATAAATGCGGTGACGAGGGGTTGGATCCTATTGGTTCTGGATCTCGGCTCCTAGATCTATGGCAACAGCAGCTACATGGTCATGAGTGATGTGATAAAGAAGTGCTCCTCCTTGAGAGGAGGGTCCAGCTTGATGCCCTGTAGAAGGACCAATCCTAGTTAGTCTGAGATTCACAGTATGCAGATGCCCGGAGGTTTCTACGTAGTTCCTATCCAACCGGCGGCGCATAGATCTGTGATCGAAGTCAAAGGATGTTGAGATTTCAAACAAGGAAGAAGAGGCATACTCCTTTCTAGATCTCCCTCGCCTTTCATTGTTCTGCTAGTTTGCGAGCTCCGTGTTGGCATAGATCTGCTAATTGAGCTCCTGAAAGCTCTAAGTTAGCTCTTGCATAAGGGTCTGGAACTCCTCTCTAGTCACTAGACCAAGTGGATCTGGAGCTCCATCTGAGTTTTGGCTTATTATGGTTAGCTACGTTGGATTTTTCCTATCCCTTCCTTCTAGATCTTTTGCATTGGAAGCGGTTCTGGTATTGCACACCATGTTGAACGTAGCTCTTCCTAGATCTAGAGTAATCTGAGTAGAATGGAAGGAACTATTGAAGATAGATCTGGATCTCCTCCTTATATTTCACCAATTCAACAACGATAGCGGATCCATAGAATCAAAGAAAAGCAGAGTA
Organism: Allium cepa; assembly: GCA_030765085.1. Classification (NCBI taxonomy): domain Eukaryota; kingdom Viridiplantae; phylum Streptophyta; class Magnoliopsida; order Asparagales; family Amaryllidaceae; genus Allium; species Allium cepa. The sequence continues at coordinate 920,932,180 of CM060934.1, forward strand.
TTCTTGGTGGAAGCACCAAAGTGTTTGTACCAAAAATGGCCACAACACTTGTCGAATGTAATTGAAGAGATTAGGATGAAGAAATTAAATGTAAAATGAAGCTAATCTAACAATCATACCAAGAAAAGTAAGCAAAAATAGAAAAAGACAAGAATTTAAAGTGGTTCGGTATTGTAGCCTATATCTACTTTGAAGAGTTTGTTGTTTATTGATGATTCCCAACTGATTTACAATAGTATAATAGTTAGCAATCAAGTTACAATAGAGTTTCATCAAAGTAACGACGTAGAAACTTCAAAAGTCCTTTTTTTAGTTGGCATATGGGTGCTATTTATAGGAGTGGATCTAGAAAATCTGCCCCAAAACTCGGAATACCTCTTCTTGCACGTAGATTGGCCCACCAGATTGATCTGGGTTTGTTTGGGGTCAATCCTGACTGATCCATACCCTCTTCGTATCAATCAAAAATTGGTCCAATGGAGCTGCGATCGATCAAGGACGTTCTTGAGAGAATGAGAAAGCTTCTCTGAAAATTTCATGGAATTTAGACTTGTAGTTTGAGAGTTATGATCGATCCAAAATTGAATTTTCCTTAGAAAGCTGAAGGCTTTGTATCGATAGACTTCGTATCGATATAATGCGTATCAATCAGTTGTGTGTCGATGACGAGGCGTTAGAGATCCTTATTTCTTGCTTATATAATATTTTCTTTGGTTTGACCTATTCCTTCGTATCCATCCAATGCTATACTCTTCGTATCGATGTTATGTCTGTGGTTTCGTATCGATGCTTGGCCCCCCGCTTCGTATCGATTGATCGATACAAACTATACAGAAGTACGATCGATACGAAATGGGTGATTGTTGAGCAAATGAGATATGATTGAACTAGGAGGCGCTATTGCTTGATGGTTACAAATAGATGGATGCTGAGTTATGGACATGTGCTCACTTTGCATCGATCTAGATGGATATGAAATGATGGATGCAGGTTGATGGATACGAAATTTATGTGTTCCATATAGATCTTGATTGATCTACGACTTGAGCATACAAACTCCGATTGACCTAAAATTTTGAATGTTGCCTTTCATAGCTTTTCTTGTCATACCATGCTAATTGTAGCTCGATCTGGACTTGGACCAAGTTTGCATGTATCCATCGTGGACCTATATATAACTGATCTTCGGGACGGGTTGCCTTCAGTCTCTGGTCAATCTGTTGGTGTTTCGGCCTTGCCAAAAGTTGGGATAACAAGAACATTGAATTAAGCCAACATGACATAACCTATTGTTGAATACAGGGTCAAGCTTTAGCGGATGTCATTGTTGAATACAATATATGAGATAACACTTCGAAGAGCAGTGGAGAGAAAAATGCTAGGTGAGAGATGTACATGGATGGTGCATCTAACAAATGTTGTTTTGGTTCTGGAGTCGTGCTAGTGACTCTCGAGGAATTTCTGATTTATTATGCCTTGAAACTCGACTTTTCCACTACAAACAATGAAGCAGAATATATGCCTTGATCGTAGGACTCAAGAACACCGAGAAGCTAGAAGTTAAGGCATTGTATATCTTCAATGACTCCCAGTTGGAGGTATATCAAGTGTGGAAAGAGTTTCAAGTAAAGGGAGTAAGGCTAGCAACTTATTTAAGCTGATCCATTGAGTTGCATAGTGATATTAATATTACACGATAACGTATATTCCCCGAGAGGAAAATGCAAAGGTTGACTTGCTTTCTAAGTTAACATATTTCGAAAATGCACAACTAATGGGCATCGTTCTGGTGGAAGTACTATTGGCTTCGTGCATTGACTAGATGGATGTCGATTGGATCTTGGAGGTCGAATGTTAGAAGGAGACATGAATGACACCAATAAAGAACCACATGTAGAGAGGAATCCTTCCAAATAGAAAAAACAAATGATGTTAACTTGTTCATAAAGCTGCAAGATTCATCATGCAAGAAGGAGTACTTTACATGAAAGGATTCTTAGTTCCTATTCTTTGCTTTGTTGCCAACGAGGGGGCAAGAGTGTCTTGAAAGAAGTTTATGAATGGTCATGTGGTGACCACACCAGAGGGCAGACCCTAGCGAAGAAGATCCTTCATCACTAGTATTTTTGGCTAACTTCAACTGAGACGTAGCTGACTACACCAGAAAGTGCACTAAGTTCCAGAGATTTGTTAAGATTCCAAGAGCCCCACTGAAGGTGATTACTCAAATGGTCAGTTCCTAGCCATTTGTAGTTTGGGGAATCGATAACTTTGTGTGCTGCTGATAACCAAAGGCGGCACAAAATATAGCATTGTTGCTGTTGATTACTTCACTAAATGGGCTGAGACAGAGCCATTAGCCATGATTACCAAAGTGTAAGTAATTGACTTAGTGGTTGGACACATCATATATCGTTTTAGGGTTTGAAAAATGATTATTTATGATAACGGAACCCAATTGTACAAAGTTGAATTCAAGGTTTTCTACTATAAACACTACATAGAGAAGAGGTTTGTAGTGGTGGCACACCCTTAGAGGAATGGATAGGTTGCAGAAGTGAACAAGAGTATCAAGTTCATTATCAAGGAGTGGCTGGAGAAGGCGAAAGGGAAGTGGGTTGATGAACTTCCACTAGAACTATGGGTTTATCGAATGACCTACAAGTCCATGACCGGTCACTCTCCATTTGCCCTAGCTTATAGATCAGAGGATATGATCCTAATTGAAATTAAAGTAACTTCTCACCGAGTGACTCACTTTGATCCAGGGACAAATGAGGAACTCCCGTTGGAGTCTCTCGACATGATGGATGAGAAGCGTGATGAAGCTGATTTGAGGGCAGCTGCACATTGAAGTCGAGTCATCCAATACTACAACACCATGGTCAGATCTTCGACATTTGAAATTGATGATCTCATTCTCAAATGAATCTTCCTTATTCCTTGGAACTTAGGCCTAAATTCAGAAGGTCCGTACGCAATTGAATAGAAACTTGGAGATGGCACGTTAAAACTAGCAATGGTGAATAGGATCTCACTCCCGCGGACATGGAATAGCAAGAACTTACGATGCTATTTCATTTTAATGTAATTTTGTACATATTTGATCAATGCTACATATCCAGACAAAATTTATCATTTCAAATGTCTATAAAAGAAGTGACTTTTAGAGCTTATGAATCTATCTATATCCATTTTACACTGTGAACAGTGTTGTGTTTAAATGAATTAGATGTGCAAAATGCTGGTGTGCAGGTACCCAGAGATAGGTGCAATAGAGCTTCCGTAGTCCATGATCGAACAAACAAAACTGAATTATATTTGGTATCTAGAGATAGATACCCAATAACTCCTCTAACCCATGACTTGGGGGGCAAGAGAATAAACATTCAAAGACTGAACGAGACAGTTCGCCTCTGTAACTCATGCCCAGAGTCTGTCAGAGCATGGATACCTTGCCCATAGCAGGCAAAATGAAAGATCTACGCCTAGAGTTAGGCAAAATCTCCTACAAATTTCGATCAGTTTTCAAAGTTTGCCACAATCATAAGTGAACATCCGAGATAGGGACTCAAACCTCTACGTTAAGTGGTTAACTCTCAATCGACACCCAAAGTTTGGCATGGTCAAAATACACATACCGAAGTAAGATGTCCAAATTACTATCTTAAAATGAACCATTTTGATTAACGCCTAGAGTTCGGCGCGATCCCCCTCAAAACATTCTCAAAAGTAATGTTTAAGTTATTTCTCGAAGAATTCAGAATTTGACCAAGTTCCAAAGTTGAAATGGTCATACGCGAGCACATGCAAATAAACGCTTTGATAATCATCTCTTACCTACCTAAACAGTCAAAGTGGGCTAGTAACTTACTCCAGTAGTGATAATGAGAAGTGGATACCAACACGTTGAATATTAAGCACATTTCTCAAACACTAAATCAAATTTACACAAGATTTGAGTGAAACAAAAGTCTATATTATTCACAATCGAAATAAGATTTGGAAGAAAAGTACAAGTGTTGTTGACAACTAAACTAAAAACAAATGCAACAGATGAACTTGCATAAAGCCGACCCGAGACAAAAGAAAAACAGGACCTGCAGCTATACAACCAAAAACATGAAGGAGAAAGTTCATTTCTTGGATTTCTTCTTCTTCTTCTCCTCCGTAGAAGATTGAACACCATACCCCTTCGGGTTCTTCCTTATCTTTCTCCACTTCCTTTGCCCTTCGAAGTGGAGCTAAGCAACAAGTGGCAGACATGCTTTGAGTGCTTGTAGTCATAGTTAGCATGACCGAAGCAAAAATGGTCTCATTAGGCAAAGCTATTAATTGAGGAGGTGTAAAAAAGTTGACCTTCTCTTGCTTAATCTCTACAGTGGGTTTGAGCTGTTGTTCAAAATGCTTGCTCATTGAAAGTCCTTGAGCAAGATAAGTTGACCAAATGATCTAAGCATCATCTTTAGCTTATGCACCCTGGAGGTCATCGACCTTCCTCTTGCAAAGCGTTAATCATTTTCACACCAAGGCCTGTAGTGTTGCCAACTGGAATGCTCAGAGTCATCTTCGAAATAGTCACGATCAGTGAATGGATCATTATTGCTTGTTGTTCCGATTGGGAGCCCTCTTTTAGGAGACTAGAAATCACTGGTCAATCTAAAATTTGAGAAAGATGAAAACGGAGATTAGCGACATCGATCTATGATATCTACGCCTTTTCAAATATGGGTGAGGTCAACGAAATACCTCCGCTTGATTAACCTCCATACGAGCAAGCGTACCATTCAAATTGCCCACTTGAATGGGGATAACATGCTTGGATTCGGCAATTATGTGCACCCGAATTATATGGAGGAATAGGCAGAGTGATAGATGCAGTTGGAGGCCCAGATTTGAGGCCTATTGTGATATCCTATGAAGTAGTGTGAAAGTCTTCAGCTTTATCTTTCTAAACTATAGCAGCCAGCTCCAGGTATAAAATAAGCTCACATGCAATGAACGCCTCGATTTCCTTTCAACTTAGAATTTGACTCTCCAGCTCTGTCAGATCCTCTTCATCTCCTTCTGAATTTTGTCGCTCTTCCTGCATGATCTTCTCCCTTGCCATTGCTAAAGCATGAGAATAACCTTTGCCAAGATACACCAAGTCTCTAAACTTAAGAACATTGGCATTGTAGTTGATGATGAGTGGACCAAAACTATCCTTAACCCTCCTCTTTACAACTGCCACCAACTCATCCACTTTCATTGCCTCTTCTAATGCATTTTCTCTCTGCCTACGAGTTTTGACGGTTTCTTCACAGTAATCTTGAGCAGCTTGGAGGGCCTTATCCTTCTCTTTCTTTTCTTTTTCAGTCGTTCCTTAAGCTCCTTCATCTCTTTGGACAATTCATGATTTTTGTGTTGAATGGACTCAACCTGACTTAAATAATTATTTCATTCTTACTCGATCATTGCATTTAAGTCCTTAACTTTTTTATCAGTGACCACCTATGCCTTCTTCAACTCAGCAACCTCTGCATCAAGATGAGCAATGGTCTCATTATACTATAGTGCTATTAGTTGAAGTCTAGTAATCTTAGTCCCTAAATTCTTGGTATATTCCGAGATCGAGTCAGCCAATCTTCTCTTGCAAAGTACTGATCATACACATCGTCAGCGTATGCTAATGTTTGGCTACTTATATATGAAGGAACATCTTTCAGATTTGGAGCGAACTTGATGCCTTCAGAATTGATCTTTAGGAAGATGTTACAATTTAGCTATTTGAGGATTTGAAGTGATCGAACGCTCTGTTTCGATAACAGGCTATCCGGTAGGCTACTCGATAGGCACTTTATTAGCTCTTTGTCGAAAGGAATCAGAGGAAAAGGATTTCGATGGATGGTGGGAGCGTAGAGAAGTATGAGACGATGTTGTTTGTTTGGTAGAGAGCGAAGCACAAGAAGGGTCAATAGAAAGAACGTCGTCATGATGACTAGAATGCATCTTCAAACCCCTAGATGGGGAAACCTAGATCTAGGTCGAAGCCTAGATAATGAGTGATGTGGCCTATAGTGTTTCTCTCTACTTCCTCGATCATGTCTTGAACACTAGGTAGAGCTAGAATTGCGGCTATATTTGTAGGGGTGCATGCTCGGTTGGTATCGATCTGATCCTGAAGACCCTCAAACAATTCACATCATTCCATGGAACCTATGAATATAAAAAATTGCTTTGACAAGACAAGAGGATGACATAAGCTGAGAAAAATGTAATGCATGTGTGTGCGTGCAAGTATCCTATTGTCTCCCCAATGGACTGTGGGTTTGAATTTTGCTGATAGAGGCAATCTCTCTTACTTTTGTCGAAGGCATATCTTCTTGGAAACGAATGAGAGACCCAACATCCCAGTGCTCATATCACTAAGACCATACGAAGGGATATTATCCAGAATTACCCAAGACCATCATAAGGATCTTTCGATGTCTGTACCCGAGTTTCAAATGTAGTTGTGGCCAACAGTGGAAGAGGAGAGTCAAAATCTGCCTTTACCAATTTTAGTCTTAAGGCTTCTTCTTTGAAGTGGTTGCTAGTCTCCATCATCTTCATCAATAGATGGACCATGACTTTCTCTTCCTTCCTCACCTCCTCTATTACCTTCAACTATAATTTCACCTTTTCGGTTTGCTCTTGTATGTCATTAGTCTTGACTACTGGCTTCAAACTAAGGGCACTAGTGAGTGGCTTCCATTATCTTGGAATGAAAAAATCATCCTCATCGTTACTAATAGCATCTGAAGCAAGAATGGTGCTATAATCTGGATCCAACAAGTTATATGCTCTTAGATTCTCATAGCTAAGCAGCGTCCTAGCTTCTCTCCCTTCCTCGAGGATTTGATGAAGTTTTCGGAGGGTTTATGCCAAAGTTGCATTACTAGTCATGCGTGGAAAATCTACAAGGAATGAAAAGGATGTTCAGTGATAAGCATGAATATGAACCTATGATTGTATGAAAAGGTCAAGAATAGAACTATAAGGAGCTAACCATCCTTGAAATAACTTAATTTATTCTAGGTGCCAACACTATTCGGCAACCACTAGACAACTCTAAGAAAATGAGGGAAGGATTTCCCTTGTGGTGCTTAAAGCTAAATAGATATTAGATCTACTGATTTCTAGGGACTCGATTGAAATGGTGAGCGAATATCATAATAAGCAATAAAGGAAGGCATAACTGTTCGGATGGAGCTGAAGTGGAGCTAGTATCATAACGTGCAAAACACATTACACAGACTGGTTAAATGGTGGGACACATTCTGCCAAGCGCATATACTTATTACATACTGTATATCCATCTGGTGGATGGTGTGCTCTTTAATGGCGAGTCAGAACGAACACATCCTCAAATAGGAGTCTGTGCTTCTCATAAATTCTCTTGAGTGATCCTTCCTCGATCTTTGAAGCAACGTAATCAACATGGTCATCTAATATCACGACATCATCAAAGAGTGTAAGGATCAGCTTCGACTTCCTATCCTTCTATAGGATTTGTTAGAAAATCTGGAATGTTTTGTTCTACTTGTGAATTTTTGGGTTGAGGTATAGGCTGCACCGGAGTTTGTCGAGCAGATAGGACCAGAGTAAAGCTTGATTCAGCATCCAATTCAATGTATTTAGAAGTCGATGGACCTACAACTTGAGTGGAGAGATGATTGGAATGTTAACGATCCATAGCCATCAAAACTGAAGACATAATTGATATCAGAATGACTAAAAGCAGTGCCTCATGATAAATTGAAAATCTAATGTAGTGTCATGTGGTGCTTTGCAGTGCCAATTTCCAATGTTGCACAATAGTTCTTTTAAAAGTTTAGAGTTTATCCAAAGTGGCCATCATCACTGAGCGTCCTAATGGGCTTCATTTCAATGTCAGTACATTCGGTATGTTTTAGAGCTTGAAAGATAGTGTATGGGAAAACTCAAATTTGTAAACATTAGAAAGCTCCAAAGCAAAAAGAGAATCAAAATCCATAAAGGGTTGGATTAATACCGATCCATCCCATTGGATGGATTTTGGCTGCTTTTCATCACCTCTCCCTATTGCAACCATGAACGTCGAAATGAATCACCTCAAACCCCTCCATTGCCATCGCCACCTACCATTGATGTTGGGGTTCTAGAAGATAATCAATTTGCGGCTTGGATCAAAGTTTGATTCGATGTAAGACGGATCAAGCCCGATCCTATGAATTTGATCGATTGTAGGTTCGATTAGAGCGTGCTGGAAGCTATTTCGATGTCGAAGAGCGGCGACGACAGTTCAAAGATCAGACGGGGTGGTTTAATTTGGAGACAAATTTTTTTAATGGTTGGAAGAAGCTCAATCTCGAATAACAAAGTGAAGTGAGGAAGAGAGTGAAAGATAGAAGGGCATATAATGCCCTAGACCCATATTATTAGGCAAATGAATCACCTCAATCTAAGGCTTGGATCGGTACCAATCCATAGCCATGGATCGGTACCAAACGCTAGTGAAGACATACGTACATACATACATACATACATACATATATATAATATGCGTGTATGAATGTACATTCGATGTTTCATGGGGATATGTGTGCATGGAATCAAAGATCAAGTGTGCATACACACTCAACGTTCTACAACTAGAATTAAGAGAACAAAGATTCAAATCTGAAAGATTCAAAAAGGAAATCATCTTAAAATTATTAAATTTGGAATAATAGATTATGAGATCATACTTAGGTTTTATAATGTCAGATGCTAGTGAAGTATCATAATGAATATTTAGAGGAGCAACATTTTGCTGAAAAGGTCCGAAGAAAGGATGACAGCTGTTCGAAGCGCAGATTGGAGTTCGATATACAAATCATGACTTGTCTCGATTCAAAGCACATTGTGTTGGAAACAAGATGTACTTTAGGAGGCAAGTGTTATCCAGCCTTTTAACTAGGTAACATTTTTATATACTTGATGCGTCGAACTTGAAAGCTATCAAGGAAAAATGACCGAAGATATAGCCACAAGATGGAGAAAGCAAGTACAGCGAAGGTCATAAAATAAAAACAAGTCACCCTAGAAATTAAAAGGCATGATCCATTAATGTGATGAATCAGTACCTATCCATGTCATGGATCTGTACTGATCCATGCTACTTCTTAAGAAGAGCTCCAACTTCCTCCTACCATGAAGTCTCGATGCCAGAAGCTTGTTCCAACTTCCATAAATCGATCGCTAGACATTTTCCATTAAACCCTCAAGCACTTGAAATCAGCAATTCCATACCTCCACTGATCCATCTTATTAGCCTAGAAACAAGCTAACAACCATAAAAACAAGTTGGAAATCATGAAGCTAACGACAAGTCGCTTTATCCCAAAACAAAAAGAATGATCTACAAGTGAATCTTATGGATCAGTACCAATCCATGCCCTTGGATTAGTACCAATCACAGATATCTGCTGACCTGGTCTTGTTTTCCAAGAGAAAATATTGCTAGATAGTGGAGATCGTGGTGGAAAATATGACGGAGCATTTCCCGCCAACCTACGTCTATAAATAGGTTGCTTGGGGCTCATTTTAGGGATCTTTCTATTTCCTTGCAATTGTAACATATTTTATTATAATTTCCCTTGGAGTGGTCCCAAACCATTGTACTTGTAAATAGCAAGATAATCAATTGAAAGATTAAGTGGACATAGACAATGACTTACCTGAACCACTATGAATATTTGGTGTCTTGTTTCATTTATTTTTGTTCATTTTCATTCTATACTAATTTCTTGGGTGTTTATGCTATATTTTGATACTAGTTTGTATTTAGTTTCCAATACGGCAAAAAGTAAATGTTGGTTGTATTTCTACCTCAAAGTGGCCTAAATTAAGAAGTAAACCTATATTATACGCGTAAGTATACCATATAATGCTAATCCATAGGTTTTGATATACTATAACATATATGGACTACTGTATATGACTCAGTATATCTGGCGTGACATAGAATAGGCTATATTGGTATTATCCTTGCTTTTAAAACACAAATATATCAATTATCAAGTGCCAAAAATTAATTGGAGGACTCCATAAAAGCATCTGAAACTCCAAGCAGATATTGCATTTATTTATTATCATTATTTTATTTTTATTTTTTATTAGTCAGGTTTACTCCAGGTAGTTGTTTTTTGCAAGTTACTTTATGAAGATTATTCCTTGTTTGTTTGTTATTGCCTCCACTTTATTCATTATAATTATAGTGCTCGTTCAATTTTTAAAAAACACATGATTTGTTTTTTCAAGGCTAACGGTGAAAATATGCAACAAGTACTTTTAATTACAAGTTACAAACCTAGAGCAGGTGTTAATACACTTTATTTAGGCAATATTATGCCATAAAGAAATTTTAATCTCAAAGCTTTTTATATTTCTTTACTTCCTTAAGTGTAGTGCAGTATATTTTGATTATGTGAAATTAAGATTTGATTTCATTGCAGAAGGAATTCTCTGTATTTTTTGCATGATATTTTGTCTAACCTGAAAGAAGTATCTAATCTGTAACTTATGCCAAATTCTCATTTCTTGTGATGAAATTTAAATTCGATGACATATCCATTGATCTCCTCAATGTTAAAGTGTCTCCACTAGTTTTTCCTGAAGTAAGTATCAAAAATCAATTACATGTTTACCATATGTACGTCTTTCAGTTTTTATATACATTTTTGTCTTTGTTATACACAACATTGGTTATGGAATAAGTTTTTCATCTTGTGGTCGTACATGTATTTATCATCATATATTGAAAGCCTTATATTGTTTTCTTGTTAAATGCCAACATTATAGCTAATTATAATATTTTTTCTTCACCACTTTTAATTTATCAACGTTGTTTTTGCATTTTCGATAGGAGATTGATGTTTATGATATGAGAAAAGGAGACGCTTTGGAAAATCTCATGTTGGTAAGAAGATGGTGATGACTTATGAAAAAACAAGCAATGGACATCGACAACTAATACCATAAACCAAAAATCAAGTAGATTTGTTGTGTTGGAATCATTAATCGTATTATATAGAATTACTATTATCCAATCCATTTAATCAAATTTGTGAATGCATTGTATTTTGTATGGGTAAATTTGCCTCATATATACTCATTATTGAAGAAATTATATCAAGTAAAATTATATTTATAACTTTTTGTATATTTCCTTCATGAAAAATTTGGTTATAACATATTGTTCTTGAAGGTGAGTTTATGTTTAGCGCGTTGACATGAGATGCATTAGGAGAGGCAGTAAAAAATATAAATTATTATTAAAAAATTGTACAATATTTTGCAATGGTCAGAACTGTTGCTAATTTACATTTAGCAACGACTTTGGGCCTTTGCAAAAGTACAGATTAGCAATGGTCGCATGCCATTGCTAAATGTAAAGTAGCAAAGATTTTGGACTGTTATTAAATTTTATTTTGGAATAGCTATGGGCTGTTGTGAAATTTTAGCTAATCTCAATTTCTCATTGGCTTTGGACCATTGTAAAATGTTTTAGTACTGACTTACGGTTGCTGCGAAATAACTTTTCTAGTGGAGTGCATATCAAGAACAATTGATAAATGGATTCCTTTCTTTGATGCGAGTAAGAAGCAAAGACCTTTAAATTGATAGAAGAATGCCACCAATACTTTCTTATATATTGAAATATTGGGACATGTAATTAGTTCAGTCTTATTAAGGGAAGAAAACATAATTAAATTATCGGTATATTGTGCAAGCAAAAGATTAAAAGATGCCAAAGCTAGATATCTATTTATGGAAAGTAGGCTTATTACCTAGTGCTATTGGCATAGAAGTTAAGGTCTTATCCAAGCACCCAAATCAAATTTTTAAAGAATTACCCACAAAAGAAAACCTTTTGCAAAAATGAGATGTCAGGAAGATTATTAAATGAGCAATGGAACTGAGCCAGTACGAATTGAATATTTACCTCAAGATTCAATTAAAGGGCAGGCCTTGACTAATTTTGTAACAAAGTGTGAAATATTCATTGAAGAGAAAAAGGAAAAAGAAAAGAAGCTTAAACCATGGTGGCAATTATATATGGACGATGCTTCAAATGAATAGAGAGTCGGAGCCAATTATGTGATAATTACTCCAGTGGGCATTGACTACGTTATGCAATGAAGCTAGGGATTTCTACAACAATAACGTGGTTGAATATTAATCTATGATAATAGGACTAACTTTGGTTCAACAACTAAAACTCCCAAGGATCGAGATATTTATCTATTCACAATTAATGGTAAACCAATTGATAATGGTATATCAAACCAAAGGCATTCAATTGGCCTAGTATGTAAAGAGAATCAATGAGATGTTAGTTTAGTTTGAATATTTCTCTATGCATCAACTACTAAGGAAAATGAGTGCACAGTAGAATCCTTGGTGTAATTAGCAAGCTTATGAGAGGCACCAGAAATTAAAATTATCCTCATTGGGTTTTAAAAACAATAGCATCAAATCGAGAAAGAAGGATGGAATAGTGAATTCTTGGTTCTAACTCCATCCTAGGCCCAATAACCATAAAATGGTGAGGAGGACCTTTGGGAAAATAATAACCATAAAGATACTTTATAGAGAGTGATAATAAACGCTTATGAGGATCGATATATTAACAATAGGATGACACCCATAATCAAGTACTAAGTAAAAACAATATCGCCCAAAGAAAGAATGAGTCACACAAATAGGATATTAATCCCCATCATATACTATAATAGATGGGATATTATATATGAAAGGATATTCAACTCCTTATTTGCAGTGCTCTACCCCATAGACGGGAGCAAAGCTCTTGAAATAAACCTATGAGGGATTCTATGGGGATCAGTCATTGGGTAAAACTAGAAAAGAAGGCAATGAACCAAGTATAAAATTGTCCCCTATGACTAAGGATGCATTAAACTACATGAAAAGATGTGATAAATGCCAAAATTTTTCCAGAATCCCATAGTTATCTCTGAATGATCTAATTCCTATCGCAATCCCATAGCCTTTTGATGAATAGGGAATTGACTTTCTAGGTCCTCTTGTGGCCTCAGATGGTGGAGCAAAATTTAACGTGGTGGCCATCGATTACTTTACTAAGTGGATAAAAGCATAACCATTACCAAATATCGTCGTTAGAAAAGTCTTAAAATTTGTCATCAAAAATATAGTTGTTAGATTTGGACTCTCAAATAAGATCATTTTTTATAATGGAACTCAATTAAAGAGCGAAAAATTCACCTTTTTTGTAAAAAAATTGAATTTAAAAAAAAATTGTTAGTAGCTCACCAAAAAGCTAATGGGATAGAGGAAGAAGCGAATAAGACTACAAAGAATAATTGAAAATTAACTAGGTAAATCAAAGGGAAAATGGGTATAAGAACTTCACCACATCTTATGGTCATATAGAACTTCTATGAGAACAAACACTAGGCATACCCAATAATCTTTAACATATGGATTTGAAGCCATGCTACTAGTTGATTTGAACCCCCTTCTTGTCGAAGAATTACATACACCAATGAATCAAATAAATCGACAAAGAAAGAGTCACTAAGAGTTGATTGATGAACCGTGTGATCAAGCCGCCTTGAGAATATTTGAGTACTAAAGAAGGATTTCCAAATATTATGGTTAAAAGGTAGAAAGATAGTCATTCAAAAAAGGAGATCTATGCAAAGGAGAGTAATAACGAACATAAAAGACGCAACAATGGCCTGCTAGGACCAAATTGGGAAGGCCTATTAGTCATTCATGAAGTGATTTATCTAGGAACTTAGTGTTTAATTAAACTAGAGAGTAATGTGACCACAAGAACATGGAATACTGAACATATGAGAGTATACTTCAAATCATTGGATGAAATAAGTGAATTACCAAAAAGACCTTTCCAAATAGCATATCTGGACTGAGAAGCGATATGTTTGACTTAGCTTCTAAGTTGATAAGTTTTGTGAAATCTTGTAACACGCCTAATTTTAAATAACAATATTCAGAAGATTTAGTTAGATAAATTAAATAGAATAATGTAAATATTAGAGTGATAAGGGGATTGAGATTCGAAAATCCAATTAGGGCCATGATTAATTAAATAAAAAGAATGAGTTGTGGAAATGTTTTCATAAATTAACAAATATGGAAGTGTAGCAAGCACATTATGGGAAATAGTCGCGCCCATAACCTTTAAACCCTTGTTCCCAGTCTCTGCACATTCATAATTCAAAATTTTAAAATGTAAACTAAAGCTCGAGCAGCCATAACCTAGAGGAGAAGGAGGAGAAAAATCAATTAAAGTAAGCAATCGATCAAGGGGAATTAATCAAAGATCAAATATCAAGTTCTTTATCCTAAGCAAGGTGAATAGAAACCATCTCTATTTTAGTTTTTAAAGAGCATTAGATTTTGGGATTATGTTTAAACCCATTATGATGTTTTTGATGATGATATGCTTGGATTACATGATATGTTATAATATAACAAGTTTGTTTGGTAAATGTTTATTTGATTTTAAGGTCAAAATCACTTATAATGGATTTCGAATGCCATGAGGATTTAATATGTTATGTAAAACATTACCTTGGAGATGGTTTAATTTTTCGTAATTATCCAAGCTATTGGTAGTTATTATGCATTTTCAAAGGAAAATACGAATAATTAGGTTTAGAATTTAATATAATTTAGGTTCGAAATTTTTATATGTTAGAAAACATAGTAAAAGTGAATTTTGAGAATTTTTAGGGATTTTTCCTAAGTAATCTACTATGAAAAATTAAATAAATTTAGTCGGAGGACTTAAATGTCTAAATGGTTTTGCTTAAGGGAAGGGCTTCTTTGCTAATTATTTTCATTAAATCTAAGATGAATTTGGTAGTCTTTTAGGAAAAGATTTTAGTAAAGTTTAGGCAACCAATTAGATTTGTACAAATAGGCATGTTAGCTAAAAAGAATTACTTAAAAATGCAATGAAAACAGTTTTGCATAACTTTATTATTTCTCCACTTTCAGTAGCTATCTTTCGACCCTATACTTCCGCCCCAACCAAGACGAAACCAATACACAAGGTATCAATGCGTTGGTACATAGTGGATTGGATAATGGTGGCAGGTATGGAGTCGAATCTAAGCTTTCAAAGGGGCCTAGGCCTTTGCTTTACTATCCAAATAAATGCCACTTGCCTTGTTTACTAATGAATGCTTTCAAAAGGGATTTATATAGCTTTTGAAGAAGTTACCACCTTTTGTTAAAAAGGTAGCTTTCAATTGAGTTACCTTGTTTTTAAATCAATGCTTTCAAAAGTATAGTTTGAACCCAGTCGAAATCATGATGTCGCCTTTATGCCTTTCGAATGAATTGAAGTCATCAACGAGTTCAAAAGGTAGCTTTTGTTTTATAAGTGTAGTAAGCCACTTACCAATGTCTCCACTAGCCTGTTATACCAAAGGTTTCAATGGCAATAACTTCGAAATGGGTTTCGAAGCTATCCTTCCAATTTTTTTACTTAAATGATTAGTGCTTTCGAAATGATGGTTCTGAAGCCATCAATTTCCCTAATCATTTTTATTTTAAGGTTAATGGTTTCGAAAGGGGTACTTTCGTTTATATCAACTTTGACCTAAAGTAATTTTTAAAAGATAACACCCAATGGTTTCAGAAGGGGTTTTCAAATGGTTTTGAAGCTGTGCTTCAATAAATTACTTTAATACTTTAGGAAAGAATGTTTTAATGGTTTCGAAAGGCCTATGCTTAGTGTTTTGAAAAGAAGATTCGAATGCTTTCGAAAGATTTATTCTAATGGTTTCGAAAGTGAAGGTCTAAGGTTTCGAACGCCTTATTTTTTTTAGAAAAGAACCCAAACTTATTTTTAAAGGAAAACCCATGCAAAATAAAGGTTTTTAAAATGGTTTTTAGGAATGTATTTTTTGAAGAAGCTACCCTTAATAAAACCATAGGTTAAAGAGATTAACCATGTTTCAGTGCTTTCAAGGATATTAAAACCAAAAATGTTGGTATTGTTATGTTATTATGTTTGCTTCTTCTAATCTACATATTCATTGTATAATGGTCCCATAATTGTATTTTAGGGTAAAAAGGGCAAAATGACCAACTAGGTGGACCTAGTAGTGAATATAAATTGAGTTAACTCTTGAATGAGTAGATTTCATCCAGGATGTCAGATAGACCATAACTTAGGAGGCCCAAATGCTAATTAAGAAGTTTTCAGTTTAGACAGGTTCATAGTAAACCCATGAAAACTATTTTTAAAGGAGTTATTGATAGGGGTCAATAGGTTTGTAGTGAACTAATGAAAACTATATCCGGATAAAGTTATTGACATAAGTCAATAGGTTCTTAGTCAACCCACAAAAACTATGATATGAGAGAAGTTATTGGAGATACCAATAGGTTTAGAGAGGACCCAAGAATTAATGAAGTTATTGGCAGGGGCCAATAGGTTCTTAGTCATCCTAGGAAAACTATGAGATCAGATAGATAGTCCATAAACATTAAATAGGTTACTAGTCAGCGTATGAAAACAAATAGGTTAATAGTGACCCGAGAAACTATAGTTGAGACAAACAATCAAATGAATGGGGATGGAAAATCCAGAGTAGTTTACTTGTTTGCATATCATCAAAATATTTTAAATTGCTATATTTTAACCATTGTGGATGTAGGAGCACATCATATGGTTATTATAAATTTTTGGATAAGATATTAGTGAGGGAAAAACTCGTTCTGCTAAGTGGTGTGGTCTCATTAGATATCTAAATGGTTTGAGATGGTAGTTTATTATTCATACCAGAGTTTATGTCTGACTCGAAGTTTATGTTTTCCCCTTAAACTCTCGGTGCTCAATTAATTTTGAGTAGTTTTAGAGTTGGGCTTTCAGGTTCTCCTTAGACGAATAATCTTCTAAAGACGTGCAGGAGGCAAGTTAGTTAGTAGGAGTTCTTTTCTATTTTGATTCCGCTATGTTTGGTTGTAAAGGAAAAGTAGTTTAATTGCCTAGATAAATATGTATACTCTAATAATCCAAGGAGGCATCTTCACATGTCTCTGTTGGCATATGTTGTAGTAATTATAATTTCCCTGAACATGGTTGGATCATGTAATGAATTTTAAATGATTTGAAATGAAATGTAAAAGTTGTTTAATGATTTTAATTTTTTTTCATATTCATGTGTTTCTGTTATATCAATGTATCTAACGTTACAATATTTGATTACCGAGAATCAATAACTATGGATTACTACAGCATCCGTAGCAGTTAGTTTTGGGCCTCCAAGGGGTGGATGTTACAAGTTGGTATCGAAGCATAGTTTTATGAAAACTTAAAAAGAAATTTAAGCCAAAAATATTTTTCAAACGTATTCCAATGAACCAAAAAATAAGATTAGGGTTTGGATTAGCACTATAGTAATGTACTTGTATTTGATATATATACATGTATAAAAGTACGTATTTCCCTCTCTCTTAGACCATTCTTCGGTATTTTGCTAAGGCTCGTATGCTAATTCACGAGAAAGGAAGATATGGAGTTAGGAAACGAAAGAGGAAATCTCGGTGGGGAAAGCACCAAAATAAACGGAAACATTCGACCTAAGAGGAGAAACCTGGGTCGATAAGCAAATGCTAATCAAAATGCAGATGCCAATATAGGTGCTGGAAATTCGCTAGTAGATATGGGAAAGATGTGTCAATTCTTTGTCAATTTGATGCTAGCAGAAGCAGCTGTTGGAGTAGCTGGGAATGTTGAAAGAGCTAATACGGCGGCTCCAATTGGAAACAACTATGCTAAGTTAAGAAGTGATTGCATTAGTCTTGGTAGGAAGCCATTTATGGGAATGGAGGATGCCAAAAAAATTGAGAATTGGCTGTTGCATCATGAGAGAATCTTCACTGACTTAGGGTTGAATGATGAGCAGAAGAGGAGACCAGACTCTATGTAGTTGCAGGGAGCAGCGCTTTATTGGTGGAATAGTGTTATTACCAGTTCCTAAGGAAGAGTTGACTTGGGAAGAATTTCGAAGGAGATTCGAGCAGAGATTTTTGTTTGAAGTTGATAAGTCTACATTGTTGAGAAAGTTCATAGGTTTAGTGCAAGAGAGATGTCGGTAGTCGAGTACGCTACTAAATTTGATGAGCTGTCCACATATGGGTATGCTACCATTGACACCGTCATCAAGAAGAATGAGAAGTTTATTCGGGGATTGAGACTCAATATTTCTAGGGTGACCATGCCACGTCTCTGTGATCCTTGTAATATTGTTGTGGAGGTGGCAATCCAACATGAGGATATGCTTGCTACTTATGGGAAGGAAAAGCCGGTTAAATCCAGGGTTCTTCAGGTAAGAAGAGGAAATTCTTTAAGAAGAAGGGAACCCATAAGGGAGAAGTTGCCATGAAGGCAAAGGCTAATCTAGTCTGTTTCAAGTGTGATAAGAAGGGTCATTATGCTCATGAATGCCGGACAGGCAAGGGAAAGAAGGCTGCGGAAAATAAGGGCTTAAAGTGCTTTAAATGTGACCAGATAGAGCATTATAAGAATCGATGTCCAAAACCAATTAAGGCGGACAAAGCAAAGGTTTTTGCTGTTGGACCATCATTTGCTAGACTAACTCTGGTGAGAAAGGAAAGACTGCGATGGAAGGTATGCTTTTGATTTAGAGTATACTAGTTAGGGTATATTTGACACGGGTGCATCATATTCATTTGTATCTTAGTGTTTGGTTAATAGGTTATGTTTACGACTCACATACACTGTTACTTCCTTAAGGGTTGTGAACCGATAGAAGGGTATGCATCTCTAGGAATTAGATGTGACCAGATAGAACTTGATTTTTAAGGTCATAAATTTCTATGCAGTTTGTATGTATTCTATTTCGTAGGTTTCATAATCATTTTGGGTATGGATTAGTTGGGTAAATATGAGGCACGGATATTTTGCCAAGATCGGAAAATATTACTAAGACACCCTGATAGTCATAACCGAATTATATTCTCAGTGGAGGATTCTAACTGGAATACATGTACCTCGTTGAGTACCATGGAAGTGGAAGAATAGTTAAGACAGACCAGGATAGCAAGAGAATTTGGGGATTTTTTTGAACCGGTTATAGGACTACCACCAAAAAGAACCATTAAGTTTCAGATAGACTTTGTATCAAGAGCGGAACCTGTAAGTAAACCACCAAGCAGGATGACACCGACCGAGATGAAGGAAGTGAAGGTGTAGCTAGTGGATCTAGAAGGGAGAAATTTTATTAGACGAAGCAGTTCGTCTTGGGGAATGGTCATGGTGCTCGTAAAGAAACCAGATGGGTCGTTGAGAATGTGTATCGAATATCGTAAGTTAAATGAGAGGATAATAAAAAATAAGTAACCTTTACCTAGAATCGACGGTCTGTGGAGACAGAGTATTTTTCAAATTGGATTTGGCGACAGGGTTCCTTCGGTTAAGAGTGGCAGAAGACAGTATTCCGTTGATAGCTTTGAACTAGGTACAGTTCGTAAGAATGGTTAGTAATGCCATTTGGGTTAACGAACGCACCAGCTTTCTTTATGGATCTGATGAACCTAGTTTTTCGAGAGTACTTGGATAGGTTTGTGTTGGTGTTTATAGATGATATTTTAGAATACTCTAAGGATGAAAAAGAGCATGAAGATCATCTTATAGTAATGCTCGAGACACTGAGGTGGCATCAGCTGAAAGCTGGGTTTTCCAAAGTGTCATTTCTGGAAGAAAGAGGTTAATTTATTAGTCATGTGGTTTCAGAGAAGGGTTTGTCAGTGTAACAACCCACAAATCCGTACCCCTTGAGTCAACACTATTATACATCAATCAACTCAAGTTGAACAGAAATTCGAACCATTTGGGTTAAAGAAGAAGAGGTAGAAGAAGAGAAAACAGAAAACAGAAAACAACAACAGAATCTAACCAACACAGAGGAATAAAATATAATAGATAATAATAGATCTTTACACAAAAGAAAACTATATCTTCTTTATATATACATCATCAGATTACATCATCAGAGTTTCACATCAATAACATACAACCGGATACACAGCGGAATAATAACTAAATACGGGAGTACGTATCGCCGTCTAGCTCGTCTCCTGAGCTCCACAGCATCATATCCTGTATCCTATAATACTCGGTCTGACCCAAGCATTATAGTTACATAATACCCGAGTCAGTCTGGAATACGAGCGTGAGAAAATCACACTCAATTAATTATTAAAGTTTCAAAAATCCTTTGAAAACAAAAGCATCTCGTAAGACCACGCCACAAATAAACATGTCGGGTTTTTACCTTAAGATAGCTAAAACGTTTTTTATTAAAATCCTCAGATATTATAATAGGGTCTATATACAAATACTTATTAAAATAGCTGAAATTGTTACATTATTAAATTCCAGCTACTAGACACAGGTGGGCAATACAAATAAAAATCGTACAAGGCTCGTAGGGAGAATGGATTTCCAACAAATGACTAGGCACTGGGGTACCACCTGTCACGGTACATGGCCTAGATCACAGTACCGAGGAGCCACCCTAACTCCCCGGCAACACAAGACCGGAACCATCCCTTACTGGACAGTTCCGAGTACGATCAACCCACGGTTGGGATCAGCAACCGCCTACTAAGCCGAAATAAAAAGGGACATCTAGACAGGGATGACCTTACCCTGAAATGGGTGCTACCCACCTAGCCTTGCTGCATAACCCTTGATTTTTAGTCATTCCCGGTTGATGAGCCTTGAGGCTAAGCGTTACCTTTTTTAGAACATATCCCTTAGAATGCACATCGCCCACCTGACGATGTTCCAAAAGCATTCATCCATACAAGTCCGTCCCGGGTTCGAACGGAACCGAAGGCACTACTCCTACTACATCCATTTTGGAAATATCCTCAGGATTAGTAGCGACTAACCTTTGCACTTCACTGCTCCATCTTCGACTCCGTACTCGTTTTCCATGAAAACGTACAAACCGGATCAAAGTGGTTTTCGAGAAATAAATCTCGATCCCGGTCTCTTCGAAACGATCGGCGCATTTGGCCAACATTGATACTCGGTTATTTAACTATCAATTAACATTCACAACATCCATCACACAATAAATAATTTCCCAAATTATTTATTTATCTCAAAATATCTTTGCAAGATATATTTCCACCTTTCAAACCCTTTTGAAAACAGTTTCAATTGTCTTCTTTTCTCTGGATAAATTTACCCAAATATTTCTATTTCCACTGAAATCACCAAGCACAAAACTTTAGATTTCTAAAATTATTTAAAACGCTTTACTTTGAAATATACTTTAAGACATTTAAGTTAAAACTACTTCAATAATTTGTTAAATATACATACTATATAAATATTTGAAATAAGGTTACTTTATAAATTTTAACACTAGGTTTTCACTTTTGAAAACAAAATACTAAGTCACTTTTTAAATAATTACTACGATAATAGATTTGAAAAATATTTACTTAAGAATTTAAACATTTAGAAATAATAAATTTCCTAAAACATACTTTTTAAAACAACATTAAAACCTTTATCTTATTTTTAAAAATTTATTTTGAAAACGTACTTGGCTATCCAGAGAAATATACTTCTCTTCACATTCTTCTTTAAATTTCCAATTCAAACACTTGAATCAATTTCCAATTTACTTCCTTTTTATTCCAAAATCCATTAGTTCCATATTTTATTCCTTAATTATGATTTAAACTACTTTTAACTAAAAATACAAATTTTAGATTTCTCCAATTACTTCTTAATCCTTTTAAATAAATTTAACCTTTAAATTTTAAAATAATTCTTTATTCCTTTAAAATAATATCACTTGATTTTACAATTCATTAATTTATGTTAATTCAAAATCTTTTCATACTCGAAGTTATTTATTAGTATTTTAATGTCACTTCCATTTCTTTTCAATTCATTCTTAATTTATTCAAATTTTCTATAATTTTTTCGCTTACAAATTTACCTCTTTATTTTCTTTCCAAAATCCAATTTATATATTTTTGGTAATTCATTATACCCAAATATATCCAATCAAACCATATCATTTAATATTCCAATATAATTCATCATAGAACATCAAATAATCACAACAGAGAATATTAACTAATTTAAATAAATGTTGAGGAATCCAGTTAGATCCCTCCAACCTGTTTTTCCTGCATCCACAGAAGTTAGCACAATATAAAATACCAATTCCACTTCGATGTGGAATATCGCGGTATAAGGGACTAATATAAATCATCCGCTATTATGCGGCGCATAGGGTCTCATCCGCTATGTAACGCGGGAAATCAAACATTCCAAGATAGACTATATACTACTATATATAATATAACACACCAAATCCAATCAATCAATCAATTATTTAAATTTAACCAATTAAATTTAAATTAAAAATTCAGCTGAGTGAGATTAACTCACCTTTGCCCCCTTGAATTTGCAAATCCATTTCATTCTCGATATGATTCCACGATTATTGACCTTGTATATTTATTATATGAATTTGTTAATATTTGAAGAAAAAAATTAGACAATTCATCACCATTTAATAAATTTAGTTGACCAACAATTTAATTTAAACTTGTCAACAATATTTATTTATATTTTTTTTTATATAATTTGATATTAACAAATTTTGCTTTTAATAAATTATCCTTAGAAACTAAATAATTTATATAGATTTAAAAATCTGTTTTTATATTAACTTTTTAATATCCAAAATCCTTATATATATATTTTCCTAATCTTATATCTTATATAGATATAAAATAAATTAAAAACAAACTTTCCTTCAAAATACTTTACTGTAAACAGGAAAATATTTTTATATACCCTTAACATTTTATTTACGGCTTCCAGTAAATAAATAAATAAGAACTAAATAAAATCTGTAAAATATACCTTACAGCCCTAAAAGAACCCACGCTCGCCACTTGCAGAAAGCGCCAACCAACCTCGATCCCAGCATCCCAACGAACAACCAACTACCCACAATTCGCGACCGAAGAAGACCATCTCGACGACGAAACTTCGCCGCCGCTAACCCACTGCCTGCGCGAACACACCCCATCGCGACTTCGTCGCGCCTGTCGTCACTGGCCACCGAACCCACATGCGCTGCCTCGCCCAACTCGCACCGCGCGGACTTGCCTTGCTCTCATAACGGTCGCAACCCCCAAGCCCTAATCGCGAGCGAAACCCTCAACGAATTGACGCGCCGCTCCCTGTCGTTCGAACTCGAGTTCGAATAGATCGATATGATCGATTAAATAGATTGAATATTCGATTTATGCTTTTTCGGCCATTTATTTTCTTTTTTCCGAACTTTGATTTTTTTTTTTGACAGAAGAGGTTGGTTCTACTTTTAAAAGAAAACGAGGGTTGCGTGATTTGTACAAGGAAAAAGGTTGCTAGGTCTGCTTGCTTCAGAATAGTTCGGCTATGATGTTATTAAAAGAGGGAGCGTGAATATGAAATGAAGTCGGTTGAATATTAAAAGGGAAGCGTGTTTAAGAAGGCACCGATGACATTGATTTGATCAATTAAAGTTTTATTTAATTTTCAACGCGTTTACTTATCGTACGCTCACACAACAACTCTGATCAATACAAAATTTGAAATCCGATAATAATTTAATATTACGGACCCAATGGAACTGGTTTTATCGAATTCCGAGACTGTGCCTCGGAAGGCTATTTTTAAATTCAATTTAAACGGTATATTTTCAAAACTAAACAAATCACTGTTAGATTCAATTCTAACACTTCTATTATTTTCAATGTTATCAATACAAATTTTATAAGCCTTCAAATTATTTTTAACTGGCTTAAAACTCCAGATTCAACATTTTACCCATTTTCGGATAATTTAATTTAATAATTTAGTCATCAAATAAATTTTGATATTTGAATTCAAGTTAAAATTAAACTTTTAAATATTTTAAATAATTTAAAATTCCCATTTTAAATGCTCAAAAATTCCGGGTCGTCACATTCCTCCCCCCTTAAAAGAATTTCGTCCCCGAAATTACTAGTTAAGAAGAATGGTTCAATACCCGTTTATTATTTTCCCTAAAACCAAACAGTTTCTAACAATTCAACATCCTACCAATCTATCTTTTTATAGAAGACCCATTATCATTCTTACTAACTTCCTAAACTCCCTTATAATTTTGCAAACAATACTATTTGCTTAATCATTCAAGTTTCAATTTAAAACCAAATTTTGAATTACCAAAATTTTCTCAAAATTTTTCTAACTACTTAAATTTCGAAAAATTTCGCCAGCGTCTCCTTTGCGCGGCTAGCTCGGTACAACTACCAAAGGCCTCTACGGGCTCGCAAATTCCAAAAGAAAACAAAAGGCCAAGTGGCTCAATCAAAAACCCAATCAAATTTCATACAGGAATTTAAACACATACCTTTTTGTCGAGCGATTCAAATTTATCTTTTGAAATCAAAACCAATTCTCTTTTCCTTTATAATACCTGTATATCCTACATAGCAATAATATCCAATCACAACATTCAAAACATTTTATTGTCTTCCTTATAAAATGTCAATATTTATTCCTTCAAATATTAACTTAGAATATAATTTTGTAATATCAATTTTCAAATCAAGAATTCACCATTCCTTTCTTAAGTTTAGTATAAGCATTTCATATGTTTCTTTATTTATTTTCACTTCACCACTTTAGTTTATATCTACTTCTATTCAAATTGGTCCTTCCATTTTCATATGAATTCAATTTATCTTCAATTCAGAATATTGAATTTTATATTTCGTTTATACTGATTCATATCATTATTTTAAATTAATTTCATTTCCTAATTTATTTCGATTTCCAATTTGAAATCGTTTGTCGTTAACAAAAAATTTTAACAAAAATTTTCAAAAAAATTTCTAACTCCCAAAATTTTCGAATTTTTTTGGCAGATTCTCCTTTGTACGGAGGAGCTTTTGCAATTTGACAAATGATATAAATATACATACATCGACCCACACGGTCGGAAAAACCAAAAACAGTTCATATTTCCTATTTTTATTGCGTAGGCGTACCTTTATTAAGCATTTATAAGCAAGAGGCTTATTTATTTTAGCATTTAGCGCGTTCAAATCTAGCCAAACGGCTTCCTGGTACCTTTACTTACTCAATTTAAATATGTATGTACTAAATATATGCAATTTATTAACATTTCACTTATATTCAAATAGCTAACACATAGATTTCATAAGTAATGCATGTGATATACATTCATAAGTACATATGTAAGGTTTCGACACTAGTTTTAAATTGTTTGCATCCAAATTGCATACTAATTGATTCCAAAATCATCTCATTTCACTTCTAATAATTCATAGAGTTTTATCCAATCTCGTTTACATTAAACGATCCACTTCCTTATGCAATTCTACAATATTAATGTGAATAAATAATCACTTAAGCTTTATAACCATTTAAATTGATTCCAACTCAATGTATATAAATTCCATCCCAAAGAAACTTATTTACCAATCGTAGTTTCATTCCATCCCGTTTCACATTGGTTTTGTTCAAAGCCATTTTGTTATACTCGACATCATCCCATGCTTCTATTAATTTTAAACTTAAGTTAATTTGCTTCAATTCACTCCTATTTCATAACTTAAGTTCATTCCCATTTTTTTTAATTTATTTATACTCGAATTGGATTTATTTTCACCTCAAATTATTTTTATTTTAATCCAATTCCATACAACTCAAACTTTGTTTCCAAACTCTATTATCTATTCACAATCTTTGATTCGATTTTCCTTTGATCATATCCCAACCATTTCACTAATTTATTCGATTAGTTCATTCTTTTATCCATTTTAAATTTTAATTTACATTAATAATTCATTGTTGAATTTATTAATAATAAGGCCATTCAATTTATGCTTGAATTGGATTTGTTTATATTTCACACCATATCCATTTTAATCCAATTCAATTTTCATTCAACAACACTTCCAATTATAATCCCATACTTGATTTTCTTTTTCATTTACCTTGAAAATCATTTTATTTGATTTCCTTAAGTTCAATCTTATTTTATATCCCAAGTTTGGATTTTTATCTCAGAATACAATATTTTATTCTGGCTTATTTATTCCCTTTTTAAATTTTACAAGCTACTCACTTATTAATATTCATTCTTCCCCATCTATTTACAACCAATTGTATTCACATTTTACTTTTAACTAGGGGTTATATATATATTTTCTTTTTAATGCTTTTTTAATTCTTTTATAAGCTTCCGAAGCTTATTTATTATAATTCAATACTTGCTTAGTTTACATTTATTTGTTTGAGTAGAATTTTATTCCATTCAATATGATCTATAATTCGACCGAATTCATTTAAATTCAGTTTTATTCCAACTCAACTTCAGTTAAATCTAGCTACATACCATTCTTTTAAGTTTTAAGCAAGGACTTAATTCCATTTAATATCATTCATGACACAACTGACTTTTGATTCAATTCAATCCAAATTTAACTAAATTTTATTTCTCAATATATGAGTTCAAAACTTATTTATTTATTTAAAATCTTATATTGCTCAGTTGAGTCATTTCATCTTATAACCAAATTCCAGATTATATATATAACACTTACTAGCTTAAGGTATAAATTTTCATTTCACACTTATAATCATTTTACCTTTCAACTTTATATCCAATTTAATTCAATTTCAATTTCAGTTTTTTTTTAACTTATCTCAAGTTAAATTCAAATATATTTTCTTCACTTCATTCACTTAAGTTAAATTTTAATTCCCGGATTAAAATTTCCAGTTTCTTCTTATTAATATCAACTTTACTTTATAAGTTCAATAGTTGATCCATTTATTCATTCACAAATTCATTTTCAACCAATAAATTTTTATTTCCAAACATTAATTATTTTCAGTCTATTTGAACATATTCTGCACCTTATTTTACACATTTAAATCAAGCATCATCCAATATTGAATTTCATTTCATTTGCATACCATATTAATTAATCAGTTACTTAGATTTTTTTTTCAAACTTAAGTTCAACATTCAAGTTTGAAAACATATATATCGAACCAAACTATTGCTTTGCATTTTCGAAATCAACCAAATTTCTCCAACAAACATTTATCCAAAACATTGGTAGCAATCCCTCTTTTGGAAACTCGAAAATGAACACCGATGATGTCGCGATCATCATCGGAATTATTTTCCAGCGACCATAAAGAGTTCAATGATTTTCTCTCTTTTAAAACACTTCCAATATTTTTAAATTCCAAATCTCTCTAGATTTCAAATCCGATTCGAAAATATTTCTCAATATATATTATCTTCCTAACTTTTCGAGAATCATTTTCAAATTCCAAGGAATTAAATTTCCAAATTCCAAATCCCAAATCCTTTAAATTTATATTCACACATTACTTTGGAATTTTATCTTATTTTAATTATTAATCACACTATAATTCACATTTAGTTTATATTCACAAATTTCATTTGTATATGAATTTGTTTCCTAGTTTTAATTATGGTTTCAATTTCTTATTCAATTATAAA
Source organism: Allium cepa (assembly GCA_030765085.1). Lineage (NCBI taxonomy): Eukaryota > Viridiplantae > Streptophyta > Magnoliopsida > Asparagales > Amaryllidaceae > Allium > Allium cepa. The sequence continues at coordinate 920,959,848 of CM060934.1, forward strand.
TCACATTTACAAATTCCATTTATTTTATTTATTTATTCCTTAATCTTTGGTTATAATTTCAATTTCTTATTCAATTCTAATACAATGATATAAATTTAATATTATCACTTTCTAACAACCAAACATCCATATACAACTATAACAATTTACGAAAAATCAAAAATAATTTTGGGTAAAATTATTTCATTTACCCCAATTAAAACAATATTATGTCAGTTTATCTTGTTTAAAAGTTTAGAAATTCCTATCGATAACATGGCGTCCCACATATCGATCGGAATCCATAAACACTCAACCGATAAGTCAACACAATATAAAAACAATTTTATATTCACTAACAAATACGCGCTCATACTATCAATATTCTCAAACTCATTCTATAGTACTACGGACTCTATTTAATGAGTAATTCCCACCAGAGCCAAGGTTATCACCAACCTAAGCTCTGATACCAAGTGCAACGACCCGTAAATCCGTACCCCTTGAGTCAACATTATTCTACATCAATCAACTCAAGTTGAATAGAAATACGAACCATTTGGGTTAAAGAAGAAGAGGAAGAAGAAGAGAAAACAGAAAACAATAACAGAATCTAACAAACGCAGCGGAATAAAATATAATAGATAATAATAGATCTTTACACAAAAGAAAACTATATCTGCTTTATATATACATCATCAGAGTACATCATCAGAGTTTCACATCAATAACATAAAAATGGATACACAGTGGAATAATAACCAAATACGGGAGTACGTATCGCCATCTAACTCGTCTCCTAAGCTCCACAACATCATATCATGTATCCTATAATACTCGGTCTGACCCAAGCATTACAGTTAAATAACACCCGAGTCAGTCTGGAATACCAGCGTGAGAAAATCACACTCAATTGATTATTAAAGTTTCAAAAATCCTTTGAAAACAAAAGCATCTCGTAAGACCATGCCACAAATAAACATGTCGGGTTTTTACCTTACGATAGCTAAAACATTTTTTATTAAAATCCTCTGATATTATAATAGGGTCTATATACAAATACTTATTAAAATAGCCGAAATTGTTACATGATTAAATTCAATCTACTAGCCTCAGAGTGGGTAATACAATTAAAAATCGTACAAGGCTCGTAGGGAGAATGGATTTCTAATAAATGACTAGGCACTGGGGTACCATCTGTCACGGTACGTGGCCTAGATCACAGTACCGAGGAGCCACCCTAACTCCCCTGCAACACAAGACCGGAACCATCCCTTACTGGACAATTCCGAGTAAGATCACCCCGCGGTTGGGATCAGCAACCGCCCACTAAGCCGAAATAAAAAGGTACATCTAGACAGGGATGACCTTACTCTGAAATGGGTGCTACCCACCTAGCCTTGCTACATAACCCCTGATTTTCAGTCATTCCCGATTGATGAGGCTTGAGGCTAAGCGTTACCTTTTTTAGAACATATCCCTTAGAATGCCCATCGACCACTTGACGATGTTTCGAAAGCATTCATCCATACAAGTTCGTCCCGGGTTCGAAAGGAACCGAAGGCATTACTCCTACTACATCCATTTTGGAAATATCCTCAGGATTAGTAGCGACTAGCCCTTGCACTTCACTGCTCCATCTTCGACTCCGAACTCGTTTTCCACGAAAACGTATAAACCGGATCGAAGTGGTTTTCGAGAAATAAATCTCGATCCCGGTCTCTTCGAAACGATCAGCGAATTTGGCCAATATTGATAGTCGGTTATTTAACTATCAATTAACATTCACAACATCCATCGCACAATAAATAATTTCCCAAATTATTTATTTATCTCAAAATATCTTTGCAAGATATATTTCCACCTTTCAAACCCTTTTGAAAACAGTTTCAATTCTCTTCCTTTCTCAGGATAAATTTTCCCAAATATTTCTATTTCCACTGAAATCACCAAGCACAAAACTTTAGATTTCTGAAATAATTTAAAACGCTTTACTTTGAAATATACTTTAAGTCATTTAAGTTAAAACTACTTCAATAATTTGTTAAAAATACGTACTATATAAATATTTGAAATAAGGTTACTTTACAAAATATAAAACTAAGTTTTCACTTTTTAAAACAAAATACTAAGTCACTTTTTAAATAATTACTACGATAATAGATTTGAAAAATATTTACTTAAGAATTTAAACATTTAGAAATAATAAATTTCCTAAAACATACTTTTTATAACAACATTAAAACCTTTATCTTATTTTAAAAATTAATTTTGAAAACGTACTTGGCTATCCAGAAGAATATACTTCTCTTCACACTCTTCTTTAAATTTCCAATTCAAACACTTGAATCAATTTCCAAATTGATTTCCAATTTACTTCCTTTTTATTCCAAAATCCATTAGTTTCAGATTTTATTCCTTAATTATGATTTAAATTACTTTTAACTGAAAATACAAATTTTAGATTTCTCCAATTACTTGTTAATCCTTTTAAATAAATTTAAACTTTAGATTTTAAAATAATTATTTATTCCTTTAAAATAATATCACTTGATTTTACAATTCATTAATTTCTATTTATTCAAAATCTTTTCATACTCGAAGTTATTTATTAGTATTTTAATATCGCTTCCATTTCTTTTCAATTTATTCAAATTTTCTATAATTATTTCGCTTACAAATTTACTTCTTTATTTTCTTTCCAAAATCCAGTTTATATGTTTTTGGTAATTCATTATACCCAAATATATCCAAACAAACCATATCATTCAATATTCCAATATAATTCATCATAGAACATCAAATAATCACTACAGAGAATATTAAATAATTTAAATAAATGTTGAGGAATCCAGTTGGATCCCTCCAACCTGTTTTCCCTGCATCCACAGACGTTAGCACAATATAAAATTCCAATTCCACTTTCAGGTGGAATAATGCGGTATATGGGATTAATATAAATCGTCCGCTATTATGCGGCGCATAGGGTCTCATCCGCTATATAATACGGGGAATCAAACATTCCATGATAGACTATATACTACTATATATAATATAACACACCAAATCCAATCAATTATTTAAATTTAACCAATTAAATTAAATTAAAAATTCAGCCAAGTGAGATTAACTACCTTTGCCCCCTTGAATTTGCAAATCCATTTCATTCTCGATTTGATTCCACAATTATTGACCTTGTATAAATATTGTATGAATTTGTTAATATTTGAAAAAAAATCAAACAATTAATCACCATTTAATAAATTTAGTTGACTAACAATTTAATTTAAACTAGTCATCAATATTTATTTATGTTTTTATTATTATTATTTTTAAATTTGATATTAACAAATTTTTCTTTTAATAAATTATCCTTATAAACTAAATAATTTATATAGATTTAAAAATCTGTTTTTATATTAACTTTTTAATGTCCAAAATCCTTATATATATATTTTCCTAATCTTATATCTTATATAGATATAAAATAAATTAAAAACAAACTTGCCTTCGAAATACTTTACTGTAAACAGGAAAATATTTTTATATACCCTTAACATTTTATTTACGGCTTCCAATAAATAAATAAATAAGAACTAAATAAAATCTGTAAAATATACCTTACAGCCCTAAAAGAACCCACGCTCGCCACTTGCAGAAAGCGCCGACAAACCTCGATCCCAGCATCCCAACGAACAGCCAACTACCCATAATTCGCGACCGAAGAAGACCATCTCGACGACGAAACTTCGCCGCCGCTAACCCACTGCCTGCACGAACACACCCCATCGCGACTTCGTCACGCCTGTCGTCACTGGCCACGGAACCCACATGCGCTGCCTCGCCCAACTCGCACCGCGCGGCCTTGCCTTGCTCTCATAACAGTCACAACCCCCAAGCCCTAATCGCGAGCGGTCAATCCAGATAAGATCGAAGCTGTTACTAAGTGGAAGAGACCAGAGATAGGGACTGAGATTAGAATTTTTCTTCAACTGGCTGGCTATTATGGAAATTCATTAAGGATTTCTCATGGACAACAGCGCCATTGACTAAGTTGACCAAGAAGGACATGAAGTTTATTTGGTCTGACGAATGCAAGGAAGCATTCCTTAAGTGAAAGCATTTGTTGGCTAATGCACCTCTATTAATAGTTTTAGATGGAAACCAAGGGTTGGTATTGTATATAGATGCATGTGGGATCAGATTAGGAGCTATGTTGATGTAGAAGGGTAAAGTCATTGCTAACGCTTCACGCCAGCTTAGAACACATGAAGTAAGATATCATACTCATGATTTGGAGTTGGCATGGGTGATCTTTGCGCTGAAAATATGGAGACATTTTCTCTTAGGGGAGGGGTTTGAGCTATATACAGATCATAAGTCCTTAAGGTATTTATTCTCACAGAAGGAGTTGAATATGAGGCATCAGAGGTAGATTGAGTTTTTACCAGCTTATGATTTGTGTATAGAATATAAACCTAGGAAAGGAAATAAAGTAGCGGATGCTCTTAGCAAAAAACATCAGAATGTGGTTTGGTATGTTGGCAGAATGGAAAGATTTAGAAGCTTTGACTACTTGTAGTGTGCAGTTAAGATTGACTGCTAGTTCTAGTCAGAGTACCACTATGCTGTCCTATTTATATGTACGACTAGCTTTGATCAAAAGAATTACTTCTAAGCAGAAAGAAGATCCATTATTAGCCGAGAAGGATGAGATTGGATCAAAAATCGGTGATCTAAATGACTTATTCTTGACAAAAGGGGATGGTTGAGAAGGAAGGGATGGTTGTATGTCCCGAATGTTGAGGACATAATAAAAGTAGTTCTTAGGAAATGTCATCGATCCAAATTGATGATTCATCCAGAAGGAACCAAGATGTATCAAGACATGAAGAGAAGCTTCTACTGAGAAGGTATGAAGAAGGATGTTGGTTAGTGGGTTAGGCAGTGTGCGAACTGTCACCAAGTGAAGGCCAAACATCGGAAGGCGAGTGGATTACTCCAACCTCTAAAAATAATGGTTTGGAAATGGGATGCAATATCCATGGATTTTATACATGGGTTTCTAAGGTCGAATAGATGAAATAAAAGTGTATGCATGGGTCATAGTGGGCCAAAAGTTTCCATTTCATTTTAGTTAAATCAACCAGGACGAAAGCTCTTTTAGCTAAATTGTTCATGAGGAATATAGTAAGACTGCATGAAATTCTTATAGTATAACCAATGATAGAGATGCTTTGTTTATTTGCGAATTCTGAAAGAGTCTACATGATGTATTAGGTACCAAGCTTATGATGAGTAATGCATATCACCCTCAGACTGATGGGCAGATAGAGAGAGTCAATACGGTAATTAAGGATTTTTTAAGAGCTTGTGTGCTAGGCTTTGGTGGATCTCGGGAAGATCACCTACACTTAGTGGAGTTTTCCTATAATAACGGCTGTCAAACTAGTATTATAATAACCCCTTTAAAGCTTTGTTGGAAGGCTATGCAAATCGCCAGCATGTTGGTTGGAGATTGGAAACATATTAGTCTTGGGTCCAGATATGGTAAGAGAGGCAACAGAGAAGATTGAGTTGATCCGAGTAAGGATAAAGGAAGCTCAGTCTAGACAGAACAGTTACACGGATAAGAGGCATAAAGATCTAGAATTCTCGGTTGGAGATAGAGTTTTCATTAAGGTATCACCGATGAAGGGTGTAGTACAATTTGGAAAGTCAGGGAAACTGGCACTGAGATATGTTGGACCATTCCCAACTATAGAGAGGATCGGAAAGCTCGCATACAGAATAGAGTTGCCAAGCAGTATGGAAAGTATCTATAATATGTTTGATGTATCTCATCTTCGTAAATATATACATGATCCAGAGGCTACTATTCCTTCGAAAGGGTTGGAAGATTTGATAGTAGAACTGAATTTGACTTTTCTTAAACAACCAGTTCGGGTTGTGGCGATAGAAGAGAAAAGGTTAAACAACTAGGAAGTTAAGTTGGTGAAAGCTCAGTGGAGAGACAACGAAAAGTAATGTACTTGGGAGACAAAAGATAGGATAAGAGATACTTATCCTGATCTACTGTGAGGGTATGTTCTACATTTGCTTGTATAGACTGTTGCCGGTCAGGTAGGCTAGTATGATAGTTAGGAGATGTTGCAGATGTTTGTTATGTTTAATATTTAGTCCTTACTGAATTTCAAGGATAAAATTCTTTAAGGAGGGGAGCCTATAACACCCCTAATTTTAAACAACATTATTCAGAAGATTTAATTAGATAAACTAAATAGAATAATGTAAATATTAAATTGAAAAAGGGATTGATATTTGAAAATCTAATTGGGACCATGCTTAATTAGATAAATAGAATGGGTTATGAAAATGTTTTCATGAATTAACTAATGAGGAAATTAGGCAAGGGCATTATGGAGAATAGCCACACCCATAACCTATAAACCTTGTTCCCATTTTCTACATGTTCATAATTCAAATTTCTAAAACGTAAACTAAAGCTCAAGCAGCAATAACCTAGGGGAAAAAGAGGAGAAAAATCAAAAAAAAGTAAGCAATCGAGCAAAGGGAATTAATCAAAGATCAAATCTTAAGTTCCTTATCCTGAGCAAGGTAAATAATAATTAAAACCATCTCATTTTCTTTTTTAAAGAGCATTAGATTTTAGGTTTAAGTTTAAATCCATTATGATTTTTTAATGATGATATGCTTGGATTTCATGATATGTTGTAATCTAACAAGTTTATTTGATAAATGTTTTTTCAATTTTAAGGTTAAAATCATTTATATTGGGTTTCGAATGCTATAAGATTAATATGTTATGTAAAACATTATTTTGGAGATGGTTTTAATTTTTCGTAGTTATCCAAGCTATGAGTAATTTATTATGAATTTTCAAAGGAAAATATGAATTATTGGGTTTAGAAATTAATTTCAGTCACTATATAAAGGAATTTTGGTCCAAAATTTTTATATGTAAGATAATATATTAAAAGTGAATTTTGAGAATTTTTGAGGATTTATAAGTAATTCACTATGAAAAATTAAATAAATTTAGTTGGAGGACAATGTCTAAATTGTTTGCTTAAGGGAAGCACTTCTTTGCCAATTATTTTTATTAAATCTGAGATATATTCGGCAGTCTTTTAGGAAACGATTTTAGTAAAGTTTTGGCAACCAATCATATTTTTACAAATAGGCAAATTAGTTGAAAAGAATTAATTAAAAAGGCAATGAAAACAATTTTGCATAAGTTTATTGTTTTTCCACTTTTAGTAGCTACCTTTGGACCATATACTTCTTCCCCAACTAAGTCGAAGCCAATACACAAGGTACCATTGCGTTGGTACGTCGTGGATTGGAGAATGGCGGTAGGTATAGAGTCGAAACCAAGTTTTTGAAGGGATTGAGGCCTTTGTTTTACTATCCAAAGAAATGCCACTTGCTTAATTTTCAAAAGAATGCTTTCGAAAGGGTTTAATATAGCTTTCGAAGAAGTTGCCGCCTTTTTGTTCAAAGGGTAGCTTTAAAATGAGTTTCCTTGTTTTTAAATCAATGCTTTCGAAAGGGTAGTATGAACCCAATCGAAATCATGTTGTCGCCTTTATGCCTTTTGAATGGATTGAAGTCATCAATGAGTTCGAAAGGTAGCTTTTATTTTATAAATGTAATAAGCCACTTCCCATTGTTTTTGAAAGAGCTCCAGTAGCCCCTTATACTAAAGGTTTCGAAGGCATTGGCTTCGATAGGGATTTTGAAGCTAACTTTCAGATGTTTTACTTATGTAATGCTTTCGAAGGAATGGTTCCAAAGCCATCAGTTTTCCCCAATCATTTTTATTTAAAGGTCAATAATTTTGAAAGGGGTACTCTCGTTTATATTCATTTTGACCTAAAAGTTATTTTTAAAATATAAAACCCAATGATTTCGAAAGGGGTAATTTTAAATGGTTTCGAAGCTATGCTTCTATGAGTTACTTTAATACTTTGGAAAAGTATGTTTTGATGGTTTGGAAACGCCTATACTTAGTGTTTTGAAAAGAAGATTTGAATGCTTTTGAAAGAGGTATTCTAATGGTTTCGAAAGTGAAGGTTTAAGGTCTCAAAAGCCTTAGTTTTCAAAACAAAGAACCAAATCTCATTTTTAATGGAAAACCCATGGAAAAATAGAGTTTTGAGATGGATTTTAAGAATGGAGTTTTTGAAGAAGCTATCCTTGATAAAAACATAGGTTAAAGACATTAACCATGTTTCATTGCTTTCAAGGATATTAAGACCAAAATGTTGGTATTGCTAAGTTATTGTGTTTGCTTCTTCTAATATACATATTGTAACACTCTATATTTTTAGTAACATTATTTAGAATATTTAATTAGCTAAATAAAATAAAATAATGCAAGATGATTAACAGATTGAGATTTGATTTAACCAAGGGTAGTTGTGCCTACTTGTATAATGAACTAAAGAAATAAGATGGAAATAAGTGTTAGGAAATAAGAGAGGACAAAACTAGAAAATGATAGAACTTATACCCTAAACCCTTATCTCAAGAGAAGATAAAGCTAGGCTATTCAAGAGGAAGAAGTAAATCAACTTGTTCAAGGTCAAATCCCACATCTTTAATCACAAATCTAAGATGAATGATAACTACATCCGATTTTTCTTACAATTTTCAGTTTTAAGGTTACCTGAAATGATTTTGCATGATAATGCCATGTTTTGGGTGATTAAATGCTTATCATACTTGTTGGTAATTTATGCATGTTCATATTAATTTTTAAGATATGTATTGATGTGAAAACCCTACTTAATGACATTCAAATGCCTTGCGAATTTAAATATAGACCAGAAATGTTATTTAAGAAATGGGTTTCAATTTTCATAATTTTCTGAATTAATGATTTTATACTAATTATCTAGTAAAGAAAATTATTTATTGGGTTATAAATTATGTACGGCATAGTACATAAATATTTGTGTACAAAATTTATATATGTTGGAAAACCTATTGAAAAGGATTTCCTGGAATTTTTGTAGATTGATGAATATATAAAATTATTTAAGGTATAGGACTTAAATGTTTTATATATTCAATTAAGGGAATGGGTATTTTGCAAATGAATTAAATAAATTAATTTTGAAATTATGGCAGTACTTTTAGAAAGGAAAAAATTAGCAACCAATAAGAGTTTGACAAACAGGGCATGTTAGTTAAAAGTTTTATCTAAAGTGTTTAAATCAAAAATTCATGCTAAAAACATATTTCGCCTCTCTTAGTTCCATCAAGGTTGCTTTCGACTAAGACCCTCCGCCTCCTTCTTTTAACCAATGTAGATGATATCAATTTTGGTACATAGTGAATTGGACAAAGGCGGAAGGTAAGAGTCGAAACCAAGGGGTTTCGAAAGGGTCAAAGCGTATTTTTTTAAAAGAGAAAAGTGCATTCTTGCTTTCGACCAAGTAGCTTTCGACTTAGTTGGCTTCCAACTAGGTTAGTTGATTTAAGAAAGGTTTTAAGGTGCCTCTATTCTAAGTAATAGCTTCCGACTTAGTGCTTCCGACTAAGTCAATGGTTTTAAAGATTGATTACATCTTTGTTTTTAAATGATAGATTCCGACTATGTCGAAGCCTTTACTGCCACCTTCTACCTATCGAAACATAGCTTTCAAAGGAGATTGTTTTGTTTCATAAAAACCCTACTGCTTCTCCAATTCTTTCGAAAGGGATGGTTTCAACACCATCACTTCCCAACTTAGTTAGAACTTTCGAAAGAGTAAGCTTTTGACTCTATTGCTTGTGACCCTTAGTGATTTTTAAAGGGTAACCCAATGGTTTCGAAAGAGGAAGGTTTTCGACTTAAATAATTTCGAAAGGTGTCTTTTCACATGTTTTGATTGAACCTAAGTGCTTCTAAAAGATTTAAGTTTGATGCCTTTGAAAGGTTTTAAAGAAGGTTTTGAAGGTGTGGCTTCCTTTTGTTTTCGAAAGGTTTAAAGGAAAGGTTTTTCCAACGGTTTTGAATAAGTTTAAAAGCAAAGGTTTTTCCTATGGTTTCGAAAGGCAATGTTTAATGGTTTTATAAAACGATGTCTATGGTTTTTAGTTTTCGAAGGAAAAGGAATTTCAATGGCTTTGATAGGTTATATGAATGGTTTAGAAAAGAAGATTTGGCATATCGGCCTAGATAAAAGAAAGGGTTTTACATGGTTTCGAAAGAGGTACTTTCAATAGGATCGAAAAGGATACTTTCCAATGTTTAAAGTTTTTTCACCAACAAAGATTTGAGTGAAGTATATATATAGCATGGCAAGATGATTTTGAGTAAAGCATAGAGTATAAATGTTTTCCTTGTATAAGTTTGGTTTGAAAGGTTTTAAATCAATTTTAGACGATCCCTATTCGAAAATGACTCAGATATTATTATACAGATGGGACTGTTATATGGTCGCGCCCTATAATTAGATATTGGCCCTAGCTAATTTAGTTCAAAATTCCAGTGTGTAGGGCTTTATCACAGGTAAGACTAAAATTATGATTACACACAAAAAGGAATATATTTTTGTATATAGATAGTTATTGGTGAGCCCGCAAAACCATTAAGATCTGGTGACCCTGGCAGATGTTAAGCTAGGGACAGACCGTCCAGAAGAGAATTATTTAACAGATATTTAGGGACAGACCGTCCAAAAGAGGTGTGTCTAACAGATGTTAGATAAATTTTGTTATTTTGTCTAGTAGGCCCGAGTCAACCGAAGGTTAAAAGTAAGCCAAACAAAACTATAATATTTTGATAGATAGTCCATTTGTTACACGATATGTATGTTCACATAATAATTCTTTACAGTTTTAACCAGTCTTGGTTGCAGGATAAAGCTTTGCAAAAGATATGTTTTAAAAGAAAATTATTCAGGGGAAACCCTTTCCCATAAGTGGCGTGGTCTCACTTTATATTAATAACTGGAATGTATAATATTATTCACACCAGGCTTTATGTCTGACTCAAAGTTTACATTTACCCCTTAAACACTTTGGTGCTTAAAAATTGATTTGAGTAGGCTGATGGTTGAAGTTCTTTCAGGTTTTAGTAGGATGACGAATAAAGCTACCAAAGGAGAGGAGGCTAATTGATAGCTATTTAGAAGTTGTAGTTCTTTGTTTGTGTTTATTTTTTATGTGTATATATATTAAGTAAATTATGACTATATGACTCTGATCATCCAAGGGGCATCCTCATATGCCGCTCTTGGCGTATTTTGTAATAAGTATATTTTATCATGGCTTGGGAAATTTTTCGAGAATATGTAATCTGAATCTGGAACATCTGTTCGAAATGTAATGGAAATTTTTTGTTTTGAATTTTATGCTTTGTTTCATATTCAAGTACTTCTGATATTATTAATACCATTAACATAGCCATATTTAGTTGTTGGAAGTTAATACTATAGTTGACTACAACACCCGTAGCGCTTAGCTTTGGGCCTCTAGACAGGGGATGTTACACATATTCACTATATAATGGACCCATAACTATATTTTAGGGAGAAAAAGGGTAAAATAACCACCTAGGTTGACCTAGCAGTGAATATAAATTGAGTCAAATTCTGAATGAGTAGAATTGCATCTAGGAAGTTAAATAGACCATAACTTAGGAGGCCCAAAGGATAACTAAGAAGTTGTCAGTTTAGTCAGTTCATAGTAAACCCATGAAAATAATGTTTAAAGAGAGTTATTAGTAGGGGCCAACAGGTTTGTAGTCAACCCATGAAAGCTATATCCGAATAAAGTTACTGACAGGAGGAAATAGGTTCTTAATAAACCCATGAAAATTATGATATGAGAGAATTTGTTAGAGACTCAATAGGTTCGATGAGAACCCATGAATTAATGAAACGATTGGTAGGGGCCAATAGGTTCTTAGTCATCCCAGGAAAACTATGAGGCCGGACAGATAGCCCATAAACTTTAAATAGGTTATTAGTCAGCCATTAAAACTAATAGGTTAATAGTGACCCTGGAAACTAGAGTTGAGACAAATAGTCCAATGAATGAGGATGGAAAATCCAAAATAATTCACTTGTTTGCATATCATTATAATATTTTAAATTGCAATGTTTTAACAATGGGGATGCAGGAGCACAGTATACGATTATTACAAATTTTTGGATAAGATATTAGCGAGTGAAAAACCCATTCTACTAAGTGGTGTGGTCTCACTAGATATTTAAATGGTTTGAGTTGGCAGGTTATTATTCATACCTAGCTTTATGTTTGACTCGAACTTTATGTTTTCCCCTTAAACTTTCAAGTGCTTAATTAATCATAAGTAGTTTGAGAGTTGAGGTTTGTTATCCCACCCTTTAGTCAAGGCTGCAATATCACCAAATTAACTGGAAAAGGATGGATGTCAGGATTAGAAATCGATTGGAAACAAGGCTGCAATCGATGTCAATAAAATTTGGCCGATCTCCAACCAAGACGCGATCGATTGGGAGTGGTGTTCAAGGGTAGGAGAGGCTACATTTTAAATTTGAAGTCGATCGGAGTTCATGCGATCGAGATATGATCGATACAAATTAAGGAAGAAACGTTGCTCGAATCCATCATAGAGCTTTGTTCGAATCGATGTTGTTCGACTCCATCCAGAATTAGACTTTTCGCATCGATCCAAGAGCAGCGACGTTGTATTGATGTAATTTGTATCCATCATTATCAAACTGTTTCGTATCGATCACAGGTAAGCTCAGTTCGTATCCATCCAGTTCATGGTTGTTTGAATCGATAGCGTCCGAGTCCTTGTTCGTATCCATCGTGCTCAAGCGAGTCCACTTCGTATCGATGGTATCTGTAGCGATCGATATGAAGTACACCGAACTATCGATACGAATGAGGGATACGGTGAATCGATAATCGACTCCAAGAAAGACTAAATGGATGGATGTGAATCAATATTCAATGCGAATGAAGCTTCAACGTTGGATTCAAATAACTCGTTCAACTCAGCGCACAAAATGGATCGGTCTAGGAATTTCGCAACACGTCATCATCTGGTCACGTGACCTGACCGGTTCGAAGTGATCGATTCGAATTTATCGATTCGAACTACGTTGCCTACCGAAAAACTCTATCTCGTATCGATCATATCTCCTAAACTACAAGTCCAAATGATATGAAATTTTCGCAAGAGCTTAGGTACAAGCCAAGGAAGGTTCTTGCCAAGTTTCAACTTCATAGGACGAAATCTTGATCGATACGAAATTGATTCGTATTGATCAGGATCGAGTCAAAAGTTTATGGGATCGATTGCGTGCGCCCACTCGTGTGCCAGAAGAAGTCCCTCAAAGTTTGAGCGAGATATTGGCCTCCTACACCTATAAATAGAGCCTCAAAGCATATAGAAAGGGGATCTTTTGGAAAGTCTAACGTCCAGACTCTGCCAAATTCAACTTCACACTTCATCATTGCTGTTGTACTTAAATTTCTTCAGTGTAATCCGCTGTAATCAACAAAGAACATCAATAAAAGGATTATCATTCGAAGCGGACATAGGCCGAAGATAGCCGAACCACTATAAATCTTGTGTCATTATTTGTTATTTCTAAATTGTTATTCTCTATTTTGCTCAAATTTGAGATTTATATTTGGCTATTGCTGATTTAATATTCATATATTGGTGATTTAATGAAATTTGGGGTTTGTGACCAATTTTGGTGCAAACACTTTGGTGCTTTTACCGAGAACAACTAGCACCCACTATACTAGATTTGGAGTTCAGATTTGAAGGCTTAAGGGTCCAGATCTAGAGAATTATGACAAGGCAATCGAGTAGAAGACAGAGGACAGAGAGAAGTCAACATGAAGGAAGCCAGGAGGCTTCATCAGGAGCCAACCAGACTTCAGCTTTCATCACCAGAGACGAAATGGAAATGATGATGGAAGCGATGCACGAAGAATTCCTGAAAAGGCAAGAGGAGATGATGCAGAACCTCCTTAGATAGGAAGGACAAAAGAGGCAACCGAGTGTATTTCAGCAAGCCAGAGCCCCTAACCAGCATGTGCCTGCTAATTTAGATGAACCCAGGCTCGGTGCATACCACCGAGTAACGATGGACCAATTCATAGAGAAACTTCAGTTGACATCGCACAACATAATGTTGGCAGGAATGTAATAGCGCGGGATGAAAGTATGTACCAGAATTCCCTCATGGACACGGGGGAAACCGCTGACAGACCATGTTGGATTGGCTGAGATTATTAGACAAACTATGCATGGAGGATTGACAAGTAGAGATCTGGAAGGGGTTAACAGGAGTCCGTTTACTCATGAAATCAGGATAGCTCGGAATCCACCAGAGTTCAAGTTGCCTAACGTGGAGATGTACAATGGAAAAGCTGATCCAATTGATCACTTGATGAAGTATACAAGACACATGGAGGTGCTAGGGGCATCGGAGGAAGTTATGGCCCGGTGTTTCCCTTTATACTTGACGGACATGGCTGCTATGTGGTTCCGGCAGCTGGAAGAGGGATCAATCGGGACGTGGACAGAATTGGTGGACATGTTTCTAAAGCAATTTCGGGTTCATATTAAAAGACCGAAAAACATGATGACGCTAACGTCAGTAAAGCAAAGGATGGATGAATCACTTAGAGCTTTTCTAACTCGGTTCAATGCGGCGTTGCTTCGGTGGATCTGCCGAATCCATCAATGGTTTTAATGGCAGCAGTTTTAGGAGTTAGAGAGGATTCAGATTTCAAAGTACCTCTGATACAGGACCCACTACTGGATCTCGGGGAATTCTTTCACGAAGTTGAGAGATTCCTCCAACAGGAAGATGCATGTATAGATTTGAAGTTAAGGGAGGTGAATGCGACTGAGGATGGAGGGCCATCTGGCGGAAGCTCGAATAAGGATAAAGGTAAAGGAAAAAGGAAGTTTGATGATGACCCAGAAAAAGCTAAGAAACGATAAAGAGAGCCAAAATTCTCTATATATACAGGATTGAATGAAACATTGGAGCAGATATTCATGGAGGCCCGAAATCGCCTTCCCTACCGAAGGCCAGCTAGGAGGGAGCCTTCTAAACGTGAAAGGGCATCAGGAAGTCATTGTTTCTTTCACAATTTGGACGGGCATGATAACAATAAATTTAGGCATTTAAAGGACATAATTGAGGAGCATGTAAGGAATGGACAGTTACGACAGTATGCCGGGGCTCGGAATGCAGTGGTGGAGCAGGAACAACCATCGTCAACCTCGAACAATGATGGAGCGAGGCCGAGGAATGATGGTCGATTGGTTATCAATTGACTAGGATAATATGAAATAAGTAGCAAACTATGAGCGAGGCGACCAAGTCATTTACTCATGTACAGGGACGGAGATGGACCTTAGGCATGCTCCGAATGATGATAAACCATGATGCTATGGTTTGTGAAATATGTTTCCTGTTTTTGGTTTGGACTCTCGTTTTTCAGGTTTGGTTTTGAAGTTTGGTTTGAACTCCTGATTCTATTTGTTTTCAGATTTGGACTTCTGTTTGGATGATTGTAGTCATGTTTGGATGTTGGTTTTGATTTTGGATGTGGAATTTTGGTTTTCTGATTTGATTTGGATTTTGGATTGGATTTTCATTTGATTTTCATTTGGCTTTCTGGTAAACGGTCGTTGGTTATGGATTGTACTTGGCAAGGGATAAGTCTCTTTGGCCGAATGCGGCAAATTGGCTTATTCAAGTCGTCGGGTATGGACTATACTCGACAAGGGTCTGGAGCGACCAGGATTCAGCTTAGGACTTAAGCCATGGCATTACTCAATGTCCAGGGACAGTGGACCATGGTCATCTGGTGTGGATTGCACTTGGCAAGAACTCGGAGAGGTTACGGATTTGGATATCGATCCCGAGAGGTCATGGATCCGGTTATTGGTTATTGGATAAGGATGGATTAGGATTTGGTTATCGAGTTTAGATGGATATAGAATTGGTTAAGGCATTTGGTTACTGGATTTGAAATTGGACATCGACTCGAAGCAGTCAAGAACATGCATTCGGATGATGTGGCTATGGACTTCGGATATCAGATTCGAAACTATTCAAAACACACCTTCTTATCACAAGATATGTATTTGAGGGCAAATGCTATCCCACCCTTTAGTCAATGCTGGAATATCAACAAATTAACTGGAAAAGGATGGATGTCAGGATTAGAAATCGATTGGAAACAAGGCTGTGATCGATGTCATTAAAATTTAGCCGAGCTTCAACCAAGACGGGATCGATTGGGAGTGGTGAACAAGGGTAGGAGAGGCTACATTTCAAATTTCAGGCCGACCGGAGTTCGTGTGATCGAGATATGATGGATAAAAATTAAGGTAGAAATGTTGTTCGAATCCATCATAGAGCTTTGTTCGAATCGATGTTGTTTGGCTCCATCCAGAATTAGACTCTTCGCATCGATCCAAGAGCAGCGGCGTCGTATCGATGTAATTCATATCCATCATGATCAAACTGTTTCGTATCGATCACAGGTAAGCTCACTTCGTATCTATCCATTTCATGGTTGTTCGAATCGATAGCGTCTGAGTCCTTGTTTGTATCCATCATGCTCAAGCGAGTCCACTTCGCATCGATGGTATCTGCAGTGATCGATACGAAGTACACCCAACTATCAATACGAACGAGGGCTACGACGCATCGACAATCGATTCGAAGAAGGACTAAATGGATGGATGCAAATCAATGGTTGATGCGAACGAAGCTTCAACGGCAACTCGACGAACAAAATGGATCAGTCCAGGAATTTCACAACACGTCATCATCTGGTCACGTGCCCTGACCGGTTCGAAGTGATCGATACGAATTTATCGATTCAAACTACGTTGCCTACTAAAAAATCTATCTCATATCGATCGTAACTCCTAAACAACAAGTCCAAATACTACGAAATTTTCACAGGAGCTTACGTACAAGCCAAGAAAGGTTCTTGCCAAGTTTCAACTCCATAGGACAAAATCTTGATCGATATGAAATTGATTCGTATCGATCACGTATCAAGTCGAAACTTCATGGGATCGATTGCGTGGGCCCGCTCGCATTCCAGAAGAAGTCCCATGATATTTGAGCGAGATATCAGCCTCCTACCCTTATAAGTAGAGTCTCAGAGTCTACAGAAAAGGGATCTTTTGGAAAATTTGACGTCTAGACTCTGCCGGATTCAACTTTACACTTCATCATTGCTGTTGTACTTAAATTTCCTCAGTGTAATCGATTGTAATCAACTGTAATCAGCAAAGAACATCAATAAAATGATTATCATTCGAAGTGGACGTAGGCCGAAGATAGCCGAACCACTATAAATCTCGTGTCATTAATTGTTATTTCTGAATTGTTGTTCTGTATTTTTCTTGAGTTTCAGATTTGTGTTCGGATATTGCTGATCTAATATTCATATATTGGTGCTTTCACGACATTTGGGTTTGTGACCAATTTTGGCGCAAACAAGGTTCGTAGGTTTTCCTTAGACGAATAAGCTTTCGAAGACGTGTAGGAGGCAAGTTAGCTAGTAGGAGTTCTTTTCTATTTTGATTCCGCTGTGTTTTGATGTAAAAGCAAAGTTGTTTAATCATCCAAGGGGGTATTTTCATATGTCGCTCTTGGCGTATGTTGTAATAATTATAGTTTCTCCGAACATGGTTCTCGAATGTAGGATTATGTAATGAATGTAAGTGATTTGAAATGGAATGTGTAAGTTGTTTAATGATTTTAAATTTTTTCAATATCCATATGTTTCTATTATATCAATGTATCTAACAACACCGTATTTGGTCGTCGAGGATTAATAGCTATGGACGACTACCACATCCATAGCAACTAGTTTTGGGCATCCATGTTGGGGTATGTTGTAGATATGTTGAGCAGAAGCACCCCTTATAAATGAAAGAGGACAATAAACTTTTAAACCCCCCGCTAGGCCAAGCCAAAGCACCCATCCAAGGGAGATGGTAAAAAAAAATTTAATCTCGTCACTAGGCCTGACCAAAGCACCCAATAAAAGAGTGATGGTCAATTAAGCTTTTGGTCTTGCCATTACACTTAGATAAAGCACCTATCCAAGAGAGATGAGTAAAAATCCTTTAGTCCCACTGCTAGACCTGGCCGAAGCACCCACTCAAAGAGTGATAGTCAACCAAGCCTTTGGTTCCATCGTCGGAAAAGTACCAATCAAGGGAGATGGTCAAAAACCTTTGGTCCTGTCACCAAGCCTAGCCATAGCATCCACCAAAGAGTGAGGATAAATTAAGCCCTTTGGTGCCACCATTTGGCTTGGCCAAAGCATCCATCTAAAGAGTGATGGTCAATTAAGCTGATGGTCAATTAAGCCTTTTGTCCTTCCGTCTAGCCAGGCCAAAGCATCCATCCAAAGGAGATGGTTAAAAAAACTTCTATCCTACTACTAGGCCTGACTAGAGCACCTATCCGTCGAAGGTATCCACAAAGCCATTAGTGATCAAATAAAGTCTTTTTAAAGCAACTATCCAAGGAAGGATAATTAAATAAATTTTTGACTCAACGAGTGACTGAACTTAGAATGAATACCTAAAATCATTTGAAAATCGACTGAAGTTCTCAATAAAATGACGACCAAGAATAAAAAATAACTTCCAAATGAGATACACAAGCAATCGGTGATGGAAAATATGGCAACAAGAAATAACAGTCCAAGAAGAGAAAAAGCAGAAGTTTACTTAAGCTAAAGCATAAGAAAAATTCTTATAAGGAGGAAGCAAGCATTACACCTAAAAAAATTCAAAAAATGGATAAATTGTGAAAACTATTAAAGGTTAGCAATACAAAATTGTTGCACTTTAAAAGATGCAGCACATTAAAGAATGGAGGTTGTCAAGCATTAAGAATAAACCAACATACGTTAAAAAGTAAGATTACCATAGGTTGATTGTTATAAGCTATCATAAGATGATAACAATGATCTATCATAAGTTGATAATGGAGTAGCTATCACAAGTTAAAGGAAAAAGCAACCGTCGAAAGATGATAATGAAGGTGCAATTGTAATTTGAGGCTAAAGTAGCTGTAATACCTTGCAAAAATTAATAAGAAGTTAACTGTTAAGAAAATGATTAATTAATAAATTAGTAACGGGCTAAAAATGGAAAATTTATCAATGTTGAAATTTGGCCACCAAAGTTACGCTATTGCATTCGCGGTGATTTTTCAATCAATATCCATATATAAAGTTTTAAAAAAAGGAGCACAAACAAATAAGTTATTGACGTTTGAAGTTTTAGGATTCAAACTAGTTTAAATGGAACTCAAATCCAAACAAATAATTAGGTCTTAAATTTGAAATATAAAAAGCAACAGTAATTAGATAGGGTTTAAGTAAACGTTAAAATAAACATAAATGTTTACATTAAAGATTAATTAAGGTATTAAATAAATAAATCAACAGCAAGAAAATATCAGCCCTAAAATAGACTGCCAAGTCAACTGCCGCCTAGGGCCGGTCGACTGCTAGCAGCCGATCGCCTAGGATGGACCAGTCGATCGGTCGATGTTGAAGGCAGCTAGGGTTTTGTGCATTTGAACGGTCCAGATTTTATTATTTTTAACCAATCTAAAACCGACGATTCTGGTGCTTTCTAACCACTATAAATATGATGTAAGCCTCCTTAATTTAATTCACAAATTATTTTGGAAACCCAAGCGAAGCTTTACCAGTCTCTCTCTTCAAAGATTCAAAAAATTCCCAATGGATTCAAGTAAGAAATTTTTGGAGTTTATTATTCAATTTCTAATTCTATTCTCCATAAATCCTTAAATATTTGAATCTAATTCATATACAATTCCCTTGTTGCATATTTCTAAAAGGAGAGATCTAAAAGAGACTTAAAGCGGGTGTAAACAAATCCAAGAGAAAGAGCTAATGATATTTTGTGAGTGGAAATCTTAGTCTTTCTTCTTTCGGTAATTATATATTATATCTTGGATTTCATATTTCCTTTGGGGGAGTTTTATTTACAAAAACATCACATAAAACCCTAAAATGTTCTTAAAGCAAAATGCCAATTCTTAAGTTAGAATCTCAATTATTATATAATAAAATAATGGAACTGTGTAGATATTGCAATTTTAATATTTTACATTATATTCCAATTCTAGCCTTTTTCTTTGAATCTAATAAAGCAATTTGAAAAGAATAAATTAGGAAATGGTGTGTAAGGAACAGATTCTTGTATTCGAAGTTTGCGCTATGTATTCCCGCAATTTAAAAAGCAATTCCCTTTTTCAATTTGAAGTTGAATAGAGCATAAAAGTATTTGTGTTGTAAGAGTCTATAATGTTGATTCCGCTATTTTAGTACAAAGTAAGTTTGGTATGGATTCTATTTTACAAGTCTGTACATTGGATTGTGAATAT
The DNA here is from genome assembly GCA_030765085.1 of Allium cepa. NCBI lineage: Eukaryota > Viridiplantae > Streptophyta > Magnoliopsida > Asparagales > Amaryllidaceae > Allium > Allium cepa. The sequence continues at coordinate 920,980,268 of CM060934.1, forward strand.
TGGATATCTGGTATATTTGTTGATATGGAATTCAACTTGTATAAATTTGAAGTTTTGACATTTAAACATTAGTTTAGGTGCAATCATTGTATGCTTAGGAATGTTTTAGGCGCTCCTGTGTATATATATCGGCATAAATAACGTATAATTATAATGTATTAATTATGTAGCTAATAGGCTATTAAATATTGTTAAATCCCCTTAGGAAAGAAGTTAATTGTAAAGGCAAATTGAGAGTTTTTTTATAAGTCCATGATATGAAATGCGGTGAAATGTCTGACAATATATTAAGATAGTGTTGTAAATTATGACTAAGTTATAGGGATGCATGTTAATCAAAAGCACATGGAAGTCCACTCAGCTAATCTGGCTACCAGTAGTGTGACTTTGGAACTGATGGAAGACATCTCTTATAACAAGTACCCATGGAGAACATGCTGTTTGTCCCTAATGCTTTAAAAGATAAACCTACCAAGCTAATTTGGCTACTAGTACCTATGAAAATTTTGACTAATGTGAGACATCACAGTTGGGTTATGGGTCATAATAAAGCGAACATGCTTTAGGGTAGAAGATATTAAGTGGCTGACTGAGGGCCTGCCTCTTCCCTTTGTAAGAATTATTAAATTGTCAAGGTTAGCAGTTAGGCATGGTAGAGGATATCTCAGGGAAGGTCCACTTCATGTTTGAGGTATTAAGTAGCTATTATGGGGTCTGCCTCTATAACATCCCCAACTTTGAGACCCCAAGCTAGGTGCTACAGATGCTGTAGTCATCTATAGTATTAACTTCTAATGAAAAAATACGGTAATGTTAATGCTATCCATAATATCAGAAGCACATCAATATGAAATAAAATCAACACAAATTTCAAAATCAACTTTTCTGATTACATTTTAAATCCGTATTTCATATCAATTGCATAATCCTAAAATGATTCCTAGGTTTTTATTAAATATAATTATTACAAATTACGCCAAGAGTGACATATGAAGGTGCCCCCTTGGATGGTCATTGTACTAGACAGACATATCAGTAATAATTACAACATAGTGGAAATAAAACCAAATAGCTCCTAGATAGCTAACTTTGCCTCCTGCACGTATTCGAAAGTTTATTCGTCCAACCTACTAAACTTAAAAAACCTTAACTCTCAACCTACTCAAATTAAATTTGGAGTACCCGAGAGTTTAAGATGGAAAACTTAAACTTCGAGTCAAACATAAAGCCTGGTGTGAATAATACTATTACATCTCGACTTATTGATATTAATTGAGACAATGTCGTTTAGCGGAAAGGGTTTCCCCTCACTAATATCCTTTTAAAAGCATAAATTTTACAAATAAGAATCATGTAATCAAACTGATTATAACAATAGAATCAAAAACATATATGCAGAATAATCAGGAAATCAATGATCATCTGTGCACATTATAGTTTACCTATCTAACTATTAATCATTAGCTGACCCGGGCTTGCCATACATAATCAATAATCTAACTTCTGTTGGACACAATACTAGGCTATCCGTCCTTAATAATCTTCTTGTAACGACTCGATATTTTAAACCATTCGCATTCGCACATGTCGAACTAGAATTGCTCAAAATACCAAATTGTTAATTTAAATTTGGAAAATCTCAGAATATACAGCAAATAAAACACAGAATCACAGACATGGAGTAATATAATGCAGCCGAAGCAAAGAAATAGTAGTTCATGAAGCTACTATATAAATACATCAAAGTTAAAGAAGATACAACAGAAGTGACAAGATAATAATCAAGTACAAAGCTGAATACATCACTGGAATCAACTGAATAACTGGAATCAACTGAATAAAGAAGTTGAAATAGATAGCTGGATCTTCAGGCAAAGCTCCAACTCTGAAGGTTAATCTATAATGCTATATCACTCAGTCTGACCCGAGCGTAAAGCAAAACACAAAACACTCGACTTAGGACATACATACTTATACAACGTAAATCAACTCAAGTGAACTGTAATATAAGGTACGAGTAACTTAAAGGATGCTTGGGACCGCCCATCCTGTAAGGATCCGTTAAACTATTTACTATGTAGTAATATTTCGCTATTATAATAATGTCTATAGTAAAATAAACTTACTTTTAAATAGCGTTAAGGAGTTACCCATTCTCCCCCTTAACATGTAATAGTCCCAGTAGTCCGTCCACTATCATAGTTCCTCCTGATCAGGAAGCCACCAGAGGATACCCCACGGGCTACGGGAGAAAACCAAACACGTACAAGGCGCGATAGGGTAGGTGACATGGCACAACTACCCAATGCCAGGGTAGATATACCAATTACACTTCTGGATCGGTGGAAACGCGTAGCAACTATTACCGCCTACCTCAAGCCACACCTCCAAATCAAAGTGCCCCAATCAATCACAAAGTAATAGAATGGCATCGAAGGAGTGTGTCCGACAAAAGGTGCTACCTTCTTAGCTCGTCAATCGCTACAGTTTTAGCCACCTTATGTCAACTCATGGGAGTCGGGTCGACGTATATACCTCAAAGGAATGCCGCCAACATTCTACTTCATTCTGGAATCTCCACCGCGTACACGGTTGTTAAAGTGGTTTTCGGAGTTGGCAGAGAGTATGACAACTTCCGATCCCGGTCTCTTTAACAACCGACCGTTATTATAACCCATGGATATTTATATCAAAACATTTCTATTCCAAAACGATTTAAAGATCAAATGCCATTACTTTCCAAAATAATATCCATTTCCAAAATGGCAGTATTTCCAAATCCATATACTTTCCAAAATAACATCCCTTTCAAAAACTATAAACTATATTATTTCATTTCAAAACAAAGTAATAATATATCATTTTCCAAAACCAAAATCAATATATCATTTAAATAAAACCCAAATTTCCAAATCATTGAATATTTCCTTCAATTTATTAAACTTGAAATATTCCTGAAATCATCTTAAACCAAACCACTTTGATAAAGTCATATTCTTAACTCTTCAATATCAACAAGTTTCAATTAATATATTTAAAGACATTTCTTAATTAAGTAAAATTTTCAAAAAATTTCATTTCGAAAACCCTTGTACTTTCAAAGTTATACCCACTCCAAAACCAAAACATTTTGGAACCCTAATACTTTGAAATCATAACACTTTAGAAATGTTATCATTTGGAAATCATGATACTTAAAATCCTAACACCTTTATAATGACCTTCATTTAAACAATTCAAATTTAATGTCAAATAATATTCATTTCAAAGTTGTAACATTCCTAAGTTCATTCATTCAATTATAAAATTTCCAAACTATTGTAAATTTCAGCTACAACAGCATTTATAAAGTGTTACAGTAGATATAGTAATATTTCAAAAACATTGTCAAATTCAAAAACAGCAGCACTAACAAAGTGATAAAATGAAATATTTTTCGCTTCAAAAATATTCATTTGGATATCATTCAACTTATGATTTAATAAAATAAAATTTTATCAATAAATATCCAATTTAAACTAAGATTCATTTGTTAAGTCAAAAGTACATTCTTCCTTAACTCTACTTTAACAAATAACTTAACACTTTTTTTTTAAAATACCCACTTCATAAATAAAACAAAATTTCATTTATTTACTTAACTTAATTATTTTATTTAAAAACCAATTTCCAATTATCAAGTGAAATCATAATTTAAGATACATTTTCCCATTTTAAAATCATAACTATATATTTTACAAAATATAACATTTCACAAAAGAATATTTTATCATAGTTAATATGACACTCAAATATCCTTCTAGATCTATTCATTAAGACATATATTAATTATGATCTTCTAGTTAAATAAATTTTGTTACAAAATGTCCAATTAAAACTGTATTCCATTTTATCAGTTCAAAGTACACTATTTATTATACAAAACATGTCCATTTCATAAAGTAAAATTTATAGCAATTTCTAGGTCAGCTTTAAAACTTCCATATTAAGTAAAATTAAATTATTAAGTTATTCATCATCAATAAAAATCTTTAATTCACCTTAAAACCCATTTATTAACATAAAAAATTTAACTTATAGAAAAATCAAAACACCTTTATAATTAAAGCACTAAATCAAATTTTAAGTTAAATTCCATATATTTATAAAACTCAAAATACTTAATAATCTTTTAGGGAAATATTATTTAAAATACTGAATAAATTTTTAGGAAAATATTATTTAAAAATATAACCATGGGCCTGTATAATATTTTCTAACGTAGGTCAAGTGATAAGGATATGTATCATTTCAATCCGTAATTTAAAAGAAAAATCCGGGTTCTATCATTTCAAAACTGCAATCCCAAGAAAAATAAATGCAATAAAAATCACTCGAGCCTATCATTTCAGCCCATAGTGATTTTTCCTTATTCTATTGTCCGTTCGGTTATGTATCATTTCAACCCAAAGTGATAGGGAACTTGCAGTGATAAATAGGAATAAAATAACAGTATAGAATAAAAATATCATAACAGATGATGTAACAGATATAAAAACAGCATTTAACATCATATAAATATATAGCACATGCATATATGAACATAACATATCAGTTTTACATATTCACTTGTCATCATTTCACATTTATAAAAGTACGTATATTTAGAGTGAATAACTCGCCTTTTTAAAAGTTAGAATAAAATTCAAGATACAAATCTAGACTCTGCAAAGCACGAAAAGGCACGACAAAGCACTACTATACTTTTGAGTGAATGAAGAGTCAGATCCAAATCTTGTATGCAAACAAATACAACATATATAAGAATATATTTCAATACAAAAGAATAGAAATTAAAACGATGGAAAGATAAGAGTTTACATGACATAACTTTGATAAATCAAAGTAAGGTGATCAATACATGGCTTGGTTAGGGTTTGTTATCAAACTTTGGTGATGTATGCTTCCATGGTGGTCACGGCTAGGCTTTGGTGGTAAGGAGGTGGTGATGGGGTCGGCAATAGGTGGAGACCAAGCCAAGCTTGATGAAGAACAAAAGAAAAGAGAAAAGAAAATAGAAAAAGAAGAAGAGGAGGCCATGGAATAACTAGAGCTTGCTGTAAAAAAAATTCTTCACGCAAATGATAATGAGATGAGAAGTTTTTTTTGTACATGATTTGTAAAATGATATGGCGGCTAGGGTTTACAAAAAGCATGGCTAGAATAAAGCAAAGAATGGCTAAGGTAAGTAATAAAGAGGCTAGGCAATAAAAGGCAAGAGTTTGAATGATTTGGAAAACAAAAGGCAATACTATAAAAACAAATAACTTGATGTATTTAATTATTATTTTTTCTTTGTTCTTTTCTTAGCCATGAATAAGAAATGAAGAGATGGGGAAATGAGATGGCTAATAGATGGAGTTATGCCCGACTAAGGAAAAACGAGAAGGCAAGAAAAGAAAAGGAAAAAATTAAAGGAGAAAGATCTTGTATATATTAATTCTTTCATGCAAATGGAAAGTGAGATATTGAGAAGATTTTTGTGCATGATTTGAGAGATTCATGGCAATAAAAAGGTGGGGAAACGGCTAGAAAAGGAGTAAATGCCAGGAAAATAAAAGGGCAAGAATTAAAGAGAAAGAAACAAATATTTTTTTTCTTAAATGCAAATGAAAAATGAGAACATAATGGTAAATAAATTTTGTACGTGAATACAAAAGAAAATACATGGCTATAGAAGAAAAAAGAAACAGCTAAGAAGTTATGGATGCTAGGGAAACGGAAAGGCATAAGTTAAGGGGAAAGAAATGTACAATATTTTTTTTAAATGCAGAAGAAAAAAATAAGATATGGAAAATAAATTTTTGTATGTGAATTTTCAACTTGATATGCTGAGTAGAGTAATTCATGGCTAGGAATGAGGAGGAAACGGCTAGAAAATTAATAAAGAGAGTAGGTGAAAAAAAGGAAAGCATTTAAGCAAGGTAACATGTGTCCCCTTGATTTTCTCCAACCATTTATAAAAAGATATAAACAAATAATTTGATGGATTTAATTATTATTTTTCCTTTGTATGCGCGCAATGAAAAGAGGATTTTGAGGAATAATATGTGATTGATGGGAGAAAATCACAGCTATGAATGGGGGAAGTAATTGGCTACGCAAATGAAAAGGCAAGGGAAGAGAAAAAGGCAACAAATAAAAACAAGTAACTTAGGTTTTTTAAAATTTCTAAGCCATTTATCAAAATAAAGTCCACTAAATAAAATAAAATTTTAAACAAAGGAAAAGAGGAAATAAAATAGGGAAATTAACATAGAAAAATAGAAAATAAGATACAGAAAATCATTACATGTAAATGTGCTTTATCTAAAAAAAGTATAAAGCAGAATTTTACGAAATAAAAAGAAGAACTAATATTAAAATTATATTCTGCTTCGAAAAAAAATATTAAAAATAAAATATTTAAATTTAAAAATCTAAACTGAAATTCAAAATATGACCAGAGTTGACCAATATATAAAATTTCCAGAAAATGTTTAATTTATTGTATTTGGAAAATAAATTGCCAACAAATTCAAAACTTACATTGGGCAATTCCAGAAATTAAATTTTATATAATTTAAAAATTAAAGTTTTTAAATAAAAATTTAATCAAAATATTTTCAAAATTATGGGCTATTACACTCTCCCCTCCTCAAAACTTTTCGTCCCCGGAAAGGAACGAGGCACGGAAAACAAGGAAAAAAAGATAGAATGAGATAGGGTTAAGACAAGATGAAAAATATTGGAAAACATCACGAGACAATAAATTTTAAACCATGAAATTTCATCTTGAATTAATAGTTGATTTCACCTAAGTTAAATAAATTTTAACTATTTCTAATTTCTTTATCTTACCTTCCAATTACCTGAAATTAACCATTTCCAAAATCATGGATTTGAAAATCATTTATTATACGTAAAAAAAAATTCAATAAATTTAATACTTCTTTATTCAAAATCATTATTAACTTTATTTCACTTAATATATCTAATCACATATATTAAGTGTAATTACTCTTATTATTACTATCCCAATTTATTTATACATTCCCTTAAAACCATTTTATTTTGTATATTATTCATTTAACCTTTTATTCTATTTACCTCTATTAATCTTTTTATAACTAAAATTTAAGTGTATAACATTTATTATAACCACTCGAATTTTATTTATAAAAATCCTTTTTATATTGTATATTATCCAATTACATTGTTAACTTTTAATAATTAAGGTAAGTTATATTGGAATGTAATTGAATATTATACAAATAAAATTTTCCAATTGAATTATCCAAGTTTACATATTTATTCTAAATTTGGGTTCATTTTATTATTGAAATCATACTTAACATAAAATTTAATAGTTAAATTTTCAATTAACTTCAAACTATGTTAGAGATAAATAAAAATATACAATATATATTAAATCAAATTTGAATCATATATCACATATATTATAAATGAGGTCATAGACATCCAAATCAATTTGATTCTCCCAAAGCAAGACTGTAGCAAAACTACATAATGGTCTCTTCACTTTGAAACTCGAAAATGAGTGTCGATGATGCTGCAGTCATCACCGAAATTATGTTCCAATGACAAGGAAAACAATAATGATTTACAAATAAAAAAATCTAATTAAAATACTTTAAATAATATGCCCTTTTAAAACTTTAAACACAAAGTTTGAAACCATGGGTAATTATATTATTAGTTTCTTGTTTTAAATACATTTAAACTTCCAAATTAGTTTATAGCCATGTTTAATAGTTCAATTATTTATATATGAAACAAAACTAATGGTTACAAGCTATATATAAAGTCAAATATTATTTCTCAACATCCGATTCAATTAACTATCAAAAATTCAGAAAATTATACTTGTATATAATATAATTATACAAAATTCATTCATTTACAAAGTTTGAAAACAATACTGTGTCTGTTTGCTCTGTTCAAGTGTTTTGGAGATCCTATCGATATCTTTGATCACACGAATCGATCAGGAACCAAATCAACATCAACAATTCAAACAACACAAATATAAAACATTTTAAATATAGATTTACAAATACACTATATAGGAATAGATTTCCAAAGCAAAGATAGAGGTTCAAAATTGATTAACTCAAATCAAAGAAAATTTTGATTTGAGAATAAGTTGGAACAAAAGATAAGATGATTAATAACCGAATAAGGAAGTGGATAACTTATATAAATCGCGGGCAACCTTAACTAGGTCAACCATGACTTCAAGAATTAGATCGATGTGGAATTCTAAGGCAAATCTACATTCGATCTCAAGATGTAGAATTTGGGACAAGTAGAGATACTAGCGTCTAACCGAGGATATATAAAATCTTTGGTCCTATTGTAAAGGAGCTTCACCCCTTTTACAAGTCATTTGGAGATTGGCGAGACCGCCTGCTTACGATAAAGATACTTCAACGTAGAGTTATGGGATACTCTAGAATCAAACGAAGATGAATAGTAGGGAACAAGAATGAATTTTGGAACCGTAGGGAACGTTCCAAAAATTCAAAAGGAATCGAGTCAAAAAGGAAGAGGTTCACACTCGAATGAAAGAGATTCTATAAATAAATTTACCATATATGCCAAGTTTTGCTTAGAGCCAAAGCTCTGATACCAACTGTAATGACCCGATATTTTCAACCATTCGCATCCGCACATGTCGGACTTGAATTGCTCAAAATACCGAATTGTTAATTTAAATTTGGCAAATCTCAGAATATACAGCAAATAAAACACAGAATCACAGACATGGAGTAATATAATGCAGCGGAAGCAAAGAGATAGTAGTTCATGAAGCTACTATATAAATACATTAGAGTTAAATAAGATACAATAGAAGTAATAAGATAATAATCAAGTACAAAGCTGAATGCATCACTGGAATCAACTGAATAACTGGAATAAACTGAATAATGAAGTTGAAATAGATAGCTGGAACTTCAAGCAAAGCTCCAACTCTGAAGGTGAGTCTCTAATGTTGTATCACTCAGTCTGACCCGAGCGTAAAGCAAAACACAAAACACACGAGTTAGGATATACATGCTTATACAATGTAAATCAACTCAAGTGAACTGTAGTATAAGGTATAAGTAACTTAAAGGATGCTTGGGACTGCCCGTCCTCAAAGGATCCGTTAAACTATTTACTATGTAGTAATATTTCGCTATTATAATAATGTCTATAGTAAAATAAACTTACTTTTAAATAGCACAAAGGAGTTACCAAATTTCCCCCTTAACACGTAATAGTCCCAGTAGTCCGTCCAGTATCATAGTTCCTCCTGATTGGGAAGCCCTCTGAGGATACTCCACAGGCTATGAGAGAAAACCAAGCTCGTACAAGGCATGATAGGGTAGGTGACATGGCACAACTAGGCAATGCCAGGGTAGATATACCAATTACGCTTTCGGACCGGTGGTAAAGCTTAGCAGCTACAACCGCCCACCTCGAGCCACACCCCCAAATCAAAGGGCCCCAATCAATCACAAAGTAATAGAATAGCATCGAAGGAGTGTGTCCGATAAAAGGTGCTACCTTCTTTTCCCGTCAGTCGCTACTATTTTAGCCACCTTATGCCAACTCAAGGGAGTCGGGTCCACGTATATACCTCAAAGGAACGCCGCCGCCATCCTACTTCATTCTGGAATCTCCAATGTGTACACGGTTGTTAAAGTGGTTTTCGGAGTTGGCAGAGAGTATGACCACTTTCGATCCCAATCTCTTTAACAACCAACCATTATTATAACCCATGGGTATTTATTTCAAAACATTTCTATTCCAAAACCATTTAAAGATCAAATATCATTACTTTCCAAAATAATATCCATTTTCAAAAATGGCAGTATTTCCAAATCCATAAACTTTCCAAAATAATATACCTTTCAAAAACTAAATACTATATTATTTCATTTCAAAACCAAGTAGTAATATATCATTTAAATTCCAAAACCAAAATCAATATATCATTTAAATAAAACCCAAATTTCTAAATCGCTGAATATTTCCTTCAATTTATTAAACTTGAAATATTCATTAAATCGTCTTAAACCAAACCACTTTGATAAAGTCATATTTTTAACTCTTCAATCTCAATATGTTTAAATTAATATATTTAAAGACACTTCTTAGTTAAATAAAATTTTCAAAAATTTTCATTCTCAAAACCCTAGTACTTTCAAAGTTATACCCACTCCAAAACGAAAACACTTTAGAACCCTAATACTTTGAAATCATAACACTTCAGAAATGTTATCATTTGGAAATCATGATACTTAAAACCTAACACCTTTAAAATGACCTTCATTTAAACCATTTAAATTTGATGTCAAATAATATTCATTTGTAAGTTGTAACATTTCTAAGTTCATTCATTCAATGATAAAAATTCCAAACTATTGTAAATTTCAGCTACAGCGGCATTTATAAAGTGTTACAGTAGATATAGTAATAGTTCAAAAACATTGTCAAATTCAAAAACAGCAGCAATTACAAAGTGATAAAATAAAATACTTTTCGCTTCAAAATTATTCATTTGGATATCATTCAGCTCATGATTTAATAAAATAAAATTTTATCAATAAATATCCAATTTAAACTAAGATTCATTTGTTAAGTCAAAAGTACATTCTTCCTTAACTCTACTTTATCAAATAACTTAACACTTTATTTAAAATACCCACTTCATAAATAAAACTAATTTTCATTTATTTACTTAACTTAATTATTTTATTTAAAACCCAGTTTCCAATTATCAAGTTAAGTCATAATTTAAGATACATTTTTCCATTTTAAAATCATAACTATCTATTTTACAAAACATAACATTTCATAAAAGAACATTTTATCATAGTTAATATGACACTCAAATTTCCTTCTAGATCTATTCATTTAGATATCTATTAACTATGATTTTCTAGTTAAATAAATTTTATTAGAAAATGTCCAATTAAAACTGTATTCCATTTTATCAGTTCAAAATACACTGTTTATTATACAAAACATGTCCATTTCATAAAATAAAATTTACAACAATTGCTAGGTTAGCTTTAAAACTTCCATATTAATTCAAATTCAATTATTTAGTTATTTATCATCAATAAAGATCTTCAATTCACCTTAAAACCCATTTATTAACATACAAAATTTTACTTATAGAAAAACCAAAACACCTTTACAATTAAAGCACTAAATCAAATTTTAAGTTAAATTCCATATATTTATAAAACTCAAAATACTTAATAATCTTTTAAGGAAATATTATTTAAAATACTTAATAAATTTTTGGAAAAATATTATTTAAAAATAACCATGGGCCTATATAATATTTTCTAACCTAGGTCAAGTGATACGGATATGTATCATTTCAATCCGTAATTTAAAAGAAAAATCCGGGTTCTATCATTTCAAACCATAATCCCAAGAAAAATATACACAATAAAAATTAATAAAAATCACACGAACCTATCATTTCAGCTCATAGTGATTTTTCCCTATTCTAATGTCCGTTCGGGTACGTATCGTTTCAACCCATAGTGATAGGGAACTTCTAGTGATAAACAAGAAAAAAATAACAGTATAGAATAAAATATCATGACAGATGATGTAACAGATATATAAATAGTATTTAACATCATATATATATATATATCACAGGCATATATGAACATAACATATCAGTTTTACATATTCACTTGTCATCATTTCACATTTATAAAAGTAGGTATATCTAGAGCGAATAACTCACCTTTTTAAAAGCTAGAATCAAATTCAAGACACAAATCTAGACTCCGTCAAGCACGAAAAGGCATGACAAAGCACGACTACACTTTTGTGTGAATGATGAGTCAGATCCAAATCTTGTATGCAAACAAATACAACATATATAAGAATATATTTCAATACAAAAGAATAGAAACTAAAAAAATGGTAAGATAAGAGTTTACATGACATAACTTTGATAAATCAAAGCAAGGTGATCAATACATGGCTTGGTTAGGGTTTGTTATCAACTTTGGTGATTTATGCTTCCATGGTGGTCGCGGCTAGGCTTTGGTGGTAAGGAGGTGGTGATGGGGTCGGCAATTGGTGGAGACCAAGCCATGCTTGAAGAAGAAAAAAAAAGGAAAAGAAAATAGAAAAAGAAGAAGAGCAATCCATGGAATAACTAGAGCTTGCTGTAAAAAATTTCTTCATGCAAAAGATAATGAGATGAGAAATTTTTTTTGTACGTGATTTGTAAAATGATATGGTGGCTAGGGTTTACAAAAAGCATGGCTAGATTAAACGAATGAATGGCTAAGGTAAGTAATAAAGAGGCTAGGCAATAAAAGGCAAGAGTTTGAATGATTTGGAAAATAAAAGGCAACGCTATAAAAACAAAATAACTTGATGTATTTAATTAAATTTTTTTCTTTGTTCTTTTCTTAGTCGTGAATAAGAAATAAAGAGATGGAGAAATGAGATGTTTCTCACGGCTAATAGATGGAGTTATGCACGGCTAAGAAAAGTGAGAAGGTAAGAAAATAAAAGGCTACAATTAAAGGAGAAAGATCTTGTATATATTAATTCTTTCACACAAATGGAAAGTGAGATATTGAGAAGATTTTTGTGCGTGATTTGAGAGATTCATGGCAAGAAAAAGGTGGGGAAACGGCTAAAAAAGGAGTAAATGCCACGAAAACAAAAGGGCAAGAATTAAAGAGAAAGAAACATATATATTTTTTCTTAAATGCAAATGAAAAATGAGCACATAATCGGAAATAAATTTTGTACGTGAATGGAAAAAGGAAATACACGACTATAGAAGAAAAAAGAAAGAGCTAAGGAGTTATGAATGTTAGGGAAATGAAAAGGCAAAAGTTAAGGGGAAAGAAACGTACAATATTAATTTTTAAATGTAGAATAAAAAAAATGAGAGATGGGAAGTAAATTTTTGTACGTGAATTTTCAACTTGATATGCACAGCTATGAGTAGAGTGATTCATGGCTAGGAATGAGGAGGAAACATCTAGAAAATTAATAAAAAGAGTAGGTGAAAAATGGAAAGCATTTAAACAAGGTAACATGCGTCCCCTTGATTTTCTCCAACCATCTATAAAAGATAAAAACTAATAATTTGATGAATTAATTTTTTTTTCCCTTTGTATGCACGCAATGAAAAGAGGAGTTTGAGAAATAATATGTACGTGATTGATAGGAGAAAATCACGGCTATGAATGTAGGAAGTAATTGGCTATGCAAATGGAAAGGCAAGGGAAGAGAAAAAGGCAATAAATAAAAACAAGTAACTTAGATCTTTTAAATTTTCTAATCCATTTATCAAATAAAATCCAATAAATAAAATAAAAGTTTAAACAAAGTAAAAGAGGAAATAAAATAGGGAAACTAACATAGAAAAATAGAAAATAAGATACAGCAAATCATTACGTGTAATACCGTTGTGCTTTATGTAAAAAAAGTACAAAGCAGAATTTTACGAAACAAAAAGTAGAACTAATATTAAAATTATATTCTGCTTCTAAGAAAAAGACTAAAAATAAAAATTTTAAATATAAAAATTTAAACTGAAATTCAAAATTTGACCAGAGTTGACCAATATATAAAATTTCCAAAAAATGTTTAATTTATTGTATTTGGAAAATAAATTACCAACAAATTCCAAAATTACATTGGAAAATTCTAGAAATTAAATTTTATATAACTTAAAAATTAAAGTTTTCAAATAAAAACTTAATTAGAATATTTACAAAATTATGGACTGTTACACTCTCCCCCACTCAAAACTTTTCGTCCCCAAAAAGGAACGAGGCACGAAAAACAAGGAAAACAAGATAGAATGAGATAGGGTTAAGACAAGATGAAAATGATTGGAAAACAAGATAAGATAATAAATTTTAAACCATGAAATTTCATCTTGAATTAATAATTGATTTCACCTAAGTTAAATAAATTTTAACTATCTCTAATTTCATTATCTTACCATCCAATTACCTTAAATTAACTGTTTCTAAAATCATGGATTTGAAAATCATTTATTATACTCAAAAAAAATTCAATAAATTTAATTCTTCTTTATTCAAAATCATTATTAACTTTATTCCACTTAATATATGTAATCACATATATTAAGTGTGGTTACACTTATTATTACTATCCCAATTTATTTATACATTCCTTTGGCACCATTTTATTTTGTACATTATTCGATTAACCTTTTATTCTATTTACCTCTAATCGTGTAGAGAGATTAATGAAGAAAGTAAATTAAAACAGAGAACAATATATGAATTTCAATGCAGAGAACAAGAACACCAAATTTATAGTAGTTCGGCGTAACTGCCTACGTCCACTTTGAAGTTGACTTCTATTGATTTCCTTGATGGTTGATTACTGATACAATCCATTTCTCATTACTTGTCCGTTGGCTTTCGGGTGAGCAACCGCTGCAAACTTCTTCTCAATACCCTATTTCTGACAAAATTCTTTGAAGTCCTTACTTTCGAATTGAGTCCCATTGTCTATAATGATGGTCTGTGGAAGGCCAAAATGGCATATGATATTTCGTACAACGAAATTAATAACCTTCTTGGTGGTTATTGTGGCCAGAGGCTCTGCTTCTTCCCATTTGTTGAAGTAGTGACCGCAACTATTGTATATTTCGCTCCACCTTTGGCTATGGGTAAAGAACCAACTAGGTCAATTCCCCACATTGCAAATGGCCAGGGACTAACCATTTGCGTGAGTTCCGTCGGCGGAGCTCTCGGGATTTTTGCATATATCTGGCATTTATCACATCTTCTCACATAGTCTGCAGCATCCTGATTCACAGTTGGCCAGTAGTATTCGTAATGGAGGACCTTCTTTGCTAATGTTTGCCCCCCAGTATGGTCGCCACACTCTCCCTCATGGACTTCCTTTAGGACTCGTTTTAACTCATCATGAGAAATGCATCGGAGTAATGGGGTCGAGAATCCCCTCCGATACATTATTTCATCCTATATTACATAACGAGAAGCCTTACGAAGGACTTGTCGTCTTTCGCTCCTTCTTTCGGGTAAGATCTCGAATAGCAAGTACTTCTTGATTGGGTTCATCCACGATTCCTTCTCGATTTCTGTTTCTAACATGAAATCTACCTTCATCATATCTATACTCGGAGAAAGGAGGGTCTCAACAGGAAATAATCCCATTTGCTGTGCATCGCCCGTGCTTGCGAATTTTGCCCATGAATCGGGTGCTCTTTTTTGCTCACGCGGGACATGTCAGATATCATAATACTCGAGATTCGCTAGCAGCTCCTGAACTCGAACCAAATATGGGGCAAGTTTCTACCCCCTTGCCTTGTAGTCCCTCGCACTTGGTACACCACCAGCTGCGAGTCGCTGAAGATTTCAACCGATTTCACTCCCAGTTCTTTGATAAGTCTTAAGCCGACGATCAACGTTTCATATTCGGCTTCGTTATTTGTTGCTGTGAATTCGAGCTTCAAAGCGTAGCAAACTGATCGGTTCTCAGGAGTTACAACAACTATGCCAACCCCCGAACAAGGGTCGTTAGATGCCCAATCAGTGTACATCTTCCATCGAACGGGAGGTATGACATTGTGGTCGTTTGATTCGTCCGACGTAGTAAGTTAAGCAATGAAATCTGTTAGTGCTTGTCCTTGTATGGCCCTTTGCGGCAGGTAGGTTATGTTGAACTGACTTAACTCGATATTCCATTTTAACATCCTTCCGAAAGTTTTTGGTCATTGGAGTATCTGCCGCAAAGGTTGATCGGTATAAACACTGATTGAGTGCGCCTGAAAATACGGACAAAGCTTGTGTGATGCAATCACCAAGCAATAGGCTAGTTTTTCAATCTTTGGATAATTTCTTTCTGCCCCCGTCAAGCATTAACTAACATAGTAAACTGGCTTTTGAACCCGGTCTTCCTCGCGAACAAAGGCTGTACTGATAGCAAGCTGGGATACAACCAAGTATATGTACAGCATTTCGTGGTCTATTGGTTTCGACAATACCGGGGGACTTTCTAAGTGCCTTACAAGAGCTCGGAATGCTTCCTCACAGTCGGATGTCCATTCGAAATTCCTCTTTCCTTTCTTTATAACATTGAAGAAAGGAATACATTTGTGTGTGGCTCTGGATATAAATCGGCTCAGCGCGGCCATCTTTCCATTCAAGCTTTGCACTTGTTTTATGGTTCTAGGCACTTGTATATCTCAGATAGCCTGAATCTTTTCCGGGTTAGCCTCGATCCCCCATGCATTCACAATGAAAACCAGAAATTTTCCTGACGCTACGTCGAATAAACACTTCAAAGGATTGATCTTCATTCCATAATGCCTGAGTATGTCAAACATCTCCGCTAAGTCTCGGATGTGGTTGTTTGACTGCCGTGACTTCACGAGCATGTCATCCACATAGACTTCCATTGTTCTACCAATCTGATCTTTGAACATCCGATTCACCAAACGCTGATAAGTTGCTCCTGCGTTCTTCAATCCAAAGGGCATCACTACATAGTAATACAACCCAACGTTTGTGAAGAAATTGGTATGTTCTTGATCTGGGACGTGCATCGGGATTTGATTATATCCAGAGTATGCATCCATAAATGATAGTAACTCATGTACGACAGTTGAATCGACCGGCTGGTCAATCCTAGGCAATGGGAAACTATCCTTCGGGCATGGTTTGTTTAAATCAGAATAATCAACACAAGTTCTCCATTTTCCATTCGCTTTCTTCACTAGCACCGGGTTAGATACCCATTCAGGATAGAGGGCGTCGCGGATGAACCCATTGGCTTTGAGTTTGTCCACCTCCTCTTTGAGAGTCACAGACCTCTCCGGGTCCATACATCTCCTTTTCTATTTTACGGGAACGTACTTTGGGTCTATGTTCAATATGTGACTCGCAACTATTGGAGAAATCCCGCACATATCAGAGTGTGTCCAAGCGAAGACATCAAGATTCGCTCGGAGGAAGTCAGTGAGGTTCCGGCCACCACAGGGTCGAGCTGTGATCCAATTTTAAGAATTCGTGACGGGTCATCCCGGCTGACTGGATGTCAATTGTGAGTTCAACCGATGCTGCATTTGTTTCCCTGGATCCCCCATCATCATCTCTCGGATCTATGTCTCTATAGATCCGAGAATGTTGCCCGAGCCAGCGCTCGGGCACTACTTGTCAATCATCAGAATTTTGGATGCAAACGGAGCTGTCCGCAACCTTTCCTTTCTCTCTACGCCAAGCCTCTCTCAGCTCAGCCACATAGCATGCATGACCGGTTGCTTGATCGCTGTGTACCACTCCAAAACCACCGTCTGTTGGAAATTTTAACGTTAGACACCAAGGGGCCAATGCTGCCCTAAATTCCGCTAGGGCTGGATGTCCTAGAAATACGTTATATGGAGGGTCGACATCCAACACTATGAACGGCAGGATTCGCACCCTTCTATACTCACCTTGCCCCAGCTCAACTGGTAGTTCCATATATCCCACTGCATCCATTGTTGTGTCGTTAAAGCCATGAATTCCGGCTTTAGATGGTTTCAAATCCTTAGTCTCCAACTTTATTTGGTCGTATGCCTTCTTGAAGATGATGTTAACGGAACTTCCGCAATTAATTAGAATCCTCTTCACGAATGCCGGCCCGATTGTTGCAGATATGACCATCGGGTCTATGGTAGGAGCTTCAACCTTATCCGCATATTTGCTCCTGAATACTATATCATCATCCATCGTGCGTTGCTGCTTTGCATAAGTCCCATCCTCCACATTCCAATAGCACTCATACTCCGCATGTCTTAAAGAGTTAGCATATCGCTCCTCCTCCTGCCAATTCTTATCCGCAGGATGAGGTCCGCCAGCAATCGTGTTGATAACCAATCTACCCACGGTTCGAGAAGGTTGTTCTAGTTGGCGTGGAGCTGGCCCGCATCCAGGGTTCGATGTCTCTTGTCTTCCGTCTTGCGGGTCTTTGAAAAACTCTTACAGCTTCTTCTATCTAACCAACTTCTCTGTAGCATCATGGAGGTGTCTGCACTCCTCTACGTTGTGCCCATAAGACTCGTAAAAGCGGCAATACTTTCCAGTTCTCTTCTGTTCCTCCGTTGATTCTTTTGGGCATGGTTTTCTATATCAAAAAGTGTTGCAAGTTGACAAATAGATGTTCTCAAGAGATGCGTTGAGCGGGGTGTATTATTATAGGTCGGGATCCTTGACTTCCATTTTCCGGTCTCTATTTTCTTTCCGGGATTTCCACCTCGGGATCCTTTAGTCTTCCCAAGCTTGTTTTAGGCATTGACTTGAGCTTTTCCCGAACTATCGCCGGTTTGCTTCATGGCGACGTTACTTTTCACAGTCTCCTGAGCAGGCCCTGGTACCTTGTCTCGTCTTGTCCATCGATCTTCCTCCCTTCTTGTGAAATGATAAGCTTTCGAATAAAAACGCTCCAGTGTGGCTGGGGGCTTTCCCGCCAACCAATCGCTAAATTCAGAGTCTGGATCCACTCTACGCATTACCGCCATCAAAATTGCGTGGTCGTTTGGATTGCTCACTTCGGTAGTCGCAACATGAAATCTCTGCAAGTATGTGTGACTACCCGGAATTTTTAAGCATTTAAATTTGAAATATTTAAATTAATTTTAAATATTTAAAGGTTAAATATTAACTTGAATTCCAATATCACAATTTATTTGATGATTAAATTATAGAATTAAATAATTTGAAGTTTGGTAAAATGTTGAATCTAGAATTTTAAGCCTATTAAAAATAATTTGAAAGCTTATAAACTTTATATTGATAGTACTGAGGATAATAGAAGTTGTAAAATTGAAATTAACAATGGTTTGTTCAGTTTTGAAATTTTATCGTTTAAATTGAATTTAAAAATAGCCTTCCGAGGCACATTCTCGGAATTCGACGAAACTGGTTCCATTGGGTCCGTAATATTGAATTATTATCGGATTTCAAATTTTGTATTGATCAGAGTTAGTGTGCGAGCGTACGGTATATAAATGCGCTGGAATTTATATCGAAAATTCAAAGTTTAGTGCTTCAAAAAGTTATCTCCTCCGTACGATCGAGGTTTCGAATTGCGTAATTGTGACAGTTTCAAATTTAAATTTGAATTTAAAAGGATATATAGATGTATTTAATATATTACTATTTTTAAAAGATAAATTACATATTTTATTGGTTTCAACACTAGGCAGAGGGTTGTACTCGCGTCTTCTTCTGAAAGCCAAGCCGAACTTTTTCTTATAAAATCACGTACCCTATCCTTTCTTCCTTCATCTTTCTCACAAATTCAGAAAAAAAATCAAATAAATGGCCGAAACCCTTTTCGTTCCAAAATCAATCTCACTTCTTTAGAAAAATGAAATGATAAATCATGGCTGAGCTATTCTCCCCATCTTCCTATCTTCTCTAGTCTAATCGGATCAATTTGGAAATCGAAGTGAGGCGATTCGATTAGAGAGAGAGTCGCGACTATTTTTGTTTCTCTCTGTCGATCGAGTTTGAGAGAGAGATGCGGCATCGCGAAGGGACTCGCGATTCGAGTCGTGTTTGAATCAAGTGTAGGGGATCGCGTGCTAGGGCTTCGGCAACGAGATGTTAAGGAGGAGGTGACGGCATCGACATCGCGATGGATTGGGCAGGAGTAGGCCGTTCGCGATTTTTGGGGGAGGTATAAACGAGCTGGTTTCGACAGAGGTATATTTGTTTTGTTCTTTTCAATTTTTAGTTTATTTTTAATCTAAACCGAATCTAAAATTTTATGTATTTAATGAACTTATTTAATTTATCCTAGCTACTGGAAATAATTTATTTTAGGAATTAGTTCAAGTACAAATTATTAAATTGAATTAAAATATATAAGGGACAATTCGTTTAAAATTTACTACTTCGGTTAGATTAAATCTAAGATTAAAATTTGATCATTTGTAAACAAAATAAATAAGTGGTGAATAATTGTTTGGTTGGTTCAAATAATAATAAACCATGAATTGTTATGCAAGGTTTAAAAAATCAAGGAAACAAGTCAGTTTCGAATGGATTGCGAATAGCAAAGCAAAGGTGAGTTAATCTCACTCAACTGCATTTAAAATTTAAATGATTAAATTTAAACAATTGTTTGAATGCTTGAATTGATTGATGTGATATAGTATGGTATAATTTAAAATTGGCATATTATGTTATGCTAACATCTGTGGATGCAGGGAAAACAGGTTGGAGAGATCCAACTGGACCCTTCAACATTTATTTAAATTATTTAATATTCTCTGTTGTGATTATTTGATATTCTATGATGAGTTATATTGGAATATTGAATGTTATGGTTTGATTGGATATATTCGGGTATAATGAATTACCAAAATATATGAATTGGATTGTTGGAAAGAAATTAAAAGGAAGTAAATTTGTAAGCTAAATAATTATAGAAAATTTGAATAAATTAAGAATAAATTGGAAAGAAATAGAAGTAATATGAAAATAATAATAAATAACTTCGAGTATGAAAAGAAAAAGAATTTTGAATAAAACGAAATTAATGAATTGTAAGCTTAAGTTATATCAATTAAAGAAATAAAGAATTATTTTAAAATTCAAAGTTTAAATTTATTTAAAAGGATAAAGAAGTAATTGAGAAATCTAAAAATTGGAATTTTCAGTTGAAGTATTTTAAATCATAATTAAGAAATAAAATCTAAAATTAATAGATTTTTAATAAAAGGGGAGTAAATTGGAAATCAATTTGGAAATTGATTCAAGTGTTTGAAATTAAAAATTTAAAGAAGAATGTGAAGAGAAGTATATTTCTCTGGATAACCAAGTATGTTCAAAGTAAATTTTTAAATATAAGTTAAAAGCTTTAATATTGTTTTAGAAAGCATGTTTTAGAAAATTTATTATTTCTAATCTTTTAAATTCTAAAGTAAATATTTTTCAACTCTATTATCGTAGTAGTTATTTTAAAGGTAACATAGTAATTCTGTTTTAAAAAGTGAAACCCTAGTTTATATTTTATAAAGTAATCTTATTTTTAAATATTCATATAGTATGTATTTTTAGCCAATTATTGAAGTAGTCTTTGAATGTCTTAAAGTAAATTCCAAAGTAAGTATTTTATTTTGATCTATTATCGTAATAATTATTTAAAGAATGATTTGGTATTTTAAAGAAGAAAATCTAATGTATAGTTATAAGGTAATTTTATTTCAGTTATTTCTAGAGTATTATTTTAAATTAAGTATTAAAGTAAT
The DNA here is from genome assembly GCA_030765085.1 of Allium cepa. NCBI lineage: Eukaryota > Viridiplantae > Streptophyta > Magnoliopsida > Asparagales > Amaryllidaceae > Allium > Allium cepa. Next base: position 921,001,596 of record CM060934.1, read on the forward strand.
TTTTCTAAATTAAATGTTAAATATATTTTACAAATAAGTGTTTTTAAATTATTTTAAAAATCCAAGTTTTGTGTTGGTGATTCCAGTGGAAATAGAAATAATTGGAATTTATTCTGAGAAAGGAAGATAGTTTTGAAAACTGTTTTTCAAAGGGGTTTGAAAAATGAAAATATATCTTGTGAAGATATTTTTGAGATTAATAAATAATTTAGGAAATTATTTATTGGTTGATGGTGGTTTGTGAATATAAATTGATATTTAAATCACCGACTGTCAATATTGGACAACTGCGTTGATCGTTTTGAAGAGACCGGGATCGAGATTTATTTCTCGAAAACCACTTCGATCCGGTTTGTACGTTTTCGTGGAAAACGATTGTGGATTCAAAGATGGAGCAGTGAAGTGCAAGGGCTAGTCGCCACTAATCCTGAGGATATTTCCAAAATGGATGTAGTAGGAATAGTGCCTTTGGTTCCGTTCGAACCCGGGACGGACTTGCATGGATGAATGCTTTCGGAGCATCGTCAGGTGGACGATGGGCATTCTAAGGGATATGTTCTAAAAAGGTAACGCTTAGCCTCAAGCCTCATCAAATGGGAAAGACTTAAAATCAGGGGTTATGCAGCAAGGCTAGGTGGGTAGCACCCAAGCAGGGTGAGGTCATCCCTGCCTAGATGTCCCTTTTTATTTCGGCTTAGTGGGCGGTTCCTGATCCCAACCGCGGGGTGATCTCACTCGGGATTATCCAGTAAGGGGTAGTCCGGATCTTGTGTTGCAGGGGAGCGGGTGTACTCCTCGGTACTGTGATCTTGGCCACGTACTGTGACAGGTGGTACCCCAGTGCCTAGTCATTAGTTGGAAATCCATTCTCCGTACGAGCCTTGTACGAGTTTTGTTTGTATTACCCACTCTGTGGCTAGTAGCTGGAATTTAATAGATGTAACAATTTCGGCTATTTTATAAGTATTTGTATATATACCCTATTATAACATCAGAGGATTTCTATAAAAAGTGTTTTAGCTATCGTAAGGTAAAAACCCGACATGTTTATTTGTGGCGTGGTCTTACGAGATGCTTTTGTTTTCAAAGGAATTTTGAAACTTTAATAATCAATTGGGTGTGATTTTCTCACGCTGGTATTCCAGACTGACTCGGGTGTTATTTAAGTGTAATGCTCGGGTCAGACCGAGTATTATAGGATACATGTTTTGATGCTGTGGAGCTCAGGAGACGAGCTGGATGACTATACGTACTTTCGTACTTGTTTTATATATATATTCCGCTGTGTAGAGTAGCTGTGTATCCAGTTGTATGATATTGATGTTGAGCTGTGATTGATGTACTCTGATGATGTAATATATAAACAGATACATTTGATTTTTGGGTAAAGAACATTATTATCTATTATATTTTATTCCACTGCGATGGTTAGATTCTGATGTTGTTTTCTATTTTCTTCTTCTACCTCTTCTTCTCTAACCCAAATGGTTCGTACTTGAGTTGATTGTTGTAGAATAGTGTTGACTCAAGGAGTAGGGATTTGCGGGCTGTTACAGTATGCTTTCAACGACTCTCCCGGAGCTTGGATGACGCTTGATAAGGACATCACATCCTTCAGACGAGTGGTGTGTATCCTGGATTGTTCTATGAATTTCACAACCAATTCGTCAAAGCTAGATATAGATCGTGGGGGAAGTCGAGTAAACCACATGGTGGCAATTCTGGACAGAGTGATTGGGATGCACCTACACTTGGTTGCATCATTAGCTCTTGCAGAATTCATCATCCATCTGTACCTCATCACATGTTGCCTCGGATCAGTCTTCCCTTCGTAGGCTGGGTTGGTCGGCATATTGAACTTCTAAGGGTACTCAGCCTATATGATACAATCTGTAAAGTGAGTATGGCTTCTGGACACTCCTCAGTCTTCATTGGTCAAGCCTTGGTTCTCTCTCATCAACTGTCTGACCATAGCTGTTAAGTCCGAAGTTTGTATGGAGGATGGAAGGCTGGGTTCTATTCCATGGGACTGTGTGGGTTGATGTCCCGCCTGATTTGGGTCTTGGAGATTCGAGTGTCCAGTCTCTTCATGGGCTTGATCCTTAGTCAATCGATCTGTGGAACCCGCCTGTGCACCTTTATCCTTACGGCGTCTACGCCTAGGAGGTTCATCAGCCGAGGTTGAACTATCAGATTCAAAATAAGGGGCAACGTTACCTCCAGCATTCTGACGCTGCTGCTGAGTGAGCTGAGTCATGAGATTAGTGTTGGCTTGAATCTGCTCAACAAGTTGCCTTCTATTTTCCTTGAGTTCTCTCATCAAGTCGTCGAACTCTGCTCGAGAAATGACTTCCGCTTGGTTTTGGGTGGAGGGCCCTACACCTCGAGTTGCTTGCGGATTTCTAGATCCAACTTGTTGCACGCTAGCAGTCTCGTGGACATCTGTGTTGCGAGAGGCCGATCTAGTTCGTGATCTCCCCATCGTAGAGTTGTTGGTTGTTACTCTGAATAGAATCGACAGATGCCTTGTGGACGATCTTAGATCTCCTCTGGAGGATTTATGCAATCCAGTAGCTACAAAGCAGATCCTAACAGCTTGAGAATTCAATTCTCAATGAAAGCACCAAAATGTTAGCGCTAAAATTGGTCACTAACACCCTTAAAATGATCGTATAGAGAGATTAATGAAGAAAGCAAATTAAAACATAGAACAATATATGAATTTCAATGCAGAGAACAAGAACACCAAATTTATAGTGGTTCGGCGTAACTGCCTAAGTCCACTTTGAATTTGACTTCTATTGATTTCCTTGATGGCTGATTACAGATACAATCCATTTCTCATTACTTGAATACAATTGCAAAGTAAAAGATTAAGTCTTGAGTGAGTGTTGAATGCGGCAGAGTTTCCCCAGTGTTCACAAAAAACTGAACCTTTTCACTGTGCCCCTGCCTCTCTATTTATAGACGAAGGTGGGTTGGACTTCCCTGGTGGGCCTGATAGCTGGATATCACGGCCCAAATGGAGTAAACTCTGTGTGCCGACCCGAACACGCTGAATGGACAAATGCCGAACCATCATCTTCATGCCGAATGATGTGGTGTTGCGTGGGAAGAGTAGACCGAGCAACAATCGAAGCCGGTCGAGATTGAAAGAATGCCGAACAATCTTTGGTTGCTGAACATTCTCGGAAGGCCGAACAATCTCTGAATGTCGAACGATCTTATGCCAAGCGTCCTTGGTATGCCGAAAGTTCATGAATGCCGAACGATATACAATGCATAACGTTTCTCAATGCCGAACGCTTCTGGATGTCGAGCGCTCCATCATGCCAATCGTTCCTTCATGCCGAGCATTTCTCTGAGGCCGAACGCTCTTGACTGCCGAATGACCCTGACTGCGAACAATTGCTTGTGCCGAGCGTTCAGAGTGCCGAACGATACATATATTGCCGAGCAGTGTGCCAATGCCGAGTACTTAGTTGTCTGGTCAAATCCCCAGGAAACATATATTAACCAATTACATTGTTAACTTTTAATAATTAAGGTAAGTTATATTGAAATGCAATTGTATATTATACAAATAAAATTTTCCCAATTCAATTATGCAAGTTTATATATTTATTCAAAATTTTGGTTTCATTTTATAATTGAAATCATGCTTAACATAAAATTTTAGAATTAAATTTCCGATTAACTTCAAACTATTTTAGAGATAAATAAATGTACACAATATATATTAAATCAAATTTTAATCATATATCACATATATTATAAATCAGGTCATACTTTAGAAATTCAAACCAATTTAATTCTCCCAAAGCAAGACCGTAGCAAAACTACAAAATGGTCTCTTCACTTCGAAACTCGAAAATGAGTGTCGATGATGCTGCAGTCATCACCGAAATTATTTTCCACTAACAAAGAAAAGAGCACTGATTTTACAAATAAAAAAATTCAACTTGAAATACTTTAAATAGTACACCCTTTTAAAACTTTAATCACAAAGTTTGAAACCATCGAAAATTAAATTCTTAGTTTCTTATTTTAAATTCATTTAAACTTCCAAATTAGTTTATAGCTATGTTTAATAGTTCGATTACTTATATATGAAACAAAAGCTAATGGTTACAAACTATATGCAAAGTCAAATATTTTTCTCAACATCCGGTTCAATTACCTTTCCATAATTCAGAAAAATATATTTGTATATAATATAATTATACAAAATTTATTCCTTTACAAAGTTTGAAAACAATATTGTGTCCTTTTTCTCTTTTCAAGTGTTTTGGAGATCCTATCGATAGCGTTGATCCGACGAAAGATCAGAAACCCAAATCAACATCAACAACTCAAACAACACAATAAATAAAACATTTTAAATATAGATTTACAAATACACTATATAGGAATAGATTTCCAAAGCAAAGATAGAGATTCAAATTTGATTAGCTCAAATCAAATAAAATTTTGATTTGAGGATAAGTTGGAACAAAAGATAAGATGATTAAGTAACCGAATAAGGAAGATGATAACTTATATGAATCGCGGGAAACTTAACCAGGTCAACAGTGACTTCAAGAATTAGATCGATGTGGAATTATAAGGCAAATCTACATTTGATCCCAAGAGGTGGAATTCGGGACAACAAGAGATACTAGCATCTAACTGAGGATATATAAAATCTCTGATGAATCAATGCCTATTGTAAAGGAGCTTCACCCCTTTTACAAGTCATTTGGAGATTGGCGTGACCGCCTACTCATGATAAAGATCATTGGATGTGGAGTTATGAGATACTCTAGAATCAAAAGAAGAAGAATAACAGGGAACAAGAATGAATTTTGGAACCGCAGTCATTCGATGTGGAGTTATGGGATACTCCAGAATCAAAAGAAGAAGTATAACAGGGAACAAGAATGAATTTTGGAACCACAGGGAACGTTCCAAATTTTCAAAAGGAATCGAGTCAAAAAGGAAGAGGTTCACACTCGAATGAAAGTGATTCTATAAATAAATTTACCATGTATGCCAAGTTTTTCCTAAAGCCAAAGCTCTAATACCAACTGTAATGACCTGATATTTTCAACCATTCGCATCCGCACGTGTCGGACTTGAATTGCTCAAAATACCGAATTGTTAATTTCAATTTGGCAAATCTTAGAATATACAGCAAACAAAACACAGAATCACAGACATGGAGTAATATAATGCAGCGGAAGCCAAGAGATAGTAGTTCATGAAACTACTATATAAATACATCAGAGTTAAGCATGATACAATAGAAGTAACAGCATAATAATCAAGTACAAAGCTGAATACATCAATGGAATCAATTGAATAACTGGAATCAACTGAATATTGGAGCTGAAATAGATAGCTAGATCTTCAAGCAAAGCTCCAACTCCAAAGGTGAGTTTCTAATGTTGTATCACTCAGTCTGACCCGAGCGTAAAGCAAAACATAAAACACTCGAGTCAGGACTTACATACTTATACAATGTAAATCAACTCAAGTGAACTGTAATATAAGGTATAAGTAACTCAAAGGATGCTTGGGACCGCCGATCCTCTAAGGATCCGTTAAACTATTTATTATGTAGTAATATTTCGATATTATAGTATTGTTTATAGTAAAATAAACTTACTTTTAAATAGCGTTAAAGGGTTACCTAATCTCCCCCTTAACACGTATTAGTCCAAGTAGTCCGTCCAGTATCATAGTTCCTTCTGATCGGAAAGCCACCAGAGGATACTCCACAGGCTATGGGAGAAAACCAAACTCGTACAAGGTGCGATAGGGTAGGTGACACGGCACAACTAGGCAATGCCAGGGTAGATATACCAATTACGCTTCCGGACCGGTGGTAACATGTAGCAGCTACTACCGCCCACCTCGAGCCACACCCCCAAATCAAAGGGCCCCAATCAATCACAAAGTAATAGAATGGCATCGAAGGAGAGTGTCCGATAAAAGGTGCTACCTTCTTATCCCGTCAATCGTTCCAGTTTTAGCCACCTTATGCCAACTCACGGGAGTCGGGTTCACGTATATACCTCAAAGGAAAGCCGCCACCATCCTACTTCATTTTGAAATCTCCACCGCGTAAACGGTTGTTAAAGTGGTTTTCGGAGTTGGTAGAGGATATGACAACTTTCAATCCCGGTCTCTTTAACAACCAACCGTTATTATAACCTATAGATATTTATTTCAAAAGATTTCTGTTCCAAAACCATTTAAAGATCAAATACCATTACTTTCCAAATTAATCCATTTTCAAAAATGGTAGTATTTCCAAATCCATATACTTTCCAAAATAACATCCCTTTCAAAAACTAAATACTATATTATTTCATTTCAAAACCAAGTAGTAATATATCAATTAAATTCCAAAACCAAATTTCATTTAAATAAAACCCAAATTTTCAAACCACTGAATATTTCCTTCAATTTATTAAACTTGAAATATTTATTAAATCATCTTAAACCAAACAACTTTGATAAAGTCATATTCTTACCTCTTCAATCTCAATAAGTTTCAATTAATATATTTAAAGACACTTCTTAATTAAATAAAATTTTCAAAATTTTCATTTCCAAAACCCTAGTACATTCAAAGTTATACCCACCCCAAAACCAAAAAACTTTGGAACCTAATACTTTGGAATCATAACAATTTAGAAATGTTATCATTTGGAAATCATGATACTTAAAATCCTTACACCTTTAAAATGACCTTCATTTAAACCATTTAAATTTAATGTCAAATAATATTCATTTCAAAGTTGTAACATTTCTAAGTTCATTCATTCAATTATAAAATTTCCAAACTATTGTAAATTTCAGCTACAACAGCATTTATAAAGTGTTGCAGTAGATATAGTAATATTTCAAAAACATTGTCAAATTCAAAAACAACAGCACTTACAAAGTGATAGAATAAAATATTTTTCGCTTCAAAAATATTCATTTCGATATCATTCAACTTATGATTTAATAAAATAAAATTTTATCAATAAATATCCAATTTAAACTAAGATTCATTTGTTAAGTCAAAAGTACATTCTTCCTTAACTCTACTTTAACAAATAACTGAACAATTTATTTAAAATACCCACTTCATAAATAAAACTAATTTTCATTTATTTACTTAACTTAATTATTTTATTTAAAACCCAATTTCCAATTATCAAGTTAAGTCATAATTTAAGATACATTTTTCCATTTTAAAATCATAACTATCTATTTTACAGAACATAACATTTCATAAAAGAACATTTTACCATAGTTAATATGACACTTAAATTTCCTTCTAAATCTATTCATTTAGACATTTATTAACTACGATTTTCTAGTTAAATAAATTTTATTAGAAAATTTCCAATTAAAACTATATTCCATTCTATCAGTTCAAAATACACTGTTTATTATACAAAACATTTCCATTTCATAAAGTAAATTTTATAACATTTTCTAGGTTAGCTTTAAAACTTCTATTTTAAGTCAAATTCAATTATTAAGTTATTTATCATCAATAAAGATCATTAATTCACCTTAAAACCATTTATTAACATATAAAATTTAACTTATAGAAAAAACAAAACACCTTTATAATTAAAGCACTAAATCAAATTTTAAGTTAAAATTCCATATATTTATAATACTTAATAATCTTTTAGGGAAATATTATTTAAAACTCTTAATAAATTTTTAGGAAAATATTATTTAAAAATATAACCATTGGCCAGTATAATATTTTCTAACCTTGGTCAAGTGATACAGATATGTATCATTTCAATCCGTAATTTAAAAGAAAAATGGGTTCTATCATTACAAACCACAATCCCAAGAAAAATAAATACAATAAAAATCACACGAGCCTATCATTTCTGTCCATAATGATTTTTCCTCATTCTATTGTCCGTTCGGGTTTGTATCATTTCAACCCAAAGTGATAGGAAACTTGCAGTGATAAATAGGAATAAAATAACGGTATAGAATAAAATATCATTACAAATGATGTAACAGATATATAAACAGCATTTAACACACACACACACACACACAGATATATATATATATATATATATATATCACAGGCATATATGAACATAACATATTAGTTTTACATATTCACTTGTCATCATTTCACATTTATAAAAGTACGTATATCTAGAGTGAATAACTCACCTTTTTAAAAGCTAGAATCAAATTCAAGACACAAATCTAGACTCTGCAAAGCATGAAAAGGCACGACAAAGCACGACTATACTTTTGAGTAAATGAAGAGTCAGATCCAAATCTTGTATGCAAACAAATACAACATATATAAGAATATATTTTAATACAAAAGAATAGAAATTAAAACAATGGAAAGTTAAGAGTTTACATGGCATAACTTTGATAAATCAAAGCAAGGTGATCGATAAATGGCATGGTTAGGGTTTGTTATCAAACTTTAGTGATGTATGCTTCCATGGTGGTCACGGCTAGGCTTTGGTGGTAAGGAGGTGGTGATGGGGTCGGCAATAGGTGGAGACCAAGTTATGCATGAAGATGAACAAAAGAAAAGAGAAAAGAAAATAGAAAAATAAGAAGAGGAAGCCATGGAATAACTACAGCTTGCTGTAATTTTTTGTTGTTACGCAAAAGATAATGCGGTGAGAAGTTTCTATTTTTTACGTGATTTGTAAAATGATATGGCGGCTAGGGTTTACAAAAAGCATGGCTAGATTAAACGAATGAATGGCTAAGGTAAGTAATAAAGAGGCTAGGCAATAAAAGGCAAGAGTTTGAATGATTTGGAAAATAAAAAGGCAACGCTATAAAAACAAATAACTTGATGTATTTAATTAATTTTTTTTCTTTGTTCTTTTCTTTGCCGTGAATAAGAAATGAAGAGATGGGGAAATGAGATGTTTCTCACGGCTAATAGATGGAGTTATGCACGGCTATGTAAAGATGAGAAGGCAAGAAAAGAAAAGGCAACAATTAAAGGAGAAAGATCTTGTATATATTAATTCTTTCACGCAAATGGAAAGTGAGATACTGAGAAGATTTTTTTACATGATTGGAGAGATTCACGGCAAGAAAAAGGTGGGGAAACAGCTAGAAAAGGAGTAAATGCCAGAAAACAAAAGGGCAAGAACTAAAGAGAAAGAAACATATATATTTTTCTTAAATGCAAATGAAAAATAAGAACATAATGGGAAATAAATTTTGTACGTGAATGGCAAAAGGAAATAAACGGCTATAGAAGAAAAAAGAAACAACTAAGGAGTTATGAATGCTAGGGAAACGGAAAGGCATAAGTTCAGGAGAAAGAAACGTACAATTTTTTTTTAAATGCAGAAAGAAAAAAAATGAGAGATAGGAAATAAATTTTTATACGTGAATTTTCCGCTTGATATGCACGGCTATGAGTAGAGTAATTCATGGCTAGGAATGAAGAGGAAACGGCTAGAAAATTAATAAAGAGAGTAGGTGAAAAAAAGGCAAGCATTTAAACACGGTAATATGTGTCCCCTTGATTTTCTCCAACCATTTATAAAAAGATATAAACAAATAATTTGATGGATTTAATTAATTTTTTTCCTTTGTATGCACACAATGAAAAGAGGAGTTTGAGGAACAATACGTACGTGATTGATCGGAGAAAATCACGGCTATGGATGTGGGAAATAATTGGCTATGCAAATGGAAAGGCAAAGAAGAGAAAAAGGCAACAAATAAAAACAAGTAACTTAGGTCTTTTCAAATTTCTAAGACATTTATCAAAATAAAATCCACTAAATAAAATAAAAGTATAAACAAAGTAAAAGAGGAAATAAAATAGGGAAATTAACATAGAAAAATAGAAAATAAGATTCAGAAAATCATTGCATGTAAAACGCTGTGCTTTATCTAAAAAAAGCATAAAGCAGAATTTTACGAAACAAAAAGTAGAACTAATATTAAAATTATATTCTGCTTCAAAGAAAAGATTAAAAATATTTTTAAATTTAAAAATTTAAATGAAATTCAAAATTTGACCAGAGTTGACCAAAATATAAAATTTCCAGAAAATGTTTAATTTATTATATTTGGAAAATAAATTACCAACAAATTTCAAACTTTGGAAAATTCCAGAAATTCAATTTTGTATAATTTAAAAATTAAAGTTTTCGGATAAAAATTTAATTAAAATATTTACAAAATTATGGGCTGTTACACTTCTCCTAGGGTCAACTGATCCTAATGGTTTTGCAGGCTTACCAATAACATAATTCACTCTCTATATTCCCTTCTGTGTGTAACATTGTTTTTATCCCATCTATGATAAAGCCCTACACGGTGGAATTTTGGACTTATTTTATCTAGGGGATAGTAGCTAAAGTATTGGGCGCGACCCTACACCAGTCCCATCAGGTATTCTAATGTTTGAGTCGTAAGCTTATGTTTAACTATCCTATTCCTGTTTCATTTCCTGTTTTATATTTAGGGTTGATTACCCTATTAAAAAAATTCGTTTCCTTTTGAATAATCCTTACAAATACCCCTAAAATTATACCTTTATAAAACAAGGAAATCATATACTTAGCTTTACTCAAACAATTATGCCACGATATTTATGTTTCTCAAAACAATGTTGACCGAATATAATTGATAGGATTATTTGTCCTTTCAAAGTAAGTTAATATCCTATTTAACTTAAAAGACTTTAGGCCATGGCGCCAAGATAAAACCTTCAAAATCCTTGTTCAAAAACTTTAAACAATGCCTTTCAAAATCATTGAGAACAACCCTTTCGAAAGCTTTACTAATACCTTGGACATCCTCTTTTTAAAACCATTTAAACTTGTCTTTTGAAAGCATTTGAAACCCTCCATTCAAATATTCAAAATAAACCTTTCAAAAACATTGAGGATCTCCCCTTCGAAGCACATATTATATACCTTTCGAAAGCATTGGGTTCGAGTAAAGAATCATGGAAGCATGGCTTGAAACCTTTAATAATTATTCCTTTCGGTAACATTGGGTTTAACTTTTAATATAATTAAGGGTCAAAAAGAACTAGGGCGAAAGCATTACTTTCGAAAGCATTTATCCCAAGTAAAAGAAGGAGGATAGTTTCGAAACCCACTGTTTCAAAACCATTGCCTCTGAAACCATTTTAAACTAGCTAAAGGACCCTTTCGAAAGTATTGGGAAAGCGGCCTTAAAGTAAGAAGGTGAAATCACTCTTTCGAATAAATTGTTTTAAGGCTTTAAGGAAAAGCGGCCTTAACTAGATCGAAAGGTAAAAATGCAGAAGCATGGGTTTCGAATAGATTCAAAGTAGCTATCCTTTCTAAATCTTCTATTTAAAACAAAAAGGCGACAATTGATTCGAAAGCTCTTTTACAAAACAAAGGAAATTTGATTTATTCGAAAGGTAATACAACCTCTTCGAATGCATCATTTGTAATAGCTCTACCCCTTAAAAAGCAAGGATACGACATTGTACCTTCCGCCTTTCTCTAATGCACTAAGTATCAATTACTTGGTACCATCTGGTTTCGAGTGGATTCTTTAGTAGAGGTATGGCATCGAAAGCATCAGATGGAAGTGGCGAAGTGGTGAATACAGGAAAAACTGATTTTTTTTACCATTAAAAGAAGTTTCTTTTTATCTAACTTGCCTTATTTGTCATAATGTAATTAGTTGTCATTTCTTTTATCAAAATCCTTTTCTAAAAAGGCTGTCTTGTTCATAATTATCAATTAAGAACATTTTAAAAAAAATAAGTCCTTCTTCTTGAATAAACATACAAAACATTTAAGTACCTTAACTTAAATAAATTTATAAGTATAATAAAATACTTAGGAAAATTCCCTAAAATCACCATCATTCACTTTTAATATGTTTTCTAACATATTTAAATTTCAGATCCAAAATCAATATATAATTGTCGTAATTAATTTAAAACCAATATCAGCTATTTTGTTTCATATAAAATTCATAATAAATCCACAATTGCTTAGAAAATTATGAAACTTGAAACCCACCGCTATAATAATGTTTTTTGACCATATATCAAAGACGCAAGTCATTTGGATGACATTTAGTTGGTTTCTAATCCAAACATATCATAAAATCTATTTGAATAAACATAAATCATCAACAAACATATATCCATTTAGACAAACATGACATGACATATTATTTGAAAAATTAATTTGGATCTAACTTGAAACTAAAATCAATATAATAATGAGATGTAAGATAATTATTCACCTTACCTTTGGGTTAAGATGGTTGAGGTTTTCTCTTTGATTAATTTCCTCAAGCTTTCCACTTAATTCTTAGCTTATCTTCTTTTCATTCTTCTTAATGGTGCCCGACCAAGCTCTTTGGGGATTTTAGTTTTGTTTGTAATTGTTGAAATGGATAAGAAATAAAGGCAAGAAGGGTTTAGGGTATAAGGATAAAGACTACTCCTATTTTTCCCTTGCTATATTCCTCCTTCCTACTTATTTTAAATTTTCTTTTGCTTATATATTCACTAAGGCACGTTCCCCCCTTATTAATTTAAAAATCTTGATTCCTTAACCATTTAACTTATTTCATTTAATTTATCTAAACAAATGTCCCAAATAATGTTAGTCAAAATTAGGGTCATTACAGAACCCCCACTTAAAGAATTTCGTCCTTGAAATTATGATAAGGTACGCATAACAATCAAACGTAAAGATAAAACATAACATGAAATAAGTTAGGATAAGTATCTATAATCCTACTCTTAGTTTCTCAAGTACAGTCCCTCTAATCGTTATTCTACTGGATTCTGACTAATTTTACTATTTTTTCCTTAGTCTTTTCTTATCCCTCGTAGCTATACGAACTAGTTTTCTAACTATCGTCATATCCGGCTCCACTACCAGATCATCTAGCACAGTTTGTGTAATAGTAGTTTTTGGATCTTGAATACACTTTCTTAGATGAGAAATATGAAAAACGTTGTGGACTCCTACCAAACTATTTAGTAACTCGACTCTATACTCAAGTTTCCCGATCCTTTATATAATATGGAATGGTTCAATGAATCTCGGTGCCAGTTTTCCTGGTTTTCCAAATCTGATTACACCTTTCATCCGTGATATCTTAACGAAAACATGATCTCCAACTGAGAACTCTAAGTCTTTCCCTCTCTTACCAGCATAACTTTTCTTCCTAGACTGAGCTTCCTTCACCCTAACTCGAATCAACTCAATCTTCTCTCCAGCTTCCCTAACCAAATATGGACCAAGAACTAATCTATCCTCACTCTTTAACTAACAAACATGGGATTTGCATGGCCTTCCATACAAAGCTTCTAACAGTTCCATCCCTATACTAGCCTGATAAATATTGTTATACGAAGACTCGACTACATGTAGGTGGTCTTCCCATGATCCTCCAAAATCTAGCACGCAAGCTCTTAATAAATCCTCCAAGACTATGTTAATTCTTTCCGTTCGTCCATCTCTTTACGGATGGTAAACGATACTTATCATGAGCTTGGTACTTAAAGTCTCTGGCAGACTCTTTCGGAACTTGCTAGTAAATAAGGAATTTTTCACTTACTATACTACTAGGAATCCCATGCAGTCTAACTATATTCTTCATAAATAACTTAGCTAAATCTAGTGTCGTCCTGGTCGACTTAACTGGATTGAAATAGGTATTCTTAGTCAAGCTGTCCACTATAATCCACATGACCATGATAACCCATCTTTCAAATCCATTGAGATAGAATCTCATTTCCATAATGGATCATCCACATGTTGAAGTAAACCACACGATTTCTAGTGTCCAGCTTTTACCTGCTGGTAGTTGAAACACTGCCTCACCCATAAGCCTGCATCTCTCTTCATACCTTCTGTAACGACCCCGAATTTTTGATAATTAAAAAATTGAATATTTAATTAATTTTAAATATTAATAAGTGAATTTATAAGTCGAATAAATTTTATTTCGAATAATTGGATTTAATTGAATAATTTAAATCGATAATTTAATATGTTAAATTATGGAAATAATTGAAAATTGGGTTAAATATGATTGAAAATGATTTGTAAAATTTTATTTTATCATATTGAAGTTAGAATGATATTTTAGAACTTTTAAAATCGAATTAAAAGTTTATTTGTGAAAATTGAATATTTTAATATTTAATCGACTAGTGAAAATAGCCAATTTTTGAACAGTCTCAGAATTGGACGAGACTAGTTCCATTGGATCCGTAATAGTTAGTTATTACCGGATTTCAATTTTCGTAGCAATTGGAGTTATCGTTTGATCGTGGCAGCTCGAAACGCATCGAAATTGTTTTTAATATTAATTTGACGAGTTAAAATAGCCATTTTTCAAAAAGTCTCAGATTTCGACGAAACTAATTTCATCGGATCCGTAATGTAATATTATTGTAAGGTTTCAAATTTCGTGTCAATTGGATTTACCGTTTGTCCGGTACAAATTAAAACGCCTAGAAAATCGTTTAAATCGGTTTAATTTAAATTGAACGTTTATTGCCATAACTCGCACAGATGTCCGAATTAGCTTCCGAAACCTGTTCCATTGTGTCCGGAACGCGGGGTAAACCCTAGAAACACTGGTTACGGTGCGTAAATCGGAGTTCGAAAATTCCGGAATGAATAGTGTTTCGTCGGTTCTCTATAAAAGGACCCTTTGCCTTCATTTTTGCTCAAAACCCTAATTGTTTAACCTAGCCGCCAGTTTACATTCAAAGGCCAAAAATTAACGATCTTCCTCCCTCCTTATCTTCAAATCCGTAAGGAATAACACAAATGTTTCAACTACAAACTCATAGAGGACGTCAAGATCTATCATATCAACGGTCAAGATCGCGAATAGCTTCACGAATCAGCGGCAAAGTGGGCTCAAGGGGGGATAGTTGCGCACGCAACTTGAGGAGGTAGAGAGGGCCGAGTTTGACCGGTCAAAGGGCGAAGGTGGAGGAGGTTTGGAGCTTCGTTTTGGCACTTTCCGATCGTTTCCAGGTGGCTCGTGGTGATCGCAGGCATTAACCCTAGTTTGGAGCTAAGTGGGTTGTGTGCGTGCTATCTACCTGTAGATGGAAACGTGAGTTAGGAAGAAGAAAGGGACGGCTATGATGAGAAGATGATGGATCTAAGGGCTGGAATGAGCTTAGGTTAAAAACTAAAAAGAAATTGTTGTAAACTATTTATATAAAATTCGTGAAACTTCATAAAATCATAACTTTTTCATACGAGGTCGAAAATGCGCGAAACCAGTTGCGTTGGAATCGTATGGACGAGCACTACGCGATGAAAATGGATTGGAGTCGTTTGGAGTTAGTGAGAATTTTGGGTAAAATTAAACGCTCGTTTAATTTTATTCGAAATAAATCGCTAAAACGAAATTGGAATCAAGGTGAGAACTTCTCACTCAATCGAATCGGTTTCGATTTTATTTTAAATAGTTAGATTTAAAATACTTGAATGCATGTTTGAATGATGATTGTTATCTATTGATTGCTAAAATAGACATTATGCGCCGTTAGTAAGCGGATGTTATTTATTAAAAACATATACCGCGAATATTTCATAAACAGTGAAATTGGTATTACATATAATAGCAATATATATATATATATATATTGGCATATGTATATATTGCAGTTATTGATTTCCCGCATTGTATAGCGGATGAGACCCTATTGCGCCGTCTATTAAGCGGATAATATTTTAAATCCCATATACCGCGATAATTTCGTACTGGAACGAAATTGGTATTGTGCTAATGTTTGTGGATGCAGGAAAACAGGTTGAAGGGATCCAACTGGATTCCTCAACAGTTTTTATTTGAATTCGGATATTTTGATATTTGATGGATTATCATATCGATATATGATATTGTTGTTGTCGTGATTGACTATTTGGTGTGTAGCATCATTGGGACAAATTTGGAATTTTAAAATGATTTTTAAAGTGATTTTTGAAAATATACTATATGTTTGGAATTGATCCATTTTAAATAAATAAACGTTATAATTTTAATGTTGTGAAAATTATGATTTTTTTGAGAAATACAGTTAAAAGTTGATTTTTGAAAATATAGGTTAATGATTTTATAAAATAGTTTAAATTGGGATTTTTGGAATTTATTGTGAAAAGTTTAAAAATAGGATTTATAAAATTTAATTATTTTATATATCAAAATGATGAAATTATAAAGGACTTTAAAGATGTTTTAAATAATAATATAAATTGATTTATATAAAAGATTTATAAATTGATATTTATA
Organism: Allium cepa; assembly: GCA_030765085.1. Taxonomy (NCBI): domain Eukaryota; kingdom Viridiplantae; phylum Streptophyta; class Magnoliopsida; order Asparagales; family Amaryllidaceae; genus Allium; species Allium cepa. The sequence goes on from CM060934.1 coordinate 921,017,883, forward strand.
AATTAAAATATTGGAATTATAAAACGAGTTTTTATAAGTGTTAGAATGAATTGTGAATGAATTTCATAAATGAATGAAATTTATAGAATTATAAACGGTGAAATTATAAATGGAATTTTATAAGCAGTAGGTTTATAAAATTTATAAAGTTATTAAAAGAATGGTTTTGGATAAATAATTGAATCTTATAAGTTATAAGATTTATAATTATGAAGTTCAAAGGAACGATTTTTCAAGCAAATAAATTATAAGTATTTCACTTATAATATGAACTTTTGTTATATAATTGAGTTATGAATTGAGATAGGTTAATAAAGGAATTTATAAAGGAAGTTGTTGTAAAATAAATAGAAATGGAATTTATAAACGTTGTTTTATAAATCCGCAAACGACTTATTTGATAAGAAAATTGTTGTAACTTATTAATGGAGTTATATTCACGTTGTTGATTGTGAATAATCCTTTGAAATAAAATGAATAGAAAGGATGAAATGGGTTAACGTAGTATATTCACGTTTTTGAATAGTAAATAATATGTTAAAGAAAATGTTTAGAATGTGATATTTTAAATAGAATTAAAACAAGCTAGCGATGTTTTAAAATGTGTTGAGATTCGAAACAATAGATTTCAACATTCATTGTTGAAATAGACGTTTTCGAGAAATAGAAGGAAATGGTGGACTATAACACTGTTGTTGTAGTAAATGATTTTCGAAAGGAAATGTTTTGTATAGTATTGGGATTTATATATCTATTTTAATTTCGAATCCCTATACTAGTGATTTTTGGGTTGTCGTAACGATGTTTTACGTAACATTCGTTTTAGCCCAAATAAATATGTTTAAGTGAATGATTTCCTTAAAGAATGAAATATATACTTAATCTCGATTTAAGTATATTGAATATTTTCCAAGTGTTGAAAATAAATGGATTGTGAATTACTTATTAAATAAGTATGGAAATGTTTTTCCAATATAAAGTGAATATTTTGAGAATTTATCTTTTTGAAGATAAATTGAAATGGATAATTGAAATCGTATATGCATGGATATTCTGGAATATAAATTCACTATGGAATTTATAAAGGAAAGTGGAATTTGTTTAAAAATAAATATTGATTAATTTTTGAAGTGTGAAAATTATATTCTTGTAAAGATATTTTGGAAAATAAATAATTTGGAAAATTATTTGGAATCTGGTGATGTGTGCATATCCATTGATAGTTCAATAACCGGCTATCAGTATTTGCCTTTGAAAGTATTTGTTGTGATTTGCTGAATTTGAATGCTACACTTATTTTTAAATTATTGCACTCGTTATTCGGATTACCCATGCCGAATAGTGATACGACGTAATGGATAGCATTGAAGATCGGTGTTGAAGACCCGGTATTTGTGAGAGCGATAGGATGACCTGTCGATTGACTCTGCACCGAGTTGCTCCGGTATAGAGTTCTCCATATGTGATGGGAAATCCGATCAGGATTGTGGATATCCGGATTGCAAGGACTTCTTTGTAAGTGCCTTCGGTTCTGTTCGAGCCCGGAACAGACTTGTATGGATTGTATGTCTGACGTTACAAATTGAGATGTAATGCCGATTTCTTTCAAATATATTTCTGTTGGTGGCGGAGAATTTATTCTTTTAGCTTAACACCCTTCTCTGAGACGTACGAGCTCAGAGGTTATGTAGTTGAACGTTATCAGTGATATATTCCCAATTTGGTAATGTGACATGCTGAGTGTTGCTGTGAAATGATCATTGTGTTGATTATTTGTGATAGGATCATTTATTTGATCGTCTATCTTGATGATCATTTCTATGATCATTTGTTGACCCAAAGCATGGCTTTTGTATAAAGTGTGTTTTTGTGGACGTGACTTCGTCGAGCCTCACACCCCAGAATGGTCAAAACAGGAAAGATGCGGCAAGGTTATGAGGGGTAGCTCCCTTTAGGGTATGTGCATTTCCTTCTGGAAAGGGTGGTATCATTGTATGGAGCCCAGATACTTACTCATGTTGAAACACTTTATTTATGATTGTGTGATGATGGTGACGAGCGCTCGGATAAAGGTCCAATGGGACCGGGGGATGGCATATTCGTGTCAGTTGTTACCAAGTTAGGGGTAACCCGGCCTTGTGTTGGCAGAGATCCGGTTTGGTTCTCGGGGATGTCCTTCCAGAGGCATTCTCATGTGGCAATGGGAAGTTCCTTGGCCTGACAATTCGTTGGAAATCCAAAGAAACAATACGATCTTGTACGGTTATAGTTGTATAACCTGCCATGGAATGTGGCGGTAACCTGCTATTGAACATGGTAGCTATGGTAGGCATAAGTGCGTAATGTCTATGCTGGCTAAGATTTATATCTTTACTTTCGAAATGAATTTTTCTCTACACTGTGCACTAGTAATAATATCAAATGTTCTTTTTAAATGCGTATCAAGCATCTTTGACTATCATAAGGAGAAATCTCCTCCGATTCTGCGTTTGCATTGTGTGTGTGTGCGGGAGGCCTTATGGTAATCTCATTTTTAAAAGCATTGCGAATTGACTTTAAAAATATTCCTCTATTTTGATTTTTAAAGATAAATAAACTGTTTTGAGTTCTCACACCAGTCACATGACTGACTCGGAGTTTATTGTTTTCCTTCCTAAACTCTGGGTGCCCACCAATTTCCACACGGGCAGTCAAGAGTTAAGGTTTATCAGGATATTCGGGATATTCTGGAGTTGCTGGAGGCAAGATGGATGGCATGGCGTATTATTAGTATATAGTATTTCTTTCCGCTGTTTGTTGTTGTTTGATGTTGTACACTCTGATGATATGATGTAATGAAATGTAATGTATGAAATGTAATAACTGATATAGTTCTTTGTTTAAAGATTATTCATTTATTTATTATGTGTTGTTCCGCTGTGAATTGTGAGATTCTGTTATTGTTCTGTTGTTTTCTATTCCGTTCTATTTTCTATTTTCTTCTCCCTATTTTCTATCTTTTCCTCTCTTCTTCTGTCCTTTTCTTTTTCTTAAACATTGAGAATTCGTATTTCTGTTCATCTTGAATTAATCTATGGAGATTAGTGTATATTCAAGGAGTACGGATTTGCGGGTCGTCACAGGTGGTATCAGAGCATATGGTTAAGCGACAACCATGGTTCTGTTGGGTATTACTCATTAGAGATAGAGTCAGTAGTACTCTAGAATGAGTTTGAGTGTAATAATTGCTATGAGAGCGTATTTGTTAGTGACTATAAAATTGTTTTATATTGTGATGATTGGTTTATTGAGTGGCATATGAACTTTCGTCAGCGTGGTCTGCAAAACTATGCCGAAGGGGTTTTATAAACACTTGAATAGAACAATTCGACACAGTATTGTTTTAAATTGGGTAAATGAAATAATTTTACCTTGATTATATTTTATATATAAAGGAATAATTTTTCTGAATTATTAAAATGTATATAAGTGGATTGTTTAGTTGTTTGAATAATCTAAATAAAAAAACATGTTGTAAAAGAATAATTGTATAAGCAAAAGAATTATAAGAATTGAATTATAATTAAAGTGATTTACAATTGTGAAATAAACTTATATATAAGAAGTGAAACTATATGAATATATTTATCAATATGAATTGTAAATAAAAATGAATTTAAAGTTAAATGGAAATTTACTTTAGAATTTGGAAGCTGAATTTATTTATAAGTGGGAATTTAAGTTAAGTAAAACCAAGTGATGTTTATTTAAATGGAATATAACTTAAGAAATGTTGAATGAAGTTGATATTGGTATCGAAGTAAAATAATAAAGATAAGTGATAGATATGAACTTAAGTTATTTAAATGAAATTCAACTTTTGTAATTGAATTGAATTAATGGATTAAATGTAAATCAAATGAATGTAAATTAAGTTGATATGGAATAATGGATATAAGTGTTAATTCATTAAAATCTAATGTTATTGAAAGTAGAATAATTGGATGAAAATCAATTTAATTAAACCAATTGAAAGTGATGGTATTAAACCAAATTGAATGAATATAAGCAAAGGAATTTGGTTGAAATGAATATACATTGGTTGTTATATGATTGTTAGTTGATTGTGTATAATTCATTAAGTGTTAATGAAATTGAAAGCTAAAGTAATTGAAATCCAATTGAAATTTAAGTGAATCTTAAATAGAATTGAATTTGATTGGAGGTGAACCAACTTGAATATGGATTAGTGAATATAAACTAATTGAAAATGAATGTTAGAAAACATCCGCTGTTAATGAATCAAAGGTGATTAAATTGAAACCTATTTCATTTAATATTAATGAGAATATGAATGAATATTTATTGGTTATGAATGTTAGTTGGATGATAGTTGGTTGATGTTTGCATTTGTTGTTTTGTTGCATTTGCTATGTTGGCATATATAGTTGTTATGTTGCTATATGTTGTATATCGATACTATTTTCATATATGCATGTTTCTCATTTGGTTGTTGAGTGTTTAGTAGGTGCGGATCGTGTTTGCTTCGCATTTGGAGCTCGCTTTCGCGCTATATTAGCCGTATATGCTTGTTAATAAAATATAAGGTACATATCTCGGATTACATACCGTACTTTTATACTTTTTTCCCTGCGGGATGCCTCATTACTTGATGAGATGTATATTTTCGATATATATACTGTCATTTTTTTTGGATCGAGCCGCGCAAAGGAGACTATGGGGAATTTTTCCGAAAATTTAAGGCGTTAGAAAAAATTTGAGAAAATTGGAAAATTTTGAAAACTTTAACTTTGATTTGGAATTGAAAGTTAAACAATAGTAGTTGTTTTGAAAAGATAACTAAGTATGATTTGAAAACTTAGTAAGTTATTATAAGAAGTTTAAACTATGAATTTTGGAAAGTTAATGGATTCTGTAACTTTTCTTACTTAGTAATTTCAAGGACGAAATTCTTTTAAGGGGGGAAAATTGTAACGACCCAGAATTTTTGATAATTAAAAAATTGAATATTTAATTAATTTTAAATATTAATAAGTGAATTTATAAGTCGAATAAATTTTATTTCGAATAATTGGATTTAATTGAATAATTTAAATCGATAATTTAATATGTTAAATTATGGAAATAATTGAAAATTGGGTTAAATATGATTGAAAATGATTTGTAAAATTTTATTTTATCATATTGAAGTTAGAATGATATTTTAGAACTTTTAAAATCAAATTAAAAGTTTATTTGTGAAAATTGAATATTTTAATATTTAATCGACTAGTGAAAATAGCCAATTTTTGAACAGTCTCAGAATTGGACGAGACCAGTTCCATTGGATCCGTAATAGTTAGTTATTACCGTATTTCAATTTTCGTAGCAATTGGAGTTATCGTTTGATCGTGGCAGCTCGAAACGCATCGAAATTGTTTTTAATATTAATTTGGCGAGTTAAAATAGCCATTTTTCAAAAAGTCTCGGATTTCGACGAAACCAGTTTCATCGGATCCGTAATGTAATTGTAAGGTTTCAAATTTCGTGTCAATTGGATTTACCGTTTGTCCGGTACAAATTAAAACGCCTAGAAAATCGTTTAAATCGGTTTAATTTAAATTGAACGTTTATTGCCATAACTCGCACAGATGTCCGAATTAGCTTCCGAAACCTGTTCCATTATGTCCGGAACGCGGGGTAAACCCTAGAAACGCTGGTTACGGTGCGTAAATCGGAGTTCGAAAATTCCGGAATGAATAGTGTTTCGTCGGTTCTCTATAAAAGGACTCTTTGCCTTCATTTTTGCTCAAAACCCTAATTGTTTAACCTAGCCGCCAGTTTACATTCAAAGGCCAGAAATTAACGATCTTCCTTCCTCCTTATCTTCAAATCCGTAAGGAATTACACAAATGTTTCAACTACAAACTCATAGAGGACGTCAAGATCTATCATATCAACGGTCAAGATCGCGAATAGCTTCACGAATCAGCGGCAAAGTGGGCTCAAGGGGAGATAGTTGCGCACGCAACTCGAGGAGGTAGAGAGGGCCGAGTTTGACCGGTCAAAGGGCGAAGGTAGAGGAGGTTTGGAGCTTCGTTTTGGCACTTTCCGATCGTTTCCAGGTGGCTCGTGGTGATCGCAGGCATTAACCCTAGTTTGGAGCTAAGTGGGTTGTGTGCGTGCTATCTACCTGTAGATGGAAACGTGAGTTAGGAAGAAGAAGGGGACGGCTATGATGAGAAGATGATGGATCTAAGGGCTGGAATGAGCTTAGGTTAAAAACTAAAAAGAAATTGTTGTAAATTATTTATATAAAATTCATGAAACTTCATAAAATCATAACTTTTTCATACGAGGTCGAATACGCGCGAAACCAGTTGCGTTGGAATCGTATGGACGAGCACTACGCGATGAAATTGGATTGGAGTCATTTGGAGTTAGTGAGAATTTCGGGTAAAATTAAACGTCCGTTTAATTTTATTCGAAATAAATTGCTAAAACGAAATTGGAATCAAGGTGAGAACTTCTCACTCAATCGAGGTTTCGATTTTATTTTAAATAGTTAGATTTAAAATATTTGAATGCATGTTTGAATGATGAATGTTATCAATTGATTGTTAAAATAGACATTATGCGCCGTTAGTAAGCGGATGTTATTTATTAAAAACATATACCGCGAATATTTCATAAACAGTGAAATTGGTATTATATATAATAGCAATATATATATATATATATATATTGGCATATGTATATATTGCAGTTATTGATTTCCCGCATTGTATAGCGGATGAGACCCTATTGCGCCGTCTATTAAGCGGATAATATTTTAAATCCCATATACCGCGATAATTTCGTACTGGAACGAAATTGGTATTGTGCTAATGTTTATGGATGCAGGAAAACAGGTTGGAGGGATCCAACTGGATTCCTCAACAGTTTTTATTTGAATTCGGATATTTTGATATTTGATGGATTATCATATCGATATATGATATTGTTGTTGTCGCGATTGACTATTTGGTGTGTAGCATCATTGGGCCAAATTTGGAATTTTAAAATGATTTTTAAAGTGATTTTTGAAAATATACTATATGTTTGGAATTGATCCATTTTAAATAAATAAACGTTATAATTTTAATGTTGTGAAATTATGATTTTTTTGAGAAATACAGTTAAAAGTTGATTTTTGAAAATATAGGTTAATGATTTTATAAAATAGTTTAAATTGGGATTTTTGGAATTTATTGTGAAAAGTTTAAAAATAGGATTTATAAAATTTAATTATTTTATAAATCAAAATGATGAAATTATAAAGGACTTTAAAGACGTTTTGAAATAATAATATAAATTGATTTATATAAAAGATTTATAAATTGATATTTATAAATTAAAATATTGGAATTATAAAACGAGTTTTTATAAGTGTTAGAATGAATTGTGAATGAATTTCATAAATGAATGAAATTTATAGAATTATAAACGGTGAAGTTATAAATGGAATTTTATAAGCAGTAGGTTTATAAAATTTATAAAGTTATTAAAAGAATGGTTTTGGATAAATAATTGAATCTTATAAGTTATAAGATTTATAATTATGAAGTTCGAAGGAACGATTTTTCAAGCAAATAAATTATAAGTATTTCACTTATAATATGAACTTTTTTTATATAATTGAGTTATGAATTGAGATAGGTTAATAAAGGAATTTATAAAGGAAGTTGTTGTAAAATAAATAGAAAATGGAATTTATAAACGTTGTTTTATAAATCCGCAAACGACTTATTTGATAAGAAAATTGTTGTAACTTATTAATGGAGTTATATTCACGTTTTTGATTGTGAATAATCCTTTGAAATAAAATGAATAGAAAGGATGAAATGGGTTAACGTAGTATATTCACGTTTTTGAATAGTGAATAATATGTTAAAGAAAATGTTTAGAATGTGATATTTTAAATAGAATTAAAACAAGCTAATGATGTTTTAAAATGTGTTGAGATTCGAAACCATAATTTCAACATTAATTGTTGAAATAGACGTTTTCGAGAAATAGAAGGAAATGGTGGACTATAATACTGTTGTTATAGTAAATGATTTTCGAAAGGAAATGTTTTGTATAGTATTGGGATTTATATATCTATTTTAATTTCGAATCCCTATACTAGTGATTTTTGGGTTGTCGTAACGATATTTTACGTAACATTCATTTTAGCCCAAATAAATATGTTTAAGTGAATGATTTCCTTAAAGAATGAAATATATACTTAATCTCAATTTAAGTATATTGAATATTTTCCAAGTGTTGAAAATAAATGGGTTGTGAATTACTTATTAAATAAGTATGGAAATGTTTTTCCAATATAAAGTGAATATTTTGAGAATTTATCTTTTTGAAGATAAATTGAAATGGATAATTGAAATCGTATATGCACGGATATTTTGGAATATAAATTCACTATGGAATTTATAAAGGAAAGTGGAATTTGTTTAAAAATAAATATTGATTAATTTTTGAAGTGTGAAAATTATATATCTTGTAAAGATATTTTGGAAAATAAATAATTTGGAAAATTATTTGGAATCTGGTGATGTGTGCATATCCATTGATAGTTCAATAACCGACTATCAATATTTGCCTTTGAAAGGTATTTGTTGTGATTTGCTGAATTTGAATGCTACACTTATTTTTAAATTATTGCGCTCGTTATTCGGATTACCCATGCCGAATAGTGATACGACGTAATGGATAGCAATGAAGATCGCTGTTGAAGACCCGGTATTTGCGAGAGCGATAGGATGACCTGTCGATTGACTCTGCACCGAGTTGCTCCGGTATAGAGTTCTCCATATGTGATGGGAAATCCGATCAGGATTGTGGATATCCGGATTGCAAGGACTTCTTTGTAAGTGCCTTCAGTTCTGTTCGAGCCTAGAACAGACTTGTATGGATTGTCTGTCTGACGTTACAAATTGAGATGTAAAGCCGATTTCTTTAAAATATATTTCTATTGGTGGCGGAGAATTTATTCTTTTAGCTTAACACCCTTCTCTGAGACGTACGAGCTCAGAGGTTATGTAGTTGAACGTTATCAGCGTTATATTCCCAATTTGGTAATGTGACATGCTGAGTGTTGCTGTGAAATGATCATTGTGTTGATTATTTGTGATAGGATCATTTATTTGATCGTCTATCTTGGTGATCATTTCTATGATCATTTGTTGACCCAAAGCATGGCTTTTGTATAAAGTGTGTTTTTGTGGACGTGACTTCGTCGAGCCTCACACCCCGGAATGGTCAAAACAGGAAAGATGCGGCAAGGTTATGAGGGGTAGCTCCCTTTAGGGTATGTGCATTTCCTTCTGGAAAGGGTGGTATCATGGTATGGAGCCTAGATACTTACTCATGTTGAAACACTTTATTTATGATTGTGTGATGATGGTGACGAGCGCTTGGATAAAGGTCCAATGGGGCCGGGGGATGGCATATTCGTGTCAGTTGTTACCAAGTTAGGGGTAACCCGGCCTTGTGTTGGCAGAGATCCGGTTTGGTTCTCGGGGATGTCCTTCCAGAGGCATTCTCATGTGGCAATGGGAAGTTCCTTGGCCTGACCATTCGTTGGAAATCCAAAGAAACAATACGATCTTGTACGGTTTTAGTTGTATAACCTGCCATGGAATGTGGCGGTAACCTGCTATTGAACATGGTAGCTATAGTAGGCATAAGTGCGAAATGTCTATGCTGGCTAAGATTTATATCTTTATTTCAAAATGAATTTTTCTCTACACTGTGCACTAGTAATAATATCAAATGTTCTTTTTAAATGCGTATCAAGCATCTTTGACTATCATAAGGAGAAATCTCCTCCGATTCTGCGTTTGCATTGTGTGTGTGTGCGGGAGGCCTTATGGTAGTCTCATTTTCAAAAGCATTGCGAATTGACTTTTAAAAATATTCCTCTATTTTGATTTTTAAAGATAAATAAACTGTTTTGAGTTCTCACACCAGTCACATGACTGACTCGGAGTTTATTGTTTTCCTTCCTAAACTCTGGGTGCCCACCAATTTCCACACGGGCAGTCAAGAGTTAAGGTTTATCAGGATATTCTGGAGTTGCTGGAGGCAAGATGGATGGCATGGCGTATTATTAGTATATAGTATTTCTTTCCGCTGTTTGTTGTTGTTTGATGTTGTACACTCTGATGATATGATGTAATGAAATGTAATGTATGAAATGTAATAACTGATATAGTTCTTTGTTTAAAGATTATTCATTTATTTATTATATGTTGTTCCGCTGCGAATTGTGAGATTCTGTTATTGTTCTGTTGTTTTCTATTCTGTTCTATTTTCTATTTTCTTCTCCCTATTTTCTATCTTTTCCTCTCTTCTTCTGTCTTTTTCTTTTTCTTCAACATTGAGAATTCGTATTTCTGTTCATCTTGAATTAATCTATGGAGATTAGTGTATATTCAAGGAGTACGGATTTGCGGGTCGTCACACCTTCCCAGAAGAAATTCCTTTTTATATCCTAATACATCTTAGTTCCTGACGGATGAATAGTGAAATTCGAACGATGGCACTCTACAAGAACTTCCTTTCTACTGTTTCCCACATTCGAAACACGCGGTCTTCATTTCTTAACCACCCATTATGGTCAAGATTGAAATCATTTAAGTCATCGCTCTCTATTCCATCCATTAACTTTTTGATCCGTTCGGCTAATAATGGATCGTCCCCTTTCTTAGAAGCAATCCTTCCGATCCTCACTGTTCGAACTTCTAAACATGACAGCATAATGGTTTCTTCACTAGAACTAGCCTCGGATCTTCATTGTATTTTGCATGTAGTCAGTGCTTCTAAATTTTTCCACTCAGCTATCATTGCCAATACAGCATTTTGATATTTCCTGCTTAGTGGATCTACAGCTTTATTGCCTTGTCCCGGTGTATGCTCTATAACAAAGTCATAAGCAGCTAAAAATTCTAACCACCTTTACTATTTCATATTCAACTCCTTCTGAGAGAATAAATGTTTCAGTGACTTATGATTTGTATAAAACTTGAATCTCTCTCCCAAAAGGTAATGTCTCCGTACCTTCGATGTGAAAATTACTGCAGCTAATTCCAAATCATGTGTTCGATATCTAATCTCATGCGGTTAGAGCTATCGAGAAGCATAGGCAATCACTTTACCCCTCTGTGTCAACATATCTCCCAATCTCATTCCACATGCATCCGTGTGTACCACTAACTATTGATTCCCTTTTGGAACAACTAACATAGGAGCATTCTTTAGTATATACTTTAGTTTCTAGAATGCCTCCTTACACTTTTCAGTCGAGAAAAACTTCAGCTCTTTCCGAGTTAACTCAGTCATCTGTGCTGCTATCCTTGAATAATCCTTAATGAATCTCTGATAATAACCAACTAATCCAAGAAAACTCTTTATCTCAGTCACTGTCTTAGGTCTCTTTCAATTTTTCACCACCTCAGTCTTAACCGGATATATTGACATCCTTTTTTTCTAAGACTACATGACCAAGAAAATTACTTCCTTCTTCTAGAAATAACACTTCAAAAATTTTGCTTTTAGTTGGTGCTTCCTCAAAGTATCAAGCATCACTCTAAGATGAGCTTTATGTCTCTTCCATCCTTAGAGTATACCAAAATGTCATCTACGAACATTAACACGAATCTATCCAGATGTCATCGAAAGATTCTGTTCATCAAGTCCTCGAAGAATGATGACGCATTAGTTAGTCCGAACTGCATCGGTAACCATTCGTACGATCCATATCTTGTCCTAAACAATGTCAAAGAAATACTATCATCTTCCACTCTAAGCTGATAGAACCCTATTTCTAAATCCAATTGAGAGAATACTTTGACTCCACACAACTGGTCGAACAAATCGTCAATTCTGGGCAATGTATATCAATTCTTTATCATCTTATCAATTAACTTACGATAATCGATGCAAAACCTTAATGATCCATCTAGTTTCCTTGCAAATAATACGGCTGCTCCCTAAGAAGAACTGCTTGTTCTACTAAAGTTCTTACCTTTTAAATCCACCAATTACACATTTAGCTCTTTCATCTCGGTAGGTGTCATTCTACTAATAGTTTCAGTTCCTGGTACTAAATCTATTTGGAATTCAATTGCTAGTTTCGGTGGTAGTCCTACTATGAGCTCAAAGAATTCTATGAATTCTCTAATAGAAAAAACTCGGTTTAACTCGTCTTTTGCCTCTGTAATACCCAAAAAAGCATCTACCTCAAAACTAGGATTTTCCGTGGAGTATATGATCTGATCGTGTAACATCCCCCTACTTGGAGGCCCAAAACTAACGGCTATGGATGCTGTAGTCATCCATAGTTATTAATCTTCGGCGACCAAATACAACGAAGTTAGATTTATTGTTATATAGAAACACATGAATAAGGAAAAAATTTAAACTTCAAACAAAATCGCATATCATTTTAAAATATTTCCAATTCATTACATAATCCCAAATTCGCAAACCATGTTCAGAGAAAATATATTTATTACAACATACACCTAAGAGAGACATATGGAGATGCCCCTTGGATGATCAGAGTATATACAAGCAATATAACAACTTTTCCATTACAATCAACATAGTGAAATCAAAAGAAAAGAGGACTCTAAATAGCTATCATGCCTCCTGCACGTTTCTGGAAGCTTATTATTCTTAAGAGGAACCTAGAAACCTCAACTCCCAAACTACTTGAAATCAATTGAGTAGACGAGAGTTTAAGGGGAAAACATAAACTTCGGGTGAGACATAAAGCCTGGTATGAATAATAATCTACCATCTCAAATCCTTTAGATATCTAGTGAGACCACGCCACTTAGCGGAATGGTTTCCCCCTTACTAGTGTCTTAAAACCATTATAAAACCATATACTGTGCTCTTGCATCCACAATGGTTAAAACAATCCAAAGCAGTATAATGTGATGATATGCAAAACAAATGAATCAATTTTGGATTATCCATCCTCATTCAGTTTCGACTATCTGTCTCAATTATAGTTTCTAGGATTACTATTAACCTATTAATTTTCATAGGCTGACTAATAACCAGTTAAACTTTTAAGGACTCCCTCCAGTTACATAGTTTTCTTGGAATCACTGTGAACCTATTGGTAACTCCAATATCTTAATCTTATCCTAGTTTTCATGAGTTGACTAGGAACCTATTGGTAACTCCAATATCCTTTCTCTTATTCTAGTTTTCATGGGTTGACTAGGAACCTATTGACATCTATCAATATTTCAATCTAGATATAATTTTCATGGGCTAGCTACAAACCTACTGGCCCTTGCCAGTATCCAATCATAGTTTTCATGAGCATACTGTGAACCTGCCTTTCTAACAACTTCCGTTACATAGTTTTCATGGTTTACTATGAACCTGTCTTTCTGAGATCTTCCTTTATACATAGTTTCCATTAGATAACTATGAACATATTGGCCTCTGCCAATATCTTTTCCTTTACACGGGTTTCATAGGCTTACTGAGAACCTATTGGCTCTTTCCACTATCTTTCTTTTATATTTTAGCATCCTACATTCAGGTCTTCCTAACCTCCTAGATGCAATTCTATTCATTTAGGAGTTTAATTAATTTTTACTCACTACTTGGGTTAACTTAACAGGTTTTTCTACCATTTATCTCCAAAATGCAGCTATGGGTCCATTATAAAGTAAATATATTCATATTTGAAGAAGCAACACAATAACATAGCAATACCACTCATGTCGGTTTAAAATAAAACATGATTAATTCCTTTAACCCATTACTTTATCAAAGATGGATTCTTCTTAAAACCATTAGAAAAACTCCTTTAATATAGCTATGAGTCTTTCCTTTTAAAATAGAGTTTGGGTTATAAAACCTTTCGATACCTTCGAAACCTAGATCAACTTCATAGGATGACCTTCTTTGAAAGCACTCAAAAACATTTGGATCTTGCCCTTTTAATACTTTAAAATCTACCTTTTGAAACCTTTCGTATATATTAAAGTATTAACATTTAACTTTAGAATCTTAGCTTCGAAACTTGTTGAAAGTACCCCTTTTGACACCTATGGAAATAACCTTTTCTTAATCAACGAAAGTCCTCCTTTCGAAAGCATTGGATTTATACTTAAAATATTATTTGGGTTAAAGTGAATATAGGCAAAAGCATCTGTTTTGAAACCATCTTTTATCGTATAAAAATGTTGGGGAAAACTTGATGGCGTCGGCACCATCTATTTCGAAAGCATTAACACCTGGTAAAATATTTAATGGTTGATGTCGAAACCCGTTTCGAAACCATTACCTTAGAAATCTCGAACCCCTTTAGAAATCTATAGGAAGTGGCTCTAATTTATAAAACAAAGTACCCTTTTGACAATGTTGATATCTTCAACTCCATCGAAAGGTTAAAGAATAGCAATAGGGTTTCGACTAGGTCGGAACCCCTTCTTTCAAAATGTTTTTTATAAGTAAAGGAACCCAGTCGAAAGCAATTTTAAGTAAATGGAAAACCTTTCGAAAACCTTTTAAAAAAAATTCGAAACCATATGCTCTGACTCTGTCGAAGGATAAAACAAAACAAAGGCAAGCGCTTTTCATTTCAAAACAAACCAAGGTTTCGACTCCATCGAAAGCTATGCTTTCGACACTTAACCTTTCGCATATCTCTAATTCACTACGTATCATCATGGTGACACCTTGTGTATTGGTTTCACCATAGTTGGTTTCGACAAGGATGAAAGCGAAAGCTTTTGTGTCTAAAGGTACTTTCCAAAGTAGGGGAACCGATTTTCCGATGTAAACCAATTTTTATACCACTTTAAGCAAACTTTTCTCTAACTAACCTACCACATGTCAACTCCAAATTGGTTGCCTTAACATTTTCAAATTCTTTTCCAAAATAATTGCCCCTAATCTAGTTCTAAACCATGGTTAAGTTAATGAATTAAGCCCTTCCTTTAAGCAAAATAATTTTGCAAAGAAGTCCCTTTTCTAAATAATTTATTTTGCATAGTAAATCACTTTGGAAAAATCCCTAAAAATTCCAGAAATTTACTTTAGCCATGTTATCTGACATATCAAAATTCCAGACCCAAATTCTCAATATATTTTACAAAATAAATTTATAAACCCAAATAATACATTTTCCTTTGAAAATTCATAATAATCTTTCCATAGCTTGGAAAATTATAAAAATCGAAATCCAACTCAAAATCATATTTCTTGTAATATAAAATTTTCCCATGGCATTTGAACATCGTTCGAACTCGGTTTTACCCTAAAACCATGCAAAAACTCTTCTAAACAATCTTCTTTAAATCTTATAATCATAATGCAAGCATATAATCATCCAATATATGATCAAAAAATTTACCTTAAATTCGAGAATATATGATTAAAAAAAATAGAGATGGAATTATTATTTACCTTGATCTAGATAACAAGATTGGATTAAGATTGATTTCCCCTAAGATTGATTCTCTAGCTTTTAATTTGAATTTCTCTTCTACTCTTAATGGCCGACCTTCCTTATGCTTTAATTTTTCATTTTAAAATGATGTGAATGGGAAGAAAGCTGGTAGGAACGAAAATATATAAGGGTAATGGTCATTGGGAGGCAAATTCCTAATATTCCCTTATGTGATTTGTTTAACCTAAAACCCATTCTTAAGCCCATTAATTTTATATTAGGCTCGGTCTTAATTAATTAATTCAAGTCTCCATCCCATTATCACTTAATACTAACATTATTCTATTTAATTTATATAATAAATCTCCTGAATAATGTTATTAAAAATTAGCGGTGTTACAGGCTCCCCTCCTTAAAGAATTTCGTGCTCGAAATTTAGTAAGGACTAAATACCAAACATAGTAATCATCTCCAACGACTCCTAACAACCATACTAGTCCACCTGACTAGGAAATATCCATATAAATCTAATATAGGCATACCCTCAAAGTAGTTCAGGACAAGTATCTTGAATCCCATCCTCTTTCTCCTAAGTACATTCCTTCTCGTTGTCGCTCCATTAAACATTCACCAACTTGACTGTCTTATTCCTCAATCTTTTATCATCTCTCGTTACAAACCGAACTGGTTATCTAACAAAAATCAAATCAAGCTCTACTACCAAGTCAACCAACTCTGTCTGAGGATTGATAGCCTCTAGATCATGCATGTACTTGCAAAGATGAGACACATGAATACATTATGGACACCTGCCATATGGCTCGACAACTCTACTCTTTATACGAGCTTTCCAATCCTTCTTAAAATCTAGAATGGACCAACATATCTCGGTGCCAGTTTCCCTGACTTCCTAAATTGTACCATACCCTTCATCAGTGATACCTTAATGAATACCCTATCTCCAACTGAGAACTCTAGGTTTTTATGCCTCTTATCCGCGTAACTCTTCTGTTTGGATTGAGCTTCCTTCATTCGTTCTCGGATCAACTCAATCTTCTTTGATGTCTCCCTTACCAAATCTGGACCTAAGACGAATCTGTCTCTAGTCTCCAATCAACATATAGGGGATTTCACGACCTTCCATACAAAGCTTCAAGAGGCTCCATTCTTATACTAGTCTAGTAACTATTATTATAGGAAAAATCAATCATATGCAGGTGATCCTCCCAAGATCCACCAGAGTCCAACACAAGCTCTTAAAAAATCCTCGAGCACCTTATTGACTCCTTCTGTCTTCCCATCTATCTGCCGGTGATATGCGGTACTCAATGACGTCTAACTATGTCCTTTATGAGCAATATTTTCAAAACAGGTGTCGTCCTGGTAGACTTTATTGGAATGAAATGGGCACTCATGGTCAACTTGTTCATAATAACCCATGTACTTTCATTTCCTCTCCTTGACCTTGGTAACCCATCTATAAAATCCATGGATATCGAATCTCATTTCCATACTGGAATCTCTAGAGGCTGAAGTAACCCACTCAGCTTCTTATGTTTGGCCTTTACTTTTTGACTGTTTACACACTGCCTAACCCGAAAGCCAACATCCCTCTCCATACCTTTTCAATAGAAGCTTCTCTTCATATCTTGATACATCTTGGTCCTTCCAGGACGAATCGTAAACTTGGATCGATGACATTCCTTAAGAACTTCTCTTCTCAAGTTCTCCACATCCGGAACACATTATCGTCCCTTCTTTCTCAACCATCCACTCTGTTCAAGACTAAAATATTTCAAATCTTCGATTTCAGTTCCAACCACAGGCCTTTTGATTCTCTCTGCTAATAATGGATCCTCCTTCTGCTTAGAAGAAGATCTTTCGATCAACACTGGTCGAACTTCTAAACAAGATAAGGTGGCAGTACTATGATTAGAACTAGCAGTTGATCTTAACTATACACCACAAGTGGCCAAAGCTTCTAAATCCTTCCATTCTGCCAACATAGCCAACACCACATTCTAATATCTTCTGCTAAGAGAATCTACTACTTTATGAACTTTCCCTAGAGTATACTCAATACCAAAATAATAAGCAGCCAAAAATTCCAACCAGTTCTGTTGTTCATATTCAACCCTTTTGAGAGAATATGTATCTTAAAGACTTATGATCGGTATATAATTCAAATCTCACCCCCAATAGATAATGCCTCCAAATATTCATGCCAAAAATCACCGCAGCCAACTCCAAGTCATAAGTAGGATTTCGTGCGGTCTAAGCTGCCTAGATGCATAGGTAATGACTTTGATCCTTTATATCAACACTACTCCCAATCCAGTTCCACATGCATCAGTTTATACTACCAACCCTTGGTTCCCATCTGAACTACTAACATTGGGGCATTGCTCAACAAATGCTTTATCTTAAGGAATGTTTCCTCATATTTGTTGGACCGAATAAACTTCCCTTCCTTCCTAGTAAGCTTAGTCAAAGGTGCTACTATCCGTAAGAAATCCTTGATGAATCTCCATTAGAAGCCAGCAAGTCCAAGAAAACTATGAATCTCGGTCACCGTCTCTGGTCTCTTCCAAGTGTTCATAGCTTCGATCTTATTTGGATCGACTGAAAATCCCTTCTCTGAAACCACTTGACCAAGAAACTTAAACACATTCATCCAAAAATGACACATGAAAAACTTCACCTTTAGCTGATTCTGCCTCAGCATCTCTAGCACAATTCTAAGATGATCTTCATGCTCACTCTCTCTCTTCGTTAGAGTATACCAAAATGTCATCCATAAACACCAACATGAATCTATCCAAATGCACTTAGAAGGCTTGATTCATCAAATCCACAAAGAAAGCAGGTGCATTCATCAACCCAAAATGCATCACTAACTACTCATACAACCATATCTAGTTCGAAATGATGTCAAAGGAATACTATCCTCTGCCACTCTCAACTAATGGAACCCTATTGTCATATCCAAATAGGAAACACTCTTTCTCCATTCAACTGATCAAATAGATCATCAATTCTCGGTAAAGGATACTTATTCTTTCTCGTTCTTTCATTCAACTTAGTCGATACACATCCTCAGCGACCCATTTGGTTTCTTCAAGAATATCGCGGCCTCCCTAAGGCAAACTTCTCGGTCTAATAAAATTCCTTCCTTATAGATCCACTAACTACACCTTCAGTTCCATCATCTCTATCAGTGTCATCCTACTAGGTATTCTACTTACAAGTTTAGCTCTAGGCACAAGATCTATCTAAAATTCAATAGCTCGTTTCGGTGGTAGTCCTGTGACTGGCTCAAACACATCTCCAAATTCTCTTGCAAATCGAACCTAACTTATCTCTTTTCCCACTTCCATATCACTAAACAAAGCATAACTACTCTAGTCAGAATTCTCCACAGAGAATATAATTCGGTTATGACTATTAGGGTGTCTCAAAGATAACTTCCCATCCTGGCAGAATATCATGGCCTCATACCTCCTCAACCAATCCATACCCAAAAAGATTCTGAAATCTACGAAATTATAAACATACAAACTGCATGCAAACTTATGACCTAACAAATCAAGTTCTAACTGGTCATGTCTTATCCCAAAGTTGTATACCCTCCTATTGGATTCGCAACCCTTAAGGAAGCAACAAGGTATGTGGGTTCAAACAAAACCTATCAACCAAACACTGGGATATAAATTAAGGTGATGCACCAGTATCAAAAAGTATCCTAACTGGTATATTCTGAATCAAAAACATGTCTTCCATCAACAGCATCCTCCATTCTAGCAAAAGGTTTTCCACCCAACTGGTGTAGTCTCTACTTAGCTTAGCATAGTTATTCACAATTGAGACATATGATTAGTTCCTCTAACATTACCAGCAACTCCAGCTCGCAAAATATTGGATACCAACTGATACAGCTTCCTCGCATCTACCGGTGGATTTCCAACACCTACATTTGTTTCATCATTTGGATTAGCATTATCCTGTCGACCTTGATCCCTCCTGGTATTTAGTCGAGCATTTCCATTAGTTGTGGTGCTTCCTCCATTATGATTTCCTGTTTCGCTTCCTGCTTCCATATGTTCTTTCTCATAAATCTACACACAAGTCTTAGTAAGGTACATGAGAATGGTCTAAGAGAGAGGGGAACACTACTTATATATATCAGATACAAGTACGTTACTATAGCGTTAACCCAAACCCCAAACATATTCTAAAATTC
This sequence comes from Allium cepa, assembly GCA_030765085.1. Taxonomy (NCBI): domain Eukaryota; kingdom Viridiplantae; phylum Streptophyta; class Magnoliopsida; order Asparagales; family Amaryllidaceae; genus Allium; species Allium cepa. The sequence continues at coordinate 921,037,565 of CM060934.1, forward strand.
ATTGGATTATGTTTCAAAAACCATTAGGTTTAACTTTCTTTTAAAGTTTCATAAACCTATGCTCCTATACCAACTTGTAACGTCCCCTACTTGGAGGCCCAAAACTAACGGCTATGGATGCTACAGTCATACATAGTTATTAATCCTTGGTGATCAAATACGGCGCAGTTAGATTCATTGATACACGGAAACACTTGAATGTAGAAAAAAAATTAGACTTTAAAAAAACCACTTATCATTTCAAAATATTTCCAATTCATTACATAATCCCAAATTCGCAAAACATGTCCATAGAAAATATATTTATTAAAACATACACCCAAGAGCGACATATGAAGATGCCCATTGGATGATCAGAGTACATACAGGCAATATAACAACTTTTCCATTATAATCAACATAGCGGAATCAAAATAAAAAGGAACTTTGAATAGCTATCATGCCTCCGACATGTCTTTGGAATCTTATTCTTCTTAAGGGGTAACCAAAAACCTCAACTCTCAAACTACTCAAAGTCAATTGAGTACCTGAAAGTTTAAGGGGAAAACATAAACTTCGAGTCAGACATAAAGTCCGGTATTAATAATAATTTACCATCTCTAACCAATTAGATATCTAGTGAGACCATGCCACTTAGCGGAATGGTTTTCCCTTCACTAGTGTCTTAAAACCTTTATAAGACCGTATACAGTGCTCCTACATCCATAATGGTTAAAACAATCCGAAACAGCATAGTATTATGATATGCAAAACAAATGAATAAATTTGGATTAACCGTCCCCTTTAATTTTAAACTATCTATCTCAATTATAGCTTCTAGTATTACTATTAATCTATTAGCTTTCATGGGCTGACTAATAAACAGTTAAACAGTTAAGGACTCCCTATCCAGTTACATAGTTTTCATGGGATCACTATGAACCTATTAGAAACTGCAATATCTTACTCTTATCCTAGTCATGGGTTGACTAGGAACCTATTGGTACCTCTGATATCTCTTATCCTAGTTTTCATGGGTTGATTAGGAATCTATTGACATATGTCAATATCTCAATCCGGATACAGTTTTCATAGGCTAACTACAAACCTACTAGACCTAGCCAGTATCCAATCATAGGGCTTACTATGAACCTGTCTTTCATACATCTTCCTTTATACATAGTTCTCATGGGCTTAATATGAATCGGTCTTTCTGAATCATCCTTTATATATAGTTTTCCTGGGCTAATTATGAACCTATTGGCCTATGCCAATATCTTTCTTTTATATTTTAGCATCCTATATTCTGGTCTTCCTAACCTCTTGGATGAAATTCTATTCATTCAAGAGTTTAATCAATTTATATTCACTATTGGGTTAACCTAACTGATTTTTCTACCCATTATCCCCAAAATGCAGTTATTGGTCCATTTTAAACTGAATATATTCATATTTGGAGAAGCAGCATAACAACATAGCAATACCACTCCTGTGGATTTAAAATAAAACATGGTCATCACTTTGACCTATTACTTTATCAAATATGGCTTCTTCTTAAAACCATTATAAAAACTCCTTTAATATTGCCATGGGTTTCTCCTTTTAAAATAGTGTTTGGGTTATAATACCCTTCGATACCTTCAAAACGTAGCTTTCCACTTCATTGGATGACCTCCTTCAAAAGCACTCGAAAACATTAGGCTCATGCCCTTTTAATACTTTAAAATCTACCTTTCGAAACCTTTCGTTTGTATTAAAGTATTAACATTTAATTTTAGAAGCTTTGCTTTGAAACCAGTTGAAAGAACCCCTTTTGACACCAATGGGAGTTACCTTTCTGAAATCATTGAAAGTTCCCTTTCGAAAGCATTAGGTTTGTACTTAAAATATTGATTAGGTCAAAGTTAATATAGGTGAAAGCATCCTTTATCATATAAATATATTGAAAAAACTTGATGGCATCGGCACTATCTCTTTTGAGAGTATTTAACACCTGGGTAAAATATTTGAAGGTTAGTGTCGTAACCCCTTTCGAAACCATTATCTTCAAAACTCCTAACCCTTTTTGAAAGCTATAGAAAGTGGCTCTAAATTATATAACAAAGTACCCTTTCTACATCGTTGATATCTTTAACCCCATCGAAAGGTTATGAAGAAAGAGTGGAGAATGTTCCCACATGAAGATGTGCATTAATCACCATGAGGTGATAATCAGATTTTTAAGAAGACGCAGCAAACAAGAAGGAAAGTTCAATAGAAAGGACAATTGATAGTAAATTTCTAAATCCAACCCCATGGAAAAGAATTTGATAAAATTTTTTTGGAAAATTCATTGAAATGTTTTGAATGGATTTTTCAAAGGATTTATTAGGAAATTGTTTTGAAAAGGCAAGGAAATTTGGAAATTCATAATTCAAAAAATTTGTTGAGTCGAAAGTTTCTAAATAAAAGGTTTTTGATAAAAAGGCTCTTCATTTTGGAATTTTTGGTTTAAAAATTGGTTGATTCAAAAAGTTTTCAGTATAAAGATTTTTTATAAAGGGGTTTTTTTGGTTTTGAAATTAATATTAAATAGGAAGTAGGTTGGAGTCGATGATTTTTCCTATTTCATAAATTTGAAAGTGGAACTTGATTAAAATTGTGGTATAGAGAATTCGAATAATAACAGCTAATGTAATAGCCATTTAGGTAGGAGAAATATAAATGGAGGCAATGTTGGAAATTTACACAATAATAGCATTAGGAATTTATATAAATATAGGAGAGAAGTAACAGGAATAGGATAAGGAAATAATATGACATAAGTTATCCTGGTCTACTCCACTTTTTATTGTTTAAAGTAATAGAAGATATTTTTGAACGATAATTGAGTACGATTAATTGTTACGATGATTGAGTTTTTGAATGTTTTAGGTTAAAAATCCTACTTTTAAAGATGTAAATTTTTGAGAAGAATAATATTTTGCTAAGCAATTTTTGAATCTTTAAATTTGAGGTTAAGGATAAAACACCAACTATTTTGAAAAATTATGTTCAAATTCTTCTGAAAATTTTTGTTCAAGTACTTTTGAGAAATTGATTTTAAATGTTTTTGGAAGATTTCAAATGTTCTTGGAAGATTTTATTCAAGTGCTTAATAAAAATAAAATAAAAATTAAAAAAATGAAAGACGTTGTTTAAATGATTTTCAAAATTCAATTCTTCAAACTATTTTGCAAGTTGGAAATTCTTTGGAAATTATGTTTAAAAGTTCTCTTTTGAAATGAGAAAATTTCTGAATTTCAAATGTGGCATACCAGCGTGATGGGGTTTCTAAGTTTATATTTTCAAAGATAAAGGATCGGACCGTGTACTTCATGATTATGAAAATTTAGTTTTATAAAGAATGGTGGAAACCAAACCAAATTTTCTATGAACTTAATAGTAATCACTACCTAGGTAAAATAGGGTAAAGGTTTTAGGATATGAATAAAATAAGAATAGAATTTACAACCTGATCTGGAAATTAAAAATCAGTCCAAAATATTTAATAGTAGAACATTGGTAAAGTTGTAAAGATATTCCAAATCTATAATTGAGTAATAAATTAGGTTACCATAGTTGACTTGGAATGTTAACTTCTATGTTTTGATCTAGTGAAGCGAGTTCCATGTAATTTCCATAAATTATCCAATTCCAAAATATGTATGAAGCGTGTCGTTTGGATTAGCAAGGGATGTACCAAAAAGGGAAAGAGATGTGTAGGATATGAATATTATTTTCTATAGTTTACACTATCTATTTCAGTAAAAGCAAAGAAGTAATTCCTTATAATTTCAAACAAAGAAAAGACATCACTTTTGGTTAATTTTTTGAACAATTTAACGATATTCCTTTTTGAAAGGATAACTATGATAAACTAAAATGTGGAAAGCAATATTCTAGTTTATTAAGTAATAGTTAGAAATAGGAATATATTAATATCCATAACTGTGACTACTGATTAAAAAATAAAAATATATAATAGCATATTTACGACAATATTTGTATTAGTCATTAATACTGTATTAATTATATGAATAGGACTTGGACATTAATTACATATTTAGTGGGCAATAAATTAGTAATTAATAGAGAGTTAGAAAGAATTAAATTAGGACTGATCATGGAACTTATAAGGATGCAAAATTTATTCCATATTCATGTGTATTAACAAAAGTAATAGATGGACCGCATTTATTAGAAACCAAGAAGGAGAATAAAGGAAGGTGGGTGATAGTGGAATGACATGCTTGGAATATCCACCTTAAATTAAGGAGAGTTAGGACCATACATCATTAACAATAGTTAATGATGAATGGCATTTTCCAACAAAATTTTCTTATATAATTTTTGCATTGTAATCGCTAGTTTTCTCCCTTAGGTTATTGGAAAAGCATGCGATATGGTATAAGATAGTTTATGTTTTATCATAGGGATTGTTTTATGGATGGGATCAAATTGCCAGATAAATATATACATATTGAGAAACAACACAAATAAGGTAATATTATAAGGACACTAATTAGTTATAAATCGTAGGTAAGATTGAAAGTTAATGAAGGGATTAGGTTAATGGCTAGAATATAGAATTCTTCAATCACAAACACTTTTGGATTTAGGGAAAGAAAATTTTTAGCTTGTGTAGTGAACTATTCAAGGATGACCATTCACCCTAGTAGAGATAAGATGTATAGGGATATGAAATTTTTTCTATTAGACAAGGATGAAGAAGAGAGTTGTCAAATTTGTTTTCAAATGTTTGACATGCCAAAGGATAAAGTCTGAGCAAGGAATTCTTAGAGGATTTTTATTACCATTACAGGTTCTGACTTGAAAATGGAAGCATATATCGATGGACTTCATAGGTTGGTTGCTTAGAAGCCAAAGAGGAAATGAAGTAATTTAGGTCATACTAGATAGACTCACTAATAACATTTATTTCTATTAGAAGCAACAGGATAGTAATGTCTCTAGTGTAAATTCATATTAAGGAGTTAGTTAGACTATGGAATCCTAGTTAGCATTGTAGTCATAGAGAGCCCTTATTTACTAGAAAATTTTGGAGGAGTCTGAAACAGCTTTAGGAACTTCCTTTAATTTTAGCACTGCTTACCACCCATAAACTGACGGTAAAACCAAAAGGGTGAATAAGATCTTGAAAGACTTGTTAAGAGCTTGAATTGTTGGCTTTGGAGGATAGTGGAAGCAACATTTACCTTTAGTCAAATTTTCATACAATAATAGTCACCAAATGACGATTGGCATGACACCTTTTGAAAAGTAGTATGTGTGAGAAATGCGGATTATGGATCTTAAGGCTAGGATTAATACTAGAGGGGGGTGAATAGTGTTAATAAAGAATTACTAAATATTTTTCGATTTATGTTAATTTAGACACCAATGCATGCAATATATAGACACAGATATGATCGCAAAAACAAACACAGATGCAGAAATAAAATAAAAGCAATAATGGAAAGAACGCACCGGATTTTATACTGGTTCGGAGTTACCCTACATCCAGTCCCGCAATACAAGTACGGATTTCCTTTCAAAAGCAATTGTACAATTAGACCCTCGGTTTCAAGGCTACGAGGTACACCCTCCAGAATTTTGATCCTATGGGTAGAGATACTTGATTTCTGGGCCACAAGTTTACCCAATTGATTTACCACAGCTACAATCACACCTTTTCTTTCTTGATTGATTTTCAAGGCTACAATCACACATTTTCTCGCTTAATAGATTACAATGAAGTCAACAACTCTGAATAGCACTGAGAATCTTGTAGAGAGAGTGTAGAGAATCAAACTAGAAGTAATCCAGTTTGATTCAATGTTGATTTCGGTAGAGTAATGATAAGAATATGTATTAAGAAAAGTGGAAGAAGAAGAAGAGGAGTGAAAAATCGGAAAATCCGATATAAAATTCGTTGAAACTAACCCTTATTTATAGAAGAACAACAGCCATGTCCATTCGTGAAGAGTTATGGAGAATAGACACTTCTTTTGAAATTTAAATTTTGAACTCAACTGACACCATGTCAACATGGGGTACGTAGGTATGTCGACATCCCAAAACATTTTTTGATGTTTTGATTTTCTTTGAAAATAACCTTTATCTTATATTAAAACTAATTTAAACTTTATAAATATATTTGAATATAGTTAAAATTCATAATTAAATATAGAGAATAATATATATAGAATTTAACTCTAATTTTATATTTTAAATCTAAGTATAAATATTTAAAAGTTAAATATATTATATTAAAAGATAGTTTAAAATCAGGAGTAGTTTGACTTTGAAATTAAAGATAATTTTGAGGCTAAAATTATTTCAAATCAGGATAGAGGGTTTTGAATCTTTTAAAAGGAAAGTTTTGAAAACATTTTGAAAACAGGATATAATTTTGAAAAATCATATTGAATAAAAAGTTAGCGGATACAAAACAATGTTCCACTAGATTTTTCGTAGGTTCCATCCTACTTAGGGTTCCATCCCTTTAACAGGATCAAAGTGGATTCCATTCCACGAATAAATTGGATTTTAAGATGTCAGTGTTTTTCTATGAGTTTTAACAAAATTCCTAATAAAAAATATTTAACCTTAAACTCTTGATAATCTTGATACTCATGAGTCTTCTATCTTGATATCTTGAATCTCTATACTGTACAATCTTCATTCTTAGTACCTGCATGGTTAAATCCTACATATACATATATATCTAAACTTATAATGTTAGTATTTATATTTTATAACCTATTATAAGGTAGTTGTCATCAAAACCATCATTTCACGGACTAACAATCTCCCACTTTTTGATGATGACAACCTTTGTTTATAAAATTTTACTTTTATCCTAATGACTCCCCCTAAAACTAATAATTCCCCCTTAATCTATGCCTAACTACCCTATTTTATATTTCTCCCCCTTTGTCATCAACAAAAAAATTCACTCCTCCTCATTCTTCAGTACCTGTATTGATAAACTATACAACGGAATATATAGATTAAGAAATAATTATACTTATGAACATGATAACTAATCAAAGTCTATATACAGTTCAATGTATATACATGTTTTATACAACAAATTTCAAACCAATATCAAGAAATCAATCCACACAGAGTATCAATCCAAACCAAGTCAATTCAAACAAATCAAACAAAGCAAACAAATAAAAATCAAAAGTTACGTGGAACTTCCACCCATCCTTCTTCTCCAAAGATTGGGTCTGCCTTAATAGCATCCCAATTATCATTGTCATTAGTGAGAGAGACATGAGGATGTGCTTCGTTATCATCCTTGTGCAGAGAGGAGATCATCCATCGTATCACATCGAAGTGCCTTTCTTGTTCCTTGATCATCAACATTTGACTCAATTCTAAGTGACGTTGGTTTCATAGAATAAACGAGAGAATATTCTTGAACGAATTAAGAGTTTCTTCAAGATTTTCGGATAGATTATGAATAGGATTAGCCATAGTCGAATTTATAAAAGAAATAAAGGATATATATGATAAGAAATGAATTTCAGTAAAGAATTCTGGAAGAAACAGGTATTTATAGGTGTAGAAATTCGTTTGAAATGAATAGACATTTGGTAGTTATTTAAATTTAAAATTCAAAATCAATTGTCATTTTTGACCAGTACATGTTGACAAGGTCATATAGGGGATGTCGACATGGGTCAGTAAAAAATAATGCTAATTTGATTTTGTGAATAATTGTGTATATATATTTATATACTATACTAACATTTATTCTAGAGATAAGATAAGATAGATAACAAAAAGGAAATTTCATTTCATTTCATTGCATACTACAATAATACAACGATTAAGCACACAACAAACTACATGAACATTCGAAATAAAGCAAACTAAAACAAATACAACAAGATATGAAAAGATAAGACTAGTTAGAGGATGATGAAGATGAAGATAGTCCAAGTTTCTTGCTGACTTTGGAAATGAACTTGTTCATCTTGGATGAAATTTTGTCCAACTTCTTACTATCGGATCTTTTAAGAATCCGTTGATTCTCAACAATCGTCTTTTGGTTTTTGAGAAGGGTTTTGGTGGATGGATTAGGAGGATAGTCAATGCTTTCCAAAGAGGTTTCACCCTCTTCTTCTTCAATTTCCATTTCATCCCCTTCTTCTTCCTCTTCCTCTTCCTCTTCTTCCATTTCCTCATGATCCAAACGCTCTTCTTTTTCGGCAAGGGTCTCATATGGTTGAAAAAAAAGGAATTTTCATAAGCAAAATGTTGGAATGGTTGAAAACTTTTCTAGAAACAAATTCTTAGCCTTTGAAATCCACTTTAAAATAGTTAAAAATCCGAGTGAGATTAATTCCATGGTATAAGGTATTCTTACCCATTTCAAGATTTTTAGGACGAAGTTCATCCAAAATGACTTGCGCCCAATTTATGTCATAATTTTCGAAAATAGCAAAAAGAGCTTTGCAAACTTTTGAAGTAGGATTGTTAAAATTCCCCGATTTTGGGGTCAAAGTATGTTGCAAAAGAAGATTGAAAATTCTTGCGTTTGGTCGAAAATATCGATTTTTGAATTCAAAATTATCAATCCCTTCGAAAATGTGATGAAATGTCTCACGTTCATTTTCATCGATTTTAAAATTAGAAAGATCCATTCCTGTACACTTGCAATTGAGAATGGTACCCAAAAGATCACAACAATTCTAGTGCCTTTGACACTACTTTAAATTTCATCCTCATTTCCATGATAAAATCCACGGTTTAAATTAGCATAGAATTTGACAAGATTTGGATAGCAAACAAAATCATTTTGAGAAGCATCAATAAGACTAAGAACTTCATTGTTTGCAAAAAGAGAATCAAGTTCATAAGAAGAAAAATCTTGAAAAATAGCAAATTTTCTAGGATGGACTTTTCATAGTTAGCATAATTGATGTATGCTTTTATTACCTCCGGATCATTGAATAATTGCTCTTTGATTTTTCTGGAAATTCTCATGGTGGAGGGGTTGCTTGAAGAAGCCATTAAAGTTGAGAGTAGAGAGTTTGAAGTTATGAAGAGAGAATTTGAATTTGAAAATGAGAGTGAAAAGATATGATAAAAGATAGTGAATAAGTAGATTCTCAAAGGACATATTCTCTGGTCAAAAAGTAGCTTTTCAGATAATTGAATGAAGTGAAAAGGTGGAGGGAAATTCAAATTTTGAAATTCAAATTCAGGTACCCATGTCGACATCATGGTAGGGACCATGTCGACATGTGCCTTTGAATTTTCATGAATTGATTTTTCCTAAGTTCTCTAATATATATAAATATTATTATTATTAATAATGCCTATATATATCTGAAATATTATTAAACTTCAAGTATATTTCAAAAAATATTATTATACTATTAAAAAATAATAAAAATAATAATAAAATAATGAAATAATAACAAAAAATAGAAAATCAATTTTAAAATTCAAACAACACGCCAATTCAAAACCAATCAATCAAACAATCAAGCAACTAATTCTAAGCAAATAATTTCAGCCAATTGTATTGTAAACGTGTACCTTTTTCTGAGTCCATTTCTTTGAATTCGTTTGAGTCATGAACAGCTGTGAAACACAAATTTGAATTATCTATTTTATGATCATCATCACTTGAGGACGAGTCTGAGTCATCTAGAGTAGCAGTAAATGCACGCTCCCGTTTCTTTGCTGGATCATTGTTCATAGGAGAATTTTTTTCTATTTGGATACGGACAATCTCTTTTGAAATGGCCCGGTTTATCACAGTTGTAACATTTGTCATTATTTGGCACTACATTCTGATTTCTAGAATTCTTATAGTTATTTCTCTTGAGATTATTCATCTTTCTATATTTCAGGAATTTCCTAAAATTTCTGGTCATAAAGGCTATCTCTTCATCATTATCGCTGTTTGAGTCTGATCCATCGGTTAATGCATTGAATGCCATTGATTTCTTTTCAGATGTTTTACTTTCTCTTCTCCCGATCATTTGAACTTCATACGACATTAGATTTCCAATTAATTCTTCTATCTTTAAAGTACTGATGTCATTTGCCTCTTCGATCGCAAGTGTCTTTTGATCCAATTCTGGAGTTAGAGAATTTAAAATTTTTCTGACATGATCTTCTTCAAAAAATTCCTCTCCCAAAGATATTAGAGAATGCACAATATCCTGAAATCTACTATACGTATCTGAAATAGACTCATTAGGATTCATTTTAAATAATTGAAACTGATTTGTGAGCATGGAAATTTTGGTCTGTTTAACTTTGCTTGTTCCTTCGTGAGTAACTTGCAAAGTTTTCCAGATTTCATATGCAGACTTACAAACTGACACTCTATTGAATTCATTTCTATCTAGTGAACAAAACAGAATATTCATTACCTTAGAATTATTTTATGCAATAGTCTTTTGCTCAGTAGTCCACTGTGCAAAATTAGTTGTGGGTTCAGAATATTCAGTTTGTGTGATATTCCAAGTGTCTAATCCTATAGATTGTAAATATATTTTCATCCTACATAACCAATATGCATAGTTACTAACATTAAAAAGTGGTGGTCTAACAGTAGACTGACCCTCTACAAATGAACTAGTGACAGAGATACTAGTGTTAGTAACAGCACCAATGTTGGTAGCCATTTTTAAAAAAAATTCAAAAATCAGATTATGAAACTTTGAAAACCCCGCTCCGATACCAATTGTGAGAAATGCGGATTACGGATCTTAAGGATAGGATTAACACTAGAGGGGGTGAATAGTGTTAATAAAGAATTACTAAAATTTTTTGGATTTATGTTAATTTAGACACCAATGCATGCAATATACAGACACAGATATGATCACAGAAACAAACACAGATGCAGAATAAAATAAAAGCAATAAAGGAAAGAACACACCGGATTTTATACTGGTTCGGAATTACCCTACATCCAGTCCCGTAACAAGTACAGATTCCCTTTCAAAAGCAATTGTACAATTACACCCTCGGTTTCAAGGCTACAAGATACACCCTCCATAATTTCGATCCTCTGGGTAGAGATACTTGATTTCCGGGCTACATGTTTACCCAATTGATTTACCAAGGCTACAATCACACCTTTTCTTTCTTGATTGATTTTCAAGGCTACAATCACACCTTTTCTCGCTTAATAGATTACAAAGAAGTCTATAACTCTGAATAGCACTGAGACCCTTGTAGAGAGAGTGATAGAGAATCAAACTAGAAGTAATCGAGTTCGATTCAATGTTGATTTCGGCAGAGTAATGATAAGAATATGTATTAAGAAAAGTGGAAGAAGAAGAGGAGTGAAAAACCAGAAAATCTGATATAAAATTCGTTGAAACTAACCCCTATTTATAGAAGAACAACAGCCATGTCAATTCGTGAAGAGTTATGGTGAATAGACACTTCTTTTGAAAATTAAATTTTGAACTCAACTGACACCATGTCGACATGGGGTACATAGGCATGTCGACATCCCAAAGCATTTTTTAATGTTTTGATTTTCTTTGAAAATAACCTTTATCTTATATTAAAACTAATTTAAACTTTATAAATATTCTTGAATATAGTTAAAATTCATAAGTAAATTTAGAGAATAATATATATAGAATTTAACTCTAATTTTATATTTTAAATCTAAGTATAAATATTTAAAAGTTAAATATATTATATTAAAAGATAGTTTAAAATCAGGAGTAATTTGACTTTGAAATTAAAGATAATTTTGAGGCTAAAATTATTTAAAATCAGGATAGAGGGTTTTGAATCTTTTAAAAGAAAAGTTTTGAAAACATTTTGAAAATAGGATATAATTTTGAAAAATCATTTTGAATAAAAAGTTAGCGGATACAAAACAATGTTCCACTAGATTTTTCGTAGGTTCCATCCTACTTAGGGTTCCATCCCTTTAACAGGCTCGAAGTGGATTCCATTCCACGAATAAATTGAATTTTAAGATGCCAGTGCTTTTCTATGAGTTTTAACAAAATTCCTAATAAAAAAACACTTAACCTTGAACTCTTGAAAATCTTGATACTCATGAGTCTTCTATCTTGATATCTTGAATCTTTGTACTGTACAGTCTTCATTCTTTGTAGTTGCATGGTTAAATCCTGCATATACATATATATCTAAACTTATAATGTTAGTATTTATATTTTATGATCTATTCTGAAGTTGTTGTCATCAAAACCATCATTTCACGGTCTAACAATATGTGAGTCCATGTGAATCACCAAATTATCTATGGGAAATCAGCGATAAAATTTTATTCACACAAAATTTAATGCGCGAGACATTAAAGAGGGTAGAGTTGATTAGGTAGCATATGAAGGCCGTGCAAGACTGCCAGTACGCAGACAAGAGAAAAAAGGAGTTGGAGTTCGAGGTTGAAGGCATGGTGTTTATTAAAGTTTCCCCTTTGAGAAAAGTCATGAGATTTGGGAAGTCAGGAATGCTGGCACTAAGATTTTTTGGGTTTATTCAAGTTTTGGAAGGATAGGAAAACTTGCTTACCGTGTAGAGCTATGAGATAAATTAGCAGGTGTCCATGATACTTTTCATGTTTCGCACTTAAGGAAATTCCTTCACAGCACATCCACTATGGTAGAGTCTTATCAACTGAGGGACATAAACATGGAGCCAATAGCATTCCGTATCACTACATGCATTGTGCAGCACGGAACTAGGAAGATTCACAACAAAGTAATTTTATTGGTTCGAGTACAATGAGTTGAAAATCTGGCGAAAAGAATGGGGACTTTACGTCCTAATCATTTCTATGGCAAACATTTTTCTCTCCAAAATTAGGTTTTAGTTGCATTGTGGTTGCTAGATTGGATGGTTAAGTATGATTACCACACTTTTCATTATCACTTTGCACTTGTACAGAAACTTTATGCATGTTTAAGATGCTTGCATACATGTCTGAATGTCACGAAACTTGCATTCACGCTAGGGTTGAGCTCATCTATAGTAATTCTGCATACATGATCACATTGCGTTTTTGGTTGAGTAGACAGTTGTGTAGATAACTTGATTGCATACATGGATGCTTAATGCGCATTATGTTGTCCGTCCCTTACAGATTTCAAGGATGAAATCCTTTTAAAGGGAAATGTAAAACCCTGTAAAATTTAAAATAAATTAACTAATAAGAAAAGACTTAATTAATAAATTAATAATATGGATCAAAATAGAAATTTTGTAAATTTCAAAATTTAGCCACAAAGTTATGCTGTTTCATTCGTAGTGACTTTCTGATCAAGTTCTATGTATAAGGTTTTGAAAATGGAGCTCAAACCAAAAGTCATTGATGTTTGAATTTTATAGATTTAAATTGATTTAAATGGAAATCATACTCAAATAAATAATTAATTCTTAAATTTGAAATTTAAAAGTAATAGCAATTAAACTTAGGGACTAAGTGAATGTTAAAATAAATGTTAATGTTAAAAATTAATTAATGTATTAAATAAACGAATCAACAGTAAGAAAATAACGTTCCCAAAATAGACCAACTAGTCGACCGCCTAAGATGTATTGGTCGATATTAGTGGTGGCTAAGGTTATGTGCATTTGAACAGATCAGATTTTATTACTTTGAAGAACCTAAATCCAATAGTTCTTGTGCGTTCTAACCATTTTAAGTATGGGACTAGGCCCCTTACTTTTATTCAAAAATTATTTTGAGAACCCAAGCGAAGCCGTGTTAATCTCTCTGTTCAATGATTCAAAAAATTCTCTAGGGTTTCAAGTAAAAAAATTTGGTGTTTACTATTCAACTTCTAATTCTATTCTCCTTAAATCCCTAAATTTCTGAATCTTATTCATTTACAGTTACCTTATTGCATATTTCTAAAAGCAGAGATGTGAAAGAGATTTAAAGCAGGCGTAAAAAAATCCTAGAGGAAGAGCTAAGGACATTTTATGAGTGGAAATTTTAGTCTTTCTTATTTTTGTAATTGTATAACATAACTTGGATTTGATATATGCCTTTGGAGAATTTTGTTTACGAAAGCATCACATAATAACCTTAAAATTCTCCTAAAGTGAAATGTCAATTCCTAAGTTGGAGTCTTAATTATTGTGTATTAAAATATTGGAACTGTGTAGATTGCCAGTTTAATGTTTTACATTCTATTCTACTTCTTTTTTTTTTTTTATCTAATTAACCATTTGAAGAAGAATTAATTAGGAAATGATGTGTGTGGTACAGATTCTTTTATTCTAGTTGCAATGCCTATTTCTACTATTCAAATAGGAATTCCCTTTTAAATTTTATATAAAGAAGTTGAATAGAGCGTGAAAGTATTTGAATTGTATGTTCCTTTTATTTTGATTCTGCTATTTTGGTATAAAATAAGTTTGGTATGGATTATATTTTATACAAGATTGTTGATTGAATTGTGCATATTGGATATATGGTATATTTATTGACATGGAAGTGGACTTGTATAAATTTGAAGGTTTGATATTTAAATGGTAGTTTAGGGCACAATCTTCGCATGCTTAGAAATATTTTAGGCATGCATACATACATATATACATATACATATATATATATAGAGTTATCCAAGCTTTTGAACAGGCAATGTTCAGATCGACTGGACTTATCAAAATTGGAGTTATCAAGGCAAATGGCCTAGAGAGATAACCCAGGAGACTAGAAACCAACCACAGAGAAAATCGCAAGGCAAAAGCCGACACAACCCAAACTAAGACAACAACTAATTCACTTAAGATAAGGGTCAGTATCAACCCCATCCTATAGGTCGGTACCGATTCTTATCTTCACCTCAGGTGGACCCTACCTTCTGCATGTGACCTTTGCTTAATGCTAAGAGCCTACTTCACTATCGTTCCTTTGACTCCATCGATCTCCACAGATACTTGAAATTGAAGCATGTTCTTCCATAACTCCATCATTTGGACCTAGAAGCAAGCTAATGTAGGTGCAGATAACTAAGGGATCATGAAGCTAACCACAAGACGAACCAAGTTGAAGAGTTGGAGATAGCCATATTGGACATCCTATGGGTCGGTACCGAACCCTAAACTTGGAGTTCTACTGATCCATACAAACTTATGAGCTAACACCTAATTTCTTAGGAGAGTTTGTATAAATCATGAACAACAATTTAGATATATTTTAAGTGAGATATTAGGCTCGCTACCTCTATAAATAAGAGGGTGGGGCTCATTTTTTTGGATCTTTTGGCTTTAGTTCTTCCCTACTCTTTATTCCCCTAATTTTGAACATCTAAGTGGTGGAATTGTACCGACCCCTAAAAAAATTCTGCCTCTAAGTCGGATATAAATAATAAATTTTTAAAGTGGACATAAGTCTTTCTTTTTCGAACCACTATAAATGATTGTGTCTTATTTATTGCTCATTTTCATTTACATTTCTTCATATTTTATTCTCTACATAAACTTTTGGGTATTTTCCATTTTTAGTTCAAGTATTTTGGTGCTTTTACTAAGAATTGAACTCAAGATTCTTAGGCTACTTGGATCCATCATATATTATTAGATTTCCTATATCCAAGAGATAGATCCAATTTCTCAACCTTTTAATTCTATAACTCAGATTTGCAAAGATCTATTGGAAGCATTCTACGATGGACCAATCAAGAAGATATTGTTCTCCAACTCTACTACTGCAGCTAAGAATTAGAATCCTAAACAAGGAGATAGAGTTATCCAACCTACCCAAATGGAGATTGTGACGACCCTCATTTCATTCCACATAAATATGTATCAGCAATAAGAAAGAAAGAGGTAGAAATAAAATAGATAGAAGAAAGAACTAAATAATATCAGAATCTCACAGTGGAAACAGAACAAAATATAATATTTCATATAACTATTACATAGTCATTACATCATATTTACACAGATACAACAACATCATCACATTAGATAGTTATAAAGACCTGTCTATCCATTACAACCAAAATACAACAGACAAAGACACAATACAACGGGAAGTTAGATATATATAGCTATGTCTGGACTCCTGCTCCAAGCTTCTCCAAAATTCGTCAAGCAAAACCTGATCACTTGGCCACTTATAAAAATTTGAGTACCCAAGCATTTAAGAAAAACAGAATAAACTCTGGGTCATACATGGTTCTGGTGTGAGTAAATGGGTTAAAGTTGTTTAACATAAAAAAATCATGTGAAAACATTGGTATCACGTAAGACTTCACACACATAAACATAGGTAATTACTTTTATAATCAATTAATTAATCGTTAATTAACTAATTAATTATCCCTTAATTATCAATTAATAAACCTTAATTGTCAATTAACAAAACTTAATTACAAATTAATTAATCCTTAATTAACAGTTAATCAACCCTTAATTAACAGTTAACTAATCCTCAATTAATCTTTAATTACAGATTAATTATCCTTTAACTACTAATTAATAAAAACTAATTTTTAATTAATAAACTTAATTTGTAATTAAGTACTACTTAATTACCAGTTAATTAATCTCTAATTATAAAATTAATCAATCTTAATTACTTAATCTATTAATTCTTAATTACAACTTAATTTCTCAATTAATTAATCATTAATTTATAATCTCTAATCATCTAATTAATAATCCCTAATTACAAATTAATTAACCTCTAGTTAATCAACCTATAACCCTTAATTATTAATTTATAAATCCTTAATTAATAATTAATTTAATCAATTAATTATACTTAAATTACTTTATTAACTTCACTAACCTCAACTCATTAAAACCTTAATTATCTTAAGATAAAACATTATCTTTATAATGACTTAATTATCATTAACATACATATATAAAACATTATACTTTTAAATTACTTTTAAATTTCATTTCCAACTTAAGATTTAAAATAACTTCAATTTAACTTAACAAAATTCAAGTTAAACAAATTACAAAACTTCTTAATCAAATGTTAAGGAGAACATTTATTATTTATAAAAGAAATTAAATAAGAAAAGTTTTTAAACTAAATTATTTAAAATTTTAAAACCTTGCTTTATTTTAAAACTTTTTAAAACTGGTTTAACTCTTGCTTCGGGTTCAACCCAAAGACCACTCGGGTCTTGCCCCGAGTAAACCACTTCCTTCCTTTTAAAAAAAAGTTTGTTAAAATTTTAAAGTTAAAAAAAACTGAAATAATTTCACTCACGTACATGAGACAAAACTCGAGTCCATCTCCTCATTCACCCGAATACTCCTTCGAGATCACTCACAACCCAAATACATTGACACAAAACGTCATCGTGCACATGCACCGACGACTGAGCCGTCTCTGACCTCCGATGAAATCTCCGGCACATCGACCATCGTCCAAACCCTCGATCCTGACCCTTAAACCACTAGCACAAGCCACTGATCAAAATCGAGGTTCATAGTCGAACCTGGAACCAGACACCATGCCAGAAAAACTCCTCGAACCCACGTCTCCGACCACGGAACCACTGCAACTCCGGCCACACCTCCACTAGCCTTCTATGCTGCTATCCCCAAAATCCTAAGCAACTCGAATCACTCGCGACGCCGCAGTGACCCAAAATTCCAACTTTAACACAGCCTAGGGTTAAAACGTAGTTCAACCTACCATCGCCGCTACGGTGGCTTAAACCTCCTTCCACCATTTTTCCTGGCCTCGCCAACTTCCCAGCCACTTCCAAACAAAACCCTGATCACCCTAGAGCCTCTGGCCACCAGAAATTACTCAAAACCACTTTATGGTCCTCTCCAAAATTCCCACTCGATACAATGCTAAAATTCATGAATTTCTTTTTAAAAATCATATTTGACAAAGTCGATTCATGTTATGTAATTGAATCAGCAAATTTCGACATTTGATTTTAACATGATACTAAAATTGCTACTATATTTTACGTAATTCCAACAGATTTCAAAAATATATTTCTTGAACATATTTTTAAACTTAGATTGAGTTTTAACTAACTTATCTTGTTTGAAAACCAAACCCTATCAGAGATCAGAAGATGAGATAATGGATTTTGTTCTAGATTTTAAAACCCTGTAACAAGAACAGGGAAGAACAAACATAACACAGACATGCACACCTGTATATTAACTATATACATTCAACTAATATATATACAGAAATACCACTTATATATACACAAGCAAGCATCATTCATCTCAGAAATTCACAAGCAACAGACCATTATTTAAGTTTTAAAATAGTTGTTTACTCACCAGTTTTAAAAAACAGAGAGCTTGTATTTTGAAATCTGGAAATGCTTTTTTGAACTATAAATTTTGTAAATCTGAAGCTAGTTGTCGTTTAAGTTTGAAATAGAGATGGATCCTAGTTTCTGATTACAGGTTGAATGCTGCCGATTGCTTGATAAACTTTGCTTGATATTTTGAAAATGTTACAGGCTTGATATTCCATGTTTTCTGGTTTGTATTTGTTATAGACTTTTGATAAATGGCTTACAGATTTGGTTTTGAACTTGAGTTTTTTTTTATTTTCTTGTGGATTTTTTGGTTTGAAAAATAGTGTTACAGGTTGAGTTTTCTTGCTTTTGAAAATGAGAAGATAGGAAAAGAAAAGGAAAAGAGAAGATATGTGTTTATATAAGCTTAATTGTGATTTATTAAAAATTAAAGAAAATGAAAATAAAAAGAAATGACACTTGTTCAACTATTAACGTTTGTCATTTACGATATTTAATCACATTATTCATGTACTGAGCATGATATAAAAGCTAACACTTGTCATTATTCATTTTTATATTATATTAAATGTAAAAAAAGCTTTAGTATTAAATTTCCTAATTAATAAGTACATTTCTTAAGTAATAAAGGCTTTCATTAATTTTAGATAAATAAAATCCTTTAAAGAAAATAGAATGAAAAACCAATTATATTCTAAATGAAATCATATATAATATATTTAATTATTTTTAAATGTTAATATAAAACTTTTGTATTTATTTTACTATTGGATAAATACTTCCTTAAGTTATATAAATAAAATTCTTTAAGGAAAATAATATAAAACAAATCTTATTCTAATAAAAATCTTATTCTTATAATTTCTAAATCCAAAATATTTTAAAATATTTATCTTTTAAATTTAAAATTCAAATTCAAATTCAGTTTCAATTAAAACTCCAATTTAAAATCAACTCAAGTATATATATATATATATATATAAATTTAAACAAACACAAATCCAATTTGAAAATAAAAATTCTATCTTTAAAATCTATTTATATCTTATTTTTAAAAACATCATATTATTATTGTTTGAAATAACGACTTCACCAATTTTAAATCATAATAAAGGGGATTATCACATTTTAAATTGTTTGAAATTCCGGGGTATCACATTCCTCCCCCTTAAAAGAATTTCGTCCCCGAAGTCTAAAACTAAAGATAATGCAAAAACTTTATTTTATTTCAACCATTTCAAGCACACATATTAATCATACACTATCAACCAAACAACAATTCATCCAAACAAACAATTTAATTCAACAAAAAATCCTAGTTATCCAGACACAATTTCGGATAAGCTTCCTAAAACTATCCAGAGTTTCCCAAGTCAGACTCTGGAATCCTCACTCCACTACACTATAACTAGCTCCACCACCTCGCTGCTGAGTTGCCTCTCATCTTGATCAATGATCTGGACTGGATGCCTGACAACAGATAAGTCCGGTTCGATCACTAAATATTCTTGCACTGCTGGCTCCATAACAAGAGATGGATCGTGCACGTATTTCCTCAGATGAGATATGTGAAAAACATTGTGAACTCCAACCATCGGTACTGGAAATTCAATCCTGTAGGCCACATCACCAATCCTATCGAGCACTCGGAACGGACCAAAATACCTTGGGGCAAATTTTCCCGTCTTTCCAAATCTAATCACTCCTTTTATTGGGGAAACTTTGATAAAGACCAAATCTCCAATCTCAAATTCCAATTATCTTCGTCTCTTGTCTGCATATTTCTTCTGGCGATCCTACGCTGCTCTCATTCTCTTCTTGATGAGCACCTTTGCGGATGTCTAATGAATCAAATCTGGACCAAGAACAAGACGCTCTCCCGACTCTATCCAACAGGATGGGAATCTACAAGGTTTTTCATATAAAGCTTCATAGGGTGTCATCTTAATACATGCCTGATAACTGTTATATATAGTACGAGAATTCCGTCAAATGTGGATGGTCCTCCCAAAATCCACCAAAATCTAAAACACAAGCCCTTAGCATATCCTCTAGAATACTATTCAGCCTTTCCGTTTGTCCGTCAGTCTGGGGATGATAGGCTGTACTAAAACTCAATCTCATACCCAAAGTTGTTTGCAAAGCCTTCTAAAATTTGATGTTGAAGATAGGATCATGGTCACTAACAATACTGACTGGAATACCATGCAGTCAGACAAACTCCTTCAAGAAAAACTTAGCCAACGATGTGATAGTACGGGTTGCCTTAACCGTAATAAAATAGGCGCACTTGGTTAACCGGTCCACAATTGCCCATATTCCTTCATTTCCCTTTTAGGTCCATGTAAAACCGTCGATAAAATCCATAGAAATCATTTGCCACTTCCACTTAGGAACTTCCAAAGGCTGCAACAAACCTGCGGTCTTCTACTGAGCACCTTACACCTGGTGACAGATCACACATCCATTGATGAAAACAACAATATCCTTCTTCATACCCTTCCCTCCATAAGACTCTCTTCATATCTTTATACATCTCTGAAATCCCTGGATGGGTACTCAATCCTGGAGCGATAACTCTTTGATAAAATTTCTTGCTTCAAATCCTTGAAATTCGAAACACAAATCCTTATGTTGATCCTCAATGTTCCTTGGTCATTAGTCTCAAAACTGGAATACTGACCATTCTTAACTCTCCATCCACCTCTGGCACACACAAACGTACGTGTAGACCTCAAACTTACTCTTATCATCAGGAATAGCTAGAAAAGGCGCATTGGTCAATCTTGCCTTCAAATCCAAAAAAGCTTCTTCACACTCGGGGGTCCACTTAAACTTTACTCCTTTCCGAGTTAACTTGGTTAAGTGCGAAGAAATCTTAGAATAATCCTTGATAAACTTCCTGTAGTACCCTGGCAAAACCAAAAAAACCGTGGACTTCTATCAGAGTCTACGGCTGCTTCCATTCCTGAATAGTAGCTACCTTGGCTGGATCTACAGAAATATCCTCACCAGAAATAATATGCCCTAAAAATCTGACCTGCGACTTCCAAAAATGACATTTTGAAAACTTAGACTTTAAAACATGCAGTCTCTAACACTATTCCCAAATGCCACTTGTGCTCCTCTTAGACTTGGAGCATACAAGAATATCATCGATGAACACGAGAAAAACTTATTCAACACATCCCAAAATAACTTGATTCATCAAATCCACAAAATAGGCAAGAGCGTTGGTCTGCCCAAAAGGCATAACCAACCACTTATAAAAACAATTGGGTACTATCCTCAGCTACCTTTAACTGATGGAAACCCGAAACTAAATCTAACTGGGAGAAAACAGAAGCTCCATGGAGTTGATCAAAAAGATCATCTATACGGGCAAAGGGTACTTATTCATAATAACAACCTTACTCAACTCCCGGTAATCAACATAGAACCTCAAAGACCCATCCAACTTGGTCACAAAGACTACGGCAGAACCATAACTGGAAAAACTAGGCCGGATCAAAACCTTTCTCTAAGAAATCATAGGTCCACTTCACCAACTCTTTTGTCTCCTTTGGTGCCATCCTTCTACTAAGTTGAACAACAGGTACAGCTCCCGGAACTAAGTCGATCCGAAACTCTAGGGGGCAAACCTTTAACTTCTTTGAAAATATCCGGAAGATCTCTGACCACTTCGATGGACTCTATGCCTTCGTAGATGCCTCGCTTCCATGCAAAAGGTTACTTAAATGAATACCGGAATTATCACAAGTCACTTTTCGATTCTTCCCAACTCAGTCTCTAAAGACACAATCCTCTCTTCACACATCAAAACAGCCTTATTCTTATCCATCTGATCCATACCCAGAATAAGATCAAACCCTTTGAAATCCAATACGAAGGGTCACAAGAAAAACTATGAGATAGATAAGAAAACCTTAAGTCTCCGTAGATCTTATCTAACTTGGTTACCCGGCCTGTAGGATTAGATACAAAGATAGGACGGTCAACCAAACAAAGAGAAAGATGAAACTTCTCTAGAACTCATGTTGGAAACCTGAACAGGTAACCCAACAAATTTAGATAGGTAGTTATATAAAAAAATGACAAATACGCGCTCTCAAGACAGATACTACTCTAGAGCCTAGGTATTATCTCAACCTATGCTCTGATACCAACCGTGACGACCCCCCTTTCATTCCACCAAAAGACGTATCATCAATAAGAAAGAAAGAGGTAGAAATATAATAGATAGAAGAAGGGACTAAACAATATCAGAATCTCACAGCGGAAACGGAACAAAATATAATATTTCACATAAAACTATTACATAATCATTACATCAGATTTACATAGATACAACAACATCATCATATTAGATAGTTATAAAGACCTGTTTATCCATTACAACCAAAATACGACAGACAAAGACACAACACAGTGGGAAGTTACATATACATAGCTACGTCTGGACTCCTGCTCCAAGCTTCTCCAAAATTCGTCAAGCAAAACATGGTCTCTTGGCTACTCATAAAAATTTGAGTACCTAACAGCTTAAGAAAAACAGAATAAACTCTGGGTCAGACATGAGTCTTGTGTAAGTAAACGGGTTAAAGTTGTTTAACTTAAAAAAATCATTTGAAAACAGAGGTATCACGTAAGACTTCCCATACATAAACATGGGTAAGTTATTACCTTACGCTAACCAAAAAGTTTAATAGGAAATTCAGTGATATTATAATAGGGTCTAGGGTTTTCAAATAAATATTCACATAGCTGAAATTGTTACATGATTAAATTCCAGCATACTAACCACAAAGTGGGTTATACAATCAAAACCGTAAAGGCACGTAGGGATAATGAGTTTCCATCAATGGCAGGGCTACTGGGGTAGCGCCCGTCACAGTACGTGACCTAGATCACCGTACCGAGGATCCACCATAAATCCCTTGCAACATAAGGTCGAAACCATCCCTTACTGGATGGTCCCGAATAAGATAACCTCACGGTTGTAGCTAGCAACCGCCCACACAGCCGAAATAAAAGGAACTCTAGACAGGGGATCTTATTCTACTTGGGCGCGACCCACTTAGCCTTGCTGCAACTCTCCTATTTTAGCCATTCTCGGTTGATGAGGCTTGAGGCTATGATTACCTTTATAGAACACATCTATCTTAGAATGCTCATCGTCCACCTGACGATGTTCTGAAAGCATTCAATCCATATAAGTTCGTTCCTGGTTCGAACGAAACCGAAGGCATTATCTTGTTACACTCATATTGGAATCACCCTCAAAGTTAACGACAATAACCCTTGCTCTTTGAATCTCCATCTCGAACCTGAAAGCACTATCTCCATTATACTCGTATTGGAATCACTCTCAGAGTTTTAACGACAATAGTTCTTACACTTCGAGTCTTCTTCTTGATCTTTACTTGAGATCTTACGAGCTAACGTTTAACTTGGATTGAAGTGGTTTTCGATTAATCAAATCTGATATCCGATCCTGGTCTTATCGAAATCCAAACGTTTCTTAAAGGCCAAGTTGTTTAAGGTTTAAACAATTTAATTCAATTCAATACTTGAATTCACACAGCATTCATCACACATTTGTCACAGATATATCCAATATCACATCACAGAATATCATTGATTATCATACAATAAATATCAACCAATCCAGACATTTTACTCAAAACAATCATCCATAAGAAAGAATTGTTAATCCATATTATAAATAATTAAATTAAATTAAATTAAATTAATTACTTTAGAATTAATCACCTAACCTTGCTTAATCAATCATTAATTAATTACAACCCATTTAATGAATTAATCATACCTTAATTACCTTATCAATCAATTAATTAATCTCTAATTTCATATTAATTATCCTTTAACTATTAATTAATAAACGTTAATTATTAATTAATATTCTTTAATACAAATTGATTAATCCTTAATTACTTTTATAATCAATTAATTAATCTTTAATTAACTAATTAATTATCCCTTAATTATTAATTAATAAACCTTAATTGTCAATTAACAAAAATTAATTACAAATTAAGTAATCCTTAATTAACAGTTAATCAACCCTTAATTAACAGTTAACTAATCCTCAATTAATCTTTAATTACAAATTAATTATCCTTTAACTACTAATTAATAAAACCTAATTATTAATTAATAAACTTAATTACAAATTAAGTACTACTTAATTACAAGTTAATTAATCTCTAATTATAAAATTAATCAATCTTAATTACTTAATTTATTAATTATTAATTACAACTTAATTTCCCAATTAATTAATCATTAATTAATAATCTCTAATTATCTAATTAATAATCCCTAATTACAAATTAATTAACCTCTAATTAATTAACATATAACCCTTAATTATTAATTTATAAATCCTTAATTAATAATTAATTTAATCAATTAATTATACTTAAATTACTTTATTAACTTCATTAATCTCAACTCATTAAAACCTTAATTATCTTTATAATGACTTAATTATCATTAACATATGTATTTAAAACATTTTACTTTTAAACTACTTTTAAATTTCATTGCTAACTTTAGATTTAAAATAACTTACAATTTAACTTAACAAAATTTAAGTTAAACAAATTACAAAACGTCTTAATCAAATGTTAAGGAGTACATTTATTATTTATAAAAGAAATTATATAAGAAAATTTTTTAAACTAAATTTTTAAAATTTGCTTTATTTTAAAACTTTTTAAAACTTGTTTAACCCTTGCTCCTGGTTCAACCTGAAGACCACTCGGGTCTTGCCTCGAGTAAACCACCTCCTTCCTTTTAAAAAAAAAACTTTGGTAAAATTTTAAAGCTAAAGAAAAACTAAAACAATTTCACTCACGTACACGAGATAAAACTCGTCTCTATCTCCTCATTCACCCGTGTACTCCTTCGAGATCACTCACAACCCAAATACACTGACACAAAACTTCACCGTGCACATGCACCAGCGATTGAGCCATCTCTGACCTACGATGAAATCTCCGGCACATCACCCATCTCCCAAACCCTCGGTCCTGACCCTCAAACCACTAGCAT
Source organism: Allium cepa (assembly GCA_030765085.1). Classification (NCBI taxonomy): domain Eukaryota; kingdom Viridiplantae; phylum Streptophyta; class Magnoliopsida; order Asparagales; family Amaryllidaceae; genus Allium; species Allium cepa. The sequence goes on from CM060934.1 coordinate 921,062,881, forward strand.
AAGCCACTAATCAAAATCGAGGTTCATAGTCGAACCTGAAACCAAACACCATGCCATAAAAACTCCTCGAACCCACGTCTTCGAGCATCGAAACCGGTGCAACTCTGGCCATACCTCCACTAGCCTTCTACGCTGCTATCCATCAAATCCTGAGCAACTTGAATCACCCGCGACGTCGCGGTGACCCAAAATTCCAGCTTCAACACAACCTAGGGTTAGAACCTAGTTCGACCTACCACCACCGCCACGGTGGCTTAAACCTCCTTCCACCATTTTTCCTGGCCTTGCCAACTTCCCAGCCACCTCCATACAACACCCCGATCACCCTAGAGCTTTCGACCACCAGAAATTACTCAAAAACCACTTTCTGGTCATCTGTAAAATGCCCACTCGATATGATGCTAAAATTCATGAATTTCTTTTTAAAATTCATATTTTACAGAGTCAATTCAAGTTACGTAATTGAATCGGCAAATTTCAACATTTGATTTTAACATGATACTGAAATTGCTACTGTTCCAGCAGATTTCAAAACTATTATGCTTGAAGATATTTTTAAAACTTAGATCAAGTTTTAACTAACTTATCTTGTTTGAAAAATAAACCTTATCATAGATCAGAAGATGAGATAATGAATTTTGAGCTAGATTTTAAAACCCTGTAACAAGAACAGGGAAGAACAAACATAACACAGACATGAACACCTATATTTTAACTATATACATTCAACTAATATACACACACACACACAGAAATACCACTTACATATACACAAGAAAGCATTATTCATCTTAGAAATTCACAAGAAACAGACCATTATTTACTTAAGCTTTTAAATAGATGTTTAGTCACCAGTTTTAAAAGACAAAGAGCATGTATTTTGAAATCTGGAAATGCTTTGTTGAACTGGAAACTTTGTAAACCTGAAGCTAATTGTTGTTTAAGTTTGAAACAGAGATGGATCCTAGTTTTTTATTACAGGTTGAATGTTGTTGATTGATTGATAAACTTTGCTTGATATTTTGAAAATGTTACGGGCTTGATATTCTAGGTTTTCTGGTTTGTATTTGTTATAGACTTTTGATGAATGGTTTACAGGTTTGGTTTTGAACTTAAGTTTGTTTTGATTTTCTTGTGGATTTTCTGGTTTGAAAAATAGTGTTACAGGTTGAGTTTTCTTGCTTTTAAAAATGAGAAGATAGGAAAAGAAAAGGAAAAGAGAAGATATGTTTTTATATAAGCTTAATTGTGATTTATTAAAAATTAAAGAAAATGAAAATAAAAATAAATGACACTTATTCAATTACTAACATTTGTCATTTACAATATTTAATTACATTACACATGTACTTAGCATGATTTAAAAGCTAACACTTGTCATTATTCATTTTTATATTATTTTTAAATGTAAATAAAAAGCTTTAGTATTAAATTTAAAAATTAATAAGTACATTTCTTAATTAATAAATGCTTTTCTTAATTTTAGATAAATAAATCCTTTAAAGAAAATAGAATAAAGAACTAATTATATTCTAAATAAAATCATATATAATATATTTAATTATTTTTAAATGTTAATAGAAAACTTATTTATTTATTTTACTATTTAATAAATACTTTCTTAATTTATATAAATAAAATTCTTTAATAAAAATAATATAAAACAAATCTTATTCTAATAAAAATCTTGTTCATGTATTTTTAAATCCAAAATATTTTAAAATATTTATCTTTTAAATTTCAAATTTAAATTCAATTTCAATTTAAAATCTAATTTAAAATCAACTCATATATATATATATACACATATATAAATTTAAACAAACACAAATCCAATTTGAAAATAATAATTCTATCTTTAAAACCTATTTATATCTTATTTTTAAAAACATCACATTATTATTATTGTTTAAATAACAATTTCATCAATTTTAAATAATAAATAAAGAGGATTATCACATTTTAAATTGCTAGAAATTCCAGGATATCACAAAGATCCAGACTCCAACTGATGTCATTAACATAATTGTAACATCCCGCCCTTTTTGTACGCTTTAGGCAGGCATACATGCTGACTTAAATGATATAGAAGGGAGGATTGTTATTGGGGTGAATAAGAAAAGCAGAGAAAGAAATAAAACAAAACAGAATCTCACAGAAGAATGACAAAATATAATAATCAAATAACAGTTCATGAAGTTGTTTACAAAACATTTGATTATACTGATACAATATAGAATCAGAGTTACATATACCAGAGAATAATAAATAACAATGTAATGGAACAGTATGAATGTAGTGGAATAATGTAATGGATAATAGTAACACAATGTTCATCTTCGTCCTCCAGAGATAAAGTCTTCAAATCGTAAAATGCTCAGTCTGACCCTAGCGAATTGAAAAGACAAAACACTCGAGTCAAAGCTAAAAGATCTAATGTAAGTTAAATCAACGATAAATAATATGAGTGGAACGGCGTTAGAGATGTTTATGGGGTTTGACATCTCCCATCTAGCGTCAAACGTGAGTGCAGTAACTTAAGAGATGCTCGGGATTCACATCTCTTAAGGATCCGTTAAACTATTTACTATGTAGTAATATTTCGCTATTATAATAATGTCTATAGTAAAATAAACTTACTTTTAAATAGAGTTAAGGAGTGACCCAATATTCCCCTTAAGACGTAATAGTGCCAATAGTCTATACAGTACCGTAATACCTCCTTATTGGGAGGCTACCATAGGATACTCCATAGGTACGACACAAATCAAACTCCTACAAGGCACACTAGGGTAGGTGACACGGCACACAAGGCAATGCTAGGGTAGGTATACTAATTACGCATCCGGGCTGGTGGTAACACGTAGCAGCTACTACCGCCCACCTCGAGCCACATCTCCAAAATCAAAAATCAAGAGTGGCCACCAAAACAATCCAAAGTCATAATATAATATCAAAGGAGTGCGTCCGATAAGAGGGGCACCTCCTTGGCTTGAGAATCACTATTATTTTAGCCACCTTATGCCAACTCTCGGGAGTCGGGTCCATGTATATACCTTAATAGACGTTGCCACCATCCTACTTCATTTTGGAATCTCCACTGCATACACGGTTGTTAAAGTGGTTTTCAGAGTTGGTAGAGAGTATGACAACTTCCGATCACGGTTTCTTTAACAACCAAATGTTATAATAACACTGCAGTCATTTTCAAAATAGTTTATGCTTTAAAACCAAATATCATTGTCTTTTCAAAAACCAAATCAATACGATATCATTTTCATTTCAAATATATCCTTTCTAAAATAATAACAATTTCAAAATTATGATATTTCAAAACTAAACGCTTGAAATATAATCTTTCAAAATATAATACTTTGAATTTCATAGCTTCTCAACCATAACTTCCACCATTTAAACGGTTTGGATATTCAAACAGTATATAAAATAAAATAGTTTGAATTTAAAATTACTTTATAAAGTAAAATAATTTCCTCGACTTCACAATTTTATTCACTTTAAATTAAATCTCAATTCATAACTTTCAATCCACTTTCAGTTTTCAAAAAACCATTTCAATTTATATCGATTTCAAATATAGATTCGAACCTCCAAATAAACCATTTCAATAGATTTCAAAGCTTTCAATATTCAACACTTCAAAACTAAATTTGTTAACTATATATATATATATATATATATATATCAAATTCAGTTTACTATTATTTAGTTTTGAAATATTTACTTAATAATTCCAATATAATTCAAATAAACTCCAATTTCAAATAACTGAATAATTCCCTCACTTTCTTCAAACATGATATATTCATTTATATAACCTTAAACAAAAAAATCAAGTTAAAAATCATATTCTTTAAAATCCCAAATTTAGTGAGTCCCAAATAGATTTTTATTAAATAAAATTCTCAATTAGATACAATTTCAAATCAATTTCCAATTTGTCTTTCAACCTTAACTTATTGAAATCATTATAAATTCTATATTAAAATAAAATTTAAATAAATAATCAACCATATTATATTTTAAATAAAATCAAACTTTATTATTAAACTTATTTATATCAACAAATTTATACATAGCTCAAGTTAAGAATTTGACTATATATATAAAGGAGCATTTATGTAATATCTAAAATCAATATTTATATAAAACCATGTATTTCTTTCCAAAAACCATAAAAATCAATTTCAAAATATTTTTATATATATACCACGGTGTCTATATACAATTTTCTATCCTATGGTCAAGTGATACGGATATTTATCATTTCAATCCGTAATTTAAAACATAAGTATGGTTATATATCATTTCAAACCGCAATCCCCAAAAAGTAAAAATCCATAACAACTTGCAGTTTATAACAATATAAAATACAACATCCATTCTTCCAATATAAATCATCAAACATTTATCACAATCATCGTCTAATTCAATCAATAACATCAATATAGAACAGATAATAAATAACAGGCATTTACTGGTAACTTATATTCAATAATAAATTAAAAACTATTTAACTAGCAGTTTATATGCAATAATAAATTAAATAACAATTTAATTCAATAAATTCAATTTAACTGAGATGATGATTAAAAATATGTCAAACAGTCACAAATAAATTTCAAATCACATCATAAATCAATTTAACAAACATAAGAAATTTTAGAAGTTGTGAATGAGTTAAAACACTCACCTTTTGAATTCAAATTGAATTTAGATCCAATTTAAACCCAAAATTTGAACAGTCTTAAAATTCGTCCAAACCAGCGCCAAAATGTCCAAAATTTTGCTACGATCCTAGCACAAGAAACCGCATCCAAAACGGACCTCGTATGCGAAAGTCATTAACATTGGAAGTTAGATGATTTAAATTAAAACTAAAATTAATAAACAATCAACAGATGCCACATCACCTTCTGGAAACTCAAGAAACCCTGGCGACAACATCAGATCGTGATCGAACATGAAGCCGTCATCGTATGCCACCTTTGACCAATTTTCATCGCCACCTCCATCACCTTGACCACGATCGATCCCTACCATCAAACTCCCCTCGCCAAACCGCCCCTGCACTAGAGTCGCGATCGCCTATGGTCCCCTCATCTACGTCGTGCCGCCACCAACAAAAGTGGAAATTATAGTGAACTCGAAGCCTATTGGCATGAACGAATGGCATAGATCGACGCCCCTCGACGTCCACTACAGTGCAGCGTGACCCGATCGCCCTCTAGTCAAAATATACCGTCGAATCGAGAAGGTGGCCTATGAACGGCCGAGATTCATCTTGAATTTCAGAGGAAATGACGCGTTGAGTTGAAAAACGAATAGCACCAGAAGATTATGCTCTTCGAGAGCTTCAAATCGATATATGATTTGTTTGGATTGGTGGAGTTTGAATTTTGAAGTTGAATTTTTAAATTGGAATTGAATTGGAAAATTTAGGGTTTACAGCCATTGAGGAAGAGGAGCACCAGAAGTTTTTGTACATATAGAAATGAGAAATAGAAAAGCTGCTAGGGTTTATAATAGGATATATATAGGTAGAGCTGAGAAATAGAGAAACGGATACGATTGTTTTGGACCGTTGAACGATAAATGGCCCGAAAACCCCGTTCTGGCTCCGGAACGAAATTGGGTCAACCCATATATCAAAATATATGTTTTTAAATATTTTAAGCGCAATGGAACAGGTTTCAAGTCCAAATTCCATTGTATGAAGAAGTTATGCTAAAATCAAGTTATTTCAAATTGATTTCAATTGATTTCAATTAAATTAATTTTTAGGCGTTTCGAGCCCGTACGATCAAACAACAAGCCCGATCGCTACGAAACTTGAAATCCTACAATAATTCGCCATTACGGATCCAATGAAACTGGTTTTGTCAAAATCTGAGTCAGTGGCCAAAATGGCTATTTTCTAGTTAATTAAATAAATTAATATTAAATTAATTAATCAAAATTTCAATTCCAATTATATAATTAGCAATCTTTATCATTTTTGATTTCTTGAACAATTTCAATAATTTAACAAATTTATATGTCAAATTAAAGTTGATAAACCCATCAGTTTCAATGTTTAATTTCAATTTCACTAAATTCAGAAATTAAAATTTAAAATTCCAAAAATACATTTATTAAAGTTTTAAACCTTGTTATTCAAGTCTTTCATTACAATAAGAATGCAACTAACATTGGTTCATAATTTATTACATTAAAACCTTTAAATTTCATCTTAATTTCCCATTAACGTAATATCTAAATATTTAATTCCATTTATTTGCAATAAACCCAATCACTATAATTTAAATTCAAATAAATTAATAAATCTTGATTTCCATTCTTTAAATCAACCAATTGTCATATTATAAATGTAATTGACATTATTTTCAAATATTATCTAAATTTACATTAATATAATATTTAATTACATTTATTGAAATTTATTTCCCAATTTACTAAATACAATCAATTATAACCTTACAATTGTTTCAATTAATTGGAAGTGCACTAATTATTTATCAACTTGCATTAACATTATCACCTTACAACTTTTTATTTCATCCAATATTGAATAACAAGATTCATTAAATTAACAAATTTAATTATCAAAATTTTACAGGTCGTTACATTCTCCCCCAATCAAAACTTTTCGTCCCCGAAAAGGAAAAAGAAGGGGAAAAGAAAGAATTAAGTAATCAATACACCGTATTCTAAATATTAATTTTATGAAAAAATAAATTTAAAAAGTTTAATATTTTAAATAAAATATATCAATTTATAACCATTAAATATTTTTATACTTAAATTAATAAAGTTTGGAAACATATGGAAAATTTTGGCCGAGTCTCCTTTGTACGGGGAGGCTCGGAAGAAAATATAATATCAAATATAGCAATATATATCACAATATCACAAAATAATATATTCTAACAATAGGAAAACAATATAATAATGCTAGAAAACCGTAATCTGAGAACGTACCTAGTTGTCGGGCAATTAACGCTTAATTTTGAAACCAAAAGCAGTAGCAATTGCTTCCAAAACCTGTATTTCACTTATATAATCCCAAAAAGGATAACAATTATATAAAATGAAATATTTAAAGTTGTTTCAACCACCAATAAACAAATCAATAATAATCACTTGCAATCACAACATACAACCATCATATGAAGTCAATAAAATTAACCATCAATAAATCCATAGCAAACAAAACAAATAGCTGTTCGGGTTTACAACTTTAAATTGTAGGTAATGGATAATAAACTATTAAGTGCACCATTTACTCAACAGTCTTAGATGAAACTAAACAGTTTATTCATTCATCCAAACAATTTTGAAGTATCCTTGCCCAAACAACCATAAATCAAGCAAACAACAATTCCAAACAATAGATCAAGTTCATTCTTAATAATTTCATTTCCATAATATTTTTTGTTTGATTTCCTTTTCATTCATATAATGATTTATCTTTTTTATTTACATTTATTTCTTGCAAATTTTCATATTTCCATTCATTCATTCAGTGTTCATTTCATTTATTTGTAATACTTACCTTTATATCATATTTAATTAGTAGCCTTTCATCTACACATCAAATTCTTGTTTATTAAAGAATTTCATTGAATACTTTCATTAGGTCCAGTTTTTTTTACTTGTACAATATCCATTACATTTTCATATAAGCATTAGAACTTTTAATATTTGGTAAGTTATATATGTGCTTCTAAGGATATAATTGAAAGTTACACAAGTTTATTTTATTTCTTTTAAATTTGTTTAATGTTCAAAAATCTTATCTTTTGTTTTTATAGGTTACATATTTCAACTTTCAAGAAATTTCATTTATAATCTAGCATTTAATCTCTTATTAAATTAGAGGTTCCAATAGTTAATCATTTACATTCCATTGCACTACAATAATTGAAAATATTAATTAACGGAACTCAAGAATTAAATACCGAGTTTAATTTCAAATCCTTTTAGAATAATAGATGAATATATATACTTACAACTTATATATCCAAATATAATAAAACAATTTAAAATTTATATTTGTTTATCAAAATAAATCTACAGTAAAATTACTACAGGGGCCTTCCCACTTAGAAACTCAAAAATAAATGTCGATGACGCGTGCACTCATCACCGAAATTATTTTCCAACAACAGAGAGGGAAGTACAGAACGTATTTCTTTCTAAATCTCTTTAAAACAATTCTTTCAAATTATATTGAAATATTTATATCAGAAAGTACTTCAAAATAATTTTATTATTACGTTCCAAAATCATTCGAAAGAAATTTTCAAAAACCCCGGGATTTAGGTTCTAAATTTCCAATTTTATGTTCATTTTCTTTGTAAATTTTATTTCTCAATCAATATTTATAAAATTTACAACCTAACAACAAATATATAATAACCGAATATAACCTTTATAAAATTAATTACTTTATATACAGAAAATATAATAGGCAAAATTATTTCATTCACCTATATTCAAAACAAATATTATGTCGATCTGTCCTATTAAGTGTTTAGAAATCCTTATTGATGTCATAGCGTCCTATGCACCAATCAGAATTTATTAATATGAAATGGAACAAATTAACACAATATAAAAACCCTTTTATAACACTAACAAATATGCTCTCTCATATATATACTCTCAGTGACTCATCATCACAGTGTATTACTACCTTATTAATAAAGAGTCAGACCCCACAAAGCTAAGGTTTATCGCTAAACCAAAGCCCTGATACCAGATGTAACATCCCACACTTTTTGTACGCTTTAGGCAAACACACATGCCGACTCAAACGATACAGAACGGCGAATTGTTATTGGGGTGAATAAGAAAAGTAGAGAAAGAAATAAAACAAAATAGAATCTCACAGCAGAATGACAAAATATAATGACAAATAACAGTTCATGAAGCTGTTTACAAAACATTTGATTATACTAATATAATATAGAATCAGAGTTATACATACCAGAGAATAATAAATAACAATGCAGCGGAATAGTATGAATGTAGTGGAATAATATAATAGATAATAGTAACACAATCTTCGTCTTCATCCTCTAGAAATTAAGTCTTCAAATCCTGAAATGCTCAGGCTGAACCGAGCGAATTGAAAAGACGAAACAATAGAGTCGGAAGTAAAAGATCTTATGTAAGTTAAATCAATGGTAAATAATATGAGTGGAACGGCGTCAGAGATGTTTACGGGGTTCAACATCTTCCATCCAATGTCAAACGTGAGTGTAGTAACTTAAGAGATGCTCGAGATTCACATCTCCTAAGGATCCGTTAAACTATTTACTATGTAGTAATATTTCGCTACTATAATAATGTCTATAGTAAAATAAACTTACTTTTAAATAGCGTTAAGGAGTGACCCAATATAATACGTAATAGTGCCAATAGTCTATACAGTACCGTAATACCTCCTGATCGGGAGGCTACTAGAGGATACTCCATAGGTACGACACAAATCAAACTCGTACAAGACGCGCTAAGGTAGGTGACACGGCACACAAGGTTATGCCAGGGTAGATATACCAATTACGCATCCGGGCTGGTGGTAACGCGTAACAGCTACTACCCCCCACCTCGAGCCACACCCACAAAATCAAAAATCAAGAGTGGCCACCAAAATAATCCAAAGTCAGAATATAATATCAAAGGAGTGTGTCCGATAAGAGGGGCTACCTTCTTGGCCCGAGAATCGCTCCTACTTTAGCCATCTTATGCCAACTCACGGGAGTCGGGTCCACGTATTACCTTAATAGACGTCGCCAGCATCCTGCTCATTCTGGAATCTCCACCATGTACACGATTGTTAAGGTGGTTTTCGAAGTTGGAAGAGAGCATGTCAACTTTCGATCCCGGTCTCTTTGTCAACCAAACGTTATTATAACACTGCGATCATTTTCAAAATAGTTTATGCTTTAAAACCAAATGTCATTGTCTTTTCAAAAACCAAATCAATACGATATCATTTCCATTTTAAATATATCCTCTCTAAAACCATAACACATTCAAAATTATGATATTTCGAAACCAAACACTTGAAATATAACCTTTCAAAACATAATACTTTGAATTTCATATCTTCTAAACCATAACTTCCACCACTTAAATGGATTGGATATTCAAACAATATATAAAATAAAATGGTTTGAATTTAAAATTATTTTATAAAGTAAAATAATTTCCTCGACTTCACAATTTTATTTACTTTAAATTAAATTTCAATTCATAACTTCAACCCGCTTTCAATTTTCAATAAACCTTTTCAATTTATATCGATTTCAAATATAGATTCGATCCTCCAAATAAACCATTTTAATGGATTTCAAAGCTTTCAATATTCAACACTTCAAAAATAAATTTGTTAACTCCATGTGGGTGTGTGTGTATATATATATATATCGAATTAGGTTTACTATTATTTAGTTTTGAAATATTTACTTAATAATTCCAATATTATTCAAATAAACTCCAATTTCAAATAACTGAATATTTCCCTTACTTTATTCAAACTTGATATATTCATTTATATAACCTTAAACAAAAAAATCAAGTTAAAAATCATATTCTTTAAAATCCCAAATTAATTGAGTCCCAAATCGATTTTTATTAAATAAATTTCTCAATTAAATACAATATCAAATCAATTTCCAATTTATCTTTCAACCTTAATTTATTGAAATCGTTTTAAATTCTATATTAAAATAAAATTTAAATAAATACTTAACCATATTATTTTTTAAATAAAATCAAACTTTATTATCAAACTTATTTATATTAAGAAATTTATACATAGCTCAAGTCAAGAATTTGACTATATATATAATAGCATTTATGTAATATCTAAAATCAATATTTATATAAAACCATGTATTTCTTTCCAAAAACCATAGAAATCAATTTCAAAATATTTTTATATATATGGACCACGGTGTCTGTATAAAATTTTCTATCCTATGGTCAAGTGATATGGATATTTACCATTTTAATCCGTAATTTAAAACATAAGTACGTTTATATATCATTCCAAACAGCAATCCCGAAAAAATAAAAATCCATAACAAATTGCAGTTTATAACAATATAAAATACAACATCCATTCATCCAATATCAATCATCAAACATTTATCACAGGAATTTACTGGCAGTTTATATTAATAATAAATTAAATAACTATTTAACTGGCAGTTTATATGCAATAATAAATTAAATAACAATTTAATTCAATAAATTCAATTTAACTAAGATGATGGTTAAAAATATGCCAAATAGTCATAAATAAACTTCAAACCACATCATAAATCAATTTAACAAACATAAGAAATTTTATAAGTTGTGAGTGGGTTGAAACACTCACCTTTTGAATTTAAATTGAATTTAATTCCAATTTAAACCCAAAATTTGAACAATCTCAGAATTCATCCAAACAAGCGCCAAAATGTCTGGAATTTCGCTACGTTCCTAGCGCAAGAAACTGCACCCAAAACGGACTTCGTATGTGAAAGTCATTAACATTGGAAGTTAGATAATTAAAATTAAAACTAAAATAAATAAACAATCAGTAGATGCCACATCACCTTCTGGAAACTCGAGAAACCCTAGCGAAAACATCAGATCGCAATCGAACATGAAGCCGTCATCGTATGCCACCTTTGACCAATTTTCGTCGCCGCCTCCATCACCTTGACCACGATTGGCCCCTATCATCAAACTCCCCTCGCCAAACCGCCCCTACAGTAGAGTCGTGATCGCCTCCGGTCCCCTCTTCTACGTCGTGCTGCCACCAACAAAATTGGCGGTTCTGGTGAACTCTAGGCTTATTAGCATCTATGAATGGCATAGATCGACGCCCCTCGACGTCCACTACAGTGCAGCGCAACCCGATCGCCCTTAAGTCAAAAATCTACCGTCGAATCGAGATGGTGGCCTATGAACTGCCGAGGTTCGTCTTGAATTTCAGAGAAAATGATGTGTTGAATTGAATAAAGAATAACATCAGAAGATTACTCTCTTCAGGAGCTTCAAATCGATATATGATTTACTTGGATTGGTGGAGTTTGAATTTTAAAGTTTAATTTTTGAATTAGAATTGAATTGGAAAATTAGGGTTTACAACCATTAAGGAAGAGGAGCACCAGAAGTTTCTATACATACAGAAATGGGAAATAGAAAGACTGCTAGGGTTTCTAATAGGATATATATATAGGTAGAGCTGAGAAATAGAGGAACGAATACGATTGGTTTGGACCGTTGAACAATAAATGGCCCGAAAAGCCCGTTCTGGCTCCGGAACGTAATTGGGTCAAACATATATCAATATAGATATTTTTAAATAATTTAAACACAACGGAATAGGTTTCAAGTCCAAATTCCATCGTATGAAGAAGTTATGCTAAAATCAATGTATTTCAAATTGATTTCAATTAATTTCAATTAAACTGATTTCCAGGCGTTTCGAGTCCGTACGATCAAAGGACAAGCCCGATCGCTATGAAATTTGAAATTCTATAATAATTCACCATTACGGATCCGATGAAACTAGTTTCATCGAAATTCGAGTCAATAGCCGAAATGGCTATTTTCTAGTTATTTAAATAAATTAATATTAAATTAATTAATCAAATTTTCAATTCCAATTATATAGTTAGCAATCTTTATCAATTCTTGATTTCTTGAACAATTTTAATAATTTAAACAAATTTAGATGTTAAATAAAGTTGATAAACCCATCAATTTCAGTGTTTAATTTCAATTTCACTAAATTCGGAATTTAAAATTTAAAATTCCAAAAATCCATTTATTAAAGTTTTAAACCTTGTTATTCAAGTCTTTCATTACAATACGGATGCACCTAGCATTGGTTCATGATTTATTACATTAAAATCTTCAAATTTCATCTTAATTGCCCGTTAACATAATATCTAAATATTTAATTCCATTTATTTGTAATAACCCCAATCACTATAATTTAAATTCAAATAAATTAATAAATCTTGATTTTCATTCGTTAAATCAACCAATTGTCATATTATAAATGGAATTGACGTTATTTTCAAATATTATCTAAATTTACATTAACATAATATTTAATTACATTTATTGAAATTTATTTTCCAATTTACTAAATACAATTATAACCTTACAATTGTTTCAATTAATTGGGATTGCACTAATTATTTATCAACTTGCATTAACATTTTTACCTTACAACTTTTTATTTCTTCCAATACTAAATAACAAGATTCATTAAATTAACAAATTTAGTTATCGAAATTTTACGGGTCCTTACAAGAATGGAGATAGATATGATGATGAAGCAAAAGAAAAATATATTCTAGGCTTGTTACAACGAGATGAATCAAACGATGCAACAAAGCTTGAGACCGTTGAATGAGCTAACTCAAAATATCCATAGGAGAAGTACAAGGGATTCTAATTTTTAATTTGAAAGTTCCTTATCATTAGTAGACGGAAGGATAGGAAGTAGAAGTGGACTTCGAATGCCATTGAAATATCTCACCATGAAAGAGCACAAGCCCTAGGCTCAAGTTTGAGGATCGGTACCGACTCCTTTAATGGTGGGCCCCTGGCCTATTTTTTGGAAGGTGGCATGGACTTTGCTTCAGGATGCACTATTGATGGTCAAAATATGGAGAATCACGCTGCTGATTGTTATTAACCATGCCAATCAAACAGAGGGGACTACTGGATTAATGGATCTCAAGGAGGCTAGAGAACCTAGGTACCGAGAGCCAAACCGAGAGCCAAACTGAGAGCATTCACCAGGCCAAACATTTGTAGAAGAGACCGATCATTGCCGTTCAGTCAAACTTATTGACCTGGACTACCTAGAGGATATGGTTAAGTGACTTGTTAGAGAAAATTATTTCAAGAGTTACGATGAATAGAGTACCTCTCCCAGTTGGAATTCATTTATAAATAACATTCTACATAGGAGATATCCCTAGAGGTTTGCAATGCTAACTATGACATTGTATGGAGAACCGATGAACCCTAGGTAGCACTTGATTTGATACGAATGGTATATCGATTTAGCCAGAGCTTCCAATGCCATGAAATACCATTGTCTGTCGATTTTCTTTGAAGTAGCTACGAAGTGGTTTACTTGACTTACACCGAGGTCTATATCATCTTTCATTGAATTATCAAAAAGGTTTATAGAATAACTCCATTTACACACTACATGTCTAAAGCATGTAATGTCAAGAGGGAGAGTCGCTGAAGACTTTCTTGAATCGATTCCACACAGTCATGACAGAAGTTACAAATCCCAAGGATGACATAGTGCTTATTGTGTTGATCAGGTGGATTCATCCTAATATGGAGTTCAGGGAACATTTGGAAAGGAAGCCCCCATTAATGATGGATGCCGTCTATAGAAATTTTAATGAATACTTACACTTGGAGGAAGTGAAGAAACATCCATGAAGAACTTATGCTATAAATTCAAATGAAGTGATACAAAGCAAAGTTGCCGTTAAGAAATCTAGAGGAAGCTCTAGGAGAGTGGATGTAAATGTTGATGGGGTAAGAAAAAGAAGCCAGATAACATGAATCATATTAGGATTCCTAAATATGATACCTATATTGAACTAAATAATTCATAGAAAACATTAACCTAGCAACTCAAAACACCATGTAGTATAGAAAGATAACATCAAGAGAATCGACTGGAAAGGAAAGAAAGTCAGGCAAGTTCTACAGATTCCATGAAACTCATGGTCACAATGCCAACAAGTGTAGGAACTTGCGGAATATGATTGAGGAGTTGATTCGCAAAAAAATACAACAATATGTAAAAGCCCCGTGGGTTAGTGGGCCAAGAAACTCCAATGCCCCTGGGTTGTCGGTTGTCTTCCCAATGGGGGAAAGCTAAGCCTGGTGCTGGTGCATTTAGGCAGCCAGAAAAGTGGCTGGTAATTAATACAATTATCAATAGGCCACATCCGACCGATAAGAGTCTAGCTAAGATGGATAGACATGTTGGTGCGATAAAACATGCGGAAAGTGAAAGCTTCTTCGCTATTGTAGATGGGACTCCAATAAAACAATGCGGAATTACGACTGATGATAATATTTTTGGATAGAGATGCTGATGGAGTGGAAGCTCCAATAATTGACCTACTCCTGATCACATCCACGGTTGGTCCTGTTATTGTTCATAAGATGCTTATTGAGTATGGGAGTTCAATTAATATATTATTTAATAAAACTTATGATCATATGTTACTGGAGGAAAAGGATTTGAAATCTTGTAAATCTCGAATATAGCGGTTCAATGGTATAACTACTAAGCCAATTCGATATGTAGAGTTACCGCTACTACTTGGCAGCGGCAACCACAAGCGAGTACGAGTTGTGCTTTTTTGTTGTTGGATATTTACTCAGTTTACAATGCATTTCTAGGTTGGTCGGCCTTGGTTTAATTCAAAGCGGCTGTAGCACCTTGGTGTTTGACTGTGAAGTCCTTACAAAGAAACGAGTTGGATTGTGCAAGGAGATCAAGTGACTGGCCACGAATGCTACGTCACTGAGCTAAGGGAAGCGAGACGAAAAGATAAAGGAAAAATATGGGGGGAACTCTTTACATTAAGGCTTTGGATGCATAGCAATTACAGCCTAAGCCTCGGCTCAGGTAGCTCAGTCGTTTCCACGAAGACATGGACAAACGTTAAGAGATATAAAATGGAAAAGCACCTCCCACTGAATTTACGATCACTATTCCAGTTAACCATAATGATTTGAATCATGTCCAAAAGTCATATCGCAGCTCGGTGCAACAGTGATAAAGGAGTTGGTTGGTTTTTTCCTGGCAAACTTGGATGTGTTTTCTTAGATGCACTCAGATATGTGTGGGATCTTGCGGAAGATAGCGAGCCATGCATTTAATATAAATCCAAAATGCATTTCCATGAAACAAAAATGCCACAGCCTGGGTCTAAAGATATTTGCTACACTCAAAGAACAGAAGGATAAGCTAAAGGACAACAGCTTCATCCACGATGTCTTATAGTTAGAGTGGATATCTGACCATGTTTCGGTGTTGAAAGCGAAAGGGAAGTGAAGGACATGCATTGACGACTCTGATTTTAATAAGGCATGCCCCAAAGATAGCTTCCTTCTCTTGAGGATCGATCAGTTAGTGGATTCGATAGTTGGGCATGAGCTACTTTCACACATGGATGCATATTATGGATACAGCCAAATCCCAATGCACGTAAAAATTAGGAGCATGCTAGTTTCATAACCGACCTCGGATGTATAGCTACCTAATCATGCCCTTTGGATTGAAGAACACATGAGTGACGTACCATATGCTCGTTAATCGGATGTTCAAGGACCGGATTAGATGCTTAATGGAAGTCTACGTGGCTGACATGCTTGTAAAGTAAAGGCATTTAGGAAATCATATAGATGATCTGGCAAAGATGTCTACAACCCTTCCAAAGTATGAAATTAAGCTTAATGGCTTAAAATGCTCTTTCGGCATAGCATTAGGGAAATTCCCACGCTTCATTGTGAACTCCTATGGGATTGAAGCCAAACTAAAAAAGACCGAGGCACTAAGAAAAATCGAACCCCCAAAGTCATTCAAGAAGGTCGTTGCCTTAAGTCGGCTCATTTCTAGAACCATAAATAAATGCATCTCTTTCTTCGAGGTGGTTAATAAGGGAAAAAGGAACTTGGAATTGAATAGTGAGTGTAAAGACACATTTCAAGCTCTGGTGGATCACTTGGATAGACCCTCATCCTTTCAAAGCCGATGGATGATGAGGACTAGTTTATATACTTGGTGGTGTCGGTCCATGCTTTGAGCAACACACTTATATGTGAGGAATCTCACATCCAACGACCGGTCTATTACTTTGGTAAGCGGTTGACAGGCGCAGAACAAAACTATTCGTAGATTGAAAGGCTCGCATACTGCCTTTTGATCACATCGAGAAAGCTCTACAGTTATTTCTGGCTCATCCATTCAAAGTTCTTACCGACTTTCGTTTGCAACAATTCTTGAGGCGACCTGAGACTTATAAAAGGTTGTTGAAAGGGAACATTGAATTAAGTCAATATAACATAGCTTATCACCCTCGGTGAGTAATCAAGAGATAGACCTTGGTGGATTTCATAGCTGAATATACTACACGAGATGATCCTTCAGAGAGCAGTGGTGAGAAAGTAACTAAATGGAAGATGTACACATGTGTTACATCTAATGAATGATATTTTGGTGTAGGAGTTGTACTTATGACTCTCTAAGAACACCCGATTTGCTACGCCTTAAAGCTCAACTTTTAGAAAACTAATAATGAAGCTGAATACGATGGCCAAATAGCAAGACTCAAGAATGCCAAAGAGCTGGGATTAAGGACTTTACATATTTTCTGTAACTCCCAACTGGTGGTTTGATGGGAAAGCGTTTCTAGAAAAGGAGGGAGACTAGATCCTTATCTAAGCTGAGTTCTTCAGTTGATCGTTGACACTGAACATTACACAATCACTTATATTCCTATAGAGGAGAATGAGAAGGCCGACTCGCTAGCTAAAATAGCCAGTTCTGTAGATGCGCAGCTCATAGGCTGGGTTCCGATATAAGTACTTTTGGCTCCAATCTTTAATCAGATGGATATCAACCGGATCATGGAGACCGAGCTTGAAAGGGAATCATGGATAACTCTGATTCAGGATTATTTGCAGAGATGAATCCTTATGAAGAGAAAGAATGAATGATGAAAGCTCCTTCAATAAGCTTTGAGGTATATCATGCAAGAAGGGGTACTTTATAGGAAGGGCTTCTTTTTCCTCATGCTTAGGTGTGTCGCTCATGACGAGGTCAAGTAGGTCCTAAGAGAGGTTCACGAACAGGCATATCACAACCACACTAGGGGTGAACCCTAGCAAAAAAGATCCACTACTACGGATACTTCTGGCCAACTATCGACCGACGTGCAGCTGATTAAACCCTAAAGTGTGACAAGTGCCAAAGATTGGCTAAAATACCTAGAGCCCCACTAGCAGAGATTGTTCAAATGATCAATCCTTGACCATTTGCAGTCCGAGGGATTGAAATCATCGGTATGTTGCTGATATTTAAAGGTGGTGCGAAGTATACCATCATTGGAGTTGATTACTTCACTAATGGTCTGAGATAGAGCCATTAGCTACAATCACCGCAAAGAAAGTAATCAATTTTGTTCTTCGGAATATCATCCGTTGTTTTGGAGTTTCAAAGGATACAGTTATCGATAATGGGACCTAATTAGATAGTACCGAATTCAAAGATTTCTGCTGTCGGAATCGCATAGGGAAGAGATTTGCTGCGGTGGCACATCCTCAAGCAAATGGATAGGTTGAAGCTGTGAATAAGATTAACAAGTCCATTCTTAAGAAGCGGTTGGAAAAGGTTAAAGGCAAGTGGGTTGATGAACTTCCATTAATACTATATGCTTATCGAACAACTCACAAGTCAGCGACTGGCCACTCTCCATCCACCTTATCCTACAGATTAAAGGCTACGATTCTGGTTGAACTAGAAGTACCACCTCATCAAGTGTTCACTATAATCCATGAACTAATGAGCAATTCCTGTTAGAGTCTCTAATACGATTGATGAGAAGCACGACGCAACTGAGTTGATGGCAGCCGCACATCGACACCAAATCGGACGATATGACAACACTATGGTCGGGAATAGGAACTTCGAAGTGGGCGACCCTGATTCTCAAATGAATCTTCCTAGCCCTGGAAACTTGGGCCCGACTTAGGAAGTTCCATATGTAATAGTGCAAAAGCTTTGAAATTGAATTTTCAGGCTTGTAATGACAGATGGCGTTCTGCTCTCGAGGACGTAGAATAGTGAGCATTTACGATAGAATTAAATTCGTAAATAATTGGCTTGAGCCATGTAATAAGAGCAATTCCATCATTTCTCGTCTTTTATGGAATTAAATGACTTCTTGAGTCCAAGACTGTCTTTCCATTACTTAAGAGTTACGACTTTGACCGATTCGAATGAATCTGCATGTGAATAATGAAGATGTGCAAGTACTCGGAGCTAGGTGCCAAACCAAACTTTTATGGTTCATGATCAAACCCTCGAA
Source organism: Allium cepa (assembly GCA_030765085.1). Classification (NCBI taxonomy): domain Eukaryota; kingdom Viridiplantae; phylum Streptophyta; class Magnoliopsida; order Asparagales; family Amaryllidaceae; genus Allium; species Allium cepa. Next base: position 921,082,053 of record CM060934.1, read on the forward strand.
GTACTTCTCGGTATTTTGTGACAAATACCAGCTATCTCCACTCCTGGTGTAGGGGAAGGAATATAAACTAAAACAGATGTGACTCGGCCATCCGTCAACTAACTCTTGGCCTCGGATTAGGGGCAGGAGTATAAAATAAATGGACGTGACCTGACCATCCATCGGCCAAATCTTGTCCATGGATTATGGCAGGAGTATAAACTAAAGCAGGATATGACATGATCATCTATGCACAAACTCTCGCCCTTGATGTGGGGGCAGGAGTATAAATTGCAACAATCGTAATAAGACAATTCACTCGCTCAACTCTTACCCTCGAATTGGGGATGTGAGTATAAACTGAAGTGGATGTGATTGGGCCATCCAATTCTCAACATTTTACCCAATGTAGGAAAAATGAAAGGTTACCTGACATAAGGTAAGTCTTACCTATGAACTTTGAATTGATGTCTGGAGTTAGGCATGATTGGAAATAAACATTTGGGTAAGGATGTGTGAACTATGTTATTTAATAGTTAATTTAGAATAAGCGCCCGAAGTTCGATGTAATTGAGTATTGTTATCTTTGAGGAAGATACCTGGAAACAGTCCTAAGTGGTAAAACCTCTACTATTGTCCAGAGTTTGACACTTCAGCAATTATTTTACGTTCACAAGATCAAAGAAAGGCTAGAAAAGTGCATAACGAGCTAAGGATTTAATCTGATGATAATCATTAGAAGGAACAGATCACAAGTAAAGTGAATGAAAAGTGCATTTCTTGAACAACATAGACAAATTCACACAAAGATTTGGAAAAATAAGAAGTCTTTGTTATTAACATTCAAAATGAGACTTGGAAGCTACAAACAAGTTTTATTTACCCTAAAAGTAAAAAAGCAAAACTAGGGGTCCGAACCCGCACGAAGTCGGCCAAAAAACCAAAATACACCGCAATTATTATAAAAAAGTAGGCCTATCAACACCAAATATAATGGCACTCACTGCTTTATTTTCATTCTTCTTTGTCTCTTCTTTGAGCGGGGAGAAACATTGCTCGAGCATTCACCTTGTCTTTTCCCTCCTCTTCCTTCACTTCCTTTTCCCTTGGGTGGAATGCTTTGTGGTGATATGGAAGGTGCACTTTAAGCACTTCCAAGTGAAGAAATGGAGGCCTAAATGCTTTTTGAGGATCCTAATGGCATGCTTTGAGCGATACCAGGTGGAGAAATATGGACTGGAGCAAAGATAGTTTGCCTGGGTAAGGTAATGGATAAAACAGAAGGAATAACTTCAAGCTTCTCCTTCATGATCTCTGTAGCAAGAAGGATGTCTTTCCTGAGTTCTTGCTCAAGCTCGTGTATGGTGGGACCCAATAGGGGATTAGAGACCCCGGTAATAACAACATCTTTATTAATTTGAGTTTCTTGAATCCCACCAGCTCCTTCATCCAACAAAGCATCGATCTTCTGTCCGTCAAGGCCAGGACTATCTTCAACTGGGATGGTTGGAATCATTGTCGAATTGGTAGCAGTAATTGGCTCTGTTATAGACGCTTGTATTCCTAGCTCAGAGTGCTCATCGAGAAGTGGAGCAATGTCGGGTTGACCTGAAGCTTAAGAAACAAAGAGAGAAAGATTAGCGATGTTAATCGACAACACGTCAATTTTCTAGAATACAAAGAAGACAATAAGACACCTTCTCTTATTTGGGTTTTTGTGCGGGCCGAAATTCCCCTGGAGTTCCTCTTAGGAATATGAGACGAATGGTAGGTCTATGGATTTCAGGCCACTCAGGATCATACCAAAGATCAAAGGATGAATCCAGAGCAGTTTGGGAACCAAGCATTTGGCTAGCAGTAGAATCATGTGTCATCGATCTGGAGCCTTTACCCAAGTCTTTATGCATTGTCGAGGCAAGTTCCGAATGAAGGATAAGCTGACCATCCTTCAACACCATAGGTTTATCCCACATCAAGAATTCTTTCTCCCACTTCTCCAAATCCACTTTGCCATCTTTAAGAAAACCTCTCTTCTTCAACAATCCCCTGCCAGGAAAGAGCAAGTATTCTGGGATAATCATCTTTGAACCACTCCAAGTTTTGAAATTTGAGCGTGTTGGCGTTGTACAGGTTCAACAATGGTTCAAATTTCTCCATCACATGCTCTTCTGCCTACTATTCCATTGCTGGAGTGCTTCATCAATTTTTTTGTTTTATGCTTTAGCTTGGTTTTTAACTAAGCCGCATTTTTGTTTGCGATATCCCTCCCCCATTACCAAAGCTTGGTTTGGTGGAAAGCCTTCTCTATTTTCTCTTGATGCTTAATCTACTCCTTTTCGAGTGCCTTGATGGCCTCCTTGGCCTTCTTCTTGGCTTTGCTTAGGATTCTCTCAGTTACTCAATCTCAGCATCGAGATTACTGATGATTCTCTTATTGTTAGCTTCGATGAGTTTTTGATTGTCAATATCTTGTTGCTTATCCTAGGAGACTTTGGAGATTTTCTCAACTACCTTTGACCATTCATTAAACTGATTGTGGACATCGATCACACAATCGATGGTCATCTTTTGGACGTCGGTAGAGACTCCATTTAGTTTAGGCATAAACATTAGAACAACAAATGTAAATGTTAGGAAATTCATCCATTAGTTAGGCCATTTAAGCATTCTCCACAAGTTGTTCCTCCATAGAGACGGGTGGGACTATACTAGCATCTTTGCTAGGCCTGTGCTAGGAAGTTTCAAAGCCATCACTTTATGCATGTGGTCGGATGATCGACAATAGTGAGATAGCACCAGAGATTGTACAGGGATAGACGCTGGAGGTGGTGCACGAGAGGTATCACCTGGTGAGATGTCATCATGATGATCGAAAGCCTTGTCTAGAGCTCTAAGAGGAGGTGATTTGGATAGTAATGACCCTACCACGATGCCCTGTTTGGCAAAGAGCATTACAAGTAATGTCATCTGCTAATCTAGATAATACAGCTTGTTAACGGTGATCGAAATGAATATATCTTTATACTAACACTAATGCGTCATTTATACCTTATTCACTTAATATCTGAATTGACTTTGATGTGTATAGTATTAATACATAGACATAGGCACATCGATTTCTCAGAATCATAAATATATATAATATAAATAATAGTCATAGATCACATTGGAATAAAATCTCAACTTATACATATATAAAATTTTGATTTCACAAATAAAATACTAAACTCAATTAATATACGAGTTTTACAATTCTCTAAATCTAATTGTACATCTTATAAACATATTCTCAAATTTCCTAAATGTGGTAAACTAAAAAGTCAAAAGTGTTTATCTCCTTACTAGCCCAAACATCCAAAGGTTAACTTGTACTGTAACCTGAAAATATCTCGGCTTGACCCGAAAAAAATAACACCCGGGTCAGACTATCTCTAAATATCCAGTAGGGTGAGAATAGAATATAATCACAAGAATAAACAACATATAAGTAAATACAGATGTAGTATGTAAACAGCTGGGGAATTAATTTAACAAGGAACAAGGTTATAAATTTATGTCATGGACATGATCTAGTTACTAAACACAGAATAATAGAATTAACTTAATTTAGCATCCATCACAAGATACAAGAATATATATTTATTTCACAAACACAAGATACAAGAATATGTGTTTATTTTACTAACCCAGGACATAAAAATATACATTTATTTCATGAACACAAGACCCAAAAATATATATTTATTTCACAAACACAGAATAGTTACAAAATCCAAATATCCAGAATCTAAGAGATCATAATCCAAACCGGTCGTAATGATTGTCCAAAACAATCGTAATGATTGTAGTTAAAACCCATGGCAAACAAACTAACAAATTGGTATCACTCGAACCGATCTGATACCAAGAATCATACTCGATTGGACCGGGAACACAGAATCACAGAATGATCTCAAGGATAGTCCATACCGATCAAGGTGATCATAGAATCCATGATTCGATAACTCTACGTTTATTTAATATAATTATATTATTATGTTCAAAAAGAAATGCAGGAATAAACTTCTTAAGGATCTAACAGCCACTTGCTGCACACCAAAAGAGAGTAAACTCTAAAATGCCAAATACTATCACCTTCAGTAATCACTAGAACTTAATCAATATGTCCCACACCATGTGGTGAAATCCAAATATTTACTAAAAGCTAGTAAATATCACTTATTACGGGTAACACCGCAAAACCTAAACTACATTCTCTAAAGGATTAGCAACCACTTATCGCACACCGAAAGAGAATACAACTCTAAAGTGTCAAGTATTTTCCCAAACACGATCACAAGAATTCCACCAAGCCATCCTATACTACCTGGTGGAATTCAAGCATTAGCCGATGAGTTAGTAAATTGCACTCAAACATTCTATTCAACAAGTTATACCATATTCAATGAAGCATTATTTGAGAGCATTCAAAACAATCGATAACATTAAGTCAAAAAATAATACTTCCCAAATTATAGAACTAAGTTTCTCAGCAAAAAAATTCTCTCTAATTTTTATGATATATAAAAAAATTGTTATAATTTTTCACAAATCAACTTATTATTTAAATTTAAATAAATTTCCACTTGTTTGATATAATATTTCATAAACCCCAAATTGTTCCAAAATTTATACTTATGTACACAGAGTTGTCTCAAATTTCCACATAAAACAATTAGTTAATAAATAATTTTTTAAAACCACTTTTATTACTCTTTGAAATCCATTTATATATATATATATATATATATATATAATTTAGAACTAAATCACATTCACTTTTTTAAAAAACATATTTCCAAGTCATTTGTATATGTTAGCACTTATTTTATAAAACCATAATCATTCATATCTTCAAATCCATAGCTCTTTATACTAGAAATAATTAACACATACATATATATACATATATATATATATATAATTACTTATTAAAATTGTTTATAAAAGAAAGATAAACTAACTTAGAACAAGTTTGAGACTTATAAATTTTAAAGAAACTCTCTTTCGAAGAATTACTTGAATATGAAGCATATCCATTTATATCTTTTTAAATCAAATTTAGAGCTTTTAGATATGTTGTTTCAACCCGTTAAATCTTATAATTTTGCAAATCTCAAAATATGGAAGTTTTAGATAAAAGTCTAAGCTTTTGAAAAGAAAATGATCATACAATTTGAACTTACGGTTCAAAAGTTATGACCAAAACAGTTTCTCTTATTTAAATTTATTAACTCTGTCTTTCATTGACAGGGCAGTGAAAATGAAACTAGTTTTTGACCATTTAAATTCAAAATTAAGCCAAACACAAAACAAGAGAACTATATAGAAAAGTCCATGCTTTCCATAAAATTAAAAGTTATCTAAATCCGACAAGAAACGAGAAAGATATACCCAATTTGCTAACTGTTTAGTTTGGAGAATGTACTTATCAAAGTGACAGAGCGGAGAATTTACAACAACATTTTGATCAACCTATGCTCAAAATTAACAAATATTTCAACATGAAAGTTTTCATACACAAAGTAAGATTTCCAAAATCTAAAAATTATTAAATTTTGATAAGTAACGAAAAAGTTATGGGCAATCTAATTTCAGGTTTAAACTCAGCCAATTACACAGGGCAGTGCAACACTATCGATTTCAAACTCAAATGCAATTCAGTAAACTTCAGAATTTTGACAAGTGATTAAAACAGAAGTTGTAGCTTATTGAATTACCTTTCTACTAAAAAAATCTTGGGTCATTTTGGTTTATTTTACACTAGTATATCACTATTTTACTGCAGCAAATTTTCGTACTAAATTTTCAGCAAACATGTAACACCCCATATTTTTAGTAACATTATTTAGGATATTTAAATAGTTAAATTAATTAAAATAATGTGTTTATTAATGGATTGAGATTTGTGGTTAAATTAAGGGGTATCTATGCTATATAAATTAATAGATAAATGAAGTAAAATAGACTTAAGCGTTAGGAATTAAGGGAGGGGAAAATAAGAAAATAAGTAAACTTATACCCTAAACCCTTAGGAAAATGGATACACGTTCATTTCATTTTTCTCAAGAAAAAACGTTCTAAGCCGGCTACCATTAGCACTCTCAAGAAAAGATAAATCTAGTATTTTCAAGAGGAAAATCAAATCAACTTAATCAAGATCAAATCTCACATTCTAATCATAAAGCTAAGGCGAGACATCTTAAGTTTCCAAAATGATTTTGGTTTTAAGATGAAAGCCAAATTTATCTTGGATGATTTAGCCATGATTTTGAGGAGCAAAATATTTATATATACATGTTGATGATTTATGTAAAAGTCATTTTTAATGACATTCAAGTGCCTTACGATTTTAGATATAGACCAAAAATATTATTTTAGAGATGGGTTTTAAATTTTCATAATTTTATGAATTAATGTGGATATGATGTTAATTTTCTAGTGATGAAAATGATATATTGGGTTACAAATAATTTACAAGTAAATTATAATTAATTTGGATTTGAAATTTTTATATGTTGGAAAACATAATAAAATGGATTTTCTAGAATTGTAGAATTTTCCTAAGTATTTTGATGGATATATAAAATTATTTAATGTATGGAACTTAAATGTTTTATATATTTAATTAAGGAGAAAGGGTGTTTTGCAAATGACTTAAATTAATTAATTTTGAAATTATAGCAGTACTTTTAGAAGAAGAAAAATTAGCACCAATAGTAGTTTGAAAAACAAGGTAGGCCGGTTAAAAAGTTTATTTAAAATGGTTTAAACTTAGAAATTCATGTTAAAAGCTTTTTTTCCTCTTTTGGTTTTCCCTTGGTAGCGTTCGACTAAGACCCTCCGCCTCCTTCCACAAACCAATGCGCACAGTATCAACCTCTCGGTACACAATGAATTGGAGAAAGGCGGATGGTAAGAATCGAAACCAAGAGTTCCGAAAGGGTCAAAGCGCCTTTTTGTTTTAGATGAGAAAATTCCTGCTTGCTTTCGACCAAGTAGCTTTCGACTTGGTTAGCTTCCGACTAGGTCAATTAATTCAAAGAGAGGTTTTAATGTTGCGCCATTATTCTAAGTAATAACGTTTGACTTAGTTCCTACGACTAAGTCAATGGTTTTATAGGCTGGTTTTGAAATAGTTTCACCTTTGTTTTTAAATAATAGCTTTCGATTATGTCGAAGCCTTTACTGCCCCCTTCTATCTTGCGAAACAGAGCTTTCGAAGGGTGTTGTTTTGTTTTATAAATAAAAGCCTAGCTGCTTCTCCAATGCTTTTGGAGGGATGGTTTCAACAACATCACTTCTTCACTTAAGAATAGGTTTTGAAAGGAAGGCTTTCAACTTAGATGTCTTAAATGACCCTTTTTATTCTGACTAAAGTATAACCCATAGGTTTCGAAACAGTTGGTTTAAATTGTTACGAAAGGTGTTTTTCCACATGTTTTAAACTGAACCCAAGTGCTTTCGAAAGGTTTGAGTTTCTAAAGGTTTGATGCTTTCGAAAGGTATTTAAAATGATTCCAAAGGGATAGTTTCCCAAAGGGTTTCAAAGGAGTCGAAAGGTATTGTTTTTCTAATGGTTTGGAAAGGGTTAAAATGGAAGGTTTTCCAAGGTTTTCTAAATGCAATCTTTTAAAGTGTTTTAAGATATGTTCTCTAAGGTTTTAATTCTTTCGAATGCCCTAGATAAATGAAGGGTTTTACATGGTTTTGAAAGGGGTACTTTCAATAGGGTCGAAAGTGGTGCTTTCAAACATTTAAAAGTTTTCATCAACAAAAGATTTGAGTAAAGTATATATAGCATGGCAAGATGATTTTAAGTAAAGCATAGCGTATTATATTTTCCTTGTACGAGTTTGATTTAAAATGTTTTAAATAAATTTGAGAAAGGGTTTTCAAGGAAAATTTTGGGAAGATATCCCTAACTAAAAATGACTCAGATATTAGAATACCAAATAGGAGTGGTATAAGGTCGCGTCCTACGCATTAGCTATTGGCTCCAGCTAACTTAGTCCAAAATTCTAGTGTATAGGGCTTTGTCACAGGTAAGAGTAAAATTATGGTTACATAAAAAAGGGAATATATATTGGTATACAGATAGGTTATTGGTGAGCCGACAAAACCATCAAGATCAGCTGACCCTAGAAGATGTTAAGTTAGGTACAGACCATACAGAAGAGAAGTATTTAACATATAGTTAAAGGTAGCTCGTCCAAAAGAGGAGTGTCTAATAGATGTTAGATTATTTTGTTTATATTGTCTGGTAGGCGAGGGTCAACCAAAGGTTAACAGTCAGCCAAACAAAAGTAAAGTGTTTGAAAAGATAGTTTTTTTATTACCTGATGTTTATATTTATATAATGATGCTTTACAATATTTAATCAGTTGTGGTTACAGGAAAAGATTTGCAAAACTTATGTTCTAAAAGATTGTTAGTGAGGGGAAACCCATTCTGCTAAGTGGCGTGGTCTCACTTAACATTTAATCAGATGTTATTCACACCAGGCTTTATGTCTGACTCGAATTTTATGTTTTCTCCCTTAAACTCTCGGATGCTCAAAATTGATTTGAGTAGGCCGAGGGTTGAGGTTTTTCTGGTTTTTAGTAGGAAGACGAATAAAGCTACTAGAGATAAGCAGGAGGCTAATGGATAGTTACTTTGGAATTATAGTTCTTTGTTTTGTGTTTATTTCCACGGTGTATGTATTAAGTCAATTATGACTATATCACTCTGATCATCCAATGGGGCATCTTCATACGTCGCTCTTGGCGTATTTTGTATTAAGTATATTTTATCATTTCTTGGGAAACATTTTGGGATTATGTAATATGAATATGGAACATGTGTTCTGAAATGTAATGGAAAAAAATTATTATTTTGAAATCTGCAATTTATTTCATATTCAAGTGCTTCTAATATTATAGATACCATTAACATAGCTGTATTTAGTCGCCAGAAGTTAATACTATAGATGACTACAGCATTTGTAGCACTTAGCTTTGGGCCTCTGGATAGGGAATGTTGCAACTTGGTATCAGAGCATAGGTTTATGGAATACTAATTAAAAATGATTTTAGAAAACATAAACCTAGCAACTAGAGTTAAGATTAGGGTATGGGAATAACGCTGTAGTAACATACTTGTATATGCTATATATAAGTACACACTTTATCTTTAGACTCCAATCTTTGTTAGGCTATTCTTCTGTATCCCACGAGGATTAAATACAGATTTAAAGGAAGAAGAGGCAAAGTTAATCTAGGAGGAGACAACACCACCACAAATGGAAATGCTTAACCGAATGTTAGAAGAACTCAAAGTCAGGCTAAGGCTAAAAATTTTAGTGCTGGGGTCCCATAAGTGGACATGGGAGCCATGTATCAGTTTTTCGTAAATAAGATGCATGCTTGAATCGCTGCTGGGGTTGTTGGAGGAAATGTCGCTAGAGGAGGAGTTCAGGAAGCTCTAACGGTAACCATTATGCCAACTTGAGTAAAGATTTTGCTAGGCTTGGAGGAAAGCCTCTTATTGGGATTAAGGATGCTATCGTGGCGTAAAACTAGTTGCTACACTATGAAAGAATTTTTGCCGACTTAGGGCTCAATGACGAGCAAAAATGGAGACCTGCTTCAAGATAGCTTCAAGGAGCTGCTTTGTTTTGGCGGAATACCGTGATTGCTGATGTGGATGAAAAGACTATGACATAGGCAGAGTTTAGGAGGAGGCTTCAAGAAATGTTCATGTCAGTAATGGCAAGTCTATATTGGTTAGTAATTTTGCTGAGCTGGAACAAAAGGAGATGTCTGTTCTAGAATATGCTGGTAGATTCGAAGAGTTAGCCCGGTATGGGTTTGCTACTGTTGACACAGTTTTGAAGAGGAATGAAAATTTTACTAAAGGTTTGAAGCCGTATTTGACAAGGGCCAATTTACCACACATTAGAGATCCATGTGATGTGGTAGTGGAAATGCCGTTGAGACACGAGGAGATTTTAGCTTGTTTGGTGAAGAAGAAGGAAAAGGAAGTCCAGGTTGGACAGGGCCAAAAGATAATGTTTTTCTACAAGAAGAATGCTCAGAAGAGAGAAGTAGCGAAGAAGGAAAAGTCTGAAGTAGTCTGTTACAAGTGCGACAAGAAAGGACACTATGCCCATGAGTGTCATACCGGAAAGGGAAAAAGGAAAGGAGGCGATTGGAAAGAAGAACATCAAGTGCTTTAATTGTGATCAGATCAGCCACTACAAGAATCAATGTAAGGAGCCTAATTAGAGTCTGCTGCTTTGAGGCCAACAATGCAGGAAAAGTGAAAGGCTGTGTTAGGAGGTTCGCTTCAGATTCATGGTATATCTGTTAGTGTTGTGTTTGATACTGATGCATCACATTCTTTTATATCTCTATGCTTGGTAGATAAACTTAACCTAGAACATGCATATTTAGTTACTTCCTAAAGCGTTGCAAATCCGATAGGAGGGTATATGACAGTTGGGATGAAGTGTGACTACTTAAAGTTGATTTGCTAGGTTACAACATTGTTTGCAGTTTGCATGTATTTGACTTTGTTGTGTTTGAAATTATATTGGGTTTGGATTGGTTAGGTAAGCATGATGCTAGGATATTTTTCCACAATTGGAAAATATCACTTAGATACCCTAATTGTATTGATCAGATAGTTTATACCGTAGAAAATCTTAGATGCAAAGTGAATGCTTTATTAGGTGTTGTGGAGCTGGAAGATGAGTTGAATCGTGTTTTCGTAGTTAGAGAATTCGTGGATGTGTTTGAACCTATAGTTGGATTGCCACCAAAACGAACCTTTGAATTTCGGATTGACTTATTTCTTGGAGCAGAACCGGTGAGTAGGTCGCCTGGAAGTATGACCCCTTCAGAGATGAGGGAGTTGAAAGTGCAGTTGGTGGATTTAGAAGGTAAGAGTTTTATTAGGCCGAGTAGTTCGCTTTGGGGAGCATCCGCAGTACTTGCTAAGAAGACGGGCAGATCGTTAAGGCTATGTATCGATATTGTAAGTTGAATGAGAAGATGATAAAGAATCGATATCCATTGCCGAGAATTTTCGATTTGTTTAATAGATAGAGTGGGGCTAGGATATTCTCTCAGTTGGATTTGTCTATAGTATTTCATCAGCTCAGCATGGCAGAAGATAATATACCTTGATGGCATTTAGAAACCGGTATAGGTTCTATGAATGTTTATTTATGTCGTTCGGACTGACTAGCGTGCCGGCTTTCTTTGTGGATTTGATGAACCGAATTTTCTGAGAGCATTTGGATACATTCGTGTTGGTTTTTATAAATGATACTCTGATATACTCTAAGGATGAGAAGGAGCATGAAGTTCATCTTAGATTTGTGCTTGAGACACCGAGGCAGCATCAGCTAAAGGCAGAGTTTTCGAAGTGCCATTTTTGAAAAAATGAATTTAAGTTTCTTGGTCACATGGTTACGGAGAAAGGATTGCCAATCAATCCATAAAAAATCGAAGCCGTCAATGGAAGAGACCAGAAATGATAACTAAGATAAGAAGTTTTCTTAGGTTGGCTAGGTATCATCGAAGGTTTATAAAGGATTTCTCGTGGATAGCAGCGCCGTTGACTAAGCTAACGCGAAAGGATGCATTTTTTATGTGGACCGATAAATGTGAGGAAGTATTCCAGAGCTTGTAACACTTATTGACCCATGAACCGGTGTTGGTGGTTGTAGAGAGGAATCAAGATTTAGTTGTTTATACTGATGCATGTGGAACGTGATTGGGAGATATACTAATATAGAGGGTTAAAGTGATTGCATATGCATCTCAACAGCTTTGACCGCATGAGGTTAGATGTCTAATGCATGACATGGAGTTAGCTGCAATTATTTTTGCTTTGAAGATATGGAGGCATTATATTTTGGGAGAAAGTTTCGAGCTTTATACAGATCATAAGTCGTTGAATTACTTGTTCTCTCAGAAGGAGCTGAACATTAGACAACTGAGGTGGTTAGAGTTTTTAGCTGCTTATGATTTCAAAATAGAGTACACACCAGGGAAAGGAAATAAGGTTGCAGATGCGCTTAGTAGGAAGCATCGGAACACAGTGTTAGATATGGTAGCAGAATGGAAATACTTGGAAGCCTTGACAGCTTGTAAAGTACAGTGGAGATTCAAGGCTGAGTCTAGAGGAGGATATGCTATATTGTCTTGTTTAGAAGTTTGACCTGTATTGATTGAGAAGATTGCTTCCAAATAGGAAGAGGATCCAGTGTTAGCTGAAAGGATTAGGAATTTAAGGGAAGGAATGGAGAGCGGTGACTTGAAGGATTTCCGCCTTGACCAAAGTGGATGATTAAGAAAGAAGGCTAGTTTATGTGTTTAAAATGTGGGAGACATAAGGAAAGAAGTTTTAGAGGAATGCCATCGTTCGAAGTTCACTATTCATCCAGGAGGAACGAAGATGTATCAAGATATGAAGACAAGTTTCTTCTGGGAAGGCTGAAGAGGGATGTTGGCTTATGGGTGAAACAGTGCTTGAACTGTCAACAGGTAAAAGCCGAACATCAAAAGCCAAGTGTGCTGCTTCAGCCTTTGGATATTCTGGTGTGAAAGTGGGATTCTATTTCTATGGATTTTATAGACGAGTTGTCAAGATCTAATAGAGGGAATGAAAGTATATGGGTCAAAGTGGTAAGATTGACCAAGAGTGTCCATTTCATTTTAGTTAAGTCAACTAGGACGACACCTATTTTGGTGAAGTTGTTCATGAATAATGTGGTTAAACAACACAGAATTCCTAGTATTATTGTTAGCAATAGAGATTCTTTATTTACTAGTGAGTTCTGGAAGAGTCTATGGGAAAGTTTAGGGACCAAGCTTAAGTTGAGTATCGACTTCCATCTGCAGACTGATTGGCAAATGGAAAGAGTTAACAAGATCTTGGAGGACTAGTTACGAACTTGTTATTGGACTTCGGAGGATCATGGGAAGACTACCTACACTTAGTCGATTTTTCATGTAACAATAGTTATCAGACTAGTATAGGGATGGCAGCATTTGAGGCTTTGTATGGAAACCATGCAAATCCCCTGCATTGGTTAGAGACTGGAGATATATTAGTCCTTGGTCCTGATTTGGTAAAAGAAGCAGCGGAAAAGATTGAGATGATAAGGGCGATAATGAAGGAAACTCAGCCTAGGCAGAAAAGCTATGCAGATAGAAGACGAAAAGACTTAGAGTTCTCTGTTGGAGATCATGTTTTCGTCAAAGTATTGCCGATGAAAGGTGTTATCAGGTTTGGGAAGACGAGGAAGTTAGCACCGAGGTTCATAGGACCATTTCGTATTTTAGAGAGAATCGGTAAACTCACGTATAAGTAGAGTTGCCGAGTAGTTTTACAGGAGTCCACGATGTTTTCCATGTATCTCATCTGAGGAAATGTGTTAGGGATCCAGATACTATTATAGCACCAACTATGTTAGAAGATTTAGTAGTGGAACCAGACATGACTATTGTGACGCTCCACCTCTATACCCACGTTAGCAAAGAGTATTGTATAGATAATACCGTCTGCTAACACGGAGAATAAGGCTGGATAGGAGCGACCATGTGTAATCTTACCTTAACTATTCACTAAACACGTCGAAAAGTAGAATCACAAACAGTTCGACGTATTCAATAAATATTTAAGGCAAGACTACAATGGCTATAGGATCTATCAGAACAGAATATAACAACTCAAATGCAATCTACATCATAGAACAGTAAACCATCATATACACATATATAGATACATAACAGAGTATACAAAATAATACATGTCAAGTGGTATAGCAAACCACAATATACAGACGAGTTCCAGATGAATACATATCAGAGTTATAACAGAAAGGACTACACAAAAAGCTAAGACAAAAAGGAGTCAGCGGAATAGTCCATGCGGAAGCAAAAGAGGCTAAGTCCAAAAGCACCTAACCTGAAACATCTCGGTCTGACCCGAGTATAAAATACACGGGTCAATCTAGCTAAACAAATCAGTTAGATAAACTGAACGATAATGAACCTGCAAGGTCATATAGTATAACAAATATCTCTAAGGGAGATAACACAATCATCTAACATAAGATGAACATAACAAAACAAGCCTCATATCTTCGGCATCATAGATAATCAAGGATAAGAATATACCAAGGCAAGCCATAAGGCAAATAACAAACACCAATTGCAACAAATCCAATATCTCATGAGCGGTGGTGAAGAAACCACTCCAATATCTCTCGACCGGTGGTGAAGAAACCACTCCAATATCTCTCGAGCGGTGGTGAAGAAACCATTCCAATATCTCTTGAGCGGTGGTGAAGAAACCACTCCAATATCTCATGAGCGATGGTGAAGAAACCACTCCAATATCTCATGAGCGGTGGTGAAGAAACCACTCCAATATCTCTTGAGTCAGGGCAAAGGACCAACTCCAAAAACGATATTAAAGGCAACAAACCCAATATCACCCATGCGGTTCATAACGACCAACATAGAAAGCGATACTATAGGGCGACAAGCCGTAGTGGTGAGACCCAGTACTGGACACCACTAACTGGCGGAATGTGTCACAACTCTCGAAAAGGAATCCGAAAAGTGTTAACGTATATCCCATAACCACTCGTTCGCACTAAACGGTTTACTATCCGTTAGTTACTTTCACACTCAAAGCAGTACAAAGTTTATCTCATATCATCGATAAACTAAACCCGAAGGTCAAAACGATCAATTGAATAGGTCGGGGATTAATCGGAAAGATAAACGCATGGATTCATGGTCCGTGTTTTACCTAACCATTTAATCTTCCTTCCACTTCGCTCGAAGTGCGAAATCGTGTGTGTGCATTATAAATAGAATTTATGAATTGGAGACGGAAGCTTTTAATACGATTTAGAGGGATTATTTATAAAAACCCGTGGATGAAGTCAAGAGTAAGTTATCAAAATCAAAGATGCAATAACAAACACTAAAAACCAACTTGAATCGATAAAATCCAGATAATCAATCAAATATGCAAAATAGGCAAAACAGGCAAAACAGAGCAGGTCGGTCGACCGGACTGCAGGGCTCGGTCGGCCGGCCAGATGCAGAAACCCAATTATGGCTCGGGGCAGCAGGTCGGTCGACCGGAGCCTGCGCTCGGTCGGCCGAACCTGATGAATTTGTAATTCCTGCCTTATTTCAATGAAATGCAAATTCTTTCTAAATCCAAAGCAATGGCACATGCATACTTATTAGGAATTCATACCAACACCCATGAAATCAAGAGAAGTAGATGTGAGTTCAAAACTCACCTTTTACACAAAACAAAGAAGATGAAGAAGCACCAATGCAAGGAATCAACTAACTACACTCCACTTCAACACTACAAGCTTCAATCTAGAATCAAAGCAAGTATTTCCTAAGTTAGGGTTAGGAAATTACTGAAATTGAAGAGGAGAAGAGATGGAGAAGATGGAGATGGAGCTTACCTATTGTTTCTCTTTGATTTTGAAGCAAGAATATGAGCTAGCAAGAAGAACTAGGTTTGCAATTTCTATTTCCCTTTCCCTTCCACCATTATCAGTTTTTAGCTTAAGTTTAAGAAATGAATAAGTGAATGAGAGGAGAGAAGGGCTGAGTTGAGGTTAATAGAATAGTTTGGGTGAAACCTAAGCCCAAAGCCCAATAGAAAAGGTCAAAATTTCACTTACTCCAAACATATCAAAGATTATACTCAAAAAGATCGCAAACGCCATTTTGGAACCAATGGAGGTGGTCTTGAGTCACAATTCGATTGTTTGTAGAAAGTAGCTTTTCGGACCATAATCCGACAAACGACGTTATATTTAAATAAAATATTTAAATATACGACCGATAAATATGCGGGTTGTTACAGACTCCCCTCCTTAAAGAAAATGCGTCCTCGCAATTCTTAAGAAGAAAATAAAGAGTATCAACCAAAACATATCAACATATAAGAATAACAGAATAAGAAGTTCACCCTAAAGTGCACGAAAAGATAAGCCTGAACTTGCTTGCTCAAAGAATTCTATGGATTCCTAAGCTCAAAATAATTCGGAACACTGACGTGGCACAACAATACGTCAAATGATTCAGAGCTCAACAAAAGAAGTGCAACAAAACGTCTGATGAACTTGGTAAAAAGATCATTCCATTCGGACATCAACAAAGAAACAATCACTTGTTGCTTACAACTAAATGCATTGGCAACACGATTCCCCTTTTCGGGAATAAAAGAATATCAAGATCATAAGATGCAAGGAACTCGAGCCAACACTAAGTTCCTTATGAGAAATTAAACATTCAAAAATTATGATTGGTGAGGAGAACAAAATTCCTTTCCCAAAAATAATGATGCCAAATATAAAGAGCGAAAACAATAGCCGTGAGCACTAGATCATGAGTGGCATACCTAGTCTCTATCGGCTTTAATGATTTAGAAGCACAAGTGATAGCACGTTTTCTTTTGCAAGAGAACGACATTCAAACCGACACGACTAGTATTGGTAAAAAGATAAAATCTTGGTTCCCTTCGGGAATCCCAAGATAAGAGTATCGGAAAAGAGTCCTTTCAAATAATCTACTTTCTTAAAAGCTAAACTTTCAAATAAAATTCTTTACCAAAAAGCTAAAGCTTCAAAATTTCAATTATCTTCATGAAATTATATTTCAAGAAAAATTTCTTATTTCAAATCAATTTATTGTGTCAAATTGTCTCATCAAAGCGTTTAGGAAATTCCTATCGATAACGTTGATCAAGCGCATCGACCAGAATTCTTAAAGCACTCAATGGGCAATACAATCACAAAACCATCTTTTATAAGATAAACATGTTTCTAAAAACTTTTAAAAATTCACTTTGTTCGTTTAAGAACAAAATCCCATTTATACTTATAAATAACTCTTATGAAAAAGATTTGCAAAAATTTTAAATTGCTAATTTCCATCCAAAACCAATAAATACCAAAATGGAATCATCGAGATATTCACAGAATACTCGATTCAACAAATGGATGAAATGAGCTAGACAACTGAATGACATAACAAATCATTCATAAGAATCACAACGAGTGCGGAATGTAGTAAGTGGAGTGCTAACCTCCGCAACTCATAGCCAAATCAAAACCGATGGCAAGGTCGAGCTGAAAAGACCTTAATACCACTCAAAGGATTGCTTAGGTGATAATCCTAAGACAAGACTAACAATACCAGAAAATTCTCAAACTACAAGAATGAGAGAATCAACACTCTCCTCATCATGAGGGCTTAAAGAATAAAATGATGCCATCAAATTGGAATCGAAATCACAAAGAAAAAATAGAAACTTTCCGAAATAGATGGAGACATACCTTATCCCCAAGAAGGGCCTCCAGAAGCACCTGTTACATTTAACTTGCCAGCTGGAGAATTATTTGGAGCAATGGGACAAGTGGAACTACGATGACCTTCCTTCTTGCAATAGCGGCAGAAGAGAGGCTTAGGACAAGCTCGAATTATATGATCAGGAGAACCACAATTGAAACACTTCCGAATGGAAGGCGTTCCATCAGGCTGAGACTGAGAATCAGATTCAACGGGCTTTTTCTTCTTGGAAGGGAAAAATTCCCGCTCATCCAAGGGAGACTGCTTTTTGTTGGGGTTCTTACGAACCTCAACCTCATTACCACTATCACACTCCTTCTCGACGGTTTCAAGATGAAGTGCAGAATCTACCAACTCCTCAAAAGAAAGCTTAAGCTGGAGCAACAAAGACTTCTTAAGATATTTCTTAAGGCCAGAGACAAACTTCAGATTCTTCTTATAAGAAGTGCTAATGAATTCGAGACCATACTTAGATAAAGCTTCGAACGATGCAACATACTTAGAAACAGAAGATTTCCCGTGCTTCAACTCAAGGAAGCGCCGGGCCAACAAAGCTTTCTCAGATTCAGGAACGAACTTAAGTTCGAACCGTTCCCGAAACCGAGTCCAAGAAAGAGCAGACTCATCAATTTCGGCTACAAGAAGCTCGTACCAATCAAGGGCACGCTCTTGCAATAAGCTAGAAGTTACAAGAACTCTATCATGGTCAGAAATATCCATTCTAGAGAAGATACGCTCGCACGTGCGAACCCAAGCTTGGACTTCAAGAACAGACTCGGAGCCCTTAAACGGCTTTCCTCCAAGATGAACAAAATCACTTCACAGGCGTGCAAAGGTAGACTTGCGAGGTGGAGATACCCGAGTAGGAGCTGGAGGCTGAATGCTCCTAAACAATTCCATAAACTGATCGGCAGACATATAAACACCATCCGGATGTGAGCCACCGGATTGCCCAACACCCGAACGTCGTCCCCTGCCTCTTCCAGCCATACGATGAAGGTAAGATAAGAACAAGATTATTCACAAGGTAGATGATTCAAGATGGAATACTACGGAATAAAATGCATTCCTAGACGTATTCCCGAACTCTATCTAACCTTGATGGGATAAAGAGACACAATGATTCAAAGATTCGTATCACTTGTACACTTTGATGTACCATAATATGTGCATCTATTCTGGGTTTATCATATTTTGCTCTGAACTCAGCTCTGATACCACGCTGTGACGCCCCACCTCTATACCCACGTTAGCAAAGAGTATTGTATAGATAATACCATCTGCTAACACGGAGAATAAGGCTGGATAGGAGCGACCATGTGTAATCTTACCTTAACTATTCACTAAACACGTCGAAAAGTAGAATCACAAACAGTTCGACGTATTCAATAAATATTTAAGGCAAGACTACAATGGCTATAGGATCTATCAGAACAGAATATAACAACTCAAATGCAATCTACATCACAGAACAGTAAACCATCATATACACATATATAGATACATAATAGAGTATACAAAATAATACATGTCAAGTGGTATAGCAAACCACAATATACAGACGAGTTCCAGATGAATACATATCAGAGTTATAACAGAAAGGACTACACAAAAAGCTAAGACAAAAAGGAGTCAGCAGAATAGTCCATGCGGAAGCAAAAGAGGCTAATTCCAAAAGCACCGAACCTGAAACATCTCGGTCTGACCCGAGTATAAAATACACGGGTCATTCTAGCTAAACAAATCAGTTAGATAAACTGAACGATAATAAACCTGCAAGGTCATATAGTATAACAAATATCTCTAAGGGAGATAACACAATCATCTAACATAAGATGAACATAACAAAACAAGCCTCATATCTTCGGCATCATAGATAACCAAGGATAAGAATATCCCAAGGCAAGCCATAAGGCAAATAACAAACACCAATTGCAACAAATCCAATATCTCATGAGCGGTGGTGAAGAAACCACTCCAATATCTCTCGAGCGGTGGTGAAGAAACCACTCCAATATCTCATGAGCGGTGGTGAAGAAACCACTCCAATATCTCTTGAGTCAGGGCAAAGGACCAACTCCAAAAGCGATATTAAAGGCAACAAACCCAATATCACCCTTGCGGCTCATAACGACCAACATAGAAAGCGATACTATAGGGCGACAAGCCGTAGTGGTGAGACCCAGTACTGGACACCACTAACTGGCGGAATGTGTCACAACTCTTGAAAAGGAATCCGAAAAGTGTTAACGTATGTCCCATAACCACTCGTTCGCACTAAACGGTTTACTATCCGTCAGTTACTTTCACACTCAAAGAAGTACAAAGTTTATCTCATATCATCGATAAACTAAACCCGAAGGTCAAAACGATCAATTGAATAGGTCGGGGATTAATCGGAAAGATAAACGCACGGATTCATGGTCCGTGTTTTACCTAACCATTTAATCTTCCTTCCACTTCGCTCGAAGTGCGAAATCGTGTGTGTGCATTATAAATAGAATTTATGAATTGGAGACGGAAGCTTTTAATACGATTTAGAGGGATTATTTATAAAAACCCGTGGATGAAGTCAAGAGTAAGTTATCAAAATCAAAGATGCAATAACAAACACTAAAAACCAACTTGAATCGATAAAATTCAGATAATCAATCAAATATGCAAAATAGGCAAAACAGGAAAAACAGAGCAGGTCGGTCGATCGGACTGCAGGGCTCGGTCGGCCGGCTAGATGCAGAAACCCAATTATGGCTCGGGGCAGCAGGTCGGTCGACCGGAGCCTGCGCTCGGTCGGCCGAACCTGATGAATTTGTAATTCCTGCCTTATTTCAATGAAATGCGAATTCTTTCTAAATCCAAAGCAATGGCACATGCATACTTGTTAGGAATTCATACCAACACCCATGAAATCAAGAGAAGTAGATGTGAGTTCAAAACTCACCTTTTACACAAAAAACAAAGAAGATGAAGAAGCACCAATGCAAGGAATCAACCAACTACACTCCACTTCAACACTACAAGCTTCAATCTAGAATCAAAGAAAGTATTTCCTAAGTTAGGGTTAGGAAATTACTGAAATTGAAGAGGAGAAGAGATGGAGAAGATGGAGATGGAGCTTACCTATTGTTTCTCTTTGATTTTGAAGCAAGAATATGAGCTAGCAAGAAGAACTAGGGTTTGCAATTTCTATTTCCCTTTTCCTTCCACCATTATCAGTTTTTAGGTTAAGTTTAAGAAATGAATAAGTGAATGAGAGAAGAGAAGGGCTGAGTTGAGGTTAATAGAACAGTTTGGGAGAAACCTAAGCCCAAAGCCCAATAGAAAAGGTCAAAATTTCACTTACTCCAAACATATCAAAGATTATACTCAAAAATATCGCAAACGCCATTTTGGAACCAATTGAGGTGGTCTTGAGTCCCAATTCGACCGTTTGTAGAAAGTAGCTTTTCGGACCATAATCCGACAAACGACATTATATTTAAATAAAATATTTAAATATACGACCGATAAATATGCGGGTTGTTACAACTATAGTTAGGAAGCCTATTCGAATTGTTGCGAATGATGAGAAGAAGTTGAGGAACAAGACAGACAGATTAGTGAAAGTCCAATCAATGGAGCGACGATGTTAGAGACTGTACTTGGGAAACCGAGAGCAGGATTAGAGATGCATATCCTGATTAGTTTGATGATATGTTTTACCTTTGACTGTTTGATGTGTTCCTTACCGTAATTTCGAGGACTAAATAATTTAAGGAGAGGAGATTGTAACTCACCATATTTTTAATAATATTATTTAGGATATTTAATTAGTTAAATTAAATAAAATAATGTGTTGATTAATGGATTGAGATTTATAGTAAAAATAAGAAGTAGCCGTGCCATATTAATTAATAGATAAATGAACTAAAATGGACTTAAGTGTTAGGGGCCAAAATAGGAAGATGATTAAACTTATAACAACCTAAACCCTTAAGAAATTAATGCACATTCATTTCATTTTTCTCAAGCAAAAACGTTCTAAGGCCAACCACCATTAGCAATCTCCAGAAAAGATAAAGCTAGGATTTTCAAGAGGAAAATCAAATCAACTTAATCAAGGTCAACCTCACATCCTAATCACAAAACTAAGTTGAATAATATCTACATCTCAAGTTTTCTAAATTATTTCGGTTTTAAGATGAAACCAGAATTTATCTTGCTTGATTTAGCCATGATTTTGAACAGCACAATGTTTATATATACATGTTGGTGATTTATGATTGTTCATATAGATTTTATGATATGTTTTGATATAAATACCTTATTTAATAACATCCAAATGCCTTGAAATTTTAGATATAACCAAAAATGCTACTTTAGAGATGGGTTTCAATTTTCATAATTTTCTAACTTAATGTGGATTTTATATTAATTTTCTAGTGAAGAAAATGCTTTATTGGGTTATAAATAATTTACGGGTAAATTGTAATTAGTTTGGGTCTAAAAATTTTATATGTTGGAAAACATATTAAAAAGAATTTTCTGGAATTTTGTAGAATTTTTCTAAGTATTTTGATGAATATATAAAATTATTTAAGGTAAGGGACTTAAATGTTTTATATGTTTAATTAAGGAGAAGGGGTATTTTGCAATGAATTAAATTAATTAATTCTAAAGTTATAGCAATACTTTTAGAAAAATGAAAATTAGCAACCAATAGGAGTTCGTAGAATAAGACAGGTTATTTAAAAAGTTTGCTTATAAATGTTCGAAATCAGAAATTCATGTTAAAAGCATGTTTTGCCTCTTTTGGGGTTGCCTAGGTAGCATTCGACTAAGACTCTCCGCCTCCTTCCACAAACCAGTGCACATAGTATCAACATTTTTGTACACGGTGAATTGGACAAAGTTGTAAGGTAAGAGTCGAGACTAAAGGGTTTCGAAAGGATCGAAGCGCCTTTTTGTTTTAAATGAGAAAAGCATCTACTTGCTTTCGACCAAGTAGCTTACGACTTAGTTGGCTTCCGACGAAGCCAATTGATTTAAAGAAAGGTTTTAAAGTTGCACCATTGTTGTAAGTAATAGCTTTTGTCTTAGTGCCTATGAATAATTCAATGGTTTTAAAGGCTGATTTCAATAGGTTCACCTTAGTTTTTAAATAATATCTTTCGACTATGTCGAAGCCTTTACTACCGCCTTCTACCTTTTGAAACAAAGCTTTCAAATGGGGTTGTTTTTTTTTGTAAAAAAAACCTTCCGCTTATCCAATGCCTTCGGAAGGGTGGTTTCAACACCATCACTTTTTCATTTAGGAATAGGTTTCGAAAGGAAGGCTTTCGACTTAGATGTTTTAAATGGCCCTTTTTATTCCGATTGAAGTATAAACCAAAGATTTCGAAAGAGTTGGTTTAAATGGTTTCAAAAGGTGTTATTCCACATGTTTTAAATTAAACCTAAGTTCTTTCTAAAGGTTTGAGTTACTAAAGGTTCGATGCTTTCGAAAGGTATTTAAAATCGTTTCGAAGGGGTGGTTCCCCAAAGGGTTTCGAAGGAGTCGAAAGGTAGTGTTTTTCTGATGGTTTCGAAAGGGTTGAAATGGAACGTTTTCCAAGGTTTTCTAAAGGTAATGGTTTGAAGTGTTTAAGATATGATGTCTAAGGTTTAATGCTTTCAAAAGGAAGGTTTTCAAAGGATTCAAAAGGGTTTTATAGAAGGTTTCGAAAGGATGGTTTTTGGCCTTTCGGCCTAGATATTTGAAGGGTTTTACATGGTTTCGAAAGGGGTACTTTTAAATGTTTAAAGATTTTCATCAACAAAAGGTTTGAGTAAAGCATAAAGTATTATATTTCCCTGTGTAAGTTTGATTTAAAAGGTTTTAAATCAATTTATGAAATGAATTTCTAGGAAAATTTAAGGAAGATATCCCAAAGTAAAAATGACTCAGATATTAGAATGCCAAATGGGACTGGTATATGGTCACACCTTGTACATTAGCTATTGACCCATGCTAATTTACTCCAAAATTCCAATGTATAGGGATGTGTCACAAGTAAGACTAAAAGTATGGTTACACACAGAAGGGAATATATATTTGTAAATAGATAGGTTACTGGTGAGCCCAGATAACCATTAGGATCAGGTGACCCTAGGAGATGTTAAGTTAGGACAGATTGTTCAGAATAGAAGTATTTAACAAATAGTAAAGGAAAGACCGTCTAGAAGAGAGTGTATAGCTAACAAATGTTAGATTATTTTGTTTATATTGTCCAGTAGGCCCGAGTCAGCCAAAAGTTAATAGTTAGCCAAACAAAACTAAAGTGTTTCAACAGATAGTTCTTTAATCACTTGATATGTATGTCTACATACTGATGCTTTATAGGATTTAACCAGTTATGATTGCAGGAAAAGATTTGCAAATGCTATGTTTCAAAAGAATGTTAGAGAGGGGAAACCCGTTCCGCTAAGCGGTATGGTCTCACTTAACATTAATAACCAAGTTGTATAATATTATTCACACCAGGCTTTATGTCTGACTCAAAGTTTATGCTTTTCCCCTTAAACTCTTGGGTGCTCAAAATTGATTTTAGTAGGTTGAGGTTTGAGGTTTTTTAGCTTTTTAGTAGGATGACTAATAAAGCTACCGGAGACGAGTAGGCGGTTAGTGGATAGCTTTTTAGGAGTTGCAGTTCTTTTTTCTGTGTTTATTTTTGCTATGTATGTATTAAGTCAATTATGACTATATGACTCTGATCAACCCAGGGGGCATATTCATATGTCTCTCTTGGCGTATTTTGTAATAGGTATATTTTATCATTGCCTGGTAAACGTTTTGAGATTAAGTAATATGAATATGGAACATATGTTTTGAAATGTAATGAAAAAAATTATTATTTTAAAATCTGTGATTTGTTTCATATTTAAGTTCTTCAGATATTATATATACCAATAACATAGCCGTATTTAGTCGTCGGAAGTTAATACTATAGATGGCTGCAGCATCTGTAGCGCTTAGCTTCAAGCCTCTAGATAGGGGATGTTAAAAAATAATAATACAACAATCGCCTAAGTTTTCAACCAATTTGCAAACCATTTAATCAACAAATTTATTCATTCAATCCAAACAACAAATAAAAATTATACATATGTATTAGAGATAGTAGGGTGAGCGTTCAGCTCACCTTTAGCTTCCTATAGCTTGTCATATCCCCTATTTAGCCTTAGTTTAATGACTAATTTTCTATCGGTTTAGAAAATAGCCGAAACTTTTTAATTAAAAATAACTGCAAGCGCATGGCGTACAATGTTAGTAAGTGGTGAGTACGGGTCAATCTGCAGGGAATTGTATTGATTTTGATATTTCTATTTAATCAAATTAACCAAGGAGATTAAAAGACAATTTAGAGATAAATCTACTCTCATGATCACATAATTCAACACAATATGAAATTATGATCTCTCTTTTGGTCATCAGTGAATATAGTTGATGTGTTTATCATAAGTGTGGCCAATTTATGCTATTAATTAGCCCAATGTAAACCATTAAACTATAACACAGCCACTAAACCACTTCTTAACTCTCATGAAAATTGCAACACAATTAAACATAAAATCTATTGCTATTGAATTAGTAACATAAACCATCAAAATTTTGATTCTAAATTCACTTCCATTACCGAAATCAATTAGTTAGATGATGATGTAAATTGTGTTTATTTGAGCAAGAATAGCATATATGTGATTAACATCATAGACTATCAAATTTATTAATAAAGTTACAACAACATGCAACTTTCCATTAAGCAAAAAATGAGAACATAAATGAGCAAATTATGCTGAATCTACATGATTAAGAGAGCTTCAATACCACTAAATTGAAGGGGCTTAGCTTCTTATATTTGTTATCATTTCAACAAATGTAGATTGCAGCATAAACATAAACAAGAGGAAAATGCAAGCAAATTAAGAAGAGAGCTAATTAAAATCAAATTAATCTACTTGCATAAATAAAAAGATCTACACTACTGGCATGAAAAGAAAGAGAGCATGTAAATAGAAAAGAGCATGAATTAACATGCACAAAAATAAATTACACAAAAAAGAAGGCTAAGAAGCCATGAAAAAGAAAAGAAATTTTTTTGTGCCTAAAATCAAACTAACTAAAGAGGAGGTTAAGAGATCATTACATGAAACATAAGGGGTATTATATATGTTTTGAAACCCTAATCATATTTTTGGAGACACCCGAAATACCCCTCAAGGAATTGTGGCCTACAAGTAATCATTACTTCTAATTAATACTCTATTAAATATGCATGTAATTTTAATCTCCACTAACATGTGCATTAGCTCCTAATGGTAAATCAAGGTAAGTGGGTAGGTGGGGTACTCTATGATGCATGAAACGAATTATTTCCATCTTCATTTGTTTCCTTCTCTTGTGCATGCATGAATACATGAAGACTTCTTCTATTTTCCATCCAATTTTCCTACAAATAAAATAATAACTAATTTATGCACAAAAATGATGATTTTATCCCTGTATGAAGAGGAATAAATGATGATTTGTAACTAATTGAAATTTTGGTTTAAACATGTTAAATTACCCTATATGATTATTTATTTAATTTAATTAGATTAAATATTGAAGTAAAAATATGCACATTTATGTGTACATCAAATACTCCTACACTTATCTTTTTATTTGTCCTGAATAAACTAAACTAAGACAAACCTGTTTGAGTAGGGAACACAATTGCATTGAGTGTATGAAATAAGCCGTTAAACCTCTAGGTGTCCCTAGTAGGGCGAGTGCTGTCTCATGAGGTTTTTCAGTGGATATTACCTACAAAAACCAAATGCGAAATGAAAATTTCTAAATGTAATATTTATTTACAAAGAGATGAATGCAAGCTTTTTGAAAATATTTACAAATGAAGAATTTGCTTTTAAATTAGCACGAATAATTTAAATATAATTTTTGGTCATTAACAAGAAAACTAAGTCCTTTTACTTGTCAAAATTTTCAACAAAAATTAAGTTATCATCACAAGTAAACTCTAGTTTGGCTAGTTGCTTCAATTGATAACATAGTGCAACTATGAAATAAATCATTAGTTGATTATCAAAAAAATTCAAAGTGGTATTTTCATTTCTTTTAAATAACAAGTCGAATCAAATAACGGAAAATAGTGCTTGGACTTCAACTGCTTACTCTCTCTTATTTGAAATTTTTATTGATATTAACAATATTTACATATACTAATTCAGAAAACCAAGGCCAGTTATATTACCCATGCACTGCCTTTCAGGCTTAAGTGAGGGGAATGTAGAGTGCGGCGAGTGAACACACAAGTGTTTATACCTATCGACTGTAGGCATTATTAATAAAAGAATTTCTATATACGTACACCTAACTTAGGTAAACTGAGGTCAGATATACCGATCATGCACTGCCTTTTGGGCTTATGTGAGAAGGGTACAGAGCATGATGAGTGTACACATGCGTGTGAACACATGACCCTAGGCGTTTCTTACTTTTATAAAAATCATTTTTTGTTATATATATATATATATATATATATATCTTTTTGCTATTCTTTTTCTTTTTTTTCTTTTTTTTAAGAGAGAGTTTTACAAAATCATCTTAGCACCATTAAACTTAGAAGATCAAAAATGTTATATCCCTTACTTTAAATTAACCACTTTTTTCAAACAATAATTTTCAATTAAGATCTACCTCATAATTATCACTCATGTATCTTCCTATATACTAGTTAAACAATCGTCACTTATTATCGAACTTTATTTTTATTTTTGTTAAGACAAATAAATTTTCAAAAATTTCAATTTAATAACTAAAATTTATACTTATCTTATAGTGTTTCTTTAAAAGTAAATCAATATGCTAAAAAGAACATTTGTTTTGGGGTTTAACTTTTTAATTTTTTTTTAATTTTGGCTTTTGGAAAGAAAATGCAAAAAAAAAAAAAATCAAAAATGAAGATGAGACTCCCCCCAAACTTGATTTTGACTATGTCCCTACAGTCAACCCAAGTGAAAGAAGAAAAATAAAATAAAAATGAAAATATGACCTGTGTTTACATGAAAATGAAAATATGAACACGACATTAAAAAATATATCATCAAAAGGTAAATGAATTGGTCTTCCAAAGACCAATTCATTTGTCTAATCAAGTGTGAGTGACACAGCTAAAGCATAGAAAACCATCATAAATGATTTCAAAGTTGAATGTTGATGTGGAAAATCAAATGTCATTTTATTAAAAATCATATTAGTTGTTTCATTATGGATGATTTTTTGGGTTGATAAAACAATTGGTTAAAGTTCAAGTTGAAATTCAAACTTATCATTGAAAATTTCTTCAGAATTATTGATTTCAAAATCAAAATGGTGATTTAAATCTTTCCCTTCGGAATTTAACAACTTATCTTCGAAAAGTCCAAAAAAATTGTGTTCAGTAAATTCGACTTCCTCTGTTGGATTATTCACAACTTCATTGAATATAACAAGTTCAAAATCGGAAAAAGGAAGATCGAAATTTAAATTTGGTTCCACACTCTCAAAAGCATTAAAATCCAATTCAACTACCGAATTTTCAACAACTTCATTAAGATTGTCATTTTCAATTTCAAAAGTTGTTATCTAAAAATCATAAATTTTAGTAAAGGTGGATTATTACAAGACACATCACACGTTGGGATTTGGTTTTGCTTCCCACGTTGTTTCATGTAAGTTTCAAAACATAAATCTATGTGATCTTTGTGACTTTCATCCATTTGCTCAACAAAATCAAATTAATTTTATTAATTTGAGGATTTTCGATTTGAAATTGTTGAGAGTAAAAAATTTCACCATCATTGAAACAACTCCCATTGCCAAAGTCATTTAAATAGTTATTTCTATTTTTGCTTTGATTTTTGAAATTCATTTTGGAGTTCGAAATTGAATTGACATGGTTATAAGAAAAATCATTTGAATTTTGAAGTGAATACATATTTTGATTATTTTGATAACTTTGACTTAAGTTACTGCACAAATATGAATTACACATATCATTTATCATTTAATTTTCTTGTGTAGAGAGTTCAAGTAAAGACGAAATTGTTTTAATGCTTTTTTCAAGAGTTGAAGGTTGCTTATCAATTTGAAAACATTGTGGTTCAAAATTCAAATTGTTTATACAATAGTTGTCACTAAAATATCCATAAGAATTTAGTGCGAAACTATATGGATTATATTGATTTCCATAACTATTATAAAATTCTTGTGAATATGGAAATTCAGACATTTTCAAAAATGTTTTTTTTTGTTTTTTTTGGATTTTTTATAAAGGAAAACTATTTAACGAATGGAATTTATTTTTCAATAGGGAAATTTGATTGTTTTTGTTTTTTGAAAAGACTATCATATATTTTTTGGATTTTTGTTTTTCTAAAAAAACAAACTTAATTTTTTTTGAATTTTTGATTTTGGTTGGAAAAATGAAAAAAAATCAAAGGAAAGAATTTAAAAACTAAGTTAAGGAATTTTTTTTAAAAAAGTGTTGGATTTTGATTGTTTTTTAAATAGCCTAAACTAATGCAACTAAATGAATGCAAGGGACTTAATTATAAATTTGCTATCCTTAATAGCTCCTAACCCAAAATTGTATAATCATGCTTTGTCTTAATTCAACAAAATAGTTCTCAGCCACGTAACGGATAGGATTTATCGGTGCATCACAAATCAGCATAGCAATGCAGCCGAAGTTTAAGTACCTTCAGAGAAATAATCGGTATGATATTTACGAATTACCATAATATTTATAACTAATTATTGCTCTACGGTAACGTAGACACCAAGAAAATTAATTGTTCAGAGAAGGCAACTTATCAAGGTACAAGTAAGCCCTATGCGAGCTCGTGACACCCTTAAGTTCGATGTCTAACCGTTATTATAAATCAAGTTCTAAGATGAAATGCAAAACTGAAATTAAACGTGTATTAACAATGCAACTATAAATGAAATTTGGCTTTGTTTTTTATTTGAATTTATTTTTAAATGCAAGAAACCAATAATACAAAGTAAATAAAAAACAAGTGATAAGTGCACGATACCAGAGCATGTAGAATTATTTGCAATTATTTTAAAAATAGTAATTTCTTTCTTTTATATAAGCAAGCAAGCAATTTATTTTTGAACATTCACTTCTGCCACCTACAACTTGAAAATTTGAACAAGAATTATATATATATATAAGCAATACCAAGGAAGAACTAAAACAAAATAAACAAAACAACTGAAGACAACATAGAACAAAAGAAAACAAAACAATCGAAACTTGTAGCATAATGGTCCTTTGAACCATAATTGTAGCCTTGTCCATGACTAGAGGTAGGAGTCATTGCTACAGAAGTTGCTTGCTTCCCTTTCTTATTGAAATTAGGCTTTAGCTTAATTGTCCATTTCTTATAATGTTGAAGTTCTGTTTGGCACCCACAACTTCAACATCACTTTCTTTATCCGCCTCTTCAAGTCGAAGAGCAATATCAACAAGTTGATCAAAAGAAACTTCTAATTTCAGAAGTAATGGCTTTTTGAGGTTCTTATTCAACTCATAAATTAACCTGTGATTTTTCTTCAATGGGGATTAATATACTCGACCCTATATTTAGAGAGAGATTCAAAAGATGCCACTTTATCCGTCACATAAGATTCACCTTGAACAAGTCAATAAAGCGCCAAGCCAAAGGTACTTTTTCAACTTCCGGCACAAACTTCAACTCGAACCTGTTCCGAAATTGCTCCCAACTAAGATCCGCTTCAATAATTTCCAAAATAAAAAGCTCATACCAATCTAATGCTCTCTCTTGGAGCTTACTAGAAGCCACTTGGACTCGATGGAGATCAACAAGATTCATATGAGAAAAGATGCGGTCGCATGATCCAAGCCAAGCTTGGAGTTCTATAACGCTTTCGAAACCCTTGAATGGCTTTCCATCCAAATTGGTATAATCACTGCACAAGCATGCAAACCCAGATTTAGGGTGAGTAGGCTTTGGAACGGGTCCAACAGCCTGAGCATTCTTTACAAGATCTAAAAGCTGCTGGGTAGACATGAATACTCCATCCTGAGGAGTAGCACCGGATTGACTGGCGCTAGAACGGGTAGGTCTAACCATTTCTCTTCTTTAAGAAAGAAAGAAAGAAGAGGCAAAAGGTTTTTCTCCAAATGAATATCAAACAATCATTATTGATAAAACAAAGCATCATAAATGAAAATAAGATAGAACAGGTCCAATGACTCAGATAAGTCCTAAGGCACGATTCCTAAGAAAGACTTAGGACAATGATCATTGCTAAATTATTCTATATTGTTCTGAAGTTTGGCTCTAATACCAAGCTGTGACGCCCCACCACTATACTCACACTAGACAAGGATACTACAGGTAATGCCATCGACTAGCACGTAGAATAAGGCTGTTGAGGAGCGACCATTTATGTAATTTCTTTGTGCGGGTACCGTTATGTCAAATAGTGTTACATGCATTTCTTTTCAAGGGGAAATCTGACACATCAATTACAAACTCAAAACTACTCACAATGGCTGTGTGATCCTCGGAAACAAATATAAAATAAACATAACATAAATCAGTGATAGAAATTCATATCACAAAGGTGGAAACATATATGAATATAATAAATAAAAGTGTACATCAAAGTAGTGGTCATGTAAGATCCACTACATCACAAAAGAATAGGTACAAGTGCTAGACAAAATAATATTTATACATCAAGGAGTCTATACCCCGAATGTATAAAACAAAAACTACTAAGCTAAGTAGTTAGCCAAAAGTCAGATGACAGTCCCTGATACGAAGTCAAGTATAAGCACCTAAAATACCTCGGTCCGACCCGAGTATTATTTAAGAAGGAAATAACAAACGGATTAGTCTAGCTATAAATATCATATAAAATGAGAAAGGATATGAGATATAATAAAACGAATGATAACAATAATGCCATAGTGTGACAGGTATACGTTAAATAACAACAAAAATCATACAATATCCCAAGAATCACAAAACACAAAAAAGAATGTCATATTCATTATTTTATACACTTAACCACAAATATTGATAAATCTTATCAATGCACATCATCAAAATTGGTG
The DNA here is from genome assembly GCA_030765085.1 of Allium cepa. Lineage (NCBI taxonomy): Eukaryota > Viridiplantae > Streptophyta > Magnoliopsida > Asparagales > Amaryllidaceae > Allium > Allium cepa. The sequence goes on from CM060934.1 coordinate 921,113,617, forward strand.
AAACATAAATTTTAGGAATCATCAATTAGAAATCCATAAATAAAAAGGGGGAGGCCTATCACAAACGGAAGCACGAAAACTCACCAACACGTGCATCACAAACGGGTCGCTATCCCATGGTCGCAAACCATAGAGCCGGTGCAACGACGTAGTACAATGACTGTAACGGCCCGCAAATCCGTACCCCTTGAGTCAACACTATTCTACAACAATCAACTCAAGTTGCACAGAAATACGAACCATTTGGTTAAAGAAGAAGAGGTAGAAGAAGAAAATAGAAATCAACATCAGAATCTAACCATCGCAGCGGAATAAAATATAATAGATATTAACATATCTTTAAACCAAAACAAATATATTTGTTCATATATTACATTATCAGAGTACATCAATCACAGCTCAATATCAATAACATATAACTGGATACACATCTACTCCATACAGCGGAATATATATAAAACAAGTACGGAAGTACATATCGTCATCCAGCTCATCTCCTGAGCTCCACAACATCATATCATGTATCATATAATACTCGGTCTGACCCGAGCATTACGCTTAAATAACACCGGAGTCAGTCTGGAATACCAGCGTGAGAAAATCACACTCAATTTATTATTAAAGTTCAAAAATCCTTTTGAAAACAAAAGCATCTCGTAAGACCACGCCACCAATAAACATATCGGGTTTTTACCTTACGATAGCTAAAACAATTTTTATAGAAATCCTCTGATATTATAATAGGGTCTATATACAAATACTTATAAAATAGCCGAAATTGTTACATTATTAAATTCCAGCTACTAGCCACAAAGTGGGTAATACAAACAAAACTCTTACAAGGCTCGTAGGGAGAATGGATTTCCAACTAATGGCTAGGCACTGGGGTACCATCTGTCACAGTACGAGGCCTAGATCACCGTACCGAGGAGTACGCTCGCTCCCCTGCAACACAAGACCGGGACTACCCCTTACTGGATAATCCTGAGTGAGATCACCCCGCGTCTGGGATCAGCAATCGCCCACTAAGCCGAAATAAAAAGGGACATCTAGACTGGGATGACCTCACCCTGATTGGGTGCTACCTGCCTAGCCTTGCTGCATAACCCCTGATTTTCAGTCATTCCCATTTGATGAGGCTTGAGGCTAAGAGTTACCTTTAGAATGCCCATCGTCCACCTGACGATGTTTCGCAAGCATTCATCCATACAAGTCCGTCCCGGGTACGAACGGAATCGAAGGCACTATTCCTACTACATCCATTTTGGAAATATCCTCAGGATTAGTAGCGACTAGCCCTTGCACTTCACTGCTCAAACTTCGATTCCACAATAGTTTTCCATGAAAACGAACAAACCGGATCGAAGTGGTTTTCGAGAAATTAATCTCGATCTTGGACTCTTCGAAACGATCAACGTATTTGGCCAATATTGATAGTCAATGATTTAACTATCAATTAATATTCACAAACAACCATCAACCAATAAGTAATTTCCCAAATTATTTATTAATCCCAAAAATATCTTCACAAGTTATATTTCCACTTTTCAAACCCTTTTTGAAAACAGTTTTCAAACTATCTTCCTTTCTCAGAATAAATTCCAAATACTTCTATTTCCACTGGAATCACCAAGTACAAGATTTTAGATTTTTAAAATAATTTCGAAACACTTTAATTGTAAAGTATGTTTAATATTTAATTTAGAATATTTTACTTTAGTACTTAATTTAAAATAATACTTTAGAAACAATTAAAAATAAGTTTACTTTATAAATATAACTAGATTTTCTTCTTTAAACAAAATACTAAATCATTCTTAAAATAATTATTACGATAATAGATTAACAAATTACTTACTTTAGAATTTACTTTAAAATATTTAAATTAAAACTGCTTCAATAATTGATTAAAAATATATACTATATGAATATTTGAAAATAAGGTTACTTTGTAAATATAAACTAGGTTTTCGCCTTTAAAATAGAATTACTAAGTCACTCTTTACAAATTATTGCTACGGTGATAGATTTGAATAAATATTTCCTTTAGAATTTAAACATTTAGAAGTAATAAATTTCCATGAACATACTTTGTAAAACAACATTAAAACCTTTATTTTATTTTAAAAACTTACTTCGAAAACGTACTTGGCTATCCAGAGAAATATACTTCTCTTCACAACCTTTAAAAATAAATCACTATTTATTTTTAAACAATTTTCTCATTCCTTTAATAAATTCCCACCTTGAATTTATTCTTCCAAATATCCAATTTCAAACACTTAAATCAATTTCCAAATTGATTTTCAATTTACTTCATTTAGTCAAAAATCCTTTAATTTCATATTTTATTCCTTAATTATGATTTAAAATACTTTTAATTGAAATACTAATTTAGATTTCTCAATTTACTGCTTATTCCTTTAAATAAATTTAAAACTTTAAGTTTTAAAATAATTCTTTATTCATTTAATTTTTATAACATAATTTTACAATTCATTAATTACTGTTTATTCAAACCCTTTTCTTTTCATACTTGAAGTTATTTATTAGTATTTAACATACTTACATTTCTCTTTCAATTCATTCTTAATTTATTCAATTTTTTTTAATTATCTCGTTTACAATTTACTTCCTTTATTTTCTTTCCAAAACCCAATTTATATATTTTTGGTAATTCATTATACCCAAATATATCCAATCAAACCACAACATTCAATATTCCAATATATTCATTATAGAATATCAAGTAATCACATTAGAGAATATTACATAATAAATGTTGAGGGATCCAGTTGGATCCCTCCAACCTGTTTCCCTGCATCCACAGATGTTAGCACAATATAATATGTCAATCCCAGAATATACCGCACTATAGCACATCAATCAATTTCAACCATTCAAACAATTATTTAAATTTAATCATTTAAATTTTAAATTTAAATTAATTGAGTGAGATTAACTCAACTTTCCTTTGCTATTTGCAATCCATTCCAAACTGGCTTGTTTCGTTGATTTTTAAAATCTTGTATAACGATTCACGGTTTATTATTATTTGAACCAATCAACAATCATTCACCATTTATTTATTTTATTTAGCCAATGATTAAACTTTAACCTTTGATTTAATTTAACCAAAGTAGTAAATTTGAACTAATTTTCCTTTCATAAATTACCTAAAATAATTAAGTAAATGTAACGACCCGAAATTTTCAAACCCGAAAATTCCAGATAGTTATGAAAAAGAAGAAAGAGATAGAAGAAGAACAGAAACATCAACAGCTCACATTCGCAGCGGATAAAATATTATAATAATAATAATAATAACAACGGTTTACAAAATAATACTATGTCTGTCGATTATATTTAATATACATCAGAGTTTCACATACATACAGTCACTGAATATATACAATCATCATGTCTCGGAATTAACAATAATATAATTACAACGGAAATATTCTAAACGATACTGCCATCCAGCTCGCCTCCTGGGCTCCAAAATGTCCTAACTTGGAAATCTGTAATACTCGGTCTGACTCGAGCATTACACCAAAGTAACACCTGGGTCAGGCTGGAAACCAGCGTGAGTAAACCCAACTAACATGGAAAATCCAAGCAAACAACTTATAGAAAACCCGGGCTAACTCATTTCAATTCACAAAGCCACAATATATTATAGACATCACTTATTTCACACATAAGTTTTCTAAATACCAAGATTTAGATCTAAAATAGTCCAATTCCTTTAAACCATTTCATTCCAACCTATATATTTCATATATCAATTTATAAAAATTCGAAGTGGTTTCGGGTATTTCTTGATACCCGACCCCAGTCTCTTCAAACCCAATGTCATCCATACCCAAGTTATTCAAATGAAATACAGAACATATCATATCAGATATATAACCTCATTCAAAACATCCCTTACCTTTCGATCATCCATATGCAAATTTGATCAGTTCCAAATTAATTCAATTGATTCTATTTGAATTTCAATCCTCAATCACTTAGATTTCTGTACTTGTTAATTTATTGATTTCAAATCAAATAAATTCAATCATCCCTTCAATATTCATCTTAAATAATCAACCTGGATTAATTATCCTTTAATTTCATTCAAGCAACAATCTTTAATTAACTTCACCATATTACCTATCCTTAACCAAAAGATAAGTAATCTTAATTACTTCATGAACAAATTAACTGTTTTAGTTACATTAATCCTTAATTACTTATATATTGACTTCTCATAAGTCACTCATTATTGATTATCAATCTTAATTAATCAATCTTAAATTACGTCATTGATTTTATACATTAACGATCTCCAATTATATTTTTATTGATCCTAATATAAATTAATTACATCAATTAAATCACAATATTAATCATTCTTGATCTATCTCAATCCCGTAATTAGCTATCCATTTATTTACTTCATTAAAATAAATCAAATTTCTCCTTAATTAATCGTCTAAATTACTCTCTTGATTAACTATACAAGGTAAGTATATTTTATTAATTCCATTAAATAAGTACTTATTAAATCACCCAATGATCATTCTAATTAATTTAAACTCAATTAATTATCCCAAATTATTAATGAATTTAATCAATTAATTACTCCTTTAAATTATCTACCTATTTAATGAATCACCGATCATCGAACCTTTATTAATTTTAAACTTAACTATTTTCTTATCAACGATTTAAGTTTAAAATCATTTAAAATCCAAATATCTCGAGTCAACTACAATTAACTCGAGAAACAACCAAATCTAAAATCACCAGATCATCAGTACACAATCAAACCATTCAATCATTCATTCAATTAATTAAATTTAATCATTTAGATCTAAATAAAAATCAATCAGAGTGAGGTTTACTCACATTTGCTTTCATTTTCTATCCTCCTCAAAATTGCCTTGGTTTCATCGATTTTTTTAACCTTGTATAAATAATTAGGTAGTTTATTAATATCTGAAATAATCGAACAAATCAATTTCTTTTTTAATAGATTAAATCAACTAACAATTTATTTTAAACTAAATAATCTTTCTCTTTAAAATCTTTTAATAACTAAAATAAATAAATCAGGTTAATCACCCTAGTACTTTATTTAAAATAACTAGTAAATTTTAAAATGTATATACGTACCTATTATTTCCCTTGAAACTACATGTACTAAAATTACCCTATATATATACAAATAAAATCTAACTTTTTTTATATAAACCATATAAAAAATTTTAAAATCCAATATATATATATATATTAAACTTTGCCAATATAAACTAATTTCCTGTTCATATACATCAATCTAATAAAATCCCTTCATTTCAATATTTCACCTATCTACAAATTTCTGTTTTACTACATATGCCTACATTTAATAAAATAAAATATCTTTCAACTTATATGTAGATGTATATTAAATCTTAAAATAGAATTGTGTTTGATACGTACTGTAAAAATATTATTTTGATTTCAGTAAATAGTAAAATATGCAGGAATATACCTCAATTCCAAACCCAGCCTCTCATGAATCTTATTTGAAATTTCTCGAATGCGACATCAAGTCGACAACTCCGCCTTCAATTCCCATCGCGAGCATCACCTTCGCATAAGCTCTTTCAGAAAACACGTCGCCACAGCCTCGCGCCACCGTGAACTCGAGCTCGAGCTCGGTCAACTGCCAGAAGGATCGACGATGATGCTAGCACGACCCCCGCTTGCGTTGCCGATCGAGAAATTTTTCGCGACCATGCCTTGAAACCTTAGAGTCGCGAGCCCTAGACCCAACATTCTCGAGTCGAACTTGATTGTGCCTCCTCGAACGCGGCTCAAAACAAGTCCACGCACGCGCGATTTCCCCCTTCAGCCATGATTTCATAATTCCTCTCCTTTTTTTGATTTGTACATGAATAAGATCCGAAGGCTACGGCCATTATATTTTTTTTATTTGCGTTTGATTTTGTTAACTGCTTCTTCATTTGAGGGAGACGGGGAATAGAAATATGTGGATGAGAGGCTTCTCGAGTACAAGTTAAAGAAAATATCTTTGACCCCTTTGATTTTAAGTTTTATTATATTATAAAATTTCAAAACGTCTCGTAAAATGCTAATAAGAATTTCGAACTCCTCTTAAGGAATGCCGCTTGACGATTATAAGGTTTTACCCACATTCCAAACACAATGGAACGTGTTTCGGAGGCTAATTCGATCGTATACACGAGTTACAGAAATAATCGATCAATTCTAAATTAAATCGATTAATTAGTTCTACGCGTTTCGAGCGCCAGGGTCAAACGACAACTCCGGTTGCTACGAAAATTGGAATCCGATAATAACTAACTATTACGGATCCAATGGAACTAGTTTCGTCGAATTCCGAGGCTGTGCCTCGGAAGGCTATTTTTAAATTCAATTTAAACGATATATTTTCAAAACTGAACATAACACCTTTAAATTAAATTTCAACCATTCTATTATCTTCAGTATCGTCATTATAAATTTTATAAGCCTTCATATTATTTTAAACAGGCTTAGAAATTTATGATTCAACAATTTACCCAATTTCTATTATTAATTTCAATATTCAAACTATATAATTCAATGATTTAATTACCAAGTAAATATTGATATCTTGAATTCAAGTTAAAGTTAACTTTTAAATATTTTAAAATCGATTAACTATTCAAATTTAAATTGTTAGAAATTCTGGGTCGTCTTCCTCCCCCCTTAAAAGAATTTCGTCCCCGAAATTACTAATTATGAAGAATGGTCCAATACCCATTTACCTTTTCCCAAACCCCACAATTCAACATCCTACCAACTATCTCTTATTAAGGACCCACTATCATCTCAACCAACTTCCCAAAACTTCTATAGTTTCCAAACAATATCCCTTTTCTCAAACATTCAAATTTCAATTTAAAAATCAAAATTTTAAATTATCAAATTTTTTCAAAATTTTTCTAACTCTCCAAATTTTCGAAATTTTTTGCCTGCATCTCCTTTGCGCGGCTAGCTCGGTACAACTACAAAAGGCCTCTACGGGCTCCCAAATTCCAAAAAGAAAACAGAAAGCCAAGGGGCTAGATCAAAAACCCAATCCAATTTCATATGGAAATTTAAATACATACCTTTTTGTCGGTCAATTCAAATTTATCTTCTAACATCAAATCCAATCTCTTTTTCCTTTATAATACTTGCATAACCTACTTAGCAATAATTTCCAATCATAGCCCTTCCACATCTTTACATACTTTTCCTTACAGAAGTTTTCACGTCCATTTCTATTCAAACTAGTTTTCCCCACTTCCATACGAATTCAATTTACTTTTAAATTTGAATATTAAATTTTATCTTTCAAGTATAACCGATTCATATTAGTTTCATTTACTTATTTACTTTAAATCCCAATTAAAATCGTTTTGTTGTTAACAAAAATTTTCCCAAGAATTTTCAAAAATTTTCTAACTCCCAAAATTTTGAAATTTTTTTGGCACAGTCTCCTTTGTACGGAGGAGCTTTTGCAATTTGACAAGAGATATAAATATATATATACATCAACCCACACGGTCGGAAAAAGCAAAAACAGTTCATATTTCCTATTTTTATTGCGTAGGCGTACCTTATTTAGCATTTTAAGCAAGCAGCTTATTAATTTTAGCAATTAGTGCAATCCAAATCCAGCCAAATGGCCTTCAGGCATCTGTACTTACTCAACTTAAACATATAAGCACTATATATATGAAGTTTATAACATTTCTCTTACTTAAACAACTGTAACACTTCAATTCTAAAAAAATGCATTCAAAATAACTTCCACAAGCAATTTATATGTTTTCAAAACTAATTCAATTGCTTTCAACCAATTTATATACCATTTCATTCAATTCAATGGTTTGCAACTCAATTTCTTACATTCCATTGATTTTTAATCCAAACAAGCTCATATTCACTTCAAATGATTCAGGTCCAATTTTATTTACGCCAACGACAACCATTTTCATGCAGTTTCGACGATATTCGTTTAATAAAGTATCTATTTCAGTTTATAACTACTTTAAATTAATTTTCAACTCATTTTATATTTAATTCCATTTCATTTCTAATTTATTCACCAACCATTCATTTAGCTCGACACATTACATTCTTGTATACTACTAACCATTCCCAAATTAATGTAATCCAAGCTTTTATTTAATGAGTTTCCACTCTTATTCGAAGCCAAGCTTCCATAAATTTTAAACTTAAGTGAATTTACTTTAATTTTTTCCAACATCAACTTAAGTTTACTTCTATTTGATTCTCATTTAATCAACTTCCATTAAATTCAGTAAGCCCATCCATTTTAATTTTAATTCATCTTCTCAATTTATCAAAATAATGTCCAAGCACATACTTAACTCATTTATATTCAAAGTAATATGTCACTGAACTTAAGTTCAGTCTGATAATCCAATTCCACTCACAGCTTTGATTTAGTTTTTTTTATTCAATCAGACTTCATCCATTTATCATTTAACTCAATCCACCCAATTTAAAGTTTTTAATTTACTTACTTAATTCGTTATCGAATTTATTTTACTAACACAAGGCCATTCTCAATTTATTTCTATTCATTTGGGTTTTGTTTTGCTACTCAAACTATTTCTATTATAATCAATTCTCTTATAACCAATTTACTTGAAAATTCATTAAATATTATTCAAATCACCTTTGAATTTTATTTGTAATTCAAACCATCACATTTTTCAATCCGACTCTATTTTCTTTTTATTTAACAACATCTTCTCTTATTCGATTCATTATCAAATCTAAGTCGAATTCTATTAAAAATTCGAATTCATTCCCAAAACCATTATCAACTTACAATCCATTTATTTCCCAAGTTAAATTTTATTAATATACTCAATCAAATAATAACTTAGCCAATTAGTTTACTTTCAACTTCTAAATCACTATTCGATTTTAATTACAAATTCACTTCATTAGCATTCCAGTTTGGATTTCCTTGATTTTCCAAAATTCTAACATCTTTATTTTAAAATTCTAGAAATGCTTTTAAATTCAGATAATACTATTTAAAATAGCTTTTAATAAAAATACTTTTATAACTCGATGCCTCAACCAGTCCATCCTTGTTCTCATAGAAATTCAGTCATACGTTGATCAGGCGTAGGACTGAAATCTATAAGTACTTGGTAAACCCGTTTTCAACACCCAGTGAAAATACTTGGAAAATAATTTTATTGAGATATAGAAAACAGTTTTTTGAAAATAGAGGAAGTATCTTTGGTGAGGATGCTCTGGAAATCATCACCCCCATCCATGGTCGCAGTTAACCCGATGGTTACGCTGCCATCCCGACAAAATCCATAGATAACTGTAGGCTTCCACGCCCTCGATTACACCATGGAACCCACGGCAGATCGCAGCTACAACTGGAGTTACGTAGCTATCGCAGCAAAAACCCATATAACTGTAGGCATCAGCGCCATCGAATTTCGCTGCCAAAAATGAAACTTCTCCACTCCACTTGGCGCAGTCTACCGATGTTGCGTTGCCTTCCCGGCAAAATCAAGTGTAGAGTGTTGGCACTCATCCTCCACACGATTTTCGCTATGGGCCCCACAGTAGATTGCAGTGACATCGAGTTACACTGTCGTCACAGCATAACCCAAATGCCCGTGTAGGCATCAGCACCCTCGAATTTCACTACCCAATAATCCTCAGGAACTAGTTTTGTTCGGACTCCTCACAGGATCAACTTTAGAACCCCCCTCCCCCCTTGGGGCTCAAGGCAGCACCACCCGGTGGCACTCCTGAGAAGTTCATTTCAAGGGAGCGCCTTTTTCCCCAGAGCCATCATCAAAACATTTTATACTATACACATATAGTATCTTCAAATCATACACCCATTATGATCTCATACAAAGCTCATTTATACAAAATCGATTATTCCAAAATCGATAATTCTCAAACTAGGCTTTCCAAATTCTCATATTGATTTTACCCAAAAATCAAAAGCCTTTCCAAATCCAAAGGTTCTCAAAACCTTTTCCAAAATCCTCATAAGATCCTTTATTATATATATATATATATATATATATATACACACACAGATATATATATATATATAATTTTTAAAACTTTGGATCATTTCAAACTTGTATAAAATCCTTTTATACTTCAAACACTTTCAAAAATATTTTCTTCTGGCTATAGATTTATCAAGGGGAGTATTATCTCATATAACAAAGATATATAGCTTCATTTATTCAAAATCAAATATTCAAATTTGACTTCTCTTTCCAATATCAATTTCATTCAAATTCGCACGATGTACACTTATCATTCGTATACTATACCAATCTGACCGCTCACTCGATCACACAATTTTACTTTCGACTAGTATCGTCCACCCGACTTCCTAGTGCGGACTCAGATCTGGTTTCTTGACTAGAAACCATCTTTCTCCTTGCATAGCCATAACTATGATAGAGAATATCCAGAACCAATCAACAAACCATATCCAGGTTCGCCTTCGAAAATCGAGTGAAAAATCCCAACTCGGATCGATAAACTATCTCGAAATTCTATGCTCGAATCTGGATCAAATCACTATGTGAATAGAATAATATACGTACATCCCACGTATTTGACTTTCTTGCTTATTCGCCAATCCAATTTCTTTTCCATTCACTTATTCATCTTTACATTAATCCCCATTTGGATTATCACTTCAATTCTTATCTTCGTTGGGTATTAAATCCATAACAGTTTGAACTCCGACCAGTTTATATTTAGAAAATAGCTTGAAAATTTAAAAAAAAAAATAAGTAGTTGAAAAAAAATTATTAGTTTGCAAAATAGCTATAAAATAGTCAACCAACTGTAAAATAGTCAGAAAATAGTTGAATAGTTTCAGGAATTTTAAGTAATTGGAAATTAGTTGTAAAATAGAAATTAGTTTGTGAAATAGTTGAAAAATAATAATTAGTTTTGAAAACAATTGAAAAATGATTAAATAGCTCCAAAAATAATTGTAAAACAAGCAGAAAATATTTTGGCTTTAAGAAAGAAAAAATGTATATATTTAATAGCTTAAAAAAATTATATTAGAACAATTTATATCAAAACTAGTCAAGAATCAACTGTTCACTTCCCCAACGATCCAATGTAAATTTCCACTCCCATTTAAATTGACCCAATTCCAATTTAAATAACCCCAATTTCCATTGGACTTGATTTATTTCCAATTCAAGTTTAATCAATCCTGATTTCCTTCCCAATTTAAATCAAATTCTAGTTGATTTTAATCCTGTTCGATTTTAATTTTAATTTCATATTGTTCCAATCAATTTGAATTATTATCAATTGAACCCATTTCAAATTCAGATCATTTCGATATAATCCAATTTAATTTCCCATTTAAATTTTAAACTTATACATCTTCAATCACCAATCCAATTAATTCAAACCAAATTCAATTTTGAACTAATTCAATTGCAATCTTGAATTTAAACTATCTCGAATTATGTAAATTCGAGTTAAATTCTCAAAGGTTGGTTTAACCATTTAAACCAAATTAACCTTTATTAAAAGTTTTTAATCAGTTTAATTTCTGAGTTCAATTCTCAAAATTCCATTTTAAATTATCTTTACTTATGTATTTCAAGGTTCAAATAAGAATTCAATACAATTTTATTTTAAAAATTTTAAGTTATTATTCAATTTTTATCTTCCAGATTGAAGTCAGTTCTTAAACAAGTATATTTTACAAACTTAATAATTCAAATTTATTTTATTGATACACTACCATTCTCAATTTAAAGATTTTTATTAACAATAGGATGATATCATCCAATTTATTTTAAAACGTCCATCTATTTTCAAATTTTAAATCTCAAACCCGTTTTGAGATCACACAAATCCCCAATTCAAATCAACCATTTAACTTTCCAAGTTAAATTCCAATTTCATCTTGAAATTTCCAATTCAGGTTGCTTTTTCTACAATTATTTAACTTTCCCAAAGTTAAATTCCAATTTACTTAATCCAATCAAACTCATTCAATCCTTAAATTTCACAATAATAATCTTCCCACTTAAAAACTTATATCACTTTGGGTTTTTATATCACACTTCAGGGAAAAATCAAAACTCAACCTCTTAGAGTTTATTTCAAATTATCTTTGATATCATGTATATCCATACATATATCATATTTATTTCTTGGCCCACCCAGCCATGTTTACAATTTTAAACCACCCTTGGTTTTAAATTCAAATCAAATTTCAAACAACCCATTGTTTCCAACAAATCTCAGTTATTTAAATAATACTTATTTATTATTTTTCATTACCGTGAAACAAAATTTATGAATCCTGGGACCAGATTTAGAATTTCATTTTCAATCCATTTAATTTTAATTTGGTTGTATTTTTATTTCTACTTAATTCCAATTCAAGACTTCAGCTTGGTTGTATTATATTTTAATTTCAATAATTAACAACCAATCACCTTAATATTTATTAGAAGGAAATATTGCTTTATATATCAAAATATATCATTTGAAATCTTTATATAAGAAAATAACAAGTACGCGCTCATATATATATATATATATATATATATATATATATATATATATATATATATATTCTCAACTCATTCTAGAGCACTACAGACTCTATTAAATGAGAAATTCCCACCAGAGCCAAGGTTCTCGCTTAACCTCGCTCTGATACCAAATGTAACGACCCGAAATTTTCAAACCCGAAAATTCCAGATAGTTATGAAAAAGAAGAAAGAGATAGAAGAAGAACAAAAACATCAACAGCTCACATTCGCAGCGGATAAAATATAATAATAATAATAATAACAGTTTACAAAATAATATTATGTCTGCCGATTATATTTAATATACATCAGAGTTTCACATATATACAGTCACTGAATATATACAATCATCATGTCTCGGAATTAACAATAATATAATTACAGCGGAAATATTCTAAACGATACTACCATCCAGCTCGCCTCCTGAGCTCCAGAACGTCCTAACCTGGAAATCTGTAATACTCAGTCAGACCCGAGCATTACACCAAAGTATCACCTAGGTCAGACTGGAAACCAGCGTGAGTAAACCCAACTAACATGGAAAATCCAAGCAAACAACTTATAGAAAACCCGGGGTAACTCATTTCAATTCACAAAGCCACAATATATTATAGACATCACTTATTTCACACAGAAGTTTTCTAAATACCAAGATTTAGATCTAAAATAGTCCAATTCCTTTAAAACCATTTCATTCCAGCCTATATATTTCATATATCAATTTATAAAAATTCGAAGTGGTTTCGGGTATTTCTTGATACCCGACCCCAGTCTCTTCAAACCCAATGTCATCCATACCCAAGTTATTCAAATGAAATACACAACACATCATATCAGATATATCAACTCATTCAAAACATCCCTTACCATTCGATCATCCATATGCAAATTTGATTACTTCCAAATTAATTCAATTGATTCTATTTCAATTTCAATCCTCAATCACTTAGATTTTTGTACTTGTTAATTTATTAATTTCAAATCAAATAAATTCAATCATCCCTTCAATATTCATCTTAAATAATCAACCTGGATTAATTATCCTTTAATTTCATTCAAGCAACAATCTTTAATTAACTTCACCATATTACCTATCCTTAACCAAAAGATAAGTAATCTTAATTACTTCATGAACAAATTAATTGTTTTAGTTACATTAATCCTTAATTACTTATATATTGACTTCTCATAAGTCACTCATTATTGATTATCAATCTCAATTAATCAATCTTAAATTACGTCATTGATTTTATACATTAACGATCTCCAATTATATTTTTATTGATCCTAATCTAAATTAATTACATCAATTAAATCACAATATTAATCATTCTTGATCTATCTCAATCCCGTAATTAGCTATCCATTTATTTACTTCATTAAATAAATCAAATTTCTCCTTAATTAATCATCTAAATTACTCTCTTGATTAACTATACAAGGTAAGTATATTTTATTAATTCCATTAAATAATTACTTATTAGATCACCCAATGATCTTTCTAATTAATTTAAACTCAATTAATTATCCCAAATTATTAATGAATTTAATCAATTAATTACTCCTTTAAATTATCTGCCTATTTAATGAATCACCAATCATCGAACCTTTACTAATTTTAAACTGAACTATTTTCTTATCCATGATTTAAGTCTAAAATCATTTAAAATCCAAATATCTCGAGTCAACTACAATTAACTCGAGAAACAACCAAATCTAAAATCATCAGATCATCAGTACACAATCAAACCATTCAATCATTCATCCAATTATTTAAATTTAATCATTTAGATCTAAATAAAAATCAATCAGAGTGAGGTTTACTCACCTTTGCTTTCATTTGCTATCCTCCTCAAAATTTCCTTGGTTTCATCGATTTTTTTAACCTTGTATAAATAATTAGGTAGTTTATTAATATCTGGAATAATCGAACAAATCAATTTCCTTTTTAATAGATTAAATCAACTAACAATTTATTTTAAACTAAATAATCTTTCTCTTTAAAATCTTTCAATAACTAAAATAAATAAATAAATCAGGTTAATCACCCCAGTACTTTATTTAAAATAACTGGTAAAATTTAAAATGTATATACGTACCTATTATTTCCCTTGAAACTACATGTACTAAAATTACCCTATATATATACAAATAAAATCTAACTTTTTTTTTATATAAACCATATAACAATTTTTAAAATCCTATATATATATAATAACTTTGCCAATATAAACTAATTTCCTGTTCCTATACATCAATCTAATAAAATCCCTTTATTTCAATATTTCACCTATCTACAAATTTCTGTTTTACTACATATGCCTACATTTAATAAAATAAAATATCTTTCAACTTATATGTAGATGTATATTAAATCTTAAAACAGAATTGTGTTTGATACCTATTGTAAAAATATTATTTTGATTTCAGTAAATAGTAAAATCTGCAGGAATATACCTCAATTCCAAACCCAGCCTCTCATGAATCTTATCTGAAATTTCTCGAACGCGACATCAAGTCAACAACTCCTCCTTCAATTCCCATCGCGAGCATCGCCTTCGCATATGCTCTTTCAGAAAACATGTCGCCACAGCCTCGTGCCACCGTGAACTCAAGCTCGAGCTCGGTCAACTGCCAGAAGGATCGACGATGATGCTAGCACGACCCCCTGCTTGCATTGACGATCGAGAAATTTTTCGCGACCATGCCTTGAAACCCTAGAGTCGCGAGCCCTAGACCTAACGTTCTCGGGTCGAACTCGATTGTGCCTCCTCGAACGCGGCTCAGAACAAGTCCACGCACGCGCGATTTCCCCCTTCAGCCATGATTTCATAATTCCTCTCCTCTTTTTTTTGATGTGTACACGACTAGGATACGAAGGCTACGGTCATTATATTTTTTTATTTGCGTTTGATTTTGTTAGCTGCTTCTTCATTTGAGGGAGACGGGGAATAGAAATAAGTGGATCAGAGGCTTCTCGAGTACGAGTTAAAGAAAATATCTTTGACCCCTTTGATTTTAATTTTTATTATATTATTAAATTTCAAAACGTCTCGTAAAATGCCAA
This sequence comes from Allium cepa, assembly GCA_030765085.1. Classification (NCBI taxonomy): domain Eukaryota; kingdom Viridiplantae; phylum Streptophyta; class Magnoliopsida; order Asparagales; family Amaryllidaceae; genus Allium; species Allium cepa. The sequence continues at coordinate 921,129,322 of CM060934.1, forward strand.
TAAGAATTTCGAACTCCTCTTAAGGAATGCCGCTTGACGATTATAAGGTTTTACCCACATTCCGAACACAATGGAACGCGTTTCGGAGGCTAATTCGATCGTATGCGCGAGTTACAGAAATAAACGATCAATTCTAAATTAAATCGATTAAATAGTTCTACGCGTTTCGAGCTGCCAGGGTCAAACGACAACTCCGCTTGCTACGAAAATTGGAATCTAATAATAACTAACCATTACAGATCCAATGGAACTGGTTTCGTCGAATTTCGGGACTGTGCCTCAGAAGGCTATTTTTAAATTCAATTTAAACGATATATTTTCAAAACTGAACATAATACCTTTAAATTAAATTTCAACCATTCTATTATCTTCAGTATCGTCATTATAAATTTTATAAGCCTTCATATTATTTTAAATAGGTTTAGAATTTTATGATTCAACAATTTACCCAATTTCTATTATTAATTTCAATATTCAAACTATATAATTCAATGATTTAATTACCAAGTAAATATTGATATCTTGAATTCAAGTTAAAGTTAACTTTTAAATATTTTAAAATCGATTAACTATTCAAATTTAAATTGTTAGAAATTTTGGGTCGTTACAGTAAGTTAAGTGTGCACATATGCATGTAACTTTCTTTTCGATTCTAGTTTAAACCTGATTAAATAACAATATCTAACCTCGCCTTTTTTTTAACCAGACAAAATTTCATTTCTAACTCTACTCTTTCAAAATCTTACCTATTTACATATTTCTATTTACTGTTAAATCTTAATATAAATTTTTTTTCCAAACTGTGAATCATTTTTATTCTTAATTGTAAAAATTTTAAAACTGCTTAAAATATTGTTTTCTCCTTACTGTCAATAAAAGAATTTTCTATCTACATAAGTTTCTTTTTGAATCAAATTTTTTTAAACATTTCCGTTTAATATAAAATTAACTTCCTAAAAAAAAGCTTACCCGAATGCAGAAGATAAAGCTACCTACACGTGAACACACACCACCAAGATTCCATGCCATAGGTCATGGCTCTCCCTCCACCGAGTAGACGCCAGAACTACAGGCATCTGCTGACCTTTCCTATGCATGAGACTTCCCACGGCACCCTTCGACGAACTCTCAACTGCCTCGACAGCTCGAGCGTCAATTCAATGCGAGCCATCACCTATCGTTCGAGCTTGAGCTCGAACTTACGCAGTCGACCCAATCGCACGCAAGCGATTTGAAGCTTTGAGCCGATCTAGAATTTGTAGAAGAACACGCGTGATCAAACGAGGTCGGCCCCTTTTTTTGAGCAAAACTGGAATTGAAGAGAGGAAAGGGGATATCAGCTTCCTTCGTTAATAAAATTTCTCTGCTCGATTTGAAAAAGAACATGACAGTGAAGGAAGTTCAGGCTGCTACAAGGACATTGAGGTGAAGGCAAAAACGTGTGTTTCGGCTGTGATTCTTTAAACGAGGAGCGACATAATTAGGTAAAGGTCGGCTTCTTCAGAGATATGTTGGCTAAGGTAATTACAGGGTAGCAGCTGATTTAAAATTTATATTTTTATATTCAAAAATATCTTGTTTAGGTACCCAGTTATTAAATTGGATTCGATATAGATTTCAGCGCATTTATATAATGTACGCTCACACGACAACTCTGATCGCTACGAAATTTGAAATCCGACAATAATTCAATATTACGGACCCAGTGGAACAGGTTTCGTCGAATTCCGAGACTGCGTCTCGAAAGGCTATTTTTAAATTCAATTTAAACTATAAAATTTTAAAACTGAACAAACCACTGTTAATTTCAATTTTACAACTTCTATTATCTTCAGTGTTAACAATATAAATTTTACAAGCCTTCAAATTATTTTCAACCGGCTTAAAATCCTAGATTTCATATTTTACCCAATTTTAAATTATTTAATTCAATAATTTAATTAACAATTAATATTGATATTTAAATTCAAGTTAAAATTATTCCATTGAATATTTAAGTCAATTAAATATTCCAATTTTAAAGGCTTAAAAATTCCGGGTCGTCACATTCCTCCCCCCTTAAAATAATTTCGCCCTCGAAATTACTAGTTAAGAGGAATGGTCAGTACCCGTTTACTCTTTCCAAAACCAAACAATTCATAGTCCTACCAACTATTTTTTTTTATAAAGACCCATTACCATTCTTACTAACTTCCCTAACTTCCCATAGTTTCAAACAATATTACTTACTCAATCATTCAAATTTCAATTTAAAACCAAATTTTGAATTATCAAAAATTTTCTCAAAATTTTTCTAACTCTCTAAATTTCAGAAAAATTTGGCCAGCGTCTACTTTGCACGGCTAGGTCGGTACAACTACAAAATGGCTCTACGGCTTCCCAAATCCGAAAGGAAAACAAAAAGCCAAGTGGCTAGATCCAAAAACCCAATCAAATTCCATACGAAAATTTAAACACATACCTTTTGGTCGAGCAATTCTAATTTATTATCTGAAATCAAAACCAATTTTCCTTTACCTTTTACATACCTGCATACCCTGTTTAACAATAATATCCAATCACAACATTCAAAAATATTTTATTGACTTATTTTACACATTTCCAATATTTGTTTTACTTATGCCCGTAAAATGCACATATATCATCCGTATGCAATACTGAATCCGATCGCTCACTCGATCACACAATTTCACTTCCGAACTAGTATCGTCCACCCACTTCCTTGTGCGGACTCAGATCTGGTTTCCTGATTAGAAACCGTCATTCTCCTTGCATAGCTATAAACTATGATAGAGAATTTACAGAATCAATCAAAACTCCATATCCAGGTTCGCCGTGGAAAATCGAGTGAACAATCCTAACTCAGATCGATATAACTATCTCGAAATTCTGTGCTCGAAATCTGGCTCAAATATCTATGCGAATAAAATAATATACGTACATCCTACGTATTTGCCCCAATTGAATATCGACTATGTCAATTTCCTTTTTACTCACATTTATTCTGATTGTTATTCACTTATTCTCACTTTCCTTTGTCACAACTTCAGTTAAATTTTCATTCAATTATTCACTTGGAATAATTTTCCTCAATACCAATTTACTTAAGAATCTCACCATTCATTTCTTAAGTTTAATATAATTATTTTATACACTTCTTACATAAATTTGTTTTCACTTCACTATTGGAGTTTATATCTATTTTATTCAATTTTCCTTTACAATTCCATAAAAATTTCAATTTGCTTCACTTTGTTAATTAATTTCAAATATAAATACTTCTTCCCGATTTTACTTGAATTCAATTCATTTCCAAACTTTGAATATTGGATTTTGATTCACCCTATCTCAATTCATATTTAATTAACCATTTCCTTTATTAGTTTTACTTATTAATTTATTTAAAATCTCGAAAAAAAGTTTATTTGCAAAATTTTTCCTTCCTTTAGTTTCTTTGAACAATTCTTCAGTTCGTCTTGCTTTACATATACAATTTAAATTGAATTTCAACATGCAGTTATAATTCTATTTGCTTAACAAATTTTTAATTCATTTGTCGTTAGTGAAAATTTTCAAAAGATTCAAAAAAAATCTAACTCCCAAAATTTTCGAAAATTTTTGGCAGAGTCTCCTTTGTACGGAGGAGCTTTTGCAATTTGACAAGAGATATAAATATATATACATCGATCCACACGGTCGGAAAATGGAAAAACAGTTCATATTTCCTATTTGTATTGCGTAGGCGTACCTTATTTAGCATTTTAAGCAAAGCGGTTATTTATTTAGCATTTTGTTGTAATCAAATCCAGCCATACGGCTCTCCTGTACCTGTACTTACTCAATTTAAACATGTCAGTGTCAAATGAACAAAGTTTATTAACATTTCACTTTATTATAAATAACTAAAACATGGATTCTATAAACAGTGCATATTATATACTTCCATAAGCACATATGAAATGTTTCGACACTTATTTTGAATGCTTCCAAACAATATTCAAACCATCCTATTCAATTCAAATGATTTCACAACTCTCTAACTTAACTTAAATTCAGTTTAGTCCAAGCAAACTGATTTAAATTGAATTGATTCCCAAAAGCAATCTAACTCCTATTTTTATTCGAAGTCAAGTTCTCATTAATATAACTTAAGTTAATTAACTCAATTACTAATTTTATTTACCAAACAAGTTTTATTTAAAATCATTTCATAAAACTCGACACCACCATATCTCAAATTACTTAAGTCAAGCTTTTATCCAAATATTACTTCAGTTATTTGTTTCCTTCAAGAAGTTTCAACTTCAAAACTTATAAGCACTTTCTAATTTAAATCCTTTTCCAATTATTAAACCAATCTCATTTACTAATTTAATTAAATTAGTTTATTCAGTCATTTCTTTAAACTTCAAACTTCCATACTTAATTCATTCTGAATTTATTTCTGTCAATAACAAGGAAGGTTTTAAATTTATGTCTACTTGGATTTTTATCCACCAATTCAATCCATCATTGTTATAATCCAATTCTATTTTATTCGATAACACTTCCAAATACATTTAATTCACCAACAATCCAAGCCGAATTCATCTACACTTTATTGTTTACATTTAATTTATTTTTCATCCAAACAAGCCATATTTATTACAATTGATTCAAAAACCAATTTTATTGGCTTCTGTTAACCCATAGAATTTATATAATCTCGTTTACGTCAAACAACAATTACTTTTATGCAAATTCAGTGATATTTACTTAAAAGAATATTCATTCTAGTTAATAACTATTTTAAATTAGTACCAATTCAATCTATACTTAATTTGATTTCATTTTAATTGATTCCGTTCAATTTATTTCGCATTCCATATCCTCATTCAATTTATTTAAATCCATTTATTAATCTTGGTACATGTCATATTGGTTACATGAAATACTCATTTCATAATTCATTTACAAACTAAACATTTGCCACATTAAATTGGTATTCGACTTTCATTTAACCGATTCAAGTTCCATCTCCATATTTCACTACCAATTAATTATTAATTTGTTTATTCAAGGTTCAATCCCAATATTTTATTTTTCTATCTCAAACCACTTTAACTATTTTACTGGAGGTCAATTTATTTTATAATTTAAGTTTTGGATTTTTCATTCACTTCCCAATATTCAAATCAATTTTATTTTGGCTTATTTATTTCACTTCTAAATTTTATAAGTCACAAACTTATTTATTCATATTTCATCTATTTACAATCAATCTCATTTACCTTTTTCACTTTACTTTGGAATTATACATTTTATTTAGCCAATGTATCTTTATTATTCCATAAACATTTCAAATAAGATTCCAGAGTTTAACAATTTCCCAAATTTTCAAAATCACTTTTGAACTCAACTACATCCAAAATCCTTTGGCAAATTCAATTATCCCTTTGAATTTTCAAAACCAAACCTAGTTTGCTAACAATTCCAATTTAAAATATTCAGGTAGCAATTCGTCTCTTGGAAACTCGAAAATGAACACTGATGATGTCGCGATCATCATCGGAATTATTTTCCAGCGACCGAAAGAGTTTAGTGCTTTTATTTCTTTAAAACATTTCAAATATTTCATATTTTCAAATCTCTCCATATTCAATTCCAATTCAAAAATATTCTCGAAATAATACCACTATTATTTCTCCAAAAACTTTGAAAACCACTTTCAAATTCCAAGGGATTTAAACCTTACCCAAAATTCCAAATTTGAAATCCATTTCGATTTATTTTTAAATATTTCTCTGGAATCCTACTCCTAATTAATCACATTTGTATATGAAGTTTATTTTAATTTATAAATTACATTTATAATCTATGTTTCAAATTCCATTTTGTTATATAAACTTATTCTTCAACTTGGTTATAAGTTTTCAATTCCTTATTCAATTTCTACACAATAGTGTTAATAATTTAATATTATCATTACTTAACAATCAAGCATCCAAATACTATAATAATTTACAAAAATTATTACTTTTATATACAAAAATAATCTGGGTAAAATTATTTCATTTACCCCACTTTAAAACAATACTGTGTCGAATTGTTCTATTCAAGTGTTTAGAGATCCCTATCAATGACGTTAATTACTCGTATTGACCAGAATCCATAAACTACTCAATAAACCAATCAACACAATATAAAATCATTTTATATTCACTATCAAGTATGCGCTCATATCTATTAATACGCTCAAACTCGGTCTAGAGTACTATTGACACAATTTCAATGAGTAATTCCTACCAGAGCCAAGGTTATCACCAACCTAAGCTCTGATACCAACTGTAATGGCCCACACATCCGTACCCCTTAAGTCAACACTATTCTACAACAATCAACTCAAGTTGCACAGAAATACGAACCATTTGGTTAAAGAAGAAGAGGTAGAAGAAGAAAATAGAAATCAACATCAGAATCTAACCATCGCAGCGGAATAAAATATAATAGATATTAACATATCTATACACCAAAACAAATATATCTGTTCATATATTACATCATCAGAGTACATCAGCTCAATATCAATAACATACAACTGGATACACAACTACTCCATACAGCGGAATATATGTAAAACAAGTATGGAAGTACATATCGTCATCCAGCTCGTCTCCTGAGATCCACAGCATCATATCCTGTATCCTATAATACTCAGTCTGACCCGAGCATTAAGCTTAAATAACACGCGAGTCAGTCTGGAATACCAGCGTGAGAAAATCACACTCGATTTATTATTAAAGTTCAAAAAGCCTTTTGAAAACAAAAGCATCTCGTAAGACCACGCCACCAATAAACATGTCGGGTTTTTACCTTACGATAGCTAAAACAATTTTTATAGATATCCTCTGATATTATAATAGGGTCTATATACAAATACTTATAAAATAGCCAAAATTGTTACATTATTAAATTCCAGCTACTAGCCACAAAGTGGGTAATACAAACAAAACTCGTACAAGGCTCGTAGGGAGAATGGATTTCCAACTAATGACTAGGCACTGGGGTACCACCTGTCACAGTACGGGGCCTAGATCACCATACCGAGGAGTACGCCCGCTCCCCTGCAACACAAGACCGGGACTACCCCTTACTAGATAATCCCGAGTGAGATCACCACACGGTTGGGATCAGCAACCGCCCACTAAGCCGAAATAAAAAGGGACATCTAGACTGGGATGACCTCACCCTGCTTGGGTGCTACCCACCTAGCCTTGCTGCATAACCCCTGATTTTCAGTCATTCCCATTTGATGAGGCTTGAGGCTAAGCGTTACCTTTTTGGAATATATCCCTTAGAATGACCATCGTCCACCTGATGATGTTTCGCAAGCATTCATCCATACAAGTCCGTCCCGGGTTTGAATGGAACTGAAGGCACTATTCCTACTACATCCATTTTGGAAATATCCTCAGGATTAGTAGCGACTAGCCCTTGCACTTCACTGCTCCAACATCGAATCCACAATCGTTTTCCATGAAAACGTACAAACTGGATCGAAGTGGTTTTCGAGAAATTAATCTCGATCCCGGTCTCTTCGAAACGATCAACGTATTTGGCCAATATTGATAGTCGGTGATTTAACTATCAATTAATATTCACAAACAACCATCAACCAATAAGTAATTTCCCAAATTATTTATTAATCCCAAAAATATCTTCACAAGATGTATTTCCACTTTTCAAACCCTTTTTGAAAATAGTTTTCAAACTATCTTCCTTTCTCGGAATAAATTCCAAATATTTCTATTTCCACTGGAATCACCAAGTACAAGATTTTAGATTTTTAAAATAATTTCAGAACACTTTAACTGTAAAGTATGTTTAATATTTAATTTAGAAAATTTTACTTTAGTACTTAATTTAAAATAATACTTTAGAAACAATTAAAATAAGTTTACTTTATAAATATAACTAGATTTTCTTCTTTAAACAAAATACTAGATCATTCTTAAAATAATTATTACGATAATAGATTAACAAATTACTTACTTTAGAATTTACTTTAAAATATTTAAATTAAAACTACTTCAATAATTGATTAAAAATATATACTATATGAATATTTGAAAATAAGGTTACTTTATAAATATAAACTAGGTTTTCGCCTTTAAAACAGAATTACTAAGTCACTCTTTATAAATTATTACTACGGTAATAGATTTGAATAAATATTTCCTTTAGAATTTAAACATTTAGAAGTAATAAATTTCCATGAACATACTGTGACAGCCCGCAAATCCGTACCCCTTGAATCAACACTATTCTACCTCTATTAACTCAAGTGGCACAGAAATACGAACCATTAGGGTTAAAGAAGAAGAGATAGAAGAAGAAGAAACTAAAACAATATCAGAATCTCACAGTCGCAGCAGAATCAAATATAATAGTAAATATAGAACTTTACACAAAATGAAATCTATAACTTTTTATACATCACATCATCAGAGTATCTCATACATCAACAATCTCAAATCAGACCTATCATACAATCACAGCAGCCGAAATATATATATATAGGTACATGAAAGTGCGGTGTGTATACAATTATATGTGCTAATATAGTATACACGGATCGTATAATATGGATTACAATACAAATGCAGAAATAGATGATAATAGCATTGTAAATAAAAAAATAGAAAAATCACACCAGAGATTTTTATACTAGTTCGGAGCACCGTCCTACGTCCAGTCCCAGACTACTATCTGGATTTTCACTAATTACAACCTCGCTTCACCCGGAGGAACAGGTTTACAATTACCCGAACAGCCGAACGGGATTTCACGCCTCTACAACACTGAGGGCTTCAACACTTGCCTCTTACAATACTGAGGGCTTCAACAAACAAAAAACAATTACAATTGTTGTTGACAACTTGTGCTCTTGTAAACACGGATTTGTCACTTGTAGTACACTCTTCCTATAATCTTATCCTCAAATTGTGAATGATGTTTGTGAAGATTATGGAATTTATATTGCTTATTGAATCAAAATATATGAGATAGTGTCAATGATTCAATAAGGAATGAAAGTAGTTTAGAGCTTTTTGAATGCAAGTGAATTCAAAGAATAGATAGAGAGCATATATGATCTTAATAAAACTTCTTATCTTAATCAATGATATTGATGTGTATTTATAGAGAGAAAATAGTTATAACCTTTGGTGAAAAGTTGCAGTCAAAAGTTATGATCATTGATGAAGAAGAAGAGACGCAACCATTGAAGAAAGATGTGTCTTTTGGAAGAAGTTGCTCTCTGTTTAAAAACGGTCGACAGGTCAAAAACTAACCGGTAGACAGGTTTTTAAAAATATAGTCGTTATGTACATGTGTGCACGTTTATTGTGCACATTCAACAGGAACGGTCGACCGTTCATTTTTGGACCGGTCGACCGGTCTCTGTTAAGTTGCACAATAAAGTGCACAACCTATATAAATGTGTATATATATATATTATATTTTGTGCATGATTATTTGAGGATAGATTTTGACAATTTTATTACTATTATAACATCAAATAATCAACGTATAATCTAGAGTACCATATGTACGTCTTGATTTGTCGATCGCTTTAATATTGTTGTCAGCAATCAAAATCTTCATAGAAGCTGTGACTCAACATTCTCCCCCTTTTTGATTGATGACAATATAAAAACTCAAGTATAGGATCTCCCCCTGAATATGTGATTTCCTGCAGACAATTATTAGCTTCTTTCATCCTGCAAACAATTATTAGCACCTTTCTCCCCCTTTGTCATCGACAAAAAGGAGTAAACAATAGAAAATATAAACCAAAGAGAACAATGCATACATTCAAACACAGGATGTTTTGATGAAGTATAATGCAAGTCATAGTCTACTACGAATAAAAAGATGGACACTATTTAGTACAAGTGCCATATATGTTTTTAAAGAAATGAAAAGAAAAACAAACTAACTTCATTCCGACTGAATCTCTTCCTCATCATCATCATCATCATCATCGTCGTCGTCGTCATCGTCATCGTCATCATCATCGTCATTGTCCCCACGACCTTGTCCGCTTGTACCACCGGATTCCTCGGATGTCGACCAAGTAAAAGTTGGAGGAGCCGGACGTTTTCCGGGGTCTTGATGTTGGGTCGAGACGGATGTGCTACATGATATAGCATCCCATATAGCGCCGAAGAATGACTTTACCTTATTGAATCGTCTATCAATTTTCGAATCCATTCGTTTTAGTCTTGATTCAAGTAAAAATTGATTCCGAGCGATGGTTTCAAGAGATTCTCTTGTAGATGATTTAGATTTCAATAATCTAACATCTTCAGAACGACGACGAGATGGTGGAGCTTGTTGTTCTTGAGTATCGCGTTGTTGCCATTGTTCGAATGGCATAATATGAACATATGGAGGAGGAAGCTTCATCCGTTTAATAGTAGTGGAGTCAATACACTTTGGTGTAGAATATGCCGAATCCGGGGGTGTGACTCCACATGCAAGCAACATACGCATAATATACTCGTTATAGAAGAAATGTGGACGAGTAGAGTTATTTACCTTAAGAATTTCATCGAAAATCATGTGAACCCAATTTATTTCGATATCATCGTAGATAGCATAAAGAGCCTTGAAATTCTCTTTGTAAACGGCATCATAGTTTCCTAATCGAGGAAATAGAGAGTGCATTAGGACATGGTGTAACAACCTTGCAGTCGGTCGTAGCCCAATCGATTTGGTGCCGTTACTATCATCTTCTATAAATTTATGACTCGTACTATTCCGGGTAAAAACTTCACAAAATGTGGATGAAAACTCTTCACCCCTATTCGGTATTCCCAAAATAGAAGCAATTCTATCATAAGTGAGATAGATTCGTTTGCCACATACTACTGACCAAATAACTCCATTTGGATTTTCCGGAGTATATTCCTCTAAATTCATATTCGCATAAAATAGCTTAATCATCAAATGATTAATTTGTACGCTATTTACAGAAAAATCAATAAGAGGAGAGATACGAGATCTATTTGCTAATCTTTGAATACCGTATGCAGTGAAATCGTCGAATTTGATGAATGAGCCTGGATGGAATTTGTAATTTGTCATTTGATTCCATCTAGTTACTGCAACCGGAGATTCTAACCATTTTCTAGCAGAGAGAGTAAGAGAAGAAGTTTCTGATGTTGCTCTTTTCTTTGATTTTTTCTGAGGAGGAGCCATTGAAGAGAATTTGAGAGTTTGTGAAGCTTGAGAATATGAACTAGGGTTTGGAAATGGGAAAATTTTCAGTGGAGAGTAGAAAGTAAAGAGGGTTGGTGGCAAAAAAATATATACGTGAAGTATATAAAAAAAAAAAATAACTGCCGACCGGTCGACCGCCTGCGTATTGCCGGTCGACCGTTTTCAACCAGAGAGCAAAACGGTCGACCGGTCATATTTTAGGCTGTCGACCGGTTTGGCTCTGTGTGCAAAAATGCAGATTTTTGGCAAAAATTTTGAAAACGAGTCGAATTAATATATTATATATTATGTTATTATTGCAAAAATATACTGTATTACAAGAATTATATATGAAAGCAAAATAATATACATTATGGAATTCTAATGAGAAGGTGAGTTGTTATTAGAATTCTTGTCGTTTTCAATGCGTTTAGCCCACGGACTCCACTTATATCGAGCTCCTTCATTCTCGTTATAGTTTTTATCCCAAGAGTTTGGAGTTGTTGAAGTCGATGGTCTTGACGGCATTGGTTCATGAACATCGTGTTTGTTTGAACCGCAGAAGAATGAAGCCATTCGTTCTAAAGCGGATAAACGAGTTGAAGTACGTTGTTGTTCATGGTATAGTAGGTTTTGACCATAATGTAGTTGTCGTTGAAGATCAATTTGATGCTTTTGGTAGTGATGAATTTCATCGATTTGCGCCTTCGTGCGCGGAGAGCAGAATAGTGCTTTCTTTGCACGCTTGGATGTTGGAGTATGGCCAGGTGTGCGAAAACAATGGTGAGGGCATTCCGGCCTTTGTTTCGGTGTAATCGGAGAATATTGTTCCTCCGACTCCGAGCTAGTGATAGAAATATGAGATTCCTCTGCGCATTTGTCGCAAATGTGTGCCATGGTAGCTTGTTTAAGGTGATTTATAATTTTCAGCAAGAAGGTAAATGAATGAAAGTGTGTTTTTCAAACGTTTATATAGAAAAAAGTTTGCCAATGAACTTGAGGATAGGATTTGTTAGAGATAATTAGCCGTAAACAAAAACAATGATAGATAAAAAAAAATTATAAAAATAGGTATAGTTTGTTATAGGCTGAAATTTAAGAATTATTTGAAAAATATATAGCCTAAGTTTGAAGGTTACTTATTCTATTCTAGATCTTTCCGAGATACTAAGCCAAGTTCTCTTCGTAGTTTAATAAAACTAGATTCAAGTAATGGTTTAGTGAAAATATCGGCTATTTGATTGTCAGTGTGAACATATTCAAGATGTATATTACCTTTTTCAATATTATCTCTAAGGAAATGATGACGGATATCAATATGTTTGGTTCTAGAATGATTTACTGGATTTTTAGAGAGATTTATTGCACTCGTGTTATCACAGTATATAATTGAATTCGATAAATGTATATCGAAATCTTGAAGTGTTTGTTGCATATATAGTACTTGAGTACAAGCGAGAGCCGCTGATATATATTCAGCTTCACATGTTGATAGTGAAACACAATTCTGTTTCTTACTAAACCAAGAGACAAGTGATTTTCCAATAAAATGGCACGTACCACTTGTACTTTTTCTATCCGTCCGTGAGCCACCAAAATCAGCATCACTATATGATACTAATTCAAATGGACATTCTTTTGGATAGAAAAGACCAAAATCTTTGGTATTATTTAGATAACGAATTATACGTTTCACTGCTCGTAAATGTGATTCCTTTGGATCGGCTTGAAAACGGGCACATAAACAAACACTCATTAATATATCTGGACGACTAGCTGTAAGATAAAGAAGAGAACCAATCATGCTTCGATATAATTTCTGGTCAACATTCTTACCACTTTCATCTTTTTCAAGATGTGTAGTTGTACTCATAGGAGTTGGTTTACCAGATGTATTTTGTAATCCGAAGCGTTTGATAAGATTTTCACAGTATTTTTCTTGATTGATAAAAATACCGTTTGAAAGTTGTTTGATTTGAAGTCCAAGAAAATAAGATAGTTCTCCCATATGAGACATTTCGAATTCTTTGGTCATAATACTTGCAAATTCCTTGCAGAGTTTATCGTTTGTTGAACCAAAGATGATATCGTCTACATATATTTGGATAACCAGAATATCATTTCGAGAATGTTTAATAAACAAAGTTTGATCGACTTTGCCTATTTCAAATCCTGAATTAATAAGATAGCTACGTAAACGTTCATACCAAGCACGAGGTGCTTGTTTTAAACCATACAGAGCTTTCTTAAGTTTGAACACATGGTCAGGATATTTTTCATGTACGAATAAAGGTGGTTGTTCGACATAGACATTCTCTTTGATAAATCCATTGAGAAAAGCACTTTTGACATCCATCTGATAAAGTTTGAAATTATGATAACAAGCAAAAGATAATAGAATTCTAATAGCTTCTAGTCGAGCAACTGGTGCAAAAGTTTCTTCATAATCGATACCTTCTTCCTGATTGTATCCTTGTGCTACTAATCTTGCTTTATTTTTAGTGATATTTCCTTGTTCGTCAGCCTTATTTTTATAGACCCATTTAGTACCAATTACTGACTGATCAGTTGGTCTCGGAACAAGTTCCCAAACGTCATTGCGCTCGAACTGATTTAGTTCTTCCTGCATGGCAATGATCCAGTAATCATCTGTAGCAGCTTCTTTTGAATTCTTGGGTTCGATATTTGAGAGAAAAGCGACATGACCCATTTGATTGAGTTGACTCCTTGTTCTGACATGTGATGTTATTTCACCTATTATATTTTGGGCCGGATGGTCTCTTAATATTCTTGGTGGTGATTGTAATTCACATATTTGAGGAGTATTCTCAATAATTACTTCTGAGTCAGAATCAGTATTTGAGATGATTGGATTATTAATGACTATTGATTCGTCATCATCTGATATTGTGTGAGAATGCTGATAGATTTCATCAAAAGATACATGAAGTGATTCTTCAATAGTTTTGGTTCGTTTATTAAATATTCGATAGGCCTTACTTCGTTCCGAATAACCGACAAATATTCCTTCATCGGCTTTTGAATCGAATTTTCCAAGCTGGTCTTTCGTATTTAAAATAAAGCACTTAGAACCAAAAACTTTGAAGTATGAGATTTTGGGCTTTCTTTTGTTAAACAATTCATAAGGAGTATTCTTGGTAAGAGGTCTTATGGACACACGATTTAAAACATAACAGGCAGTTGCAACAGCTTCTGCCCAGAAGTGTTTTGGTAAGGTGGTTCCATTTAATAATGTTCTTGCACATTCTTGTAAAGTTCGGTTCTTTCGTTCTACTACTCCGTTCTGTTGTGGAGTTCTGGGAAACGAAAAATTATGATATATACCTTTCTTTGTACAAAAATGTTCAAATTCATTATTTTCAAACTCTCCGCCATGATCACTTCTTATATTTTTAACTTTAATCCCTTTTGATTTTTGAATTCTTTTGACGAAAGATTTGAAATGATCGAAAGTATCACTTTTATTTTTTAAGAAAATTGTCCATGTATAACGAGAGAAATCATCAACAATTACAAGCACATATTGACTGTGATTTATTGATTGAACTCTAGTAGGTCCAAATAAATCCATGTGCAGTAACTCAAGCGGTTGTAATGTTGATATGACTTTCTTGGATTTAAATGATGATTTGGTCAATTTTCCTAATTGACATGCATCACAAATGTTGTTAACTTTAAAACTCATTTTGGGTAGTCCTCTAACTAGATTGTTTTTGGCTAGCTTGTCAATAGTTCTGAAGTTTATATGACAGAAACGTTTGTGCCATAGCCATGGATCATTGTCATTAGCCATAAGACACATATCTGAATTATGATTAATATTCATATTTAGAATATATATATTTCTGTCTCTATAACCTTCAAAAACCAAATTATGATCTTTATCTAAAATACTACACTTATTATTTGAAAAGGAAATTATAAAACCCTTGTCACATAACTGACTAATACTAAGTAAATTGTGTTTTAAATTTCTAACTAGCATGACATTAGTAATAAGAGGTAAGTTAGATGTACCACAATTGCTCACATCGCCTTTGCCGATGATATAACCTTTTGAATTGTCTCCAAAAGTGACTGAGCCACCATCTGAGTATTTAATATTTGTTAGTAAGCTCTTGTCTCCCGTCATATGCTTTGAGCAACCACTGTCCAATATCCACTTTCCTCTTTTCTTCAGTGGGACCTGCAAACATAGAATTAAGTTCATGGTACCCACTTTTCATAGGGTCCTAAGAGTTAGGTCTTAGGAGTCCAAACCCATTTGGGTCCGGTATCCCCTTTATATATATAATTATTATTAAGATGCACAGTATTCATGAATTGCTGAATGTATTTGTTCCTAATCAAATTGTTATTTGTTTTAGGAACCCATATTTTGATAGTCTTGACATCTTTCTTTTGAAATTTCACTATTGGTTTTGGTTTGAAATATAATAAACTAAGATTTTTCTTAGCTTCAGTTTTTTGTACTTTCTTCTTCCTTTTATTTCTAAGATGTTTCTTAGTTTTATGTTTGTTATATCCCAAACCTTGTTTATCTGAAATAGATTGTGAACTTTCAATGATTTTAGTCAAATTTTCTCGACCTTTGTTAAAGTTAGAAACATTTTGAGTAATGTCATCAAACTTTGTTTGTAAACTAGCTTTTTCTAGGTCTAGAATTTTGACTTTTGCTTTAAGTTCATGATTTTCAGTAGTGAGAGCATTATTTTTCTCTTTTTGAGCTTCTATTTCTTGACTCAAAAGAGATATTTGAGAGTCAACATTAGATGATGATTCTTGAATATTTTCAAGTTCTTCTTCTAATATTTTCTTCTCATCTTTTAACATATCTCGTTCAAACTCTGCTCTACTTAAATCTGCTTTGACTACTTTTAATTGACGTTTTATGTCTTTATATTTGACTATCAATTCAGCATTAATATCAAGTAATTCATCAAATGTAGGAATTTGTACCTCATCTTCTGTTGCCATAAAACAAACATTAGCTTGTTCATTCTCCGAATCACTTTCACTTTCTGATGAAGATGACTCTGAATCATCCCATGTTACTGAGAAGGCTCGTTTCTTTGATTTGTCCTTCTTATATTTGAATTTGTCATTTTCTGACTTTTTCTTTTGTTCTGGACAATCCTTCTGCATGTGTCCCTTTTTATGGCAGTTGAAACATTCTATAGCAGATGAAGATGGTTTATTTGATCCAGGTTTCCTTTTATTGTAGCGACTGGCTTTTCGATATTTTAGGAATTTTTTGAAACCTTTAGCAATGAACGCCAAATCTTCATCTTCAGAATCTGATTCATTTTCATCTTTCTCAACATGAAATGCTACATTTTTCTTTTCTTCTTTCTGTTCTTTTCTAGCCTGCAAATTTGCTTCATAGGACATTAAATTTCCTATCAATTCATCTGGCTTCATGACGGAAAGATCATTAGCTTCTTCAATTGCTAATACTTTTCCTTCCCATTCATTAGTCAGAGAATGTAGGACTGTTGAAACAACATCAAAATCAGAATACTTTTGTCCTAACCCAATAAGTGCATGGTGAATAGTTTGAAACCGTGAATACATTTCATTGATTGTCTCATTTGGTTTCATTTTGAAATTTTGAAATTGACTTTTCAGCATGGCTATTTTGGCTTGTTTAACCTTGTTAGTACCTTCATGAGTGATTTTTAGCGTTTGCCAAATTTGATATGCAGTAGTGCAGATACTAACACGGTTATATTCATTTTGGTCTAATGCACAGAACAACATATTTATTGCTCTTGCATTTACGGCTGCTGCCGTTTTCTCAGCCACAGTCCATTCTGAATAATCAGTTGTTGGATTCACTATTTCTCTTTGAGTAGCATTCCAAGCATCATAGCTACTTGATTGCATAAAGAATGACATACGTGTTGCCCAATAACTATAGTTAAGACCATTGAAAAATGGAGGTCTTTGTGTCGATTGCCCTTCTGTGTAAGTGGTGTTTTGAGTGCTAGTACTTGCGTTATTTGCCATATTACAAGAATATATCAAATAACTGTGTTACGGTTATATGATGACCGTGCTCTGATACCAAATGAAAGTGCGGTGTGTATACAATTATATGTGCTAATATAGTATACACGGATCGTATAATATGGATTACAATACAAATGCAGAAATAGATGATAATAGCATTGTAAATAAAAAAATAGAAAAATCACACCAGAGATTTTTATACTGGTTCGGAGCACCGTCCTACGTCCAGTCCCAGATTACTATCTGGATTTTCACTAATTACAACCTCGCTTCACCCGGAGGAACAGGTTTACAATTACCCGAACAGCCGAACGGGATTTCACGCCTCTACAACACTGAGGGCTTCAACACTTGCCTCTTACAATACTGAGGGCTTCAACAAACAAAAAACAATTACAATTGTTGTTGACAACTTGTGCTCTTGTAAACACGGATTTGTCACTTGTAGTACACTCTTCCTATAATCTTATCCTCAAATTGTGAATGATGCTTGTGAAGATTATGGAATTTATATTGCTTATTGAATCAAAATATATGAGATAGTGTCAATGATTCAATAAGGAATGAAAGTAGTTTAGAGCTTTTTGAATGCAAGTGAATTCAAAGAATAGATAGAGAGCATATATGATCTTAATAAAACTTCTTATCTTAATCAATGATATTGATGTGTATTTATAGAGAGAAAATAGTTATAACCTTTGGTGAAAAGTTGCAGTCAAAAGTTATGATCATTGATGAAGAAGAAGAGACGCAACCATTGAAGAAAGATGTGTCTTTTGGAAGAAGTTGCTCTCTGTTTAAAAACGGTCGACAGGTCAAAAACTAACCGGTAGACAGGTTTTTAAAAATATAGTCGTTATGTACATGTGTGCACGTTTATTGTGCACATTCAACAGGAACGGTCGACCGTTCATTTTTGGACCGGTCGACCGGTCTCTGTTAAGTTGCACAATAAAGTGCACAACCTATATAAATGTGTATATATATATATTATATTTTGTGCATGATTATTTGAGGATAGATTTTGACAATTTTATTACTATTATAACATCAAATAATCAACGTATAATCTAGAGTACCATATGTACGTCTTGATTTGTCGATCGCTTTAATATTGTTGTCAGCAATCAAAATCTTCATAGAAGCTGTGACTCAACAGTACATATAATACGTCTCGGACTCCAGCTCCTCTCCTGTCCCGCAGCAACCTATCCTGAAACAATAATACTCGGTCTGACCCGAGCATTATAATGAAATAACACCCGAGTCAGTCTGGAATACCAGCTGATAATAATGAATCCAAATTGATTATTAAAGTTTCAAAAAAATCCTTTGAAAAACAAAAGCATCTCGTAAGACCACGCCACAAATAAACATGTCGGGTTTTTACCTTACGATAGCTAAAACACTTTTTATAGAAATCCTCTGATATTATAATAGGGTCTATTTAAAAATACTTATAAAATAGCCAAAAATTTTACATCTATTAAATTCCAGCTACTAGCCACAAAAGGGGGTAATACAAACAAAATTCGTACAAGGCTCGTAGGGAGAATGGATTTCCAACAATGACTAGGCACAGGGGTACCACCTGTCACAGTACGGGGCCTAGATCACCGTACCGAGGATTACTCCCTTCATCTCCTGCAACACAAGGCCGGAACCATTCCTTACTGAACAGTCCCAACAAGATAAACCCCGTGGTTGGCGCGACCAACCACCCACTAAGCCGAAATATATATAAGGGACATCTAGACAGGGGAAATATCTTGTCCTGCTTGGGCATGACCCACCTAACCTTGCTGCATATCCCCTGATTTTCAGTCATTCCCGATTGATGAGGCTTGAGGCTAAGCGTTACCTTAAGAACGTTTTCACTTAGAATGCTCATCGTCCACCTGACGATGTTTCGCAAGCATTCGTCCATACAAGTCCGTCCCGGGTTCGAACGGAACCGAAGGCACTATTCCTACTACATCCACTTTGGAAATATCCTCAAGATTAGTAGTGACTAGCCCTTGCACTTCACTGCTCCATCTTCGACTCCGAACACGTTTTTCGCACGAAACGTACAAATCGGATCGAAGTGGTTTTCGAGAAATAAATCTCGATCCCGGTCTCTTCGAAACGATCAACGCATTGTCCAATATTGATAGTCGGTGATTTAACTATCAATTTATATTCATAAACATCCATAAACATCCATCACACCATAAATAATTTCCATATTATTTATTTACCCAAATATCTTTACAAGATATATTTCCAAAGTTTCAAAACTCATTTGAAAATAATTTCCCAAAACTCGTCCTTTACAAGGTAAATCCTTTACCATAATATTCCCATTGGAAATAACCAAGTTCAAAACATTTTAGATTTAAAATAATTAAAACATTTTATTCTGTAATATACTTTAAAATAGGTAAATTTACTACTAGTTATTTACTCAAAATATAATTTCAAAATATTTAAAGCAAAACTATTTTATAAGATATAACTTGATTTAAACTAAGGTTTTAGTTAAACTATATTTTAAAAATAGAGTTGTAAAAAAAATTAATACTTATTTCAATATACTTAGGTCAAAACTAGTTTTTTAAACAAATCCATTTGTAAAAGAATAATTACTTTACTATTTCTCATTTATAAATAGTTACTTTAAAAATAATGATTTCCAAACACTCTTTTAAACAAGTTTAAATTTCAAAACTTTCTCTTT
This sequence comes from Allium cepa, assembly GCA_030765085.1. Classification (NCBI taxonomy): domain Eukaryota; kingdom Viridiplantae; phylum Streptophyta; class Magnoliopsida; order Asparagales; family Amaryllidaceae; genus Allium; species Allium cepa. The sequence continues at coordinate 921,149,318 of CM060934.1, forward strand.
ATAAAATCAGATTAAACTCGAACTTGGTTTTTCCCAAGGAATCTCATTTCCACTTAAACATCACAGAAATTCTTCTCACGATTTCTGTCAGTTTATTTCAATTTAGTTCTATAGTTTAATAACATAAATTTACTTTCACATTTATCAACTGATAACATTTCTCTTTGTTTATCATTCCAGATTTTACAAATTTTCAATTTCCATTCTAAATAGATTTCAAATTTAATTCTTTTAAATTCATTATCTAACAATATCCTTAATTTATTCCTCTAAAATTCAATTTGTCCATTTATAATTAAATTATGGGTTTATAAATTTAACCAGCAATATTCCAATAAAATTCCATTTCAGTTTTCCATCCAAACAGATTCTATTTTTATATTCTTTAAAATTCCTTATTTATAAATTTTCTTAATTTCTTTTGAAACCCAATTTAATTTCTCTATAATTAAACTCCAATTTTTTTTTTTATAATTAACATTCTGGGTTTGTAGTTTATACCACAATATCACAGAATAATTTAATTCCACATTTATCAATCACAATATATAAACAGGCATCATCATCAATTACAAAAATAATTACTACATTGTGAGGAATCCAGTTGGATCCCTCCAACCTGTTTTCCCTGCACCCACAAATATTAGCACATCACATATATAAATATCAATCCAGACTGATAATAACAATAATATATAACTAATCACACAGATATTTAAATATTTATTATTTAAATCAGCCAATATCCAGATGTGAGTGAGTTAAACTCACCTTGAGTTTCGGCGAGCGTTCGAAATTCAAATTAAACCGAATGATTCCGATTTAACCCAAATTTTTACTTGCCCGGAATAGATCCGGAACTGTTCCACTTCGTAGTGTTCGTCTCTACGATTCCAACGTCGCCAGTTTCGTCTGAATCTGACCACGTATGAATTTGTTATTCAAAGTTAAAGATTTGAATTTAAACTTTAAAATAATTTCCCTTTTTTATAATTTAATTATCTATATACCATCACAGAGCAAAACCAGGCCGTCCAAACGAATACGAGGCCGCTTCTCTTCTTCTACTTCGCACGCGTTTGAAACAGAGTATCAAAACCCATCAGACACGAATTAGGGCACGAGTCGCCTCCATCTTCAATCGTCTCTACGTTCATCCAAATACTCCACTGCAAAGCCCTTCATGCGCCGCGCCTAAGCTCCAAACGACAACGAGCTCGGTGCTTAGTTTGCCTCGATCTCTGCACACAACCGAGCCACAAACGCTGCCACAAAACTCCCTCCACACAGCTTTAAATACGATCACCACCGATCAACACGTAGAGTCTGCCACTCTCTACATATTTCGTGTTGAATGTTTACGATGATATTGAGTGTATGAGTGGAGATCGAAGGAAGGAAACGGAAAGGTTTCGGCCATTGAAAAATAATAGGGCCGGTGGCTCCCATATGAGCTAGGGTTTGAGATTTTTAATGAGTATATAATATGATTTAATATTATTTTATTAATAAAATTCTCAGTTTAACAACTTATGCAAACGAACTCCAATTCTCACGTTCCGATAGGCGATTCTAAGGTTTTTCAGCGTTTCGAACACAATGGAATAGGTTTCGTAAGCTAATTTGATCGTATGTGCGAGTTACGGAATTAAACGTTCAATTTAAAATTAAATCGATTAAGAAGATTTCGATGCGTTTCGAGCTGCCACGGTCAAACGACAACTCCGATTGCTACGAAAATTGAAATCCCATAATAACTAACTATTACGGATCCAATGGAACTCGTTTCGTCGAATTCCGAGACTGTGCCCCGGAAGGCTATTTTAACTCGTCTATTAAATCGAGCAATATTTCAAAAATAACGAAAACTCTTAAAATTTCGCTTCTAAAATTTTATTAACTTAACAATAAATCATATAAAATTTATAATCACATTAAAAATTAATTCTGACTCATTCCTGACTAAAATCCGATTAAATTGCATTTTAATAATATTAAATTCATTTTTAAATTAATATAAAATCCCAAATATTAATTTATCAACTTTAAAATTCATCTAAAAATCCAACCACGCTATTTACACTCTAATAACTCAAAATAAATTTTTACAACCATTTTCATCACTATTTACATCTAGATTCCCAAATTATTCTCAGTCCAATATTAAATTACTATTATTCAATTTCAAATTAAATGTCCACATTAGAGATTTTAACTTGTTATTTCAGTTTAAACCAATTCTTTTTAGTTCAAAATAAATCTTGAACTCATAGTAAACATGTAAAATGAATTAAATGTTCACAAATCCCGTGTTAAAAATTACGGGATGTTACATTCCTTCCCCCTTATAAAAATTTCGTCCCCGAAATTTGCTAAGGTAGAAGAATGCTTCTACACTCTTAACTTAACCCAAACTTCTTTAGTTACAACTTATATACACTTTCCAAAATCTTTAGCTAAATTTCAAACCCATTTGCTTTATTAACTTTAAAGCTTTAATTTTAACTTATAACTTCCCAAGTTACTTAATTTTTCCCAAAACCCAAAAACTCCCAAAATTTCCGGAAAATTTTGGCAGAATCTCCCCTGTACGGAGGAGCTTTCGCGATACAAACAAATATATATACATCGACCCACACGGTCGGAAATCAAAATATATCACAATATATATATATATCATTTCCCAATTTTATTAGCGTAGACGTACCTTTTTAGCAAATTTTAATAGCAAATAGCTAATATATAATGCATATACGCGCCCCAAACCTCTCGAACGCCTCGCATTCCTGCACTTACTCAACAACTCATCAGATTTCAAAGATATGAACATTTTACAACATTTCCAATATAAGTATAAGCCAAACATATCCATTGCATAGCCAAACCAAGCAAACTTCATCATTTAACCATATTAGCCATATTTACTAACAATTTAAAGATTTAAATCACCTTTCAAATTACCTATTCAAGTCCAACTTCATTTTTATTTCACTTGAATAATTTATACCCAAGTCCACTATATACAATCCATATTTATTTCAACTAATTCATTGTTATTTAACATATGGTTAACATGTGCTTCATTAACATCTTTCTATATCATTTCAATATCAAGTGGATTCACAAACCAAATTCTTATTTCAAATTTGAAGCATTTGCATTTCTTTCAAAATTCATTTCCATTCATATGCAAACATCACTTAATAACATTTCAATTCATTCCACTTAATTCAAAAACCAATTATTTGCTTACTTTAAACTATTTATCTTCATTTACCACAATTCGACAAATTTACAATGCAAATTTGCATGTTATTCATGGAATAACCCATTACTTAAGCTTATAATAGTTTTTAAAAATTAATTTCCACTTAGATTCATATTAATTTATCAAATTCTGCATGGTTTACAATCCAAGCATGCTTATTCCATTTCAATTATTAAATCAATCCTTATTCTCACCCTTCAAATTTATTATTCATCTTAAGTTTATTTTTATTATTTTATTATTGTTCTTATTATTATTATTATTATTATTTTTAAAACCAAGTCTTGATTTTCATATTTCAAATCCATTATTCAACTTAAGTTTACTTTTATCATTCCATCCTGGACTTATGGACAACTCTTATATTCATATCACAATATTATTAAAACCATTCCACTTGCAATTCAAATTTATTACTCAAACAAAATTTATCCCAGACAAAATTATAAAGCTTAATCACAATTACCATTCAGCTTGCTTAAGTTCTTTCACAATATTTCCATTATCTTCTTATAAAGCAAATTTTATTTTCATTTGATTCTCATCCAAATCAATTCCAGTATATTTACAAAAAAATTAAATTTTTTTTAGGCACTTTGTTTAATTATCCAGTTCCTTTTAGATTTACTATATTAATAAAGAGATCATTTCAAATTATTCCCTTCCGTTGAATTTATTACAATTCAACTATCACCATTATAATCTAGTTCCAGTTTGCATCCACACTTCAATATTTGTTACCTCAATTTGAAAATTTCATGCCACAACTGGATTTTTATTCACTTTCTAAAATTTTAATTTTGACCAAACTATCAAAATTTTATTCCTGCTAGTACAAATTCCATTTAATTTAGCTTACACAGAGTTCATTCCCAAACAATCATTTGGATTTAATTGAGTAGACACTTACTTCATTCAGCATCATTTCAACTAAATTAAATTTCCTTTCAATTTGGTTCTTACCCAAATTTCTTCCAAGTTTACTTAAAATTTTGCTTAACCAAATTAAATCCATCCTACTTCTTTTACCACTCATATAAGGATTGAACTTCATTCAATATTATTTATTACACAACTGGAATTAAATTTCAATTTCATTATTAAAACATATATCATTTTTCCCCATACATAAGTTCAAGACTTATTTGCTCACTTAAGAACATTCACATTTATGTTCTCACTTTGCTTCATTAGACTTTGCATTTCATTTATGGTCAGGTTTGAATTTTCCACACCATTCAGCTCTTTCCATTAATGATTTTCAATTTCACTTCCATTCAAGAGTTTAGATTTCTTATTTAAGTTCATTTCCATTTTATAATCATAAGCTTAAATTATAACCCTTAATAACTTAAGAATATGAATTTCTTTATGCAATTATAAGCAATTTACATTTCACCTTTATATCCAATTCAATTTAATTCTAATTCATTTAGATTTAATTTAATTTCAAATTCTCAATTTAATTCTCCATATACAAATCCAAAACTTATTTACTAACTCAAGTTCATTTGAGACTAAGTTTGAATCCACCATGCCATCCCACTATTTCCCATTTGTGATTATAACTCCGTTTCTCTTTTATAAGTTCTCAAACTTATTTATTTAAAAGCTTATATAGCTCATTTTAATCCATCTACATCATATAATCACAAATTCAAATTTATATATATATATATATATATATATATCACTGAATTCTTAAGGATACAAACTTTCAATTTAATCCCTTACCCAATTTTAAACCCTCAATCTCAAATTATAAGTATACAACTTAATAACTTATGGGTACAATCCATTTCACAATGACCCACAATTTCAAAGCCAACTCACTTTTTCATTTAGTCCAAATCCAATTAATTCTAAACTCAATTTATTTAACTTATCCAAGTTAAATTCAAATTTCCAATTCACTTTAATATATTTTATTCATTTCCAATTACTCAAGTTAAGTTTTAATTCCAAGATTAAATTTTCATTTCTTCCTTCTTATTAATATCTACTTCATTTAATAAGTTCAATATTCATTTATTTTACTTTACACATTATTTAAATTCCCAGAATTCATTTTACCCGGTTTTTATTTCAAAACCATTTTGAAATATATCAAATATATACCTATTTGATATATCAATCAAATCTTCAGATTTTTCGAAAACAATTTGTTTATACCAAAACAAATTTCCTCCTTTGAAATTTCCAAAACAACTGGTATACCCTACAAATCCAAACAACACCATAACCAAGTACTAAGGAAGCAATCCATCACTTTAGAAACTCGAAAATAAATTCTAATGATGTGGCCAGCATCATCAGGATCATTTTCCAACGACAGAAGTGAGTTCAGTGCTTCTTTACTCTCCCAAATTCATTTCAAACAGTTTACATTCAAAGATATTTCCCCAAAATAATAGTTCACAATTGCCTTCAAACTCTTGGAAAAAATATTACCAAACATTTCCAAGATTCAAATTTCCCAAACCCTTATTTTTAATACATTTTAAATCCTTTCCAAAACTCCCGGGATTTAAATTCTGGTTCAATTTAAATTTAATTATTCTTTTTTTTATATAATTTATACTCATGGAATTTATTTGGTTATATCTATTTCACATCTTAGATTAACTTTTAGATTCTTATTTACTTATTGTATTAGCACCCAATCAACCAAATATATATATAATAATTTCAGAAAATTATTCCTTTTATAGTAAAATATAATTTTTGGGTAAAATTATTTCATTTACCCACCCTTTAAAAACAATACTATGTCGGTTCATCTTGTTTTAAGAGTTTAGAAACCCCTATCGATACGGTTGTACTTCCCGCACTGACCAGAATTCATAAACACTCAACCGATAAGTCAACACAGTATAAAAACAATTTTATATTCACTGACAAGTACGCTCTCATATCTATTAATACGCTCAACTCATTATAGAGTACTATTGACTCTATTTAATGAGTATTTTCCCCACCAAAGCCTAGGTTGTCGCCAACCTAGGCTCTGATACCAAATGTGATAGCCCGCAAATCCGTACCCCTTGAATCAACACTATTCTACCTCTATTAACTCAAGTGGCACAGAAATACGAACCATTAGGGTTAAAGAAGAAGAGATAGAAGAAGAAGAAACTAAAACAATATCAGAATCTCACAGTCGCAGCGGAATAAAATATAATAGTAAATATAGAACTTTACACAAAATGAAATCTATAACCTTTTATACATCACATCATCAGAGTATCTCATACATCAACAATCTCAAATCAGACCTATCATACAATCACAGCAGCGGAAATATATATATAGGTACATATAATACGTCTCGGACTCCAGCTCCTCTCCTGCCCCGCAGCAACCTATCCTGAAACAATAATACTCGGTCTGACCCGAGCATTATAATGAAATAACACCCGAGTCAGTCTGGAATACCAGCTGATAATAATGCATCCAAATTGATTATTAAAGTCTCAAAAAAATCCTTTGAAAAACAAAAGCATCTCGTAAGACCACGCCACAAATAAACATGTCGGGTTTTTACCTTACGATAGCTAAAACACTTTTTATAGAAATCCTCTGAATTATAATAGGGTCTATTTACAAATACTTATAAAATAGCCGAAATTGTTACATCTATTAAATTCCAGCTACTAGCCACAAAAGTGGGTAATACAAACAAAATTCGTACAAGGCTCGTAGGGAGAATGGATTTCCAACAATGACTAGGCACTGGGGTACCACCTGTCACAGTACGGGGCCTAGATCACCGTACCAAGGATTACTCCCTTCATCCCCTTCAACACAAGGCCGGAACCATTCGTTACTGAACAGTCCCGAACAAGATAAACCCCGTGGTTGGCGCGACCAACCACCCACTAAGCCGAAATATATATAAGGGACATCTAGACAGGGGAAATATCTTATCCTGCTTGGGCATGACCCACCTAACCTTGCTGCATATCCCCTGATTTTCAGTCATTCCTGGTTGATGAGGCTTGAGGCTAAGCGTTACCTTAAGAACGTTTTCACTTAGAATGCCCATCGTCCACCTGACGATGTTTCGCAAGCATTCGTCCATACAAGTCCGTCCCGGGTTCGAACGAAACCGAAGGCACTATTCCTACTACATCCATTTTGGAAATATCCTCAGGATTAGTAGCGACTAGCCCTTGCACTTCACTGCTCCATCTTCGACTCCGAACACGTTTTTCGCACGAAACGTACAAATCGGATCGAAGTGGTTTTCGAGAAATAAATCTCGATCCCGGTCTCTTCGAAACGATCAACGCATTGTCCAATATCGATAGTCGGTGATTTAACTATCAATTTATATTCATAAACATCCATAAACATCCATCACACCATAAATAATTTCCATGTTATTTATTTACCCAAATATCTTTACAAGATATATTTCCAAAGTTTCAAAACTCATTTGAAAACAATTTCCCAAAACTCTTCCTTTACAAGGTAAATCCTTTACCATAATATTCCCATTGGAAATAACCAAGTTCAAAACATTTTAGATTTAAAATAATTAAAACATTTTATTCTGTAATATACTTTAAAATAGGTAAATTTACTACTAGTTATTTACTCAAAATATAATTTCAAAATATTTAAAGCAAAACTATTTTATAAGATATAACTTGATTTAAACTAAGGTTTTAGTTAAACTATATTTTAAAAATAGAGTTGTAAAAAAAATTAATACTTATTTCAATATACTTAGGTCAAAACTAGCTTTTTAAACAAATCCATTTGTAAAAGAATAATTACTTTACTATTTCTAATTTATAAATAGTTACTTTAAAAATAAAGATTTCCAAACACTCTTTTGAACAAGTTTAAATTTCAAAACTTTCTCTTTATAAAATCAGATTAAACTCGAACTTGGTTTTTCCCAAGGAATCTCATTTCCACTTAAACATCACAGAAATTCTTCTCACGATTTCTGTCAATTTATTTCAATTTAGTTCTATAGTTTAATAACATAAATTTACTTTCACATTTATCAACTGATAACATTTCTCTTTGTTTATCATTCCAGATTTTACAAATTTTCAATTTCCATTCTAAATAGATTTCAAATTTAATTCTTTTAAATTCATTATCTAACAATATCCTTTATTCCTCTAAAATTCAATTTGTCCATTTATAATTAAATTATGGGTTTATAAATTTAACCAGCAATATTCCAATAAAATTCCATTTTAGTTTTCCATCCAAACAGATTCTATTTTTATATTCTTTAAAATTCCTTATTTATAAATTTTCTTAATTTCTTTTGAAACCCAATTTAATTTCTCTATAATTAAACTCCATTTTTTTTTTATAATTAACATTCTGGGTTTGTAGTTTATACCACAATATCACAGAACAATTTAATTCCACATTTATCAATCACAATATATAAACAGGCATCATCTTCAATTATAAAAATAATTACTACATTGTGAGGAATCTAGTTGGATACCTCCAACCTGTTTTCCCTGCACCCACAAATATTAGCACATCACATATATAAATATCAATCCAGACTGATAATAACAATAATATATAAGCAATCACACAGATATTTAAATATTTATTATTTAAATCAGCCAATATCTAGATGTGAGTGAGTTAAACTCACCTTGAGTTTCGGCGAGCGTTCGAAATTCAAATTAAACCGAATGATGTTCGATTTAACCCAAATTTCTACTTGCCTGGAATAGGTCCGGAACTGTTCCACTTCGTAGTGTTCATCTCTACGATTCCAACGTCGCCAGTTTCGTCTGAATCTGACCACGTATGAATTTGTTATTCAAAGTTAAAGATTTGAATTTAAACTTTAAAACAATTTCCCTTTTTTATAATTTAATTATCTATATACCATCACAGAGCAAAACCAGGCCGTCCAAACGAATACGAGGCCGCTTCTCTTCTTCTACTTCGCACGCGTTCGAAACAGAGTATCAAAACCCATCAGACACGAATTAGGGCACGAGTCGCCTCCATCTTCAATCATTTCTACGTTCATCCAAATACTCCACTACAAAGCCCTTCATGCGCCGCGCCTAAGCTCCAAACGACGACGAGCTCGGTGCTTAGTTTGCCTCGATCTCTGCACACAACCGAGCCACAAACGCTGCCATAAAACTCCCTCCACACAGCTTTAAATACGATCACCACCGATCAACACGTAGAGTCTGCCACTCTCTACATATTTCGTGTTGAACGTTTACGATGATATTGAGTGTATGAGTGGAGATTGAAGGAAGGAAACGGGAAGGTTTCGGCCATTGAAAAATAATAGGGCCGGCGGCTCCCATATGAGCTAGGGTTTGAGATTTTTAATGAGTATATAATATGATTTAATATTATTTTATTAATAAAATTCTCAGTTTAACAACTTATGCAAACGAACTCCAATTCTCACGTCCGATAGGCAATTCTAAGGTTTTTCGGCGTTCCGAACACAATGGAATAGGTTTCGTAAGCTAATTTGATCGTATGTGCGAGTTACAGAATTAAACGTTCAATTTAAAATTAAATCGATTAAGAAGATTTCGATGCGTTTCGAGCTGCCACGGTCAAACGACAATTCCGATTGCTACGAAAATTGAAATCCGATAATAACTAACTATTATGGATCCAATGGAACTGGTTTCATCGAATTCCGAGACTGTGCCCCGGAAGGCTATTTTAACTCGTCTATTAAATCGAGCAATATTTCAAAAATAAAGAAAACTCTTAAAATTTCGCTTCTAAAATTTTATTAACTTAACAATAAATCATATAAAATTTATAATCACATTAAAAATTAATTCTGACCCATTCCTGACTAAAATCCGATTAAATTGCATTTTAATAATATTAAATTCATTTTTAAATTAATATAAAATCCCAAATATTAATTTATCAACTTTAAAATTCATCTAAAAATCCAACCACGCTATTTACACTCAAATAACTCAAAATAAATTTTTACAACCATTTTCATCACTATTTACATCTAGATTCCCAAATTATTCTCAGTCCAATATTAAATTACTATTATTCAATTTCAAATTAAATGTCCACATCAGAGATTTTAACTTGTTATTTCAGTTTAAACCAATTCTTTTTAGTTCAAAATAAATCTTGAACTCATAGTAAACATGTAAAATGAATTAAATGTTCACAAATCCCGTGTTAAAAATTCTGGGATGTTACACATACTTTGTAAAACAACATTAAAACCTTTATTTTTTTTTAAAAACTTACTTTGAAAACTTACTTGGCTATCCAGAGAAATATACTACTCTTCACAACCTTTAAAAATAAATCACTATTTATGTTTAAATAATTTTTCTCATTCCTTTAATAAATTCCCACCATGAATTTATTCTTCCAAATATCCAATTTCAAACACTTAAATCAATTTCCAAATTGATTTTCAATTTACTTCATTTATTCAAAAATCCTTCAATTTCAGTTTTATTCCTTAATTATGATTTAAAATACTTTTAATTGAAATACCAATTTCGATTTCTCAATTTACTTCTTATTCCTTTAAATAAATTTAAAACTTTAATTTTTAAAATAATTCTTTATTCATTTAATTTAATATCACATAATTTTACAATTCACTAATTAATGTTTATTCAAACCCTTTTCTTTTCATATTCAAAGTTATTTATTAGTATTTAACATACTTCCATTTCCTTTTCAGTTCATTCTTAATTTATTCAATTTTCTCTAATTATCTCGTTTACAATTAACTTCCTTTATTTTCTTTCCAAAACCCAATTTATATATTTTTGGTAATTCATTATACCCAAATATATTCAATCAAACCACAACATTCAATATTCCAATATATTCATTATAGAATATCAAGTAATCACATCAGAGAATATTAAATAATAAATGTTGAGGGATCCAGTTGGATCCCTCCAACCTGTTTTCCCTGCATCCATAGATGTTAGCATAATATAATATGCCAATCCTAGAATATACCACACTATAGCACATCAATCAATTTCACCCATTCAAACAATTATTTAAATTTAATCATTTAAATTTTAAATTTAAATTAACTGAGTGAGATTAACTCACCTTTCCTTTGCTGTTTGCAATCCATTCCAAACTGGCTTGTTTCCTTGATTTTTAAAACCTTGTATAACAATTCACGGTTTATTATTATTTGAACCAATCAACATTTATTCACCATTTATTTATTTTATTTAACTAATGGTTAAACTTTAACCTTTGATTTAATTTAACCAAAGTAGTAAATTTGAACTAATTTTCCTTTCACAAATTACCTAAAATAATTAAGTAAGTTAAGTGTGCACAAATGCATATAACTTTCTTTTCAATTCTAGTTTAAACCTGATTAAATAACAATATCTAACCTCGTCTACATTTGCTCTTCTTCTTTTTTAACCAGACAAATTTCCATTTCTAACTCTACTCTTTGAAAATCTTACCTATTTACATATTTCTGTTTACTGTTAAATCTTAATATAAATTTTTTTTCCAAACTGTGAATCATTTTTATTCTTATCTGTAAAAAATTTAAAACTGCTTAAAATATTGTTTTCTCCTTACTGTCAATAAAAGAATTTTCTATCTACATAAGTTTCTTTTTGAATCAAACATTTTTAAACATTTCTGTTTAATATAAAATTAACTTCCTTAAAAAAAGCTTACCCGAATGCAGAAGATAAAGCTACCTACACGCGAACACACACCAGCAAGATTCCACGCCATAGGTCATGGCTCTCCCTCCACCGAGTAGACGCCAGACCTACAGGCATCTACTGACCTTTCCTATGCATGCGACTTCCCATGACACGCCTCGACGAACTCTCCACTGCCTCGATAGCTCGAGCGCCAATTCAACGCGATGCCATCACCTATCGTTCGAGCTTGAGCTTGAACTTACGCGGTCGAGCCAATCGCACGTAGGCGATTCGAAGCTTTGAGCCGATCTAGAATTTGTAGAGGAACACGCGCGATCAAACGAGGTCGACCCTTTTTTTGAGCAAAACTGGAATTGAAGAGAGGAAAGGGGATCTCGGCTTCCTTAATTAATAAAATTTCTCTGCTTGATTTAGAAAAGAACGTGACAGTGAAGGAAGTTCAGGCTGCTACAAGGACATTGAGGTGAAGGCAAAAATGTGTGTTTCGGCTGTGATTCTTTAAACGAGGAGCGACATAATTAGGTAAAGGTCGGCTTCTTCATAGATATGTTGGCTAAAGTAATTACAGGGTAGCAGCTGATTTAAAATTTATATTTTTATATTCAAAAATATCTTGTTTAGGTACCCAGTTATTAAATTGGATTCGACATAGATTTCAGCGCCTTTATATAACGTACGCTCACACAACAACTCTGATCGCTACGAAATTTGAAATCCGATAATAATTCAATATTACGGACCCAATGAAACTGGTTTCGTTGAATTCCGAGACTGCGCCTTGAAAGGCTATTTTTAAATTCAATTTAAACTATAAAATTTTAAAACTGAACAAACCACTGTTAATTTCAATTTTACAACTTCTATTATCTTCAGTGTTATCAATATAAATTTTACAAGCCTTCAAATTATTTTCAACCGGCTTAAAATCCTAGATTTCATATTTTACCCGATTTTAAATTATTTAATTCAATAATTTAATTAACAATTAATAGTGATATTTTAATTCAAGTTAAAATTATTCCATTGAATATTTAAATCAATTAAATATTCCAATTTTAAAGGCTTAAAAATTCCGAGTCGTCACAATAACGGTACGTCCGAGGAACCTGGAACTCGAATAATCCGAAACAACTACGTAGTATAATATCGGTACGCCCATTGAACGTGATAAGCTAGAACAACGATGTAGTACAATAACGGTACGTCCGATGATTTGAACACCATAAAAGAACATGGGTCGTTAGCCTATAAAAATGAGTCGAAACTCCAAAGAACCCGTAGGTCCTTAGCCTATAAAAGAAATGGGACGAAGCTCAATAAAAGGAGGTACAGTCCCCCCACGCGGACAAAGAGACATCGCTTATTGCTATTCTAAACCATAAAATGATCGTCGTTGATCAATAAAAAGTGTGAATTACACTATGCTAATAAATAAATGAGTTTAGCTTCATGTCCCATAACCACTGGCTTAACTTAAGTATTTACGAACAAATTGTAGATTTCCACTCGAAAGTTGTCACAAGAGTTCAATCGAACAAATCCAAGAATTAACCGACAAAGTAAACGCTAGCGTTTCATACCACTTGTTTTGCTAAGTCGTTTAATTAGATTTCTCGAACGAGTGAGATAAAGGTTTGTATATACTAATAGATTGAAAATGGTTTTAAAAACAAGCTTTATATTAAAGATAACTTTGAAATCATTTTTATGAAAGAGTTTGAATATTTACTACTAGTATAGAAACCTTTGTATTTTAACGTGATAAATCACAGAAAACGGTTGTAAAAATAATAGATCACCAAAAATTCACATTTAAGACGTGAATCCATAGAAATCGATACGAAATCCATCAAATGAATATTCCCAAAAATCCAGAAAAAGAAGTCATCAAAGTTGATAAAAGTGATAACAACTAATCGGATCAACAAAAATCGACAAACATTGGAAATTCACTCAAAAAATGAAAGTTATAGACGTAGACGTGAGTTCAAAAACTCACCATTAAACTCAAAAAAAAAAAAACGAATGAGAAGCTCTGCAACAAAGGAAAGATCAACTTCTCTTCAACTTCAACCCTAGAAGCTCGAATCTAAGCTCATAAGCAAATATTTCCTAATTTAGGGTATAGGAATTTCTGAAAATTGAAGAGAGATTAAGATGGAGAAGATGAAGAGAATGCTTACCTAAGCTTCTCTTTGATTTTTGGAGCTTGAATTTGCATTTCCTAGGAAAACAAGGGTTTAGGAATTTTGTTTTCTTTTCTCTTCCCCCATTTTTCTTTAGCTTGAAAGTGTTTGGAAATGAAAAATGAATGAAGTGGAGAGGGGGTGGAGTTATGGTATTATGTTGGGTTAAAGGGGCTGAAACCCAAAGCCCAATAGAAAAATACCAAAATTCAACTCAACTCCAAACATATCGATATTTATACTCAAAAAGGTCGCAAATGTCGTTTTGGACTCAATGAAAGTTGTCTCGAGTACTAATTCGACAGTTTACAGAAAGTAGAATTCCGGACTTTAATCCGACTAACGATGCTATATTTAAATTAAACATTTAAATATACAACCGTAAAATATGCGGGTTGCTATAGAAGTCAGGCTCACGTAAATACCTGATACAGGATCGTTTGTCAAGCCATCCTACTTCATTTCTACAATCTCCACCATGTACACAGTTTTTAAAGTGGCTTTCGATATTGCTTGAGAGTATGATAATATCTGAACTCAGTCTCTTTAACAACCAAATGCTTATTTCACATCGGATGGTTCTTTTACATTTTAAAAAGTCTATTCACAATTTATATAAAAATATCATATTCGATTTCAAATCTTATTTCTTTCGAAATCATATTCACTTTCAAACTATATTCACTTTGAGAGATCCGATTCACTTTGAAATGATCGATAAGATATGTTAATTAATTCCTCATTTCAAAATCATCTTATTCACTCAAATATGTCATTTTATTCTCAACTTAGGTTATTACATTATTTAACCATATTCGCTTTAAAGTCAAGAATTTGAATATAAATACCTGAACTTTACACATCTAAAATTTAGAAAAGTTTAAGTAGTTAAAAATAGTTTTAAAATAGTTTAAAATAGATTGAAATAGTTTAAATAGTAAAATACTTTAATATAGATTTTTAAATTAGGTCTAATTAGATCTAAAATGATTTATATAGATTTAAAATAGATTAAATGGATTTAAATTTTATTTAAATAGATAAAAAATAGATTTAAACAAATTTAAAATAGATTAAATAGATTTAAATTATATTAAATAGATTTAAAATAGATTAAATAAATCTTATTAGTTTAAAATTAGTAAAATAGTTTAGATTAGATTAAATAGGTTATAATAGATTTAAAATAAATTAAAATAGTTTTAAATTGATTAAAATAGTCAACTTAGATAAAAATAGTTTAAATTAGTTTAAATAGATTTTAAAGTTATATCAAACATTTTTAATAACTCAGTTAGGATAAATTCATTCATTTGACAATTCAACTTTGAAATTCCAATTTAAATCCTTTGAATAATTTTAATATATGTATATATCCTTTTGTACATATTTCTTAGATTAAGAAGGACTTAAAGATGAATCAAAAGTCCTTCTTCGGATCTAGATATTTGGATCGCTTTTAAAAGGTGAGTGAGAAATTTTATAGATTGTTATAATATGAAAATTATCCTGTTGGTGTTTATTTGATTATTATGCCTAACTGGATAATTGCATACGAGTTGTAGGCAATAAATTGAATATAATTTGAATATAATAAATATCTTCTACGTATTCCTATTTATGAATTACTTGAGAAATGTTTAAAACTTGATCTGGAAATCAGTTCTAAAAGTACGAATTTAGAATATTATTTGAATGAAATTTATTCCAGATCTGAAAATAGGTTGTATAATAATGTTATGAATTTGGATTATTACCCTAAACTTGTTGAAACATTAACATTTTCGTGTTTAGATTGTTGGAATTTAGATCTATTTATTATTTGTAAATTAATTTGATTTCTTTCCCTTTTAGAAAACTACAGCATTTGATCTAACAAGGAATAGATGCAAATAGAAAGTGAAAGAGATGTGTAAAGTATGAATTTGTTGGAGTATGCTGTCTATTTCAGTAATAAAAAGAAATGATTATTCCTTGTAATTTCAAACGATGTAATCTTTTATATTTTAAAGTTAAATCTTTTATTTTAGACTAATTTATGTAAATGATAGCAAATAATCTTTTTAGATATGATTTCAACCATTGAACATGGAAAAGAATATTTCAGTAAATATATAAAATTGGAATATATTTGATAAAAGTATACATTTGTATGTAATTTACTATGCTTACAACAATTAAAATAAAACTTAGCTCATAACGACGTTTACACCTAATATTCGCGTTTCGGATAACTAATTAGTGAGAATGGAGTATAAAAGGTTGTAACTCTAATAAATGGTAATAAATATGGGAGTTGGAATAATTTGATAGGGTGAATGGATTAATGGGAGTAATAAATAAAGAATCCAAATTTAGTAACTATGGAATAGTTAAAAAGATTACTAATTTGAAATTAGTAATCATACATAAATGTCTTAGGAAATGTCCATAGGATTTTATGGATAAACTGCCATTTGTGAGCATTAAAAGGGGATTAATGGGTAGATAGGTATTTAAGGTAAATCCTATTACCTTAAATAAAAAGGGAATTAGTTAGCTAATTCCAATGTCTATCTAAGTAATATAAGTAAAGACTTAGGATGACTAAATTGGACTTAGTGCGTTAGTGGTACGAGGTCAGTAGAGACGTTCGATGGAAGACTGCCCTTCGCTTTGAGGCTACCAGTAGTTGGGTGCACTTACTACAGATTTGAGATATCACTAATCCTATGACCCATAATGGCGTGAGAGATTGGGTCTGCTTTCTTAATTGAAAAGTATTAAATGGTCCAAATTTGGAATAAAGAGCAGTGATGGATATCTCCATAGGGGGTTCACTTTTAGTTCGAGGTATTAAGTGGTTGTAGGGCCCGCCTCTCTCCTAAAAGGAAGTATTAAGTAACATAGTTAGATTCCAAATAAATAAAATTGTCTCCAAAATGGTTTACTTCAGCGTTGAGGTATTAAGTGGCTATTTTACTGCATCCTTACCGAAAGAAGTAATCTAATGAGATTCCATATTTATAATTAAGAGTGATAGTGGATATCTCGGGAAGGGTTTGCTTCTTGTTTGAGGTATTAAGTGACTGAGGTATTAATTGGCTTATGTATGGTCTCTCACATTGCTAAGACCATAATAACGATAGTACAAGCGAGGAGTCCACTTAAGGATAGGTATTAAGTGATGTAGGACTTGCCTAGAATGTAGGTATTAAATGGTTAGAAGTCCGCCTAGTCCTTTTAAAGGTATTAAGTGGCTTGCATACCGTCTCTTACATGGTTATGATTTTATTGACAATAGACATGGTAATAGTTGCATTAAATTCCGGAAGCATTAAATAATGGTTTAGAGGGATTAGTTGCTAGGAACCACCGACCATTGATAACATTGTCAGAAAACCACCTTGGGAGTAGGTCTTAAATGATGGGATCTACCTTGAAGTACTAAATGGTAGAGTCTACCTATTTCACTTTTAAAAGTATTTTATGGTGATGATAGAAGCTTGCTTCATATTTAGAAGTACTAAGTGGCAATTGGGTTTGGAAGTATTGAGTGGTTGATAAGGCATCATCAGTGTTTTGTACCTTGGAAAGGGGTAGGTAAATAATCATGTGTGCAATGCAAGGTAAGATTGAATTGCTAACCTTAATACACATAACTATTAAATTGAAACCAATCGGTGTAAATTTAAGTTATGGACGGTTTATAGATTTTCCAATCACAAAACGTTGTTTTAACTCCTTCCATATTAGAATCCACATGATAATTTTGAGGAACGGGTTGTTGAAGCTGAATTTGTTTAGTTGTTGGAGAAGTCTTCTTTTCCTCATGCTCGATGCTGATGTGACAATACGATATCCAAGGAATTCCCTTGGTTCCAAGATAGTAACAGTAGTCAGTAGTCATCCTATTATTGTTTACGCTATGAGTTTAGGTTTCTATCAAACTTTGATAATGCTTATGCTTATTTGCAGGTACTAAATCCAACCATCTGTAGTTTAATAGAATTGGGTTTTGATTTTTGTCAAAATTTAGGGCCATTGAGGTATTGGTCATTATATTTGTTATCCGAGCCTAGGTTAGTAAATCGAATTAGGATAAATTGAAAGAACATATTCGTACTTTTCTATCTAGTAATACTATAGTTTTACTTTAGATTCTAAGAATTCCAACTATAGAAGTAGTTGTAATTTTACTCCAAGGGTATGGGTAAAGCAACTATGGGTTGGAAATATCTTGGAGTTAAGATTTTCATGTTGACTACGAAGTACCCCATGGAGTGCCGATGATGCATAAGGCATTGCTAATAAAGAGCATGAGTACGACATATGGTAGAATCCCGAAGACTAGAGGTGTTCGACTTGATGGTTGAGATTCTAGCTACCATATGATTTTGAATTTTTATGATGAGTTTCAGTCGGAGAAACATTTATTCTAGTTAGTTGTGAAATTAGAGTCTACATGTGACTATTGTCTAGAGGCAAACTTTTGCTAGGGTACATTCAACGGTCACCTCTTTGATGGAAAACCGGATTTTTTTATTTGGATAATTAGTGTCAATTCCTAGTCTAAAACCTGTGAGAGAAATTTTATAAAAAATATTTCGAAATTGCCCTAGATTTTGGAGAAAGGGTTTTCAAAGGATTTCTTTTTCCATGGATTTATTTGGAAATTTTGTTTTCTGAAAGTTTTGAAATCTTAATTTTCAAAGAAATGCATATACTACTATGCTGGTTGTGTTAAGGAAATTTTAAGTTATAAAATATTAATTTTTCAAAACCTTAAATATTTATATGTATATATCAATAAAGGCTTGGTTTTGATTTTTGGCAAGGAAATAGTTTTCCAATTTAGGTAAATTTGAGTTTTGAATAGGATTTTTCAAACCCTAAAATATATATATATATATAATTTTAATTTTAAGGGAAGTTTTGGTATGAAATAGTTTATATTATTTAGAAACAAGTATAAAGGAGCATATTTTTAGCTCGGTGATTTTATGGTTTATAAAATCGAGGTTTTCAAAATTCTCTTTTTAAGGTACAAACAAAATAGGAATGACATTCAATTTTATTGGGGTATGTGGTGTGAAGTGTTATTATACCCACTAGCTATTGGAAGTAATATTTCCGTGGAAAGAAGCTGAAATATTTTCGAATTTTGTTGTTGGTTGTAGCAGTTTTGCTGAGACTACGTGAGTTACTAGAGCACGACTCGAGACTAGGCAGTAGTCTTTGACACTGCCATGAGGAGGACAGGAACTTTTTGGATCGTATCAAATCAAAGGAGACTGCGCAAAATGATTATTATTATTTAGTATAACCCTAATTGGTATAGGTTCAACCAACGTCCAAAGCCTATTTAGCGGTTGACCACTTAGCGGTAAACCTAGAGTGGTCTGCCAGTTAACGAGTTTTGGCACAACTTGAACCTGGAACAGACTATAAAAGTCATGTTCGAATTTCTCCAATTGCATTCTTTCGTTCCTCTATCATTAATCAGCCGAACCTAATCACCATCCTCCTCCTCCTCTAATTAGTAGCATCTCTCTTACGTTCCTCCCCTAGGCGATGCCGTTTTTCCCTTGGAGCTACAGCCTCACCTCCCCCTCATGCTGGTTTTGCACGTTAAGTCCCTCCCATTACCACTCCTGACCTAATCCTATTCTCTCTCTCTGACCACTTCTTAGCCCAAGACACCTTTCTGCACTATCGATTTTTCCTCGCACCATTGTGGTCTCAACCATTAAGAGGCCACTTCGCTTGACCGGAATGACTAGAAGTTTCGCCGCTTTTAGGCTGGAAGAGCTATTCATCATGGTAGGATTTGCTTGGATCCTCTTCTTCGAGACTTTTGAGTTGGAAGGTTATTTGTGCTGCATTTTCCTTTTCGATGTTCTATTGGCGTAGAATTTCGATGGAGGCAACGATTTATTCATTTGGAGGTAAAGGGTGTCCTGATTGAACTGATCGATGATAATCTTTCTGAGATTTTGGAGGCCTCCAAGAAGGATGAGGACATGGACGATTTTGGAGTGACAAACTCAAAGCTTTTTGCAGCAGATCTTTTCCAGGATATCAGTGTTTGAAGATGGATAATCAATATTTGACTGCCCGTCTGATTATATGCACCATTCAACACAAAGTCAAACCTAAGATGGGATGTTACAACTAGATTTATCCTTTGGTGTGGAAGACCACCTATGCTAGTATTGGCGGCATCGCCGTAAATTTGACCCGTACCTTTATGATGCAACTTGTTGACTAAAGATTAGCACTCCGTAGAATCACTTTTTGTATTTTCACTTATCCACTCCCGTCTATAGATATTATGGGTAGACCCATGGAGAGGCAATTCCAAAGACGTCAACAACACCAACAACGCCAGCGGCATAAGATTAGGTGCATAGCAACCATGCTATGACCATTCGAGGGTCACAACAATGGATCAAGCTCCAGCCATGAAGCAAGGCATTTGTAGTCTATAGGCATTATTTTAGGAGTTATGGTGTTGTCGTATTTTCCCTTCTAACATTTGTTCTTTTCTTTTAGGTTGTTTGGATTGTAATGGTTAGATGTCTCTTGTAAAAGGAATAGACGATATTATGAGTTTCTATTTATTTACTGGATTATTGTTTCTGGACATGCGAACCGCTCCTATACATGCGTGGTAAAAAAGCTGTATAAATAATGGAATCTCATAAAGACACTTTACTAACAGTAAATGCAATATAAGTCTGGAGGTTTAGAATAGTTGAATTTTTTTTAGCGAAGGACAAGAAAAAGTTGTTTTCATATCACGAGTCAATTCTCATGTTCCTTAAAAGCTATAAATTTTAAATAATAGGCATGTTGACATTTCAACTACGCTAAATTATGGCTTAATGAATCAAAATTTTTGAGAAGGAAAAAATATTTTGAAAATTTTCCTCTTGATCTGAAAATCTCTTTCAAAAAAAGTTTTTTGTTTTAGTTATATTTGACTCTTCAATTAATTTTCAAATTTTTGTCCAAAAATTTGATTTCAAGGCAATGTATAAGTCTAAATATTTAATATTTTACTTTTCAAACGACGCACAAATTTGAAAAGTGAGAAAGATTTTTATAAAATATTTGATTTTGAAGGCTACATGTTAAGTGTAGGGAACAGAAATAGAGTTAGAATTTATCGATTTAGCGGTGCATTAGGATCAACAATGTGATAAATGCAAGCAGTAACAAGGGAAGAGCTCTTTTAGCCTTGGAATTTCCATTTCCATACCTTGTCGACGACGCGCATAAGTCTATTTTTACAATCAATTTCATTTTAGAGCTTGAAATAAGCCTCCTTTTGTGTTTTGTACATGGAAAATTTAGAGTAAATCCGGGGCAACAAGGAAAATTCCACTGTACCATGAAATTGAGAAACTTTTAAAGCGGTAAGAATGATAAATTCTCCGCCTAAATTCCTTTTTCCAACATATGATTAAAGTTTAGGAAGCGATTTTTTGATGCGTTAGATTATTGGATGGTAAAAAGTAGATGCAAAAATCGATTGCTTTATACTTTTATCTGTAGGAGTATGAGGGTATTGGTTGAAAAGGTTTTTCAAAAATCAGCATACACGTAGAACTGTCAGTATATATATAGTTTGTTTGCATCGTCTTTTTCCAAAAGAAATGCATTCATGTAGAAGTATCCGATTTAGAATCATTCTACATACATATTTTCTGTGATATAGTAATACACTATGCACTTGTGCACATTTGGTAGCAAAATTGGTTGTACAGTGGTGTAGTTTAGGATAATTAGAAGCCAAAATCATGACTTAGTCATTGGTGAAATTTTGGTGAAGAAATTCTTAAGTAAGGAAGAATTTAACACCCTGTAATTTAGCGTTAATTATTTAATAGTTAGTTAATTAATTTAGCTCCAAAAAAGGAATTTTTGCGAATGATGGAATTTGACCAAACGATGGAATTGCATTCGTGGCAAAATTCTAAGCAACATTCATATTTGGGGTTTTGCGATTGGAGTCCAAACGAAGAAGTTATGGATGAAAAAACGAATTTGAAACGAAAATAAATAAATAAATAAATAAATAAATAATAAAAATTAACTAAATTAAACCGGGCCCATATGTCGACCCGCCATCATAGACGGTCGACCAGGTGCGGTCGATCGTTCCCTGTGTGGTGGCTAGGATTAGCCTAGGCCCAACGGCTCGGATTTTAATATATTTCGATCTAACGTTGAGGTTGATTCCTACATCTATAAATTTAGGAACAACCCTCCCTTCTCTTCTCATATTTTTCTAGAGGTAGTAGAGAAACTGCCATTTCTCATTCTCCACTTTCTTTCCAAATTATAAAAATAAGATATTTATATCTATATTCATACAAATTGGAGAAGAATAGAAATCTGATAAAAAGAAGAAGAGAAGAGAATCAACTATATGCATATTTGAGGTAATACACACACACACACACACACACACATATATATATATATATATATATTCTCGTCCAATCCTAAATCTCTTCTCAAATCTGTAATTCTAGTGTGTATATATACTCTTTCTATATATATATTTCTTGGATTAAAAAGGATTTAAAGATGAATCAAAAGTTCTACTTCAAATATAGAGATTTGGATCACTTTTAAAAGGCGAGTGTGAAATTTTGTAGATTGTTATAATATGAAAATTATCTCGTTGGTTTTTATTTGATTATTATGCCTAACTGGATAATTGCATTTGAGTTGTAAACAACAAATTGAAAATAATCTGAATATAATAAATATCGCCTACATATTCTTGCTTATGAATTGATTTAGAATTGTTTACAGCCTGATATGGAAATCAATCCCAAAATTATGAAATTAGAATATAGATTTGAATGAAATTTATTTCAGATCTGGATTGTATAATAATGTTGTGAATTTGGATTATTACTCTAATCTAGTTGGAATGTAAACTTTTCTATGTTTGGATTATAGGAATTTAGATCCATTTAATATTTGTAAATTATTTTGACATATTTTCCTTTTAGAAAGATACAACATTTGGTCTAATAAGGAATATATGCAAATAAAAAGAGAAAGAGATGTGTAAAGTATGAATTCATTGTAGTTTACGCTGTCTATTTCAGTAATAAAAAGAAATGATTATTCCTTGTAATTTCAAACGATGTAATCTTTTATATTTTAAAGTTAAATCTTTTGTTTTCGAAAAATTTATGCAAATTATAGCAGATATCTTTTTAGATACGATTCCAACAATTGAATATAGAAAAGAATATTTTAGTGAAGATATATAACTAGAACATATTTGAAAAAAGCAGAAACTTGTGTGTAATTTACTACGCTTATAATAATTAAAATAATACTTAGCTAATAACGATGCTTACACATAATATTCACGTTTAGGATAACTAATTAGTAAGAAAGAAATTTAAAAGGTTGTAACTCCAATAAATGGTAATAATTTGGGAGTTGCAATAATTTGATACGGTAAATAGATCAATGAGACTGATAAATAAAGAAGTTGAATTAATAACTATGGAATAGTTAACAAGAATACCAATTTGAAATTAGTAATCATACATAAACGTCTTAGGAAATGTCTGTTAGGATTCTTTGAACAAATTGACATTTATGAGCATTAAAAGGGGAATTATGGGTAGATAAGTATTTAAGGTAAATCTTATTGCCTTAAGTAAAAAGGGAATCGGTAAGCTAAGTTCAACATCTACCTAAGATAATAGAAGTAAAGATGTAGGATGGCTAATTGGACTTAGTAGTTTAGTGATGCAAGGTCAGTAGAGTCACTCAACGGAATATTTTCCTTCACTTTGAGGCTACCAGCGATCGAGTGCACTTACGATTGATGTGAGATATCACTAATCCTAGGACCCGTGATGGCATGAGAGATTGGGATGACTTTTTAATTGAAAAGTATTAAATTGTCCAAATTTGGAATTAGGAGGGGTAAAGGAAATCTCCATGGGGGTTTGCTTCATGGTTGAGGTATTAAGTGGTTGTAGGGTCCATCTCTCTCCTAAAAGGAAGTATTAAGTAACACTATGAGATACTAAATAAATAAGGATATCTCTTAAAGGGTTTACTTCAGTGTTGAGGTATTAAGTGGTTATTTAGAGTCTGCCTCCTTACCGAAAAAAGTAATCAACTGAGCTTCCATATTTATTATTAGAATGATAGTGGATATCTCGGAAAGGGTTCGCTTTGGGTTTAAGGTATTAAGTGACCGATCTAAGGGTTCGCCTCTCTCCAAAAAAAAAATTAAGTAACCTAGTTAAATTCCAAGCGATATTAGCTAGATAGTACCAGTGAGAAGTCCACCTTGGGGTTAAGTATTAAATGACAAAGGCCTACCTATAAATAGGTGTTAATTGATCAGGGGTCTGCCTAATCCTTACTAATGATATGTTAAACGGCTTAGTTACGGTCACTCACATTGCAAGGCCGTTATAACAATAGTAATAGTAAGGAGTCCGCCTAAGGATAGGTATTAAATGACGTAGGACCTTCCTATAATATAGGTATTAAATGGTTAGAAGTCTACCTAGTCCTTCTAAAGGTATTAAGTGGCTTGGGTACTGTCTCTTACATGGCTATGATTTTATTAGCGATGGACGAGGTAATAGTTGTATATTAAATGTATGAAGCCTTAATAATGGTTAGAGGTCTTTGTAGCTAGGATCCACCAACCATTGACAACAGTATTAGAATACCAGCTCGGAAATAGGTCTTAAATGACATGGTCTACCTTGATTGAGGTCTTAAAAGGCATAGTGTGCATGTTTCTCCTTTAATGTATTTCGTGATGATGAAAAAAGCCTTCTTCATATTTAGAAGTATTAAGTGGTAAATGGGTTTGGAAGTCTAAGGTGGTTGATAAGGCTTCGTCGGTATTTTGTACCTTAGAAAGGGGTAGGTAAGTAATCGTGTGTGCAATGCAAGATTAGGTTGAATTGCTAACGTTAATAGACATAACTAGTAAATGGAAACCAATTGGTATAAATTTATGTTATGGAAAATTTATTGATTTTCCAGTTACCCGAACGTTGTTCTGATCCTCTCATCAATACAACCCACGGGATAGATTTGGAAGAATGGGTCATCGGAGTTGGATGTGTTTAGTTGTTGGAGAAGACTTCTTTTTCTTATGCTCGGTGCTGATGTGATCATACGATATCCAAGAAATTCCCTTGATTCCAAGGTAGTAACCATAGTCAACATTTATCCTATTATTGTTTCCGCTATGAGTTCAGATTTCTATCAATCACTAATGATGCTTATGCTTATTGCACACACCAAATTCAACAATCTGTGCTTTGATGGACTATGGTTTCAATTTTTGTCATTATTTAGGCCCATTGAGGTATGGGTTGTTACAGAACCTTTTCAGTATGGTATCTTTGAGGATTGGGACAATCCAAATGGCCTTTTAGATTTGTGTCTATAGATCTTTATATCCCATACACATGCAGCTTCTCCTAAATCCTTCATGAAGAAGTTCTTAGGAAGCCAAGCTTTCACTGATTACAATAATGAAACATCATTACCAACCAATAAAATATCATGGACATATAACACTATGAATATGATAGCATTTCCCTATTCCTTTCGACATATGCATACATCCTCTGTGTTTTATTAAAAACCATATCGTTTGATTACTTTATCAAAACACCTATTCCAAATTCTTGAAGCTTGTTTAAGTCTATAAATGGACCTTAACAACTTACAAGCCTTGCCTTACTCCCACTGACATCGAAACCCTCGGGCTACAACAACTTCTAAATTATCATTTACAAAATTCATTTTTATGTTCACTTGTCGTATTTCATAGTCATAGAATGCCGCTATAACTAGCATTATCGAATAGACTTAAGCATTATTACAGGGGAAATGGTCTCATCCTACTTTACAACTTGAGTTTGATGAAATCCTTTTGCAACTAGCCCCGCCTTTTGAGTCTCCACTTGTCCACTAGCATTTAGCTTTTTCTTCAAAATCCCTAGGCAGCCAATGGGTTTTATCCTTTGGGTATGTCAAAAAAAGTCCATATTTTTTTCATATATGGAATCCGTACCAAATTTCATCGCTTTAAGCCAAAGTACAGAGTCTTTCTCTGTAGGGTTTGTTGGAATGATAGAGGATTATTGTCATCTAAAACATGGTCCTCCTTCTTTTCATTCATGAAAAAAGCATAGTATCTCTCTGGTGCATTAGATTCCTACTAAACCTTCTAATAGGTTGTTTGCTTTCGTATATGTGTGAATCTGGTTTCTTCACTAGTTTAGCCTTTATGCTAATTTCATGGATCTCATCCAAGTTTACAACTTCACTATTAATTTCCTTTGATTGAAATTCCTTTTCTAAAAAGACAGCATGCTGATAAAAATGCCCTTTTGTTCCTCGTTATTGAAGAAAATATAACCCATTGTATTTTTGGGATGTCCTATAAATTCACATAATACTGATCTTGCCTCAAGTTTATTTAAACAAAAATTCTTAACGTAGGATACACATCATACCTCAAATACATGAGTTTAAGTTTCTTTCCACACAACATTTCATATGGTGTCTTAGGCACAGATTTGGTAGGCATCAAATTCAACGTATGTACTGTAGTTCCTAGCATATATCCCCAATGGGATAGAGATAACTTAGCTTACTCATCATGGACTAGACCATATCTAATTGGGTTCAGTTCCTTTTCTCTGAAACATCATTATGCCACATAGTATACGGTGTAGTAATCTAGAGATAATCTCATTATCTTTTAAGTATTATTGGAGTCCTTGCCAACATACTCACCTCCTTGATCAGATGCATGTATTTTAATCTTTTGGATTGTCTAATTTTAAACTTCCTTTTCATATTTGATAAACTACTCACAGCCACCAAATTTGTTCTTCATAAGATACGCATATCGTAATCCTGAGAAATCATATGTAAAGGTTACAAAGTGAGAATAATTATCTTTAATAACTATAAGCATCGGGCTACATATGTTACTATGCGAGATCCATGAGTTCATTAACTCTTTCTTACTCTCGCTAAAGGAGTTGTTGGTCATTTTACCTTTGAGGAACGACTAACACGTATCAAATGATTTAGAATCAAATGATGGTAGAAAACCATCTATTTTCAGTTTATCTAGTCATTTCTCATTTATATAACCTAGTCTACAAAGTCAAAGTTAATTTTTATTTCGTCATTTAAGGAATCACCCATAGCACATACATAATTAGTATTGATCACATAAGTTCCATTATCTTAAATACCATCACAAGCATTATTACCATTTAACGTAATGTTCATAACATTATTAGCATAGTGAAAATAACAACCAATCTCGGATAGTCTAGACACAGAAATAATCCCTCAAATAAAGTCTTTTACATAATTACAATTATTTAATACCAAAATTAATCTCTTGGGCAAATTTGAATGAAAATATCCAACTATCATTGCACCTGCTAAAGATCCATCGACAACTTGAAGTCTCATCTCTCCATTTGCCACAATAAGCCTGTTCTTAAGCCCCTACAATGATTAACATATGTGAGTTCCAAATCCAATTACAAAACCCAAGGTAATTTATTGATTACACATTTTTTTTGAATCATAACTATACTTGTATGAGCAGCATAACCATTCTATTCATTCTCTCCAACAATCTTTAAGTACTCTGGATAGATTCATTTCTAATAATCCTTCTTATGATAGTGATGACATTCACCTTTGTCAACTAGAGTGTAATGGCCCGGAATTTTGAGTCGCCAAATTTGAACATTTAATTCATTTTAAATGTCGAATATGGATTATAATTTGAATTTTGAAATAAAAAGATTTTGGTTAAGTTAATAGAATTAGTTGAATTTTAAATACGGTAATTTAATTGAAATTTGAATAATAATAATTTAATAATGGAATTGGGATAATTGGTAATTCTGAGTGCAAATAGATATAAAATTTGATTCTAAAAATTTATTTAAGTTTATTTTCATTTAAATAGTAATATTGGACCCTTGGATGGAATTAATAGTCGATAGATGGAAATTGGAATTTTATGTTAATTTAATAATGGAATTTATTAATATAATAATACAAATAATCAGATTTTGATTTAAACTGAACCAGAATGATTTCTAATGTGAATATAAATTTTATACGAGTTATAATAGAGTTAGTAAAATTTTAAAAGTGAAATTTTAGATGATTTCGACGATTGTGAAAATCGCTCGATTTAATCGACGAGTTAAATTAGCCTTCCGGGGCACAGTCTAGGAATTCGATGAAACCAGTTCCATTGGATCTGTAATAGTTAGTTATTATCGGATTTCAATTTTCGTAGCAATCAGAGTTTTCGTTTGACCCCGGCAGCTTAAAACGCATAGAAAATACTTTAATCGATTTAATTTAAAATTGATCGTTTATTTCCGTAACTCGCGTATACGATCGAATTAGCTTCCGAAACACGTTTCACTGTGTTCGGAATGTGGGTAAAACCTTAGTAACGCCTATCGGCACGCATTGTTTGGAGATCGTTTGAAAAGGTTGCTTTAAGTGAATTAAATATTAATATAATCGGTTATACGTATATATATACGTGCATAGTTAAACCCTAGCCCTATTTTCTTCAGGCCGCCATTCATAAAAATTCAATGGCCGAAACTTCATTTCGTTCCCCTTCATTTTTCTCTTGATCCATTAAGCTTTTGCAAAAAAATTCAACTAAGGAATTGAAGTACTCGGCGATGGCTATACATCCATACGGTTAAGATTGCGTTTCGTCGACCAGAGGAGAGGCGGGATGGCTGCGTTCGTGCCCAGTTCATGCGCACTTTTCTATGCTCTAGGGAGATCGAGCTCTACCTGCTTTCAGCCAAGGTTGGAGTTCATCTAGGGGGTTCATATGGAAGTCTTTGATCGAGCAATCGTTGAGCGGAGTGGCCGCGTTATCAAACCCTAGCTAGGCGGCTATGGGTTCGGTTGTGCTGTTGATGTTGCGTGTGAGGAAGGAAAAGGGCAGCGGCCTTGATTTCGTGATGAATGGCTACGATGATTTCTGAGTAAATAAAATAAATTATTTATGTAAATTATATCCAGAAGTTTAAATATTCATAACTGTCACATACTTTATCAGATTCAAACGAAACAAGAAGCGTCGGAATCGCAGCGACGTGCTCTACGTGCTAGAGCAGGTCCGAAGACGATCGTAGCAAGCAAAAATTTTGGAATAAATCGAACGATTCGATTGAATTTAAATTTGAACTCTCGCCGAAAACCCAAGGTGAGTTTAACTCACTCGCATATGGAATATTGGTTGATTTAAATAGTCAATATTTAAATGATTGCTTGATTGGTTGATTATGATTGAATCGATGTATTTATTGTTGTGCTAATATCTATGGGTGCAGGGAAAACAGGTTGGAGGGAACCAACTGGATCCCTCACAAATAGAAATTAATTTATATTCTGTGATATACCTTATTTATTGTTCTGTGATAATTTGTTTAGATCCTGATATGCTGCATTTTATTTATATGCTGTGATGAATTAAATTGAAATTTAAATTGTGTTGTGCTGTGATTGGGTGAATACAACCTGAAAACTTTAAATATAAATAGATGAATTGGATTTAAAGAATATAAAAGAAATTCTTAAGTAAAGAATTTTAAAAGAGATTAAATCCAAGGAATGGGTTGGAGAATTTCAAGTGTTTGAAATTTGATTCCAAAGAGAATTGAGAATTGTTTAAATTAATAGCGAGATTTATTTTAAAGAATGGGAAGTGTGCTTTCTCCTAGAAATTTTTATTATGTTTTAAGAAAAGTTTTCAAATATAAGTTTGTAGTTTAGATATGTTTAGAATGTGTTTAGAAAGAAACATTATTTTTAAAATGTTTTTAAGTGAAAGCCAACATTGATTTAGTAATTATGGTATTTAATTATTTTTAAAACATAAAGTAATATTAAGTTTTCATGAGAAAATTTAATATGAACATTTGATTTAATAACCTTATTTTAAAGGGATAAATTTTATTTTAAAATGCTTAGGAAACCCTTACATATTTACTTAAGTATTATTTTCAATTAAATGATTTCCAAAGCTTATTTTAAATATTTTAAATGTATGTTTGAAAGTGATTTCCAAGAAATAGAAATGTGTTTAAAATAAAAGGAGCTATTTTTAAGGTATGGAAAGGATTTTACGGGATGAACGTAAAATTGAATTGGGAAAAAAATCGTGTTGGATTGATAAAAAGAATTCTTTGGTTATTCTAAGATGAAAGTGTATTTCCTTGAAAGGCAAGTACATTTTTAAAATAGATTTTTGAAATGTTAGAGTTTGAAGTTATATAAAAAAATGATTTCAAGAAAGATTATTTAAGTTATAAGAATTTTAAAACTATATATATATATATATATATATATCAAAGTAGTCATAGAAGTAATTATTTTTAAAGGATAATTAGAATTACGTTTTAAAGAATATTATTATTATTTGTACTTTATAAAATGGTTTTATTTTAAAGATAATCAATCAAAGTATTATTTAGAAATTGTATAGAGTTTCATAGCTTTATTTTAAAATCTAGTATGACTTAACTTATTTTAAAGATAATAGTTTATATTTTATTAAGTAGTTTTATTCAAGTTATTTCTAAAGGTAGATATATATGTATTAAATCAAGTATGTATGAAGTTTTAATATAAAATGTTTTAAAGTATTTTCTAAAATAAAGTACTTAAATTATTTTCAACCTTAAATATGAGTTCTTGGATGTTTTCAGAGGAAATAAAGATATGAGAAATCTATTCCATGAGAAATTTGGGTTTGAAAAGTGTTTCAAAGGGATTTTGAAATTGGAATTATATCTCGTAAAGATATTTTCGGGAAATAAATAATTGGAAGATTATTTATTGTATGATGGATGTCATGAATGTTAATTAATAGTTAAATCACCGACTGTCAATATTGGGAAAATGCGTTGATCGTTTCGAAGAGTCCGGGATCGAGATTTATTTCTCGAAAACCACTTCGATAAGGTTTGTACGTTTTGTGGAAAAACGTGTTCGGAGTCGAAGATGGAGCAGTGAAGTGCAAGGGCTAGTCGCTACTAATCCTGAGGATATTTCCGAAATGGATGTAGTAGGAGTAGTGCTTCGGTTCCGTTCGAACCCGGGACGGACTTGTGTGGACGAATGCTTTCGGAACATCGTCAGGTGGACGATGGGCATTCTAAGTGAAATGTTCTAAAAGGTAATGCTTAGCCTCAAGCCTCATCAACCGGGAATGACTGAAAATCAGGGGTTATGCAGCAAGGCTTCATGGGTAGCCCCCACTTGAGAGTAAGGTCATCCCTGTCTAGATGTCCCTTTTTATTTCGGCTTAGTGGTGCGGTTGCTGATCCCAACCGTAGGGCGACCTTATTTGAAACTGTCCAGTAAGGGATGGTTCCGGTCTTGTGTTGCAGGGGAGCGGGCGTACTCCTCGGTACTGTGATCTAGACCACGTACTGTGACAGGTGGTACCCCAATGCCTAGTCATTGTTGGAAATCCATTCCCCCTACGAGCCTTTTACGAGTTTTGTTTGTATTACCCACACTGTGGCTAGTAGCTGGAATTTAATAATGTAACAATTTCGGCTATTTTATAAGTATTTGTATATAGACCCTATTATAATGTCAGAGGATTTCTATAAAAAGTGTTTTAGCTATCGTAAGGTAAAAACCCGACATGTTTATTTATGGCGTGGTCTTACGAGATGCTTTTATTTTTTAAAGGAATTTCGAAACTTTAATAATCAATTTGGATGCATTATTATCAGCTGGTATTCCAGACTGGCTCGGATGTTATTTCATTATAATGTACGGGTCAGACCGAATATTATATGTTCAGGACAGGATGCTATGGAGCAGGAGAGGAGCTGGAGTCCGAGACGTATTATCCGTACTAGTATATATCCGGTGTTGTGATTGAATGGATTTTTCTGTCTGGTAAATATTGTTTGTATGAGATATTCTGATGATATGA
The DNA here is from genome assembly GCA_030765085.1 of Allium cepa. Classification (NCBI taxonomy): domain Eukaryota; kingdom Viridiplantae; phylum Streptophyta; class Magnoliopsida; order Asparagales; family Amaryllidaceae; genus Allium; species Allium cepa. The sequence continues at coordinate 921,181,481 of CM060934.1, forward strand.
TGTACAAAATAGATATAGTTTCATTTTGTGTAAAGATCTATTATTTACTATTATATTTTATTCCGCTGCGATTGTGAGATTCTGATATTGTTTAGTTTCTTCTTCTGCTATCTCTTCTTCTTTAACCCTAATGGTTCGTATTTCTGTTCCACTTGAGTTAATTGATATAGAATAGCGTTGACTCAAGGGGTACGGATTTGCGGGTTGTCACACTTGGTATCAGAGCGAGGTTGGCGACAACCTAGGTTTTGGTAGGGAAATTACTCATTAAACAGAGTCAATAGTACTCTATAATGAGTTGAGTGCATTAATAAATATGAGAGCGTACTTGTTAGTGAATATAAAATTGTTTTTATACTGTGTTGACTTATCGGTTGACTGTTTATGAATTCTGGTCGGTACGGGAAGTACAACCATATCGATAGGGGTTTCTAAACTCTTAAACAAGATAAACCGACATAGTATTGTTTTTAAAGAGGGTAAATGAAATAATTTTATCCAAAACTATATTTTTTTATAAAAAGAATAATTTTCTGAAAACTATTATATATATATATATATTTGATCGTTTGGATGTGGATATCTTAATCAAATAAGAATCTAAAATTTAATCTAAATTTGAAATGGTTATAACCAAATAAAATTCTATGAGTATAAATTATACAAAAGAGAATAACTAAATTTAAACTAAACCAGAATTTAATCCCGGAAGTTTTTGGAAAGGATTTTAAATGTAATGGCAACAAAGGTTTGGAAAGTTAAAATCCTGGTAAAGTTTGAAATGTTTGCTAAGATGTTTAAAGGCAATAATGGAATACTATTTTAGGAAATATTTTTGAATGGGAATTGTTTTGAAATGAATTTGGGAAAGTAAGGAAGCATTGAACTCATTTCAGTCGCTGGAAAATATTCCTGATGATGCTGGCCACATCATTAGAATTCATTTTCGAGTTTCTAAAGTGATGGATTACTTCCCTAGTAATTGATTATGATATTGTTTGGACTTATTGGGTATAACAGTGTTTTGGGAAATTTCAAAATGGGGAAATTGTTTTGATACAACTAGATTGTTTTAGAAATCTGGAAGTTTGATTTGATATACCAGGAGGGTATGAGTTATTTATTATTTCAAAATGTTTTTGAAATAAAACCGGGCAATTGAATTCTGGAAAATTCGATTTAAATAATGTGTAAAATTAAAATGAATCAACTATTGGACTTATTTTGTGAAGTTGAAATTAAAATTTAATTTGAGTATATGGAAGTGAATAGAAATTTGAATTTAACTTGGGATAAGTTAAATAAATTGGACTTAGAATTAAATTGATTTGGGTTAAACTGAAATGTAAAATGACTTTGTATTTGTGGGTTATGGTGTAATGAATTATACCCACAAGCTATTAAGTATTTTACTTATAATCTGGAATTGTGAATTTAAAATTTGCAAAGGATTAAGGTGAAGAAAAATTGGTATCCTTATGAATTTAGTGATACACATATAAATAATTTGGAATTGTGATTATAAGATGTAAATGGATTAAAATGAGCAGTATAAACTTTGAAGTAAATAATTTGGTGAAGTTATAAATAGAAAATGGAATTATGATCACAAATGGGAAATAGTTGAATGGTATGGTGATGAATTCAAACCTAATCTCAAATGAAGTGTAAATTGAAATAAGTTGAAGAAAAATATAAAAGATAAAAAGGTGAATGAACTTAAGTTAGTAAATAAATTTTGAACTTGTTTATGGAAAATTAAAATTTGATTGAATTGGATTTAAATTCGATTAAATGGAGCTGAGTTGAATTTGGAATAAACTAGAATCAAAATTCAATTGTGTTACAAGTAATTTTGGATAGAATTAAAATCTTATTTAAGGTAGCAAAGGAAATGGTATAAATTCAAGATGGCTAAATAAATTTGGTTGAACTTGAGTTAGAATTGGAAGAGAACTAAATTGAAAGAAAATTTAATTCATAGAAGTAAGAATGATATTGTGTGAATAAAATTTTAACTCGACTAAATTCAAAGGAATTGTTTGAGAATGAATTTAGCGTAAGCTGAATTAAATTAAAAGAAGATTGAAGATGAATTTAGTGTAAACTAAATTAAATGTAATTTGTATAGGCATAGATAAAATTTTAGTGGTTTGTTTAGAATTTTGAAAAAAAAAATGAAAACCCAGTTCTGGTATGGGATTTTATATTGGCAATAAAAGATGAGATTGTGAATGAATAATGGAATTAGATTATAATAGTGATGGTTTGAATTGTAAATAAATTCAAATGAGTGAAATGATTTAAAGTGGTCTCTTGTTAATAAAATAAATTTAAAATGGATTGAGTAAATAAACAAATTGAATTAAAATTTGTAAATGAATTGGGATTTGATTGAATGAGAATCAAATGAAAATAAAATAAATTGATATAAGAAGATAATGAAAATATTGTGGAAGAGCTTAAGAAAATTGAATAATAATTGTGGTCGAGCTTTATAATGTTGTCTTGGATAAATTTTGTTTAGGTAATAAAATTGAATTGCAAGTGAAATGGTATTAATTAATTATTGTGATAAAATAAGGATGTATGGGTTGTAAATTATGCAGAATGGAATGATATTAATATAAACTCTAATTGGTTAATGAAATAAAAATATAAGTGAAGAATTTAATTTAGTAATTGCAATGTGATAAGAATGCTTGGATTATGAACCATGCAGAATTGAATAAAATTAATATAAATCTAAGTTGGAAATTAATTTTAAATGATTATAAGCCTAAGTGATGATTATTTGCTTGAATGACATGAAAATTACATAAGAATCGGTTGTTTTGTTGTATTCGGAATTGAGTTGGTTTAAAGAAGCAAATGGAATTGGTTTTGAATTAATTGGAATGGATTGAAATTTTATTAAGTGATTTTGCATATGAATGAAAATGGATCATCAAAGTAATGAAAATACTTCAAATTTAAAGTAAAATTTGATTGTGAATCAAAGTGGGAATTGAACTGAAGTAAAGAGATGTAACTAAGGCATATGTTAATCATATTGTAGTGGAAATGAATTGGTTGTAATAAATATGAAGGGTATATAGTGAACTTGAATATAAATTGTTCGAGTGAGATAAAATGAAGTTTGGACTTGAATAAGAAATTAAAAGGTGATTGAAATCTTTAAATTGTTGATAAAATATGGTTAACATTGTTAAATTATGAAGTTGCTTGGTTAGGCTATGAAATGGATATGTTTGGCTTACATTTATATTGGAAATGTTGTTAAAATGTTCATATCTTTGAAAACTGATGAGTTTGTTGAGTAAGTACAGGTACGAAGGCGTCCGATAGAGTTGGAGCGCGTATATGCATTATATTAGCCACTTGCTTTAAAAATTTGCTAAAAAAAGGTACGCCTACGCAAATATAATTAGAAAATGATATATTTGTTGTGATATATTTTGGTTTCCGACCGTGTGGGTCGATGTATATATATTTATCTGTATTGCGATATCGCAAAAGCTCCTCCGTACAGGGGAGACTCTGCCAAAAAAATTCGGAAATTTTGATATTTAGAAAAATTTTGGAAAATTTGGAATGTTTCATTAACGACAAAGTTGATTTCAAATAACAATTGAAAATAAAAGGGATTTTGCGATAGGAATTGAAACTAGCAGTTTCGATTTGAAACATGAATGTAGGCAAAGTGAAATTGAGATTTTCACTAAGTAAGTTTTGCTATTGGGTTTGGAACATTCTTCTACCATAGAAAATTTCGAGGACAATATTTTTATAAGGGGGAGGAATGTAACGACCCAGAATTTGGGTCGCCAAATTTGAACATTTAATTCATTTTAAATGTCGAATATGGATTATAATTTGAATTCTGAAATAAAAAGATTTTGGTTAAGTTAATAGAATTAGTTAAATTTTAAATACGGTAATTTAACTGATATTTGAATAATAATAATTTAATATTGGAATTGGGATAATTGGTAATTCTGAGTGCAAATAGATATAAAATTTGATTCTAAAAATTTATTTAAGTTTATTTTCGTTTAAATAGTAATATTGGACCCTTGGATGGAATTAATAGTCGACAGATTGAAATTGGAATTTTATATTAATTTAATAATGGAATTTATTAATATAATAATACAAATAATCAGATTTTGATTTAAACTGAACCAGAATGATTTCTAATGTGAATATAAATTTTATACGAGTTATAATAGAGTTAGTAAAATTTTAAAAGTGAAATTTTAGATGATTCCGACGATTGTGAAAATCGCTCGATTTAATCGACGAGTTAAATTAGCCTTCCCGGGCACAATCTCGGAATTCGATGAAACTAGTTCCATTGGATCCGTAATAGTTAGTTATTATCGTATTTTAATTTTCGTAGCAATCGGAGTTTTCGTTTGACCCCTGCAGCTTAAAACGCATAGAAAATACTTTAATCGATTTAATTTAAAATTGATCGTTTATTTTCGTAACTCGCGCATACGATCGAATTAGCTTCCGAAACACGTTCCACTGTGTTCGGAATGTGGGTAAAACCTTAGGAACGCCTATCGGCACGCGTTGTTTGGAGATCGTTTGAAAAAGTTGATTTTAAGTGAATTAAATATTAATATAATCGGTTATACGTATATATATACGCGCATAGTTAAACCCTAGCCCTATTTTCTTCAGGCCACCATTCATAAAAATTTAATGGCCGAAAATTCATTTCGTTCCCCTTCATTTTTCTCTCGATCCATTAAGCTTTTGCAAAAAAATTCAACTAAGGAATCGAAGTACTCGGCGATGGATATACATGCATACGGTTAAGCTTGCGTTTCGTCGACCAGAGGAGAGGCGGGATGGCTGCGTTCGTGCCCAGTTCATGGGCACTTTTCTACGCTCTAGGGAGATCGAGCTCTACATGCTTTCAGCCAAGGTTGGAGTTCATCTAGGGGGTTCATATGGAAGTCTTTGATCGAGCAATCGTTGAGCGGAGTGGCCGCGTTATCAAACCCTAGCTAGGCGGCTATGGGTTCGGTTGTGCTGTTGATGTTGCGTGGGAGGAAGGAAAAGGGCAGCGGCCTTGATTTCGTGATGAACGGCTACGATGATTTTTGAGTAATAAAATAAATTATTTATGTAAATTATATCCAGAAGTTTAAATATTCATAACTGTCACATACGTTATCGGATTCAAACGAAACAAGAAGCGCCGGAATCGCAGCGACATGCTCTACGTGCTAGAGCAGGTCCTGAGACGATCGGAGCAAAAAGAAATTTTGGATTAAATCGAATGATTCGATTTAATTTAAATTTGAACTCTCGCCGAAAACCCAAGGTGAGTTTAACTCACTCACATCTAGAATATTAGTTTATTTAAATAGTCAATATTTAAATGTTTGCTTGATTGGTTGATTATGATTGAATCGATGTATTTATTGTTGTGCTAATATCTGTGGGTGTAGGGAAAACAGGTTGGAGGGAACCAACTGGATCCCTCACAAATAGAAATTAATTTATATTCTGTGATATACCTTATTTATTGTTTTGTGATAATTTGTTTAGATCCTGATATGATGCGTTTTATTTATATGCCGTGATGAATTAAATTGAAATTTAAATTGTGTTGTGTTGTGATTGGGTGAATACAACCTGAAAACTTTAAATATAAATAGGTGAATTGGGTTTAAAGAATATAAAAGAAATTCTTAAGTAAAGAATTTTAAAAGAGATTAAATCCAAGGAATGGGTTGGAGAATTTCAAGTGTTTGAAATTTGATTCCAAAGAGAATTGAGAATTGTTTAAACTAATAGCGAGATTTATTTTAAAGAATGAGAAGTGTGTTTTCTCCTGGAAATTTTTATTATGTTTTAAGAAAAGTTTTCAAATATAAGTTTGTAGTTTAGATATGTTTAGAATGTGTTTAGAAAGAAATATCGTTTTTAAAATGTTTTTAAGTGAAAGCCAACATTGATTTAGTAATTATGGTATTAATTATTTTTAAAACATAAAGTAATATTAAATTTTCAAGAGAAAATTTTAATATGAATATTTGATTTAGTAACCTTATTTTAAAGGGAAAAATTTTATTTTAAAATACTTAGGAAACCCTTATATATTTCCTTAAGTATTATTTTCAATTAAATGATTTCCAAAGCTTATTTTAAATATTTTAAATGTATGTTTGAAAGTGATTTCCAGGAAATAGCAATGTGTTTAAAATAAAGGGAGCTATTTTTAAGGTATGGAAAGAATTTTACGGGATGAACGTAAAATTGAATTGGGAAAAAAAATCGTGTTGGATTGATAAAAAGAATTCTTTGGTTATTCTAAGATGGAAGTGTATTTCCCTGAAAGCCAAGTACGTTTTTAAAATAGATTTTTGAAACGTTAGAGTTTGAAGTTATATAAAAAAATGATTCCAAGAAAGATTATTTAAGTTATAAGAATTTTAAAAGTGTATATATATATATATATATATATATATCAAAGTAGTCGTAGAAGTAATTATTTTTAAAGTATAATTAGAATTATGTTTTAAAGAATATTATTATTATTTATACTTTATAAAATGGTTTTATTTTGAAGATAATCAATCAAAGTATTATTTAGAAATTGTATAGAGTTTCATAGCTTTATTTTAAAATCTAGTATGACTTAACTTATTTTAAAGCTATTATTTTATATTTTATTATGTAGTTTTATTCAAGTTATTTCTAAAGGTATATATGTATTAAATCAAATATGTAAGAAGTTTTAATATAAATTGTTTTAAAGTATTTTCTAAAATAAATTATTTAAATTATTTTTAACCTTAAATATGGGTTCTTGGATGTTTTCAGAGGAAATAAATATTTGAGAAATCTATTCCATGAGAAATTTGGGTTTGAAAAGTGTTTCAAAGGGATTTTGAAATTGGAATTATATCTCGTAAAGATATTTTTGGGAAATAAATAATTGGAAGATTATTTATTGTATGATGGATGTTGTGAATGTTAATTGATAGTTAAATCACCGACTGACAATATTGGGCAAATGCGTTGATCGTTTCGAAGAGACCGGGATCGAGATTTATTTCTCGAAAACCACTTTGATCCGGTTTGTATGTTTCGTGGGAAAACGTGTTCGGAGTCGAAGATGGAGCAGTGAAGTGCAAGGCCTAGTCGCTACTAATCCTGAGGATATTTCCAAAATGGATGTAGTAGGAGTAGCGCCTTCGGTTCCGTTCGAACCCAGGACGGACTTGTATGGACGAATGCTTTCGGAACATCGTCAGGTGGGCGATGGGCATTCTAAGTGAAACATTCTAAAAGGTAACGCTTAGCCTCAAGCCTCATCAACCGAGAATGACTGAAAATCAGGGGTTATGCAGCAAGGCTTCGTAGGTAGCCCCCACTTGAGAGTAAGGTCATCCTTGTCTAGATGTCCCTTTTTATTTCGGCTTAGTGGTGCGGGTGTTGATCCCAACCGCGAGGTGATCTTATTCGAAACTGTCCAGTAAGGGTTGGTTCCAGTCTTGTGTTGCAGGGAAGCGGGCGTACTCCTCGGTACTGTGATCTAGACCACGTACTGTGACAGGTGGTACCCCAGTGCCTAGTCATTGTTGGAAATCCATTCCCCCTATGAGCCTTTTACGAGTTTTTTTTGTATTACCCACACTTTGGCTAATAGCTGGAATTTAATAATGTAACAATTTCGGCTATTTTATAAGTATTTGTATATAGACCCTATTATAATATCAGAGGATTTCTATAAAAAGTGTTTTTGCTATCGTAAGGTAAATACCCGACATGTTTATTTGTGGCGTGGTCTTACGAGATGATTTTGTTTTTCAAAGGATTTTCGAAACTTTAATAATCAATTTGGATGCATTATTATCAGCTGGTATTCCAGACTGACTCGGGTGTTATTTCATTATAATGCTCGGGTCAGACCGAGTATTATATGTTCAGGACAGGATGCTATGGAGCAGGAGAGGAGCTGGAGTCCGAGACGTATTATCCGTACTAGTATATATCCGGTGTTGTGATTGTATGGATTTGTTTGTCTGGTAAATATTGTTTGTATGAGATACTCTGATAATATGATGTATAAAATAGATATAGTTTCATTTTGTGTAAAGATCTATTATTTACTATTATATTTTATTCCGCTGCGATTGTGAGATTCTGATATTGTTTAGTTTCTTCTTCTTCTATCTCTTCTTCTTTAACGCTAATGGTTCGTATTTCTGTTCCGGTGTTGTGATTGTATGGATTTGTCTGTCTGGTAAATATTGTTTGTATGAGATACTCTGATGATATGATGTATAAAATAGATATAGTTTCATTTTGTGTAAAGATCTATTATTTACTATTATATTTTATTCCGCTGCGACTGTGAGATTCTAATGTTGTTTAGTTTCTTCTTCTTCTATCTCTTCTTCTTTAACCCTAATGGTTCGTATTTCTGTTCCACTTGAGTTAATTGATATAGAATAGCGTTGACTCAAGGGGTACGGATTTGCAGGCTATCACATAGAGGGTTTTTATATTCTTCTTAAAAGCCCTCTTACGCTTCTTTAAACCTTTTAAAGGTGACGTGTTCCCCTTAATAGCAAGTACTGTCCTTTAATACTTGGATGAAGACTCGATCGGCCTTAACATATTAAAAAGCTATAAGAGACTTACCTTCAACTAGTTTATATCATATGAACGGCTCATACTAGGGAGTAACAGAACCAAGAATCAAATCTAGTTGTATTTCATTGCCTATCGTTACATCTAAATGAGAAAGTCTATCAATATTGTCTTTCATCATCAAAATGTAATTTTCCACTTTTTATCCCATTTTCATTTTCATACCAAATGGTTTCTTCATAAGTTTGAACTTTGCGGAATGAGACTGTTACCTAAATATAGCTCTGAGACTATCAAAAGTTTCATAGGCGGATATATTTTCATGTTACTTCTACAATGGCTTATCTAACTAGACAACGCAAAATTTTGGGTGATTTCAAGGTCTAAGACCTATTTCCTATAGGTTAATCGTAGTTCAGGGTCCTCATCATTAGTGGCTCTAACCTTAGGAGGTTCGATTATTGATGACCAATGACGTTCATAAGTTAATGCTAAATTTATCTCTCTTAGCCGATCAATGTAGTTAGGTGCGGTGAGTTTGTCGTTTTCAAAAAACAACTTGGGTGTAGATATTTTTCTACAAATTTTAACTCGGTAGATTAGGGCGTTTTCATAGCAGATGTTCTTGGAATATTAGTAAGGTTAAAAATCACATTTCATTTTACTAATAAGCACCCATTAGTCTTTATGTTTCTCCAAACCCTAAGATGAAACATAGAAGTATTTTAGACTTCAATAGTGGCTGTTAGGATAGATTGTTTTGAGATTCCGACTTTGAGTTTGCTCAACAAGTCATAGACATACAGATGATGGATAACTTCATATCTGTTATATCATATATAACTTCTAACCCATGGTTTCCTGTCCTAATCTCATTTCGACCTTGAGTTTGCTTAATAGATGGATAGAGATTATTCACTAATACCTACCATTCCACGATGACCTAAGTATAGTATATGTACGTTGAGTTTGCTCGACAAATACATATAGCTATCTTACCTTGTCTATTCTATATATTACTAATACTTCACATGACATCTCTAGATTGACTTTACTTGACAACTATAGAGTATCTGTTAACCCAAAAGTGGATCAACACCATGGATTGAGCGTGAAAGTGCCAGTTTTGTTTATCAAAGCAAATAGAACAGAGACGAGAAGTAAGAACTTGTAGTTAAATTAAAAAAGATAAGAGATTTTTATAGTGGTTCGGCTGTTAACGAAGCATACGTCCACTTTATAACTTTTCTTATTGACAAACTGCTATTACAAGTTGAATCTAATTACAACACAATTGAATGATATAAAAGGGATCAAGTCACCAATGCTAGAGTTTACTAGAGAATCACAGTTAACCTTGTAGATGATCGTTGTGTGGGAGAATAAGAATGAAGAGAAGTTTATGTAGAGTTTCAGCAGACAGTATAGAAGATCATGTATATGTTGCAAGTAGGATTATATTTATAGGGGTTAGAAAGCTATTGGGCTAGGCCGCCTTGCTAGATGCTTGTAAATGAACATACGAAGGTGCACTGAAAGTTTCATGGTGAACCGAGTCAATCTGTTGGATCGCTAGCGATCCATAGCCTTTAGGTCGTTGATGATTCAACTAATTGTGATGCTTTCCTTCATCCTCTTCTTTAAACTTCATGGCAATCTGACACAATCATATGGATCGCCAGCGATCCATAGTGCATTGATCGATAGCGATCCATTTACTTAGTGGATTTTTGGACTTTGCCTTTTGGATTGCATTTTTTGTCTCGTGTTGGTGTTATCCATGTAATTCCATAGCTTGTCACCTTGTTTTGATGATGATCTATACACTGGTTGCATTGGACTGTAAATTGAATTAGACAAATGCTTACTTCTCGATCTAACTAGCATGGGATCCCATCAAACTTAGCCATCATTCTTAGAATACTTATTGGATCATGATGTAAGAGGATCGATAGACCCACAAGCAAATCTTACTGATTGTTGGCAATCCATAGGCGATGGATCGCTTGCGATCCATCGCGTTAGCATGTTTTTGCTTTCCTTTTCTTTGATCCTTCTTGGTTGGTTCTTCTAGTCCATTTAGTTGGCTCTTGAATTGTTCAAACTCGATGAAGCTGCTCCGACTTTCTATGAATTCTGATAGGTCAAAAACGTAGATAATATTTGCCCCCCAAAGTATGCCTTCATTGGAAAAAAGGCATGCTCTAGAAGTAATTGCTTTTGACTTCCTGCTTGGTGAGGTTCAAGTGATCGTGTTAAGGCCATCATGCAAATTTGGCTTTGGCTGTTCAGCTGCTCATCCAGTTTGTGGTTAATCAACGTTGCTCATTATAAAAAAATTAATTCTGATTCCACAACCTTTAGGGTGCTCTTTAATATCGTGTGGATAATTCTTGGCAAATTTGGGGGAGATCGGGTGTAATTCGATGGATCGCTGGCGATCCATGGACTTAGCATTTTTTTAAGGATTTATCTCCTATTTGACTCAATTGAGCCAACCTATTTTATACTCTTACCTTCTTCTTACGGCCCGAGCTAATTCCTTGCGACATGATCCAAACTCGACCAAACCCTAAGTACATCCATTCTATCACCATCGTCGACCATCTACCACCGAAGCCTCTCGCTGTTGACCATTCTGAAGTTCGCCGTCACTTTGATTTCAGCACTAGCCCTTGAGACCTCATTTTTTGGTTCGCTGTCGACCCCATCCATTTGGATCGCCATCAATCTACTTACCTTGGAACGCCACCGAAATTCCCTTAGATTGCTACTGACTCTTCTTGCCATAGGTTGCTTATCATTCCAAGTCTCTTTGCATCTTGTTTTTTATTCTTGATCATAGGTGGGTAATGTTGATTTTGGCCTTTGTTTAGCAATTCGATGACGGGGTTATATTGCTAAATGATTATCATCGAAAATTCGAGTTGATTGTGATTTTATGGAAGACGATAGTAAATCGAGTCTTGAGTTCTTCACGGGACGACACTTGGTCCTTTTCCTATTGCTTGACATCTTTTGCTATCTTCGTCCATAAAATCAAAATTGACTTATACTAACATTACAACAAAACAACCATATTACAACATTTCTTTTACAATTAACACAAACCGACAGTTGTAATAGGTATCATGTAATAACTATTTATTTGAGTAGTTGTAATATGCGGTATCCAACAACTGCAGGTTTCTGTGATTTGTAAATATAAATTTATAACAACTTTTTTCTGTAGTTTTCTTCATATTTTATATTTCCGCTCCAAAGCTTTTCCATTCCCCTCCTTACATTTCGATGATTGCTCATTTTCTATTAAATAAAGTAAATTGGTCGCAGCTATTCCTAACTCTAAACCCTAACCTCTATCTCCCTACCCCTTCCTTTTCCATCCATGAAACTAAAAGGCTCGCTCAACTCCGTTGCCACTCGCTACCATTGCCACTTGTCGCTGCCGCTGCTCTCGATCATTGCACTCATGGCCCTTGGGCTTCGCTTCTGTTGCCTTGCCAGCGTCGAAGCTATATGAATGTTGGAGTGTGCCTGGCTTTCTTTGATTTTCTAGGACCTAACTGATTTTCTAGAACCTAAATGATGCGAATGAATGCTACATCCCAAAAAACACAAATCGATGCTAATAATTCTTGCTTTGATTTCCGACTTGTTTTGCCCCTTTTTAATAAGTATATACTTTCCTATTTATATTTTATGAATGATTTTGTTCAATAAGTTTGTTGAACTTTTTTATCTTAGATGTTGCTGTTTCAATGTTTTATGTGTTTAGAATGATGCGATGAATTAAACATGCTCTAAATTGATGATGGTAAATACATCTAATTTAGCATTGTTTTTAAACAGCACTTTATTTGCAAATTTCTACCTAGATAGTACATGAAAATCACATTTTTCTTTGAGTTAAATAGTGTTTTCCATTGTCCATTTTCTCATAAATAAACATCTACTATTATTTTGGATGATTTTTTCCACTTCTAGAGATGTTATGGAATTGCATGCTATTTGAATTAAATTTTATTAAGTCCTTAGTTCATAAAGCTTTTGATTTTGAGATATGTATTATTACTTTATTAGGTTGTGAAAATACTGTTTTCATATCTGAGATTGTTGAGGGTATTTTCTAAGTTAACCACATGAAGTAAAAAGATATATGTGCTGGCATAAACAAATAGCTAAGAACTCGCTAGATTAAATCGTCACTAAAGATGGCGAACGATTAATAACTTTAAAATCTAAGTTGTCATTTTCTATGGATAGTTGTGTACTTTTACTTGGATTCATTTTCTATACATTTGAAGCAAGTTTAGTTGCGTGAAAACGAGGAATAAAATTGGTAATTAACCGTACAACTTTAATTCTTCTCTACAAAGAGACATTCTTCCCTTATTTCCCACACATTCACTTTGTACTGGTAAGAATAGTAAGATAAAACAAAAGATATTTTGGTATTCATAAAAATGAAAAGTGAAGAAAAACTAAAACTGGTGTTGTAGTTCAAACTGCTGGTGACATTGATTAGATCAAACATGATTTGAATTATCTGAATGATATGCATGCTTGTGAAATGAAGATTTTGTTTAGCCACAACACTAGAATTTATTAACTTGTTAAGCATCATTTTTATACTTAAATTGAGATTTTGACCAATTTTATGGATAGTCTAAAGGATACTTTTTTCTACATCAAAAATCATAACGAAACCACTCTCACCAAATTTTCACCACATATGCCTAAATAGTGACAGTACTAACCTTTACTTGTTCCTTTATTTCACTATCTCAAGCCTGTTGGAATATTGAAGGAGCAAAGTATGATGAATGTTGAGGCTGTATGTATTTATTCAATAAAGAAGCAACACATGTTTAGGATTCACTAGCGCATCAGTTACCATTTTCTATGTACAGTGTAGGGTAGAACTAGCAACACTATGAATGTTGAGACTTTTGAAATCCTTGTATTATAATATGTGTCGCTAAATAGTTCTTTGATTGATAACATGTTTTTTCTTAAGATTATCATCGTATATTTATCATAAGGTAGTAAGATTATTTCGCCCATGCATAAGATGTGTTAACCTGATGCATGGTTGACTTTGCATGGTTTTTAATGTATAAAATATGTCTTAACATGCATTTATTTGCTGCACCGGTTTCTATAATATCATCCCACATTATTTTGAATGGTTTACATGGTTTAAATTACCAACCAACCAAAAATGTTGGGATAACAGCTAAAGAAAATTCATTTTTTGGTTCCTACACTATAGTATCGTACTACACTTATGAACAATCCGTAAATTTGTTTTCATAGTCCCTTTGAATCCAATCATAGGCCTTTGAAATGAGTTTTTATTTTTATTGTATGGAAGATATTTTCTATTTATCTGACTAGTTTGCAGTCCAATCATAGGCCTTCGAAATATGCTTCGAATAGTGACAGCACTAGTAATGCTGCAAAACAAACGAAAATATAATCAAAAACACTCTTTTTTAGAAAATGACCAATATATAGAAGTAGAGTTTTAAGCTGTAAATAATAATTATGCAACATATAGTGTATTATAAATATTTTTTTAGAAATTTTTATAAAACACTCTTTTTAAGCTTTTAAATTCACAGCTGTCTTTACTCAAAAACAAATTTTATAAACATCTCGTATTTCAGTTTTTATCAAAATGCAAATATTTACACTTTCAAGATGTAGGCTATGGATATTTGCAATTCCTATAACTACAATGCGGTTTAAAGTGCAAATATTTATAGTAAAAGGTGCAAATATTTGTAGTAAAAATTGCAAATATTCCTTTAACTTGTACGTTCTCAATATTTTATGTTGTCTTTGCAGAAAAAGGAAAGCACAACATCCGATGTCAGTAGAGATGAATTTGGTGCAAAGCCCACACCAGAAAAAATGGAGAACCACTGAATTCAATTATTGTCGACTGCATAGTAAGGATAAGTTCAAATTAAGCGACCATGGCTCTATGTTATTGTTAATGTAGTTTTTTTTTTAATTACTTAATATTTCTATTTTTAATTTATAGTCTAAGATAAAAGAGCATAATGCTACGAGTCAAAGTTCTCACCGAACTACATCGGTTAATCAAGAAGGAGTGTCTAAGTTTTTTGGTCTGGAACATGGCGAACGTGTAAGAGGGCCAGGTTTTAGGGTTGTACCATCTCAGTTGCATATTTATCATGGTAATTTACATGAAGTACATGCACTGCGAAACCAAGTAAATGGCTTGGAGGCTAAATTACAGAAGCTTACTGCGATTATGATGGTAAGTGTTAATTAGCTATGCTATTGAATATGTGGCAGGTCCTTACAAATTATTAGTTGCACATGTAACAATAGATTTTTTATAGGATATAAAAGGAAAGCAAGCAGCTAATGAGGAAAATCTAGAGACTCCTCATGCTAATGCACCTCAGGTACTGTTTCTATCAGTGTAGTATTTGTTTCTTTTGCTTAAATTCATGCACCAAATCCAGGCGTTGTAGTATTGTTCTTTAATTTTTAATGCCCTCTTTCTACCCATAGGTCTCAACTCTTTATTTCTAAATCAGTTTTCTAATAATTGCGAATTGATATTTTTATGTCAATTTCCGATGGTAATTTTTGATAATGTGGTATGGGTTTGAGTTTTAGTAGTCACATAGTCTTCAATACCTAAGTATCTGCATTTACCAAACGTCTCAAGTTCATTGATGAGTTAGTGTAGGCACTAGGTATCATATCTTGTTGAAAAATAGTTTTAGTAATTATTTTGGTGCTTTTGGTCGGTTTCAGATATAATAATTTCTATTTTAGTGTTAACATGGAACATAAAAGTTTGATTAGATGCATGATCAATGTCTTGACGTTCCAAACCTTCTTATCTGAGTCTTGATGAGGACGCTTATTGGTTTTCAGTGATTAAATGGATTTGTAACTGGCGAAGCTTTAAATTTACCAAGCAAAACAAAGTAGAATACATGAAACTATGGATGACTTAGCACTAAGTTGAGTGATTAAAATTTTCAACTAATTGATCCTAAGTGAACAGTCTTTAGCTACCAGTTCAAATCTATGTTCTTGTTAACTTAAAGCAAAATAAATTCACATTGCTTCAACTCAATCATATATAGACAGAGAGAGAGACATATATATATATATATATATATATATATATATATATATATATATATATATATATATATATATATATCTGTCTATTCAATCTCTCATTAATAAGGAGCCACAACCCAAAAGTTTATCAGAGCTGATGGACATAAAAAGTAAATTTTGCATGAAAATTCAATGTACAAGAACTGAGAGGCTAAGAAAAGCAGTGATGGTGATTTCTACGTATCAAATGATCAAAATCTTCCATAGGCATGATAAATATTTTGTTGAGTTCGAAGTCTAATGGTAAGCTTCGGTTTCCTTCTTGAAATGTGCGATTAGGACTGTAATTTCCATAACTAAATGTTCTTTCTAGTCTCTCACTCGGACACTCAACTGTGCATAAAAAATATACTTTCTACTCTGTAAATAGGTTTTCCCCTAAATTATGGAGCCTTTGCTTTATATCTAAAATTTCTATCGGAGTGCTAAGTTAGTAATCCTCCAGTGATCATTTATTTTATATGAATATATATATATATATATATATATATATATATATATATATATATATATATATATATATATAACTAAATGAACATTACGTATGAAGTATATATCATCATTCAGTACTGTGAACATTACGTATGAAGTATATATCATCATTCAGTACTGTTAATAATAAAAAATTGGTAAAGATGTTGACATAAATGTATTTCAACTTGTTTTAGGTTGTTTAGTTCACAATTGCATCTTCTAACTATCGTTTATTGGTTCTACAATTCATTATCTTATGTATATACAGACATCAATCAGAATATACTAACCTATTTCAGCCTTAACAGTTATAAAAACATGTCCCCACAATTGCTGAAAAACGCAACAATAAATGCAACGAAAAATAACCATGTATGTGAATACGCCTTTGGACCTCCAACTCGTCTCTCGATACTTCAAAACATCCGACTAAACTTGGAATTATTCACGACCGGACCTGAGCATTATAGGAAAACAACGCCCGAGTCGGTCTGGTAAAACCAGCGTGAGAAACTCAAATCGCAAGGTATTTTATTTATTATAGCTTGTAAAATCCTTCAAAGGTATCTCATAAGACCATGCCCCACATGAAGTCGGACAGGTTTTTACCTTATGATAACTAAAACATTTACATTAGAAAAACTAATGATATTATGATAATGTCTAGGATACAAATGCATATTAATCATAGCAAAAAATTTACATTATCAAATTCTGACATAATAGGTTCACAATCAAATCCGCACGGCGCTTATTGGAGAATGGATTCCAACAAATGGAAAGGTAAGGGACCGCCTTCTGTACAGTTTACCTCCAGATAAATTATACCTGGGATCGGATCGTGAACTTGGTACACCCTGCCAATACAGAACCGGCCTACCCTTGAACTTGGATAGTAGCGAATATGTCATCGCCCAGGTTGCTTTCCAACCTTATTTGAGAGCCCTTATGCACAACCAAATCCATAATATGATGATCTAGAAAGGTAATAACCACCCTAATAGGAGTGACCCACATAGCCGTATTGCATCTACCTTGTTTTAGCCATTTCCGCGTTGTGAGGCTTGAGGCTACGATTACCTTTTACATAGCAGTTCCACTTGGAATGCTAACATTTCCTTCCAGGCAGCAATATAGTGCTAGCATTCATCCATACAAGTTCATCTGGGCCCGAACAAAATCGAAGGCACTACTTCCAGTACATCCATATTTGGAATCACCCTCAAGATTAGTGGCAAGAAACCCTAGCACTTCAAATGCTCCATCTTCAATTCCATATTCTCCTAGATGTCTTCAGTTCGAAATGCTTGATTTAGATCACAATGGTTTTCGGATAATTTATACTTTTCCAATCCCACTCTCTTCGAAACAACGTTCGATAATTTCGGTAAATTCAACATTGATTCTTTTGGAAATAATCTAACAATACATAGGAGCAGGGATCGCTCCCTTACCATTAAAGTGGACGGATCTCTTTACCATTTGTTCTTGAAGGACAAACCAAGATTTATACACACAGTACAACATCATCGAAGATGACTGTGCTACATAATTCACATGTTTCTCCTATATATTTCTGGAGTTATATTTTGGTCCAAATTTGATAGTCGGTTATTTAACTATCAAATAAATGAACATTTCAAACAGAGATTACATTTTCCATAGAAATCACTAAGTCTCTTAAATTAATCCTTTGTTAATTTAAATTGACATTTCAAATACTTAAAAACCTTTCCATGTACTTAAGTTATACTATAAGTATATTCATGAAAACATTCGGAAAGTTTTTTTATTTCAAATCATAATAAAACGACCAAAACTCCATATGTCATAAAAACGGAGATATTAATAATTCACACACTAATTCCTCCATTAAACTCTTTTATTTATAAATAATTGTCTCCTTTATAACTTTCCAAATCAATTTACAAAATATTTTATAAATCTCCCGTCTGTTTATAAACATTTTATAAACCTCAAAACTCTATTTATAAAATTTCACTTTTCCGGATCATTAAAAACTCATTTATAATCCTTATATAAATATCCAGACCATTTATAAAACTCTTCCCATATTTAAACAAACTTATTTGATAAACTCTTTAAGTTCGTAAGGTTCTCTTGATAAACTATAAATTAAATAACTTTAAATAACTTAAAATAATAAGTTATTACTTAAAGATCCTTCTATTACATTCAAATTAAATCTCATTTAAAATAATAGCTTTAGAATCTCATTAATAATACATTTAACTAACTTTAAATACTATTATTGTATAAATAATTTAACTTCAAAACAATATAAATATAAATTAACTTTAAAACGTTATTAATATGATAATCAATTAAATTTAAACGAATATTAATATGAAATTTATTAATCTATAGATATAATTAAATAACGTAAATCAATATAACTTTAATTAAAAATTAAAGTATCACTTTAAATAAGTAATTAAATAAAAACATTTTAAGACAATAATCAAGTAACTTCAAAATACTAATTAAATGTTCTTAAATAACTTTAAGGAATAACTTCTAATAATCATATTAATAAAATAATTAATTTTAAAACCATTATTCAAAACAAATATTAATTATCTTTAAAACATTGTTAATAAATAGTTATCACCTTTAAAATTTTATTATTAAATAATAATAATTATTATCTTTAAAATAACTTTCAAATCAAAATTTAACCTTTTAAATTTTACAGGAGGCTCAACGGTCTACAGGGTACTTAAACAAGCTACCACATTCCATTTAACTTTCTAAGTTAATAACTGATATTTACATAATCAATGACCATATAAATAAATTTAACACTTAACCATCAATGGTTAACAAATCCTTTATTCAAAGTGGCATACCATTTTACAATATATGATTAGATGTCCAAAACTATAAAATAGCAGAACGGGGATTTATTATGCTAATTAAATATTAAATTTATTAAAATAGTGGAACCGTGTTTTATTCCGCTAATACATGTCCAATTATCATATTCGATCTAGTTTTACTCAACAGCAATTTATTTGGCAAAATAAACATTAATAATTAAGCTGTATAAATTTAAACGATGTTAAAAATTAAAATAAGGTAATTTAAATCCTGTCCATTTAAATTAGTCATAATTTTTAAATATCCCAAACCTACCAACGAATTGCACTACGACGTTGTACTCGCTGCCATGAGCCTAACCTAAAAATCCGCGAGTCAAATGTATTTCATATGAACATGATAAGGCATTTCAAAGTTTAATTATACACACACACACTTAAAACATTTTAAATAGATTATATCTTACCCCATATAAAGTTCGGCCTAAGGCCAAATTACCAACCTACATCCAAGCCTACGAAACTTTCTCCCCCAAAGCTTCATTCTCGTTCCAATATCCATATCTAAGCACGTGTGCACGTGCACCATCCCCTCGTGTCCTACCATGCATTTGAGGTCACAAACTAACTTCTCACCTCAAGCTTACCCCGAAATGTCCCTTCATGTAACGAGCCAGAATTTATGTCATTCGATATTTGAATATTTAATTGATTTTAAACATTCACAAGTAAATTTTATAAGCTGAGTAACTTAAATTTCGAATATAGTGATTTAATTAGATAATTAAATCAATAATTTAATATTTTAAATTGCAAAAATAATTGGAAATTGAATTTAATGTGAATAAAAATGATTTATAAAGTTGAATTAAGTTCGATTTTAATTAGAATGATGTTAGAGAACTACCGATTTAAAAGTAAAATTCTAGAAATCGAAAATTTTACTATTTAATTCATGTATAAAAATAGTTATTTTCAAACAGTCTCGGATTTCGATTAAACTAGTTTCATTGGATCTGCAATGTTATATTAATTTAAAATTTAAAATTTCATGTCAACCGGATTTACGTTTGTCCGAGGCAAGCTAAAACGCATAAAAATCTGTTTAAGTGAATTTTAAATTTAAATAAGTCGATTCGAAAACCTGTCTTTCAAATATAATCGAATTGGCTCTCGATATATATTTCATTGTGTTCGGAATAGGCATAAAACATTATAAATGCTAGGTAGCACGCTTCATTTCGAATTCGAAAAAATTTCGGATGAATAGTGTCGTCAAATTTTCTATAAAAGGGCATCAATTTTTCTTATTTTCACAAAACCTAATCCATCTAGGGTTTATAGCTGCCACCATCAAAATATAAGGCTAAAATCTTCCAATCTTCTTCCCTAAAAATCTCTCAATCCGTAAACCTTTACGAAAATTTATCAACTACAAAGTTGTAAAGGGTGTCGTGATCTAACGATTCAACGGTTGTGATAGGTTATGGCATCGCCGATCGTCGGCAATTTATGCATGAAGGCATCATGTTTGGGTGCGATTTCTGGTCGATGGGGGTGGCCAAGCTTCAAGGGGTCATGGCCGATGGCGCGTCTCGCGTAGGCGCGGTGTTCGGTAGCTTTTGATCGTTTTTAATTGCATGGAGGTGGTCGCGAAAATGCAAAGTTTAGTGGCGGCGTATGTGGGTTTTCTTGCGTACGTGAAAACTGATGGGAGAAGAAGATACAGCGACAGCTTAGTTCTAGGGCAAAGGAAATGAATGGCCAGATTTAAAAGGTTATAAAAAAAATTGAAATTATTATATTATAAAATAATATAAACTTTTAAACATCATAACTTTGTCATATGAGGTCCGTTTCGTACGAAACGAATTGCATTGGGTCCATATTGACGAGCATTACATTATAAATCTTCATTAGGATTTATTTGAGCTAGTGAAAATTTTGGTTGAAATTAAACGCTTATTTAATTTTAATCGGAATAAATCGCTATCGCGACGACTACAATCAATGTGAGTACAACTCACTCTTTCTGACTTATTGATATATATTTTTTATAACTGAGAATAAATATTATTTATGATGATTGATGATTATTTGGATGACATATTATCTATATATTGATGGGTATTTGGATATATTCCTGCCTATTGGAGCAGATGACCCTATACGTTCTCGTGTATGAGCGGCTGACCCTTTGTACACGCGTTTGCCTCGAAGTGGACAATGCACACATATTCTAATATGTATATTTTTTGCAGGTGACAGTTTTGGAGGGATCCAACTGGATTCCTCACCAGTATTTATTTATTTACAGATATTGATATATATGCTGTTATCATATAATATATGATGTTTTGGATGTTGTGATTAATGTATTTAGTGCTATTGTAGCATTGGACCTATTTTTGGTAATTTTAGAATGTTAAAGTGGTGATTTCGAAGTTAAAAGGATTTTTAAGCGATTTGACAATATATATTTTGAATTGTTATAAACGTAGGAATTTATTTTAAATAAATAAATTTTATAATTTTTATATTATATAAATTATGATATTTGGGAAATATAATCAGAATGTGACTTTTGAAATGTGAAGTTAACTATTTTATAGAATAGTTTAAATTGGATTTTTGATTTATTATAAATGGCTTATATAGAAGATTTATAAAATTGATATTTTATAAACTAAAATATTGGAATTATAAAACGAGTTTTATAAGTGTTAAAATGAAGTTATATAAATGAATCTTATAAGTAATAAAATTTATTATTTGTGAAGTTATAAAAAGAATTATTTTGTAAACAAAAATGATTTATAAGTAATTAACTTATAAATTGGATTTTGACACGTAAATCAGATTTATAGAGAATTGGTAAATAAAGGGATTTTATATATGGAAGTTTTATAAAATAGAAATGTGAATTTATAAACATTGTTTTATAAATGTGAAATCAATTTAAATTGATAAATTAGATATTGATCTTTATTAAAGGAATTTCATCCATGATTTTGGATAGTGGATAATCATTTAATTAAATGTTGTAACGACCTGGTATTTTCAACCATTCACATCCACACATGCCGGACTTGAATTGATCAAAATATCAAATTGTTAATTTAAATTTGGCAAAACTCGGCATATACAGTAAATAAATCAATCACAGAATCACAGACACAGAGTAATATAAAATAATGCTGCAGAATAGATAAATAGTTGTTCATGAAGCTACTATATAAACATAAGAGTTAGAAATAAATTACAGCAGAATATCTCAAATATAGTGAAGTCTCCAATACAAATTGATGACATCTTTGAGCAAATCAACAGGAAAAGCTGAAAGCTGGATCGATAGTTGGATCTCCAAGCGAAGCTCATGTTGGATTATAGGTTTTGATTGCTGACATGAAACAACAATTCATGAATCTACGACTACGACAACATCCGGACTCAACGACAAAAAGTATGGTTCATATAGTTATATATTTTTTAACAAGAGTCATCAGATACGTATATAGAGTCTAGTTTAGTGCTTTGTTAAAATCTTTCCTCAAGAATCATCATTCACATTCAAATAAACTTGCATGCATATTTTAATCAAAATCAAGTTTTCAAAAAATGCATGGAACGAGGCTTGAACCTGGGTCACTAGTTTAGAAGGCAAGTGCTCTAACCAAATGAGCAATGGTGATTTTTGATTATCAATCAGTCAACTGAACAAGTCATTCAATCGACTGAATATCTATAAACAACCTAGTAAAATTGTGTAAAACTGTGCAAATTGCAAATAAATTACCAGGTTAGTCGACTAACCTGGTAGGTCAATCGACTAACCTAGTAGGTCAGTCGACTGACCTGACAATTTTTATGTAACATGCACAAGTGCACAAATATTCAAATATTTATTTAAAATTCGTTTGAATATTCAATCGACTGACCCGGAGGTTTAGTCGACTGAATTACTATAACAGCTATATTTTTTTGAAAAGACATCACCATTTGTGAAGAGTTAGGAACCTCTACAAAGAGATTTGGACACAACACTTCAACCGGAACTCTTCGCCAATGGGCTGCTTTTTAACATCTATAAATACATATTCCAACTTGATTTCAAATTACAAAATCTACTTTTCTCTCTTATCTAACTTTCTTGCATACTTATTGCTTAAATCAGATTTATATATTCTAAGAAATCCTATTCCTTTCGAATCTTCATAAACTTCAAATATACACATCATACTTGAGAAAAAGATTATAGGAAGGGTGTACTACAGGTGACAAATCGGTGTTATCAAAACACATAAAAAGTCAAACAATCTTTTGTATTTGTTGAAGTCTTGTTCTGATGCTCAGGCGTGTGATGTCCTCTTCGACTATTGAGGCGAAATCCTGTTCCGCTGCTCAGGTCCCTATTCGGCTGCTTAGGGGTTGTATAGACATGTTCCTCCAGGTTAAGTGAGGGTTGTTGTTTTAGTGAAATTCTAGAAGGAGTTTGGGACTGGATGTAGGACGGTGCTCTGAACCAGTATAATAATATCTGTTGTCATTTTACTATACTGCTTTGATATTCCATACTATTTATAGTATTACTATCATCACTATACTCTGTATTATCATATATCCATATTACACGATCCATAGCACACTTTCATTTGGTATCGAAGCAAGGTCATCATATAACTGTAACACAGTTATCTGATAATCTAAAACCCTGGAATTCTATCGATCGTCCCAACATCGTAGAATAATGGCCAGAAAAAATCCAATTGAAATACAACAAGCAAAAGACCTGAATCTATAAGAGCAACGACCAATGAGGACTGTAAAATGGTACTTTCTAATTTACAAATTTCAGTAAATGAGAATAATGAATTAGTTAGTATAAGCGAGAAGATCTCAAAGCTTAATTTTCTTATTTTTGAAAAGATGAAACCAATCAAACTTGAAAATGAAATTAAAAAATGAGAAATTAGATTTAGAAAATCAACAGGGTGTTTTGAAAAATAATTTTGAGGCTCTTAAAGATTTTCTAGACGAACAAAATACTATGTTTGAAAAAGAAAAGAAATTTTTTCAAAAGAAATTACGGATTTGAAAAGACAAAATGATTTATCATAATCATCTTTAGATAATTTAGAACCTCGAAATTTTTCTTCCTGAAAATGAGAACTATAAGTTAAAAAAGGGGAATTCTGAATTAAACAAGCAAATTGATATTTTGAAAATTTGTAATGTTTCTTTTGAAAATAAAAATTGTGACTTTAAAGCTTAATTTAATAAACTTAACACTGAAGTCACAAAATTTAATAGAGGAAAAACAATTTAAACATGATTTTATCTAGTTCTAGACCTTTACATGATAAAAGTGGTTTAGGATATAATAAAACTGATCGTAGAGTTAACACAAGAGACGCTTTCATGTATTGTAAATATGTTAGTGCTAGTACTAGATTACGAGAAAAGACTAAATCCAATTTTCATAGAAATTCAAATACTACTATGACCAATAATGTTTATAATTTCTTTAATAGTATAAAATCATTGACGGGAAATATGAATAAAAAATATCTAAGTATTTGTTTTCCTGTTAATTGAAAAAATAGAGAAAAACACATTGTTGATTATTTTGATATGGTAGTTAATAATGAAAATTATATTTATAAAGGTTCAACCACACCCAAATGGGTATGGTTTCCTAAAAGTTAGGAAATTATAAGAACCTTGGGTATCGCATGCTTTAAATGTTAATATTTTTTTTCTTCTGATACCTACAATTAAGTAGTAGTTATTCTATTTTATATTGTTCTATGTTAACATTTATGTGAAATATAATTTATATCATCTTATAAACTCTCATTTTTGTCGATGACAAAGGGGGAGAAAGATATTGCTCTATGCTATTTGCAAGAATAAACGATGCAAGCTCGGATTAAGAGGGAGAAAATATTAATTATTTACAGAAATATATAGCATAGATTCAGGGGGAGAAATCTATAGCACGATTACAGGAATATATTCCGGTGGAGAAATAAGTCAACAAAGCTTGTCGAAGATTCGTCCGTAGCAAATGGAGTTGTCATCATCAAAAGGGGGGGAGAATGTTGGATTATAGGTTTTGATTGCTGCATGAAACAAAAATTCATGAATCTACGACTACGACGACATCCGAACTCAACAACTCAAAGTATGGTTCATATAGTTATATAGTTTTTAACAAGAGTCATCAAATATGTATATAGAGTCTAGTTTAGTGCTTTGTTAAAATCTTTTCTCTAGAAACATCATTCACAATCAAATAAACTTGCATGCATATTTTAATCAAAATCAAGTTTTCAAAAAATGCATGGAACAGGGCTCGAACCTGGGTCACCAATTTAGAAGGCAAGTGCTCTAACCAAATGAGCTATGGTGATTTTTGATTATCAATAGAAATCAGTCGACTGAACAAGTCATTCAGTCGACTGAATATCTATAAACAGCCTAGTAAACCTGTGTAAAACTGTGCAAATTGCACATAAATTACCAGGTCAGTCGACTAACCTGGTAGGTCAGTCAACTGACCTGACAATTTTTGTGTAACATGCACAAGTGCACAAATATTCAAATATTTATTTAAATTCGTCTGAATATTCAATCGACTGATCTAGAGGTTAAGTCGACTGAATTTCTATAACAGCTATATTTTTCTGAAAAGACATGACCATTTGTGAATAGTTACGAACCTCTACAAAGAGATTTGGACACAACACTTCAACCGAAACTCTTCGCCAATGGGCTGCTTTTTAACATCTATACATACATATTCTAACTTGATTTCAAATTACAGAATCTGCTTTTCTCTCTTATCTAACTTTCTTGCATATTTATTTCTTAAATCAGATTTATATATTCTAAGAAATACTATTCCTTTCTAATCTTCATAAACTTCAAATATACACATCATACTTGAGGAAAAGATTATAGGAAGGGTGTACTACAAGTGATAAATCCGTGTTATCAGAATACACAAAAAGTCAAACAATCTTTTGTATTGTTGAAGTCTTGTTCTGCTGCTTAGGCATGTGAATTCCTCTTCGGCTGTTGAGGGAAATCCTGTACCGCTGCTCAGGTCCCTGTTTGGTTGCTCAGGGGTTGCATAGACCTTTTCCTCTAGGTCAAGTGAGGGTTGTTGTTTTAGTGAAATTCCAGAAGGAGTTTGGGACTGGACGTAGGACGGTGCACTAAACCAGTTTGAAAATCTCTAGTGTCATTTTACTATACTGCTTTTATATTCCACACTATTTACAGCATTACTCTCATCACTACACTCTGTATTATCATATATCCATATTACACGATCCATGGCGCACTTTCAGCTCCAAATTCCAAAGGAGTGTCACAAATGTTGTATCACTCAGTCTAACCGAGCGTAAAGCAAAAAACAAAACACTCGAGTCAGGATTAATGTTCTTATATTAATAAATCCAACTCAAGTGAAATATCAACTGAAATAGAAATAACTTAAAGGATGTTTGGGATAATCATCCTCTAAGGATCCGTGGAACTATCTACAATGTAGAAATATACACTATAACACCGTGGTCATTTCAAATTAATTTATACTTTGAAACTAAAATATCATTTTTATTTCAAATAAATCTATTTCCCAAAATAGTATATATATATATATATATATATATATATATATATATTAAATAATTTATAAAGTAAAGTATTTGTAATTTCCAAAACTTCACAAATCGCTTCAAAATCAACTCGACTCTCCCATTCAAATTTAATTCAATCTCAATTTATCAATTTCCATTCGATTCAGTTTCTGACTAAACAAATTCAAATTTTATCGATTTCAAATACAGCTTTGAACCATAAATAAACCATTTAAATTTTAATGTAATTCAAAGTCCATATATTTTGAAGCTTTAAATATTCA
The DNA here is from genome assembly GCA_030765085.1 of Allium cepa. Classification (NCBI taxonomy): domain Eukaryota; kingdom Viridiplantae; phylum Streptophyta; class Magnoliopsida; order Asparagales; family Amaryllidaceae; genus Allium; species Allium cepa. The sequence goes on from CM060934.1 coordinate 921,208,526, forward strand.
ACATTTCAAAGACTAAATTTGATAATTGCATTTATCTCCCAATTTGACTTCACTATTATTTAGTTTTGAAATATTCACTTAATAAATTCAATATTATTTATAAGACCTTATATCACAATTTCTATATATTACCTTCGATTTCTTTAGATGTGAAATATCCATTAAATTACTTAAATCAAAAATCAAGTTACAAGATCGCAAATTAAAGTTTCAAATTCAATAGCTTCAAATCGATTTAATTAAGTCAATTTCTTAATTAAATGCAATTTCGATCAATTCAATTTTATCTTCCTCAATTTGCACAAATCATTGAAAATCTATTTAAAAATATAATACTTAACATATTATATTAGTTAAATCGAACTTTATTAAATTTAAATTTATTATTAAGTCTACTTTATATTTAAACATATTTATATAAAATATTTCAATATATATTCCCCCTTAAAACCATAGAAATCATTTTCAAAAAATTTATATATAGACCAACGGTGCCTGTATAATTCTCAATCCTATGGTCAAGTAATACAGATATTTATCATTTCAATCCGCAATTAAGTATATACGGGTACATATACAATTCAATCACAACCCTAAATTCAATGCAAATGAAAATCGCTTGGGTCTATCATTTCAACCCATAACGATTTTCTCCTATTCTAAAGTCCGTTCGGGTATGTATCATTTCAACCCATAGTGAATTCTATACTAACAGGGAACTTGCAGAGTGATAACAGATATGATAATAAATAACAGACATATATTATCAATAACAATATAATATAAAACAACGGGATATGGTGTCATATCCCACAGGTGAACAGATACAGATAATAGCATATATGACAATTTAAATAACTACAACAGCATATTTCATTTGTCGTTTCAATTGAAATCATATTTAACAAATACAAGAACGTTAATCATGAGTGATTGCTCATCTTTCGAGGTTAGAGAGATTCGACGATGAAGCAAGTTACGAATCCAAGCGCAAATTCCAAGGCAAAGCTAGATTTGACACAAATTTGACGATAAGCTGATAGATAGGAATTGACGAAATCAAATCAGACTGGATCGATAATGATAATTGATATAAGTGAACTTGATATAGATATAACATATAAAATTGTATATATATAAAAAATCATATTCTCATTTCAACATATATTAAATAAAATATATGTATACATATATAAGTGTTTCTAAAATCATAATTTTAAACTAAAACTTGAATATTAAATTTAAACTCATATATATAAAAATGAATTTCAAATTGATACATTTAAAATTTGACACCTTTAACATACATATTTATACAACTTACAGTACTCGCATACCATAATATATATCTTATATAATATAACATTTGAAACATATTATAAATATAAAATAATATATACATGCGAAAACTGCACACTTATTTACAGCAACCCGTAACCATTTTCTGTAACTATATATATAAGTTGTAACCCAAATCACTCTTATATAAACAACACTTGCAAATATAAATAAAATATCTATACAAGCAAAATAACTCAAAAGCAACATTTCATAACCCACGCAAGCAACTATTTTTAAAAAAAGAAAAAAAAACTGTATATATATAAACTCAAATAACATATTATATACATGTATACATTCCAAAATGCTAACATAAACATGGTGTGTGTGTATTCATTTCAAAAATCATTTTCATAAGTATATTTTATATACACGTGCACTTTTCAAAATATTACATAACTATAGACATTTATAGAACTTTTATATGTAACACAGATCATATAGTTTATAAAACTTTTATATACAACACAGATAATATAGTTTATAAAAACTTTTACACGTAACAAAGAAAATAAAGTTTATGAAACTTTTTACATATAACATAGATAATATAGAAACTTATGCGAACATTTATATACAAACGAACATATTATATATAACTAATAAAATTTATATACATAAACCAACAGATTTTATATTTCTTCTATACAGATCTTATAAGATGATTAATGCACATATACTTTTGGTCACGTACGTAGGTTGCAAGAAAAAAAAAGAGCACGGGCATGAAATGGAAACGAGCAGGCATTCCCTCACAACATATATACGTTCATTCCCCTTTTTTCAAGGAAGAAGAAACAATAAGTAGAGAGAGAAAAAAGAAGTAGCAGAGGAAGTTGATCGGCAAAAGGAACGGATGCGAATTGCAGGGGAGAGGCGGATATGGATGGAGCTTATTTGGACGGATGGACGTGGTCGGAGCAAGTTGATGGGGTGAGAGAGGCGGTTGTGGCATGGGGCAAGGGCTTGGCGGAGCTGAACGTCAAGGAGAAGGATGGCTGCAGATTTCCATTCCAACATATATACGTTATTATTTTTATATCTTATGAGGCGGGTCTGAGATCGACAAGGAAAATGAACGGATGTGAGCTACAAGTGATGGGCGTTGACATTAGGAAACTGGCACAGTGGGTTAGCTCGAGTGGAGAGAGGGAGAGTTTGGTGGACATGTATGTAGCATGAGGAAGAAATGGAAGAAGTAGGTAGGCATTTCTCCAATAGCAAGGACATGATAATCTGAAAGCTTAAGATGGATAAGGAAGAGAATGTGCCCTTTCATATATATATAAGCTATTTTATATATTCCCTTTTTCTCAAAGCAAAGACGTGAATACTGGAAGAGAATGAGTTTTCTTCAGGCAATATATGAACTTATATTTTATTTTATTTTTCTTTTCAAATGGAAGAATAGGAGAAAGGAAAAAGGAGTAGAGTTTTGTGAAACATAGATTTGCAGAGAGGAGAGAATGATAGAAAGGGAGGAACCAATAGAAAGGTGGAATAACAACTTGTTAATGAATTCAGAGAAAGACTTATGGTTAGAGGTTGTTGAATTAATATACACTGGAATATAAAGGGAATAAAATGGAAACGGATGAAGTTATAAAGGCAAATAAATATTAACTATTAAAAATCAAATATACAAACGCATACGAATTCATTCTTTTGATTTTCAAAACGACTAGGATGGCAACGGCTAAGTTCAGTAACCGATGAAATAAATATTAAAAATAAAACCTAGTGGCTGATGTTTGAAAACTGAATGGACATAATTAACAAAAGGCTCAAAATGTACCGATGCAGAGAACTGTTCCATAGATTCTGTTGTCCATCGGATGCCGAAACAAGCAAATGAATATACCGTGGAGATCAGCACGACAAGACGATCAAAACGGTAGACAGATATCAGTGGTACGATCATCCTATCAAAAGTCGATAATCGGTACTAATATACGTTGCTATTTCGTACGGAAAATCCAAACAGAGCTAGAAACGTAAGAATTTCACGAAATGAATTTCGCAGTCTGATTCAGAGTGTTCTAAATAAATTTTCTCATGTTGACATATTAAGGTCTCGGGGTACTTTTAAATTCAACTGTTATTAACTGATTTAAAGTGAAATAAAATTTCACAAGAAGATAAACTTCAATATTATCTGATGACAATTTACTAGTTCTATGTTAATTAGACGTATTCCAAATATTAAATTTTTATTTCCAAATTCAAATGTTTAAAATTTCACAAAATATAAGTTAAATATATTATTAAAACAAATAAAATTATTAAAATTTTACTGATCGTTACAAATATGCAATAGTAATGAATTTGATAAAAGAAATATATCCACGATTTTTGACAGTGGATAATCCTTTAATTAAATGAGCTATATTCACGATTTTGGACAGTGAATAATATATTAAATAAATGTTTTAAAAAGTGATATTTTAAATGGATTTAAACGGTTTAAAGATGTTTTCAAATGTGTTAAGTGTCGAAACCATAGATTTCAACATTCATTGTCGGAATAGATGTTTTCAAGAAATAAGGAAATGATGGCCTATAACACTACTGTTATAGTAAATGATTTTCGAAAGGAGATGTTTTGTATAGTATATGAGATTTATATATCTATATAATTTTTGAATCCTATACTAGTAATTTTAGGTTGTCATAACGATGTTTTATGCAACATCTGTTTTGACCCAAATAAATTTGTTTAAAGAGAATGTTTTCCTTAAATAATAAAAGTATACTTAATCGGGATTTAAGTATATGGCATATTTTCTAAGTGTTGAAAATAAATTGATTTGTGAATTACTTATTATTAAATAAGTATTTGGAAATGTTTTCCAATGTTGAAATGATTTTGAGAATATATCTTTTTAAATATAATTTGAAGTGAATACTTGGCAAATGATTTAATTAATAGAAGATTAATTAAAAGGGCATAGTGATTGTATATGGTGCTAAATATTTGTTTGCTTTCTTTGATAGTAAAATTACTGACTACCAAATTTGGTCAAATTATAGTACCTCGACTTAATGTGGGAGTTATTTAGTCGTACACTTAGTACGTAGCCTTCTATGTAGGCTTGATTATCGTTTGTGTTGAGGATGATGATTCGTATAGTGCGGAGTATTACTCCAATCTATCGATCTTTCTTCTTGGCCCAAAGGATAGCAAGTTGAAAGTGGGAGACGTGATAAGTCCATGAGACTTAGTTTATGTGTGAGGTTGAGAAACGTTTTTGCATTGTTAGTGCGAAGAGACCGGGATCAGATTTATCTGAAAACCACTTCGGACCAACGTATATGTGACGATTGTGCAGGTTGCTTTATGATGATATTAGTACTTCGAATTTTCATAGCGGGGGGCTGCTTGTTGATCTTTTGGGGTTAAAATCCTAATATACATCTAGTAGCAGTGATCTCTTCATCATGAAATATCCAATGCAATGACTATGTGCTACTAATCCTAGGGATTTCCTGACAGGATGTGGTAGGAAAGCACCTTCGGTTTGTCATGTTCCTGGACAACAAGTATGGATGTTTGCTTGACATTGCATTTTTAAAGATTACGTACATTGATTTTCACAAACATACATCAGTGGTGGTAGAGAAGGCAATTCTCTTACCTTGACACCCTCCTTGAGACGTATGAGCTTAAGGATTGTATTTTTGTGGAAAGAAATTAGTAGTCAGCGAAAATGGTCGTGTGGCATTCAAAGTGATGTGATATGTGACATGTGAAAGGTAATCGCTACCTCATGCCTCATCAACCGGAAATGACCAAATAGGGTTAGATGCGGCAAGGCTAAGTGGGTCGCTCCTGTTAGGGTATGATCATCCTCTTTTAGATATATCTTTGCACGCTATGACATCGTGTATCTGATTATTGTGGTTTATATGCTTCGAGGGCCCAAGGTAAAGGTCGGTAACGACAACGGATGACATATTCAGTATCATCTAGTTATAGAGGTGGGCCGGTCTTGTGTTGGTAGAGGGCAGATATTTTGTGCCTCAGGACATCCATCTAGAGGTGTACCCCTTCGGAAGGTAGTCCCTTCACCTGGTCAATTGTATGGAAATCCAAACTCCACTACGTGCTTGCCATTTTGATTGTATTACTCAATTGGGCTATGTGCTGGAATATAATCAATATAACAATTTCGGCTATGATTAGTATTATTTGTATATTAGACATTAGTATAATATCATATGATTTGATATAAGATGTTTTTATTACCGTAAGGTAAAAACATGTCCATGTTTATGTGTGGACTTGTCTTACGAGTTACTCTTGTTTTGATAAAGGAAAATTTTGGTAATTTAATAAATTCAGTTAAGTATGTTTCTCACGCTGGTTTACCAGACCGATCCGGACGTTCTTCCCTTTCAATGCTCGGGTCAGACCGAGTATATTAACAAGTTCAGTTTTGGTGCTTTTGGAGCTTCAGTAGGGGAGTTGGAGATCTCCATTCCATATACACATACTTCGGCTTTGCTTTATTATCTGCTGCATTGTTGCTTAGTTGTTATATTGTCAGCAATTCTGAGGATAGGTTATTATAACTGTCCAGGCTGATAACTATTGTTTGATTGTTGAACTCTGATTGATGTATGTATATATATAGTTTCTGTTTTGTAAAGATCATTGATATGATATTATATGTTTTCCGCTGCGATGTGAGATTTTGTATTGTTCTGTTTGGTTCTATCTTCTCTTTTCTTCTATTCTCTTCTTCTCTCTTCTTTTATTTCTCTTGACTTTCCATCAGTCGGTGCTTTTTGGGTCAGACATGTGTGGTTTATTGTCGAATCAGAGGGTACGGATTTGCGAGTCGTCGCATTTGGTATCAGAGCTTAGATTTTGTATATTCCTAAGCTTTGATGTATACTCAGTATAGATAGGGACAGTGCATCCTAGATTGAGTTTGAGTGTATTATATATATGAGCGCGTATTTGTTAGTGATATAAATGTTTTATATTGTGTTTGCTTATCCATTGAGTTGTTTGTGAATTTTGGTCGGTATGTGGGATGCCATGTTATCGATAGGATTTCTAAACACTTAAACGAGGCAAGTCGACATAGTATTATTTTAAATTGGGTAAATGAAATAATTTTACCTCAATTATATTTTTATATATAAAGAAAATAATTTTTTAGAAATATTAAAGCGTATATAATTAATTGTTTGGTTGTTTGAAAATGTAAGTATATATAAGTTAATAAAAGTTGTTTGAATAATCTAAATAAAAGCAACAATTGTAAAAGAATAAATTAAATAAGAAAATGAATTATAAAGTATGGAATTATAATTAATATTATTTACAATTGTGAAATAATCTTATATATAAGAAGTGGAACTACATGAATATATTTATGAATATGGCTTATAAATAAAAATGAATTTAAACCAATCATTCGAAAATTTGAATCCTGTTTATTTTGAAAGTTGTTTTTCAAAATTAAAGAGATTATATTGTTATAAATCAAAATAAGATAAAATAATTTGGAATGATCTTATATTAGTAAAGTAAAAAGTGAAATAGTAAAATTATATAAGTGAAAGATTTATAAATAAAAGGAATTTTAAAAAAGAATATAAAAGCACTGAATTCACTACTGTTGGTGGAAATAATAAGGGTGATGACTGCAGCATCATCAGTATCATTTTCGAGTTTCTATGTGGTGGATTCGCTACCAATAGTAAATTTAAAAATTAAGTTTTATTGCGATAAACAAATTTGAATTTAAAATCCAAGTTGTAATTGATAAAAATAAGTAGAATGAGTTTTGGATTTATAACATGAAATAGATTTTTAGCTTTGGTAAAATTAAAATAAATTTGAGTTAGCATAATAAATATATGATTTGAAATTTAACTAAAGGAAAGTTAAATAAATTGAATTGAATTTGAACCAGATTTGATAAGTTATTGGAATGAAAGTTAAACGTAACGGGTAATGATTTTATAATATGAATTTGGAAGTTTGAATAATAAGTTGCATATCCTATAAAATTGAGAAAAAGTAAGTAAAACCAATTGTTAAAATGGTTAAACAATTTTGGTTATGTGACGACCCGGAATTTTGAGCAATATCAATTTAATAATCTTTGATAATAATTAAATTCATTTGATCATTTTATATTATAATTGACAAGTTAAATTCTTTTAAAAGGCCAATAATAATAATTTGTTAATATCTATCAACATTTTTCTTAACAATATAAAATTTGGCAAGTTTAATTCTTTTGAAAATTTATAGTATTTTAATTTGGAAATATTTATTTTGGCAATTTAATATTGGTAAGAATTATTTTTCAAAAGCTAATCAGAATATTTTCTATTTATGATATATATATATATATATATATATATATATATATATATATATTGATATATCTTGTAAATAGGAAATGTATAATGTAATAAAAACTAATATATTCAAATTGTAATATATATAAAATATATTATGGTTTGTATTTGTGTTTAATTTTATTGATTTGAATTTAATAAAAGTTTTCAAACTTTAATATATATATATATATATAATTTGAAATTTGAAATGTTAATTTGATTTAATACTTTTGAAATGATATTTGAGATTTAAATTTTTATGACAAAGTTAATTTCTTATTTAATATAGATACATATATATATTTTGTACTTAAGTTCTAAATAAGATTTAAATTAAAGGTTCATTTGTTTAAATATTTCTTTCATTCTAATTTTATCATAAGATAACTTGTTTTAAATTTTTTATATAAAAAGTTAAACTCAATTTCTCAAATTTATAAGCATATGTTATATGATTTGATCAAAATATAAGTTATTTGAATTCATATGAATATTTACTAAAAGATAAGTATACACATTTTATAATTATCTAAATATTACATAAATACATTGTATATAGCTTAAATGAATTATTAAAAAGAAAATAACATTTAAAACATTAATAAAACATTAGAAATATACTTTTGTAAATATTAATTTAACATTTTAACACTTGTAAACATTATAGAGTATATTAAAGACAAATGTAAATCATTATGCATATGTGTAAGATCTTAAGAGCATTAAGTGACAAATGTAATTCACTTGATAAATTTTAAGTTCTAAATTAAATTGTAAAACAAGAATAAGAGTTTTAAATTTTCAGTTAAAATCTTTTCTTCATCTCAACCAAACATAAATGAAATACAAATCAAAAACAAAGATGAAAAAAAAAGAGAAGAGAAGAAACTGTAAAATCTGTAGAACCTTGAAGCTTCAATCTGGAAATTTCAATTTGAGGAATCAGAAAGCAAGTTCAAATCAGAGAATATGCAGAAAAATTACAATAGCAAGAGAAAGATGTAAATTTCAAATGCAAGATCTTCAAGTCAATCAAGAAAATTAGAAATCAACAAGCAATTCTGGAACATTAACATGCAAAACTGGAATCAAGCAATTCAATGAGCATGCAAAGAAATTTCAAAAGCCTGGAAAACATTTTCTGCTTTCTACAAACAAGGTGAGTACATGGATTTTTTTTAAAACGGTTTAAAATCTGAATTTCATCATGTTTGGGAACTGAGTATCTTGATGTTATTTGAACACTTGGATTAAAAATTTGATGCATGTTTGAATTGTGTCTATGGATTGCCTGTACAGTTAAAAAAAATATCACTGTGTTTATAACACAGTTTCAAATTCTATAATAAAATTCAATAATTTGATTTTGAATTCGAATTAGACCTTGATTTGTAAATGGAAGCTAGTTGAAATCAAATAAGCTATCTTCTAAAAATAATTACAAGTCTTAAAAATAAATAATTGGTTATAAATCTTGGGAGTTACAGTAAAATCTTGATTTGGGTCAAAAGTTTTTGAATTCAAACTTGAGTTTTGATTTTATAATCATATTGCAAATAAGAAATCATGATTTTAGAAGCTTCAATCACGAATTTTAGATTGGTAACTTGTGTGAATTTGGGGTTTTACTGTTTTGGGCGAATTGATCGATTTACGGCAAACCACGGCGAGATTGTTGACGACGTTGATCATGGAGGTTGAGGGTGTGTTGTTGATATCAGAAAATTAGTTTGGTGATTTAATATTGAATGAAGTGGCTGATAATTCATAAAGTAGGGTTTTATACCTTGTTTTTGTCGACGCTATTCATATTGGATTTGCGGCGTCGATCGGCAACCAGAGTTGCTCGCACTTGTGCTGTAGACTCTGGAGGACGTGGCGTAGGACGTGGGTTGTTTCGGGGCTTGGATGCCCATGGAAGGGTGGCTTTTGGTGATGAAGGGTTCGAACAGTTGGGTTTGAAAGTCAAGATTTCGATTCGCGATAAATTTGAGTTTTCTAGGTTGAGGGGAGTATCGCCGAGGTTGAAGTCGACTTGTTGGAAACCGGCATGGAGTTCGCCAGCGATCGGCGTAGTCGTGGACGTAAACGTGCACGGTTGATGTATCAGAATATTGGGTTTTGGGAAGAAGAAGGAGAAGGCTCGAAGTATGTTTCGTGTTATTTGCTGATTGTCTCGAAGCTAGGTTAAGGATTGGTTGTGGTCTGGGTTACTCGGGGCCGACGCGAGTAATAGCTATGGTCTGCTCGTGTTTTTGATTTGAAATGATTAAAGTTTAAACCAAAGGTTAAACAAGTATTAATTATGAAACTAAATTTGTTTAAAATTAAGTTTTTAAACAAGTTTTTATATATATAATATGAAAGTTTTAAAATAAAATTAGTGTAGTTTTGAATTAAGTTTGTATTAACTTTTATTTAGTAACTATGGAAAATTTTAAAGATTTAAAAAGGTTTGATTTGAATATTTAAAATTGTTTTAATTATAATTGACTTTTAAAATATTTTATTTTCAAATAAGGACTAATGATTAAAGTTTAGAAATCAATTATAACTTAAGAAATTATAAGTTTTGATTATTTAAAGATAAATAAATTTGTGAAGATAATTAAGGTAACTAAATTTATTAACCCTTGAAGAGTTATTGGTTAATATAAATGATCTAATTAAGATGATGTTTTCTTAATTAAGAATTTTTATAATATAAAAAGTTAAGAACCATTTAATTAAATTTAAATGATTAATTAATAATTAATTAAGTAATTAATTTGTGATTAATTAAAGATAATCACTTGGAGTTAATTAAGAATAATTACTGGGTGATGTAATTAAGTGGTTAATTACAGAAGGTAATTAAGTAAAAGATAATTACTTTATGAAAGTAATTAGGTGGATGAGATTAAGAGTTAATCACATGTGTTATTAATTAAAGAATTAATTAATAAAATTAATTAAAGGTCTAAATTATTTAATTAATGGTAAATTAATAAAGGGATTAAGAGTAATTAATTATGTGATTAATTACTTGTTAAAGTAATTGATTAAGGAAGAAATTTAATTAATGATGTAATAATTAATTAATGGAAATAATTAATTAATTAGTTGTTAATTAATAATTAAAGGATAATTCATTTATAATTAAGTTTTAATTACTAAATGTAATTAAAAATAATTAATCAAATGTGATTAATTAAAAGTAATTAATTAAATATGATTAATTATTAATGATTAATCAAGTGTGATTAATTAAAGGTAATCAATCAAGAGTAACTAATCAAGTGTGATTGATTAAAAAGTAATTAATCAGGTATGATTAATTTAAAAGGGATAATTAAGAGATAATTACTTGGATAATTAAGGAGTAATTAATCAAGATGGTTAATTAATATTTGTGATTAAGGAATGATTACTTAAAGTAATTAAGTAATAATTAATCAAGGATGATAAATTAAAGTGGATAATTAAGTGATGTTTATTAATTAATTTGTAATTAATTAATGAATAGTAAGATGAATTGATGATAATCCAAGTGATTAGGTAAGGAATTAATTTGATTAAGGATTAATTAAATTAATCAAGTTTGGATTAAACTTGTTATGGACGTCGAATGATTGGTTGATAAGGATCATTGGATGAGTTAATGATATTGGATGATATCGTATATCACTGTTTGATATGTGATGACGTGAATGTGATATATCTGAGATGTTATATATATGCTGCTTTGTGATATGTATGGATGAATTTGATAATTATGAATTATCTATCTGTGTGTTGTGAATCATCCATTTATGTTAAGTGATATTTCTGAATATCTACTGTTTAAAACCCTTAAGTACAACTTGGACATTAAAATGGCGTTTGGATTCGGTGAGATCGGGTTTCCATATTTGGATATCCGAAAACCACACCGATCCAAAATAAACGTTACGTCGTGAATCCAAGTGGAGCTTAGTGAAGACTCGAGGTGTAAGAACTATACGTCAGTATAACTCTGTGGGTGATTCCGTGATGAGTTGGACGGAAATAGTACTTACAGGTTCGAGATGGTGATTCAGAGTGCAAGGGCTATGGTCGTTGACTCTGAGGGTGATTCCAAAATGAGTGCGACGAGATGGTGCCCTTGGTTCCGTTCGAACCCGAAACGGACTTGTATGGATTGAATGCTTTCAGAACATCGTCAGGTGGACGATGAGCATTCTAAGATTAATGTGTCCTACAAAGGTAATCGCAGCCTCAAGCCTCATCAGAGGAGGTGCAGCAAGGTTAAGTGGGTCATGCCCAAGTAGGACGAGATTCATCCTTGTATAGATGTCCCTTTTTATTTCGGCTTTGTGGGCGGTTGGATCTGCAGCCAACTGCGGGGTGGTCTTGTTCGGGACTGTTCAATAAGGAATGGTCTCGACCTTGTGTTGCAGGGGAGTTAGGGTGGCTCCTCGGTACAGTGATCTAGGCCACGTACTGTGACGTGTGGTACCCCAGTAGCCCTGCCATTGTTGGAAACCCATTCTTCCTACGAGACCCTACCGTTTTGTTTGTATTACCCACTTTTATGGCTAGTAGCTGGAATTTAATGAATGTAACAATTTCGGCTATTTCATATTTACTTGAAAACCCTAGACACTATTATAATATCACTGGATTTTCTATAATGTTTTGGTTAGCGTAAGGTAAAAACTTTTCCATGTTTATGTGTGGGAAGTCTTACGTGATACCCTTTCTTTTCAAAGGATTTTCTAAAGTTAAGCAATCTTAAACTGTTTACTCACACCAGACCCCTGTCTGACCCAAGTGTTTATTTTCTGTTTTATTAAACTCTTGGGTACTCATATTCTTCATGAGTAGTCAAGTGATTCGGGTTATCCTTGACGAATTCTGGAAGAGCTTTGGAGCAGGAGGCTTCAGCGTGTAGATATAGATAGAGTTTCCGCTGTGTGTTATTCTGTACTGTTGTTCTTGTACTGTATATTAGACAGAAATGTTATAACTGTCTAAATTGAGATGTATAGTGTGTACTCTGATGTATATGATTCTAAATATATGTTATATATTATATTACATTCGTTCCGCTGTGAGATTTCTGTTGTGTTGTTGTTCTTTTTTCTCTTTCTTTTCTTCTTCTATCCCTTTCTTTCTTAAATAGTGATGCGTCTTTCTGGTCATAAAAAGTCGGGTCACTACAGTTGGTATCAGAGCATTAGGTTGAGTGAATACCTAGGCTCTGGAGTGGTGTCTATCTTGAGAGAGCGTACTTGAAATATATATATATATATATATATATATATATATATATCTACCTAATCTGTTGGGTTATCTGTTCGGATTTTCGGACATAGGTTATAGAGGTAGATAAGGTAGAAGTGTGTGGAACACGACTACCATTAATGGTAGAGGCTCATATGTTCTGGTTGGAGGTGTGTCTGGCAAGATTGTAGACCTAATACCATCTCGAATAAGCTTTGTAGATTGATGAAAGGATTTCATTGATCCCAGAGGAAGTATTTTCAAGGATTGGAATATATTTTTGAAGTATGGGGTTGATTTGCTCTCGAGTGAGCGGGATTTCCAAGAGTTGAATCTATCAGCTGAGCAGAAGCAGGATATGGTATCTTGGTGACTTCAGGAGGGATAGCTGTGTGATGAGATGCAGTATCCATAGATGTTTCTGAAGATGTTCCTTTGGAGCCAGATTTAGATGGTGTTGGAGGAACTGTGATGCCTACTGCAGGGAAGATTCGGATGTTTAGAGATTTTTTGGATCTCAAGTAAGGGTGTCTTATCTATTTTAAAATATGAGGCTAAGGTCGATGAGTCACTTCATTTCGGACATGGTCTCATCTGTTTTCCTTAAAAAGACAAGTGGTTGGTGTTTGGTTTGGAGTCGAGTTTCTTGAGAAGATGTCTACTCGTCTCAAGGATTTTTAGTGGAATTGGATGATAGTTTTGAGTTTCAGGAAGCTTGTGGTTAAGGATGATCTTTTGGCTTAGTTGTATCATTGAAGTGAAGTTTGGAAGCAGCAGCGTGGATCCGTTACTTCGATGATTCAGAAATCTTTGGGATTCTACTATCAGCAGACCAGGCAGATAGTGAAGGCTTATCCTTTTCTTTGGGAAGCTCAACAGAACAGGATATTTGTTGGAAGCAATCTATCAGTTTTTCTGGTAGATAAGCCATTCTTGAAGATTGATCTCGATTAAGGAAGTTGTTCTAATTAGGGAGATAGTTCTTTGGAATCTGAACTGGGTGAGAACGCACAAGTGACTTGCGATTAGTTTGGGAATCTTTGAGTATTCTTTGGTTTGAGGAATCTCATATGGAGGTAAAAGCCATTAAAGTAGTCAAAGATTTTCCATATGTTTAGAGGGAATCAGAAGTTTACCCGAATCGGAGATTGAGTTTTCTTATCGACTTGGATTCCAGGAGTAATTTTGATGGTTCAACCATGTAGATGGATGACTCTTGGAGCAAGAAAAAGTTGGTGAGGCAGCTCAGGATTCTTTGGAGAGGGATTGATCATCTAGTTCTAGTTAAGATTCTGCTGGATGTTTTGACCAAGTGGAATGGTCGCTAAGATTTTATGGATTGGATGAACAGTATATGGAGAAAGATTGTGCTAGAGTTCTTCGATAGCATTCTTATCTACTTCAGATCAGAGTTGTACAACGGAAGCAAGATAGCGGTTATTCTAGTATGGGAGCAACCGGGAATTGCAGTTTCCTTGGATTAGAAGATTTCTACAGGAAATTCAAATATAAAGAATTTTTTTGGATTTTGAAGGTAAGGCTGTCAAGTGCAACTGTTTGGCTATTCCAGATAAGAGATATAGGTTTGAAGTCCACTGATGCTTGTGGAGTAGAGTTATGTTTTGGATTTCAGCAAATTTTTGAGAGATCTATTTTTGTTGAGAAGGATCTGGAGATTGGTTTGATTTTGGTCCTATTTGTTTCATGAAGCAATCAGCAAGGGTTAATCTGATCGGGAATATTGAAGGTGACTCAGAGCATCAGAAGAGTTGTACAGTTAAGAATTGAGGAAATTTTGAATGTGAAATTGGAATTTGGATATTGCTTTAGTTTTATGCGATCAAAGGAGATATAAGATTGGGTAAAACTAGAAGGATAGCTTCGGAGGTATTTTGAGTTTTCCTATGTTCTCTAGAGATTAGATTTTTGATCAACAAGATTGAATTACCAGTTCGGATAGCTGGAATTCATTGTATTTCACATATCTCTGAGGAATATGTGTATGATTCATCGAGTGATAGAATCAGCAGTTTAGAAGGATCTGGCAGTTGAGCTGATTTTGAGTTTAGTCTGATATCTTGTTCAGATTTGTATATCAGATGGGAGGAGTTCTTGGTTATAGTAGTGTAGTTATTTAAGATTCTGTAGAGCGAGTATTCCAGTATAGATAACTGGAAACTCTAGATAATATTAGGAAGTTCTATTCAGAATTTTGTCTGGATAGATAAAATTGTTTGTTTGAATTGGTTGCTAGGATTGATTGTGTGATTGTTGTTTGAAATTAAAATTCTTTTGCTGGGTTATTAAATTATCTTTGCTTTTAAATTTCGAGGACGAAATTCTTTTAAGGGGGGAGGAATGTGACGACCCGGAATTTTGAGCAATATCAATTTAATAATCTTTGATAATAATTAAATTGATTTGATCATTTTATATTATAATTAACAAGTTAAATTCTTTTAAAAGGCTAATAATAATAATTTGTTAATATCTATCAACATTTTTCTTAACAATATAAAATTTGGCAAGTTTAATTCTTTTGAAAATTTATAGTATTTTAATTTGGAAATATTTATTTTGGCAATTTAATATTGGTAAGAATTATTTTTCAAAAGCTAATCAGAATATTTTCTATTTATGATATATATATATATATATATATATATATATATATATATATATTGATATATCTTGTAAATAGGAAATGTTTAATGTAATAAAAACTAATATATTCAAATTGTAATATATATAAAATATATTATGGTTTGTATTTGTGTTTAATTATATTGATTTGAATTTAATAAAAGTCTTCAAACTTTAATATATATATATATATATATATATATATATATATAAAATTTGTAATTTGAAATGATAATTTGATTTAATACTTTTGAAATGATATTTGAGATTTAAATTTTTATAACAAAGTTAATTTCTTATTTAATATAGATACATACATATATATATATATATTGTACTTAAGTTCTAAATAAGATTTAAATTAAAGGTTCTTGTTTAAATATTTCTTTCATTCTAATTTTATCATAAGATAAATTGTTTTAAATTTTTGATATAAAAAGTTAAACTCAATTTCTCAAATTTATAAGCATATGTTATATGATTTGATCAAAATATAAGTTATTTGAATTCATATGAATATTTATTAAAAGATAAGTATACACATTTTATAATTATCTAAATATTACATAAATACATTATATATAGCTTAAATAAATTATTAAAAAGAAAATAACATTTAAAACATTAATAAAACATTAGAAATATACTTTTGTAAATATTAATTTAACATTTTAACACTTGTAAACATTATAGAGTATATTAAAGACAAATGTAAATCATTATGCATATGTGTAAGATCTTGAGAGCATTAAGTGACAAATGTAATTCACTTGATAAATTTTAAGTTTTAAATTAAATTGTAAAACAAGAATATGAGTTTTAAATTTTCAGTTAAAATCTTTTCTTCATCTCAACCAAACACAAATGAAATACAAATAAAAAACAAAGATGATGAAAAAAGAGAAGAGAAGAAACTGTAAAATCTGTAGAACCTGGAAGCTTCAATCTGGAAATTTCAATTTGAGGAATCAGAAAGCAAGTTCAAATCAGAGAATATGCAGGAAAATTACAATAGCAAGAGCAAGATGTAAATTTCAAATGCAAGATCTTCAAGTCAATCAAGAAAATTAGAAATCAACAAGCAATTCTGGAACATTAACATGCAAAACTGGAATCAAGCAATTCAATGAGCATGCAAAGAAATTTCAAAAGCCTGGAAAACATTTTATGTTTTCTTCAAACAAGGTGAGTAAATGGATTTTTTTAAAAACAGTTTAAAATCTGAATTTCATCATGTTTGGGAATTGAGTATCTTGATGTTATTTGAACACTTGGATTAAAAATTTGATGCATGTTTGAATTGTGTCTATGGATTGCCTGTACAGTTAAAAAAAATGTCACTGTGTTTATAACACGGTTTCAAATTCTATAATAAAATTCAATAATTTGATTTTGAATTTGAATTAGACCTTGATTTTTAAATGGAAGCTAGTTTAAATCAAGTAAGCTATCTTCTAAAAATAATTACAAGTTTTAAAAATAAATAATTGGTTCTTGGGAGTTACAGTAAAATCTTGATTTGGGTCAAAAAAATTTGAATTCAAACTTGAGTTTTGATTTTATAATCATATTGCAAATAAGAAATCGTGATTTTAGAAGCTTGAATCACGAATTTTAGATTGGTAACTTGTGTGAATTTGGGGTTTTACTGTTTTGGGCAAATTGATCGATTTACGGCAAACCACGGCGAGATTGTTGACGACGTTGATCATGGAGGTTGAGGGTGTGTTGTTGATCATCAGAAAATTAGTTTGGTGATTTAATATTGAATGAAGTGGCTGATAATTCATGAAGTAGGGTTTTATATCTTGTTTTTGCTGACGCTATTCATATTGGATTTGCGGCGTCGATCGGCAACCGGAATTGCTCGCACTTGTGCTGTAGACTCTGGAGGACGTGGCGTAGCTACGGTGGAGGACGTGGGTTGTTTCGGGGCTTGGATGGCCGTGGAAGGGTGGCTTTTGGTGATGAAGGGTTCGAACAGTTGGGTTTGAAAGTCAAGATTTCGATTCTCGATAAATTTGAGTTTTCTGGGTTGAGGGTTGTATCGTCGAGGTTGAAGTCGACTTGTTGGAAGCCAGCATGGAGTTTGCCAGCGATCGGCGTAGTCCTGCACGTAAACATGCACGGTTGATGTATCAGAGTATTGGGTTTTGGGAAGAAGAAGGAGAAGGCTCGAAGTATGTTTCGTGTTATCTGCTGATTGTCTCGAAGCTAGGTAAAGGATTGGTTGTGGTCTGGGTTACTCGGGGCCAACGCGAGTAATAGCTATGGTCTGCTTGTGTTTATGATTTGAGCAGGGTTTGCTTTAGTTGTGTACAGGAAGTTTTTAAGTCTTTAAAAATTTAACAGTATTTTTTTTCTAAAGATTTTGAAACCAAAGAAACTTGAATTTGAAATGATTAAAGTTTAAACCAAAGGTTAAACAAGTATTAATTATAAAACTAAATTTGTTTAAAGTTAAGTTTATAAACAAGTTTTTATATATAAAATATGAAATTTTTAAAATAAAATTAGTGTAGTTTTGAATTAAGTTTGTATTAACTTTTATTTAGTAACTATGGAAAGTTTTAAAGATTTAAAAAGGTTTGATTTGAATATTTAAAATTGTTTTAATTATAATTGACTTTTAAAATATTTTATTTTCAAATAAGGATTAATGATTAAAGTTTAAAAATCAATTATAATTTTAGAAATTATAAGTTTTGATTATTTAAAGATAAATAAATTTGTGAAGATAATTAAGGTAATTAAATTTATTAACCCTTGAAGAGTTATTGGTTAATATAAATGATTTAATTAAGATGATGTTTTATTAATTAAGAATTTTTATAATACAAAAAGTTAAGAATCATTTAATTAAATTTTAATGATTAATTAATAGTTAATTAAGTAATTAGTTTGTGATTAATTAAAGATAATCACTTGGAGTTAATTAAGTATAATTACTGGGTAAAGTAATTAAGTGGTTAATTACAGGAGGTAATTAAGTAAAAGATGATTACTTTATGAAAGTAATTAGGTGGATGTGATTAAGAGTTAATCACTTGTGTTATTAATTAAATAATTAATTAATAAAATTAGTTAAAGGTCTAAATTATTTAATTAATGGTAAATAAATAAAGGGATTAAGAGTAATTAATTATGTGATTAATTACTTGTTAAAGTAATTGATTAAGGAAGAAATTTAATTAATGAAGTAATCATTAATTAGTGGAAATAATTAATTAATTGTTAATTAATAATTAAAGGATAATTAATTTATAATTAAGTTTTAATTACTAAATGTAATTAAAATAATTAATCAAATGTGATTAATTAAAAGTAATTAATTAAATATGATTAATTATTAATGATTAATCAAGTGTGATTAATTAAAGGTAATTAATCAAGGGTGATTGATTAAAAAGTAATTAATCAGGTATGATTAATTTAAAAGGGATAATTAAGAGATAATTATCAAGGTAATTAAATAATAATTAATCAAGGATGATTAATTTAAAAGAGTAATTAAGGGATAATTACTTGGATAATTAAGGAGTAATTAATCAAGATGATTAATTAATATTTGTGATTAAGGAATGATTACTTAAAGTAATTAAGTAATAATTAATCAGGGATGATTAATTAAAGTGGATAATTAAGTGATGTTTATTAATTAATTTGTAATTAATTAATGAATAGTAAGATGAATTGATGATAATCCAAGTGATTAGGTAAGGAATTAATTTGATTAAGGATTAATTAAATTAATCAAGTTTGGATTAAACTTGTTATGGATGTCGAATGATTGGTTGATAAGGATCATTGGATGAGTTAATGATATTGGATGATATCGTATATCATTATTTGATATGTGATGATGTGAATGTGATATATATGCTGCTTTGTGATATGTATGGATGAATTTGATAATTATGAATTATCTATCTGTGTGTTGTGAATCATCCATTTATGTTAAGTGATATTTCTGAATATCTACTGTTTAAAACCCTTAAGTACAACTTGGACATTAAAATGGCGTTTGGATTCGGTGAGACCGGGATTGGGTTTCCATATTTGGATATCCAAAAACCACACCGATCCAAAATAAACGTTAGGTCGTGAATCCAAGTGGAGCTTAGTGAAGACTCGAGGTGTAAGAACTATACGTCAGTATAACTCTATGGATGATTCCGTGATGAGTTGGACGGAAATAGTACTTACAGGTTGAGATGGTGATTCAGAGTGCAAGGGCTATGGTCGTTGACTCTGAGGGTGATTCCAAAATGAGTGCAACAAGATAGTGCCTTCGATTCCGTTCGAACCCGAAACAGACTTGTATGGATTGAATGCTTTCAGAACATCGTCATGTGGACGATGAGCATTCTAAGATTAATGTGTCCTACAAAGGTAATCGCAGCCTCAAGCCTCATCAACCGGGAATGGCTTAAACAGGGGAGGTGCAGCAAGGTTAAGTGGGTCATGCCTAAGTAGGACGAGATTCATCCCTGTCTAGATGTCCCTTTTTATTTCGGCTTTGTGGGCGGTTAGATCTGCAGCCAACTGCGGGATGGTCTTGTTCGGGACTGTTCAGTAAGAAATGGTCCCGACCTTGTGTTGCAGGGGAGTTAGGGTGGCTCCTCGGTACGGTGATCTAGGCCACGTACTGTGGCGGGCGGTACCCCAGTAGCCCTGCCATTGTTGGAAACCCATTCTTCCTACGAGACCCTAAGGTTTTGTTTGTATTACCCACTTTTGTGGCTAGTAGCTGGAATTTAATGAATGTAACAATTTCGGCTATTTCATATTTACTTGAAAACCCTAGACACTATTATAATATTGCTGGATTTCTTATCAAATATTTTGGTTAGCGTAAGGTAAAAACTTTTCCATGTTTATGTGTGGGAAGTCTTACGTGATACCTTTTCTTTTCAAAGGATTTTCTAAAGTTAAGCAATCTTAAACCGTTTACTCACACCGGACCCCTGTCTGACCCGAGTGTTTATTTTCTGTTTTATTAAACTCTTGGGTACTCATATTCTGTATGAGTAGTCAAGTGATTCAGGTTATCCTTGACGAATTCTAGAAGAGCTTTGGAGCAGGACGCTTCAGCGTGTAGGTATAGATAGAGTTTCTGCTGTGTGTTATTCTATATTGTTGTTCTTGTACTGTATATTAGACAGAAATGTTATAACTGTCTAAATTGAGATGTATAGTGTGTACTCTGATGTATATGATTCTAAATATATGTTATATATTATATTTCATTCGTTCCGCTGTGAGATTTCTATTGTGTTGTTTTTCTTTCTTCTCTTTCTTTTCTTCTTCTATCCCTTTCTTTCTTAAATAGTGATGCGTCTTTCTGGTGATAGAAAGTCGGGTTGCTACAGGTTAAGCAAAACAAAATCTGAATTTGAATAGTGTTATGAATTTGACTTAAGTAAAGTTAAACAAAATAGAATTTGAATTAAATTAGTAGTGAACTTAAATTGTATAAGTGAAAGTAAAAGTAAATGAAGTTGATTTTGGTGTCGAAGTAAAGTAATAAGTGAATTAATTAAATGTGAACTTGAGTTATGTAATGAAATTCAACTTTAATTGTAGAATGAATTAGCAATTGAAATAATGAAATATGGATTGAATGTTAATCAATCGAATGTAAATAAATTGATTTGGAATAATGGATGTAAGTGTAAATTCATTAAATAGCTAATGAAATTGGGAATTGGATAATTGAATGAAAGTCAGTTAGATATTAAACCAAAATTGAATGTGAATTAGTGAATGTAAACTAATTGAATACGAATGAATGAATGTTAGTAAAATCCAATATAAATAAATCAAATGTGATTTAGATTGAAAAAATAAATTCATTGAATATTAATGAGAAGTGAATTTATATTGATTCGATTATGGAGTTGTTGGATGTTAGTTGGATGATAGTTGTTTGATGATTGGATTTGTTGTTTTGATGGCATTTTCTATGTTGGCATGTATAGTTGTTGTATTGGTATGTGTTGTATATTGATATTATTTTCAATATACAAGTTTCTCATGGTTTGTTGAGTGTATAGTAGGTGCGTATGGCGCTTGCTTCAGTTTAGGAGCTCGCTTTCACACTATATTAGCTGTATATGCTCGCTAATAATAAATAAGGTGCATATCTCAGATTATATATCATACTTCTATATTGTTTTCCCTACGGGATGCCTCATTCCTGAAGATGAGATGTATGTTTGTGATATATATATATATGTTGTGATCCTCCTATGATCGAACCACACAAAGGAGACGCTGGCGAATTTTTTTGAACTTTAAGGCATTAGATTTTTTTATAGAAAATGGGAAAAATATTTTGATAACTAAAATTTTGATATTTAGTAAAAAGTTATACTTTTGAAAAGATAATCATAAATGGATTTGAAAACTTAGAAAGGTTTTTGTTAGAAGTCTAACGAATGGATTTTCTAAAAGTTAAAAGTCTAAATGATTTAATTTCAAATTTGAATGAATTGTTTTGAAAAGTTAATGGATATTATGACTATTTCTTACTTGGTAATTTCGAGGACGAAATTTTTTTAAGTAGGGAGAATGTAACGGCCCATAATTTTAGTCGTTCAATATTCGTATATTTAATTGATTTAAAATATTCGCAGGTAAATTTTATAAGCTGAGTAACTTAAATTTAGAATATATGATTTAATTGGATAATTAAATCGATAATTTAATATTTGAAATCGCAGAAATAATTGGAAATTTAATTTAATGTGAATGAAAATGATTTATAATTGAACTAAATTCTATTTGATTCAGAATGATGTCAGAGAACTTTTGAAATTGATTTAAAAGTAAATTTCTAGAAATTGAATATTCAAAATCCTTTTAAATTCGAATTTAATGTGAATGAAAAGTATTTAATTAACGTGTAAAAATAGCCATTATTCAAATAGTCACCGATTTCGACAAAACCGGTTTCATTGGTCTGTAATGCTATATTATTATAAGATTTCAAATTTCGTGTCAATCGGATTTACAGTTTGTCCAGGGCAAGCTAAAACGCGTAGAAATCTGTTTAAGCGAATTTTAAATTTAAAAAAGTCAATTTGAAAACCTGTCTTCCAAATATGATCGAATTGGCTCCCGATATATATTCCATTGTGTTCGAAATAGGCATAAAACATTATAAACGCCAGTTGACACGCTTCGTTTTGAGTTCGGAAATTTTTTGGGTGAATGGTGTTGTCAAATTTTCTATAAAAGGACATCAATTTTCTTATTTTCACAAAATCTAATCCGTCTAGGGTTTATAGCCACTACCATCAAAATGTAAGGCCGAAATCTTCCAAACTTCTTCCCTTAAAATCTCTCAATCCGTAAACATTTACGAAAATTTATCAACTACAATGTTGTAGAGGGTGTCATGATCTATCGATTCAACGGTTGTGATGGGTTATGGCGTCGTTGACCGTCGGCAATTTGTACATGAAGGCGTCACATTTGGATGCCATTTCTGGTCAATGGGGGTGGCCGAGCTTCAAGGGGTCATGGCCGATGGCGTTTCTCGCGTAATCGTGGTATTCGGTAGCTTCCGATCGTCTTCAATTGCGCGGAGGTGGTCGCGAAAATGCAAAGTTCGGTGGCGGCCAATGTATGTTTTCTTGTGTACATGAAAACCGATGGGAGAAGAAGATACAACGACGGCCCAAATCTAGGGCAAAGGAAATGAATGGACAGATTTAAAAGGTTATAAAAAAAATAAAAGAAATTGAAATTATTATATTATAAAATCGTATAAACTTCTAAACATCGTAATTTTGTCATACGAGGTACGTTTCGCATGAAACGAATTGCATCGGCTTCGTATTGACGAGCACTACATTATGGAGATGGATTAAGATTTATTTGATCTGGTGAAAATTTTGGTTGAAATTAAATGCTTGTTTAATTTAATTGGAATAAATCGCTATCGCGACGACTACAATCAATGTGAGTACAAATCTCTCTTTATGGCTTACTGATATTTTTATATAAGTGAAAATAAATATTATTTATAATGGTTAATGATTGTTTGGATGATATACGATATATTATCTATATATTGATGGGTATTTGGATATATTCCTGCCTATTGGAGCAGACGACCCTATACGTTCTCTTGTATGAGCAGATGACCCTTTATACGCACGTCTACCCCGTAGCGGACATTGTGCACATATTCTAATATGTATATTTGTTGCAGGTGACAGGTTGGAGGGATCAACCTGGATTCCTCACTAGTATTGATTTATTTACAAATATATATGTGTGTGTGTGTGTTGTTATCATTTGATATATGATGTTTTGGATTTTGTGATTGATGTATTTAATGTTGTTGCAGCATTGGGCCTATTTTTGGTAAATTTAGAATGTTAAAGTGGTGATTTCGAATTTAAAAGGATTTTTAAGCGATTTGATAATACATATTTTGAATTGCTATAAAGGAAGGAATTTATTTTAAATAAATAAATGTTATAATTTTTGTATTATAAAAAATATGAAATTGGGAAATATAATCAGAATGTGATTTTTGAAATGTGAAGTTAACTATTTTATAGAATAGTTTAAATTGGTATTTTTGATTTATTATAAATGGTTTATATAGAAGATTTATAAAATTGATATTTTATAAATTAAAATATTGGACTTATAAAACGAGTTTTATAAGTGTTAAAATGAAGTTATATAAATGAATCTTATAAGTAACAAGATTTATAATTTGTGAAGTTATAAATAAGTAATAGGATTTATAATTTGTGAAGTTATAAAAAGAATGATTTTGTAAATAAAGATGATTTATAAGTAATTAACTTATAAATTGGATTTTGACATGTAAATGAGATTTATATAGAGTTGGTAAATAAAGGGATTTTATATATGGAAGTTTTATAAAATAGAAATGTGAATTTATAAATAATGTTTTGTAAATGTGAAATCAATTTAAATTGATAAACTAGATATGGATCTTTATTAAAGGAATTTCATCCACGATTTTGGATAGTGGATAACCCTTTAATTAAGTGTGCAATATTAATGAATTGGTAAAAGCAATATATCCGCGATTTTGGGCAGTGGATAATCCTTTAATTAAATGAACTATATTCACGATTTTGTACAATGAATAATATATTAAATAAATATTTTAAAAAGTGATATTTTAAATGGAGTTAAATGGTTTAAAGATGTTTTAAAATGTGTTAAGTATCGAAATCATAGATTTCAATATTCATTGTTGAAATAGACATTTTCAAGAAATAAGGAAATGATGGACTATAACAATGTTGTTATAGTAAACGATTTTCAAAAGGAGATGTTTTGTATAGTATACGAGATTTATATATCTATCTAATTTTCGAATCCCTATACTAGTGATTTTGGTTGTCGTAACGGTTTTTTATGCACCAATCGTTTTGACCCAAATAAATGTGTTTAAAGTGAATGTTTTCCTTAAAGAATAAAATATATACTTAATTGTGATTTAAATATATCGAATATTTTATAAGTGTTGAAAATAAATTGATTTGTGAATTACTTATTATTAAATAAGTATATGGAAATTTTTTCCAAAGTTTAAATGATTTTGAGAATATATCATTTTAAAGATAATTTGTAGTGAATATTTGGAAAATGATTTAATTAATAGAAGATTAATTAAAAGGGCCTAGTGATTGTATATAATGCTAAATATTTATTTGTTTGCTTTGATAGTAAAATAACCGACTATCAAATTTGGCCAAAATTTAGCACCTCGACTTGATGTGGGAGCTATTTAGTCGTACACTTAGTAAGTAGCCTTCTATATAGGCTTGATTATCGTTTGTGTTGAGGATGATGATTGATGTAGTGCGGAGTACTACTCCAATCTATCCAGCTTCCTTCTTGGCCTGAAGGATAGCAAGTTGAAAGTGGGAGACGTGATAAGTCAATGAGACTTAGTTTCTGTTTGAGGTTGAGAAACGCTTTTGCAATGTTGGTGCGAAGAGACCAGGATCAGATTTATCTGAAAACTACTTCGGACCAACGTATACGCGACGATTGTGCAGGTTGCTTTATGATGATATTGACATTCTAGATTTTCATAGTGAGGGACTACTTGTTGATCGTTTGGGTTAAAATCCCAATATGCATCAATTCAGTGGTCTCTTCATTATGAAATATCCAATGCAAGGACTATTCGCTACTAATCATAGGGATTTCCTGACAGGATGTGGTAGGAAGGTACCTTCGATATTTCCTGTTCCCGGACAACTTGTATGGATGTTTGTATGACATTGCATTTCTAAAGATTACGTACATTGGTTTTTACAAATGTAGATCAGTGGTGGTGGAGTAGGCAGCTTCTCTTAGTTTAACAACCTCATTGAGACGTATGAGCTTAAGGGTTTTATTTTTTGTGGAAGACAATTAATAGTCAACAGAAATGGCTGTGTGGCATTCAAGTGATGTGATATGTGATACGTGAAAGGTAATCGTTACCTCAGGCCTCATCAACCGAAAATGACCAAATCAGGGTTAGATGCGGCAAGGCTAAGTGGGTCGCTCCCATTAGGGTATGATCATCCTCTTCTAGATATATCTTTACACACTATGACATCGTGTATCTGATTATTGTGGTTTGTATGCTTTGAGGGCCCTCGGTAAAGGTTGGTAACGACCGAAGGATGACATATTCTGTACCATCTACTTATAGAGGTGGGCCGGTCTTGTGTTGGAAGAGGGCAGATGTTCTGTGCCTCGAGACATCCATCTAGAGGTGTACCCCTTCGGAAAGTAGTCCATTCACCTAGTCATTTGTATGGAGCACTACGTGCTTGCCATTTTGATTGTATTACCCAACTGGGCCATATGTTGGAATTTAATCAATGTAACAATTTCGGCTATGATTGATATTATTTATATAATAGACACTAGTACAATATCAAATGATTTGATATAAGAGTTTTAGTTATCGTAAGGTAAAAAAATGTCCATATTTATGTGTGGACTTGTCTTACGAGATACTCCTGTTTTGATAAACGAAATGTTTGGTGATTTAATAAATTCAGTTGAGTGTGTTTCTCACGCTGGTTTACCAGACTGATCTGGGTGTTCTTCCCTTTCAATGCTCGGGCCAGACCGAGTATATTTACATGTTCGGCTTTGGTGCTTTTGGAGCTTCAATAGGAGAGCTGGAAATCTCCATTCCGTATAAATGTACATCATTTTTGCTTGATTATCCACTGCATTGTTGCTTAGTTGTTATATTGTCAGCAATTGTGAGGACAGGTTATTATAATTGTCCAGGCTGATAACTATTGTTTGATCGTTGAACTCTGATTAATGTATGTATATATACAGTTTCTATTTTGTAAAGATCATTGATATGATATTATATGTTTTCCACTGCGATGTGAGATTTTGTATTGTTCTGTTTGGTTCTATCTTCTTCCTTTCTTCTATTCTCTTCTTCTCTTCTCTTTTCTTTCTCTTGAATTTCCTTCGGTCGGTGCTTTTTGGGTCGGACATGTGTGGTTTGTTGTTGATTCAGAGGGTACAGATTTATGGATCGTCACACTTCGCCTCCCCTCCGATAGCCCATGTCTCCGACCGACCCTTCTACCGAACCCAATGGATCAAGGAAAAAAGAAAAAAATACGACACTTTTCTCTTTCGATTTCCACCAAGACTTGCCATGACGAAGCACTCTCCAAGCTCGAAATCACGACACCCTCTATTTCGCGAATGACGACCAAACACCAATTAACCGCAACCCTATTTTTCGACGAATGTCAAACGTCGTCACGGAATCGCGCAGAACTTACATGATAAATGCTATGCTTCGATACAAACTCAACAGTGCTAGCGGGGTCGAACGATTCGAAACTAATCGAGAGAATTAATATTTTGAAGTTTCATGCAAATATTTTCCATTTGCTGAATTTAGATGATTTCTTGGTTATTCTTCGATGAAATCATGAGCAACAAATTTCTAACAATACTAGAGGTTAATACGAACGATTTTCATCTAGGCCGCTAAGGCTAAAACTCGCCGGTTTGAGATAATTTGACTTTTGAAAATAGAAAAAGATGCTTTTCTTCCATTTAACAGGAACACTGGGTAAAAACATGTTCTAAAAGCTAATTTAAACCCAAATTGTTTCACTTTTCCTTGTTTCCTTGTTTAACATAGGGTATACATTTATTTAAACAAAATCCCATAAAACTACATTTACATTCGTTATTTATAGCATAAAAAAGTAATCAGTAAACAAAAATGAGGATCTCACCTTCCATATTTTATCCTTCCCAGTGCAAAGCCCAGGCTAAAGTTTTAATTTGTGATTTTCTTTTCTTCCTTTAATATTTGATGGAGACAAAAATATAAACTGCTAGGAAAGTGTTTTGGATGTGAATAACCTGATGGATGTATATATATATATATGTAAGAAGAAAGAGAGCAAGAATGGACTTTTTTTTCTTTTCCAATATTCTTACTTCTTTAGCCACCGAAGTACATCCTCTCAACACAATAGTGGCTGATGAAGTGATTTTGTGTGGTTAAGCCACTTTCTTGTCTACTACATTTAATTAAGGTTATTTCAACTTTTTTTAATGTTTTTACTATTTACCATTTTATTCTTACTTTACCCCTTCATTTTTCAAAATGAAATATTCCACTTTAAAAAAATAAGTATTGGTTTTTAATATACATACATATATATATATATGTATGTATGTATGTATGTATGTATGTATGTATGTATGTATGTATGTATATTGACAGGGGTATTTTTATCTTTTCTAAAATTTTCAATTCGATAAAAGCTGAAGATCCAGAAAATGGGATTCGGTCATATTTTTAGTATTTCTTTAGACTAATAATTTTCTTTGTAAAAAATTTTAGAAACTATTATACCATCATTAATTGTCATCTAAAAGATTTTTATTTTGATTACTAACCATATTATCTGAATGTTCAAATTAAATATTCACAACTCAGGGTGGAAAATTCTAGGTCGTTACACTCTCCCCTCCCCCTCTTAAAAGAATTTCGATCTTGAAATTTTATCGCACAAAATCCAGTATAACAAGGCTAAACAACACCATCAACCCATCAATTACTAACTACTTATATAAAAAAAACTTTTTTATAAGGTTAGTTATCCCAACATGCCAAAATATACTAGAAATACCACATATATACAAGAGCATCTACTAAGATGCTTCATCAACTATAATCACAACAAAACATCCAAAATCTATCAACACAACATAAAAGGGTACATCTAACTATAACAAAAGAATAGCTCTAAACATCCAAGATGACACCTCAAAGCGGACTCTCTCCATCGGAGTCCTCTACCTTAGGTCCCTCTTATACTGTGGACTCGACGTCATCATCAGAACCCATATGTTCTCTGAGTCTGGGTCCCTAGGAATCAGCATCGTTGCTCCCCACCATGCATCGTCTAAAATGATGTCGCAATCATCCACTTCAATCAGATTGTCAATACCGCCCCCATCTCCCTGATGATTGCATCATCATTCTCTAATTCAAGCTCCTCCTCTAGAATGGGTTCCACTACTTCTTCTAACTCCTCCTCTTCCATGAATTCTTCCTCCTTCTCAAATTCATCCTTGAACTCCTCCTCTAACAGCAGATGGAAAATATCCTCCAAAATCTAGCAAGCCATGCCCTGATCGCCAAGCCTTCTAGCCTTCATATATGCCCCTCTAATGACAATTGGAGTCCTCTATGATCAATCAATAAAAATCCATAGAATAAGATTCCAAGTTCTACTAAGGTCCAAATATAAAATAAAGCATTTAAAAGATGACTCTAATTTTCTAACTATCTCAAATAAAATTATTACTTCTTTTCTCCAAAATCATTTGATATAATAATATACACATACTTTATAGTAATCATACTTTAGGAATCAAATCAAAATTTGTTTTATCAAAACAATTATATAGCAAGATCGTAACGGTAGCATATCCCCACTTAGAAACTTGAAAATGAATACCGATGACATTGCAATCATCGTCGAGATTATTTTCCACCGACTGAAGTGAGTTTAATGCTTATATTCCCTTGAAATTCCTTAGAAATACTTTTATCCCAAAAATATTTTCGAATACTATTATTAACTTTAAACCTTGAAAACCATTTCTACAAAATCACCAGGATTTAAACTCTCGAATTCCTTTTATTTGTAAGATACATTTTAATAAATCAAATTTATAAAATATCTCTTTTTAAAGAAAATCATTTCTCAAATATTTATTGAAAAAATATTCTAGCTTCCTTTAATAAACTACTTTTATATAATTCCAATTTAAATATAGCCAACTTTTATATTCAATGATTTCCAAAAAAAATATTTCAAAATACTCCCAATTCTTTTTAAAAATTCAGTATTTATTAAAACTTAATTTTATCCAATCAACGTTATGTAAAATTGTTTCTAAAATATTCCTTCCAAAATATTCAAATTTTCTTTTAAATAAACAAACCATAGGAAACAAATTTTAATCCAAATTATCAACGAACGCCTTATATTGAAATTGTGAAACTTAATTCATGAGGTATTCATTTCAATGTTTCATAATTCCTATATATCCAACCTAGGTTTCAAAATGGAAGATCCAAGGTAGATTAACCGATAATAGTCAATACCCAGAAACGGGCGGGCATGGTCGATTAGATCCTAGATGATAATAAAGGAATATTATCATTCCTAACAACCAAGCATGCCTAAGAATAATTATAATAAATTTTTGAAAAATTATTCTTTTATTTATAAAATATAATTATAGGTAAAATTATTTCATTTGCCCATATTGTAAATTTATATTGTGTTAGTTTGATCTCGTTTAAGTGTTTAGGAAATCCTTATCGATAACATTGGCCAAATGTATCGACTAGAATTCTTAAGCCGCTCAACAGATCAAACAATACAATATAAAACATTTTTATGTCAGTGAAAAATATGCACACTTATATATATTCACTCTAGGGTCTCGCTTACCCTATCTCTAACGAGTCAACCCACCAAAGCCTAGGTGTTCGCTCAACCTCGCTCTGATACCAATAGTAATGACCTACTTTTTCGTATAGTTTAAGTGGCCAATAAACCGCACATGGCCCACTCAAATTAAACGGAAAGGCGAACAGTTAGGGAAAAGAAAGAAGAAAGAAAGCAAGAAGAAACTGAATAACACAGAATCTCACAGCAAATCGAATAATCTATAATATGCAACAAATTTTTACACAAACACAAAACTTTAATATATGTATATACATATATCAATCAGAATATACTAACCTATTTCAATTCGAGCAGTTATAACAACCTGTCCTCACAATTGCTGACGAACACAACAATGAATACAATGAAAAATAACCACGTATGAGAATACGTCTTTGGGCCTCCAGCCCCTCTCTTAAAGCTTTAAAACATCCAACTAAACCTGGAATTATATTCGGTCTGACCCAAGCATTATAGGAAAACAACGTCTGGGTCATTCTGGTAAAACTAGTATGAGAAACTCAAATCACAAGGAATTTTATTTATTATAGCTTGTAAAATCCTTTAAAAGGTATCTCATAAGACTATGTCGCACATAAACACGGACGAGTTTTTACCTTACGATAACAAAAGCATCTATATCAGAAAATCCAGTGATATTATAACAATGTCAAGGATACAGATATATATTAATCATCGTTGAAATTATTACATTATTAAATTCCGGCATAATAGGTTTGTAATCAAATCCGCATGGCGCTTATTGGAGATTGTGTTCCAACAAATGGCAAGGTAAGGGACTACCTTCCGTATAGTACACCTCTAGATAAAATGTACCTGGGTTCAGACTCTAAACTTGGTCCACCCTTGCCAAAATAGAACACTCCTACCCCTGAATTTGGATAGTACCAAATATGTCATCACCTTAGTTACTTTCCAACCTTAATCGAGAGCCCTCATGTACAACCAAATTCATAATATGATGATCTAGAAAGGTGATGACACACCCTAGTAGGAGTGACCAACACAGCCTTGTTGCATCTAACCTTTTTTAGCCATTTCCGGTTTATGAAGCTTGAGGCTACGATCACCTTTTATATAGCAATTCCACTTGGAATGATAACCCTTCCTTCCATGCAGCAATACAATGCCAGCATTCATCCATACAAGTTCATTCTGGGTCTAAACGAAACCGAAGGCATTACTTCCACTATATCCATTTTTGGAATCACCCTCAGAATTAATGGCAAGCAGCCCTTGCACTTCAAAAACTCCATCTTCGATCCCATCTTTGATTCCATATTCTTCCAGATGTCTTTAGTTTGAAACGCTTAATTTGGATCGAAGTGGTTTTCGGATGATTTATACTTATCTGATCCCAGTCTCTTCGAAAAAACATTCGATAGTTCTGATAAACTAAACCCTGTTATTTTGGAAATAATCAGACAATACATAAGAGTAGGGATCACCCCCTAACCGTTAAAGTGGACGGATCTCCATATCATTTGTCATAAGAGAACAAATCGAGACTTATACACGCATACAACATCATCGAGGATAACTGTGCCATATAATTCATGTGTTTCTCCTAGATATTTCTAGAGTTATATTTTGGTCCAGATGTGATAGTTGATTATTAACTATCAAATAAATAAACATTTAAAATAGAGATAACATTTTCCATGGAGATCACTAGGCCTTTGAAATTAATCCTTTATTAATTTAAATTTACATTTCAAATACTTAGAAAGTTTTCTATGTACTTAAGTAATACTATAAGTATATTCGCAAAACCATCCGGAAAGATCTTCTATTTCAAATCATGTTAAAATGGCCAAAACATGATATTTCGTAAAAACAGAGATACTAATAATCCATATACTAGTTCTCTCCATAAAACTCTTTCATTTTATAAATAAATAACTCCTTTTTAACTTCCTAAATCAATTTATAAAATATTTTATAAATCTTCGGTCTGTTTATAAACATTCTTTATAACCTTAAAATTCTATTTATAAAACTTCACTTTTCCAGATCATTAAAAACTCATTTATAATCCTTTTATAAATATCCAAAACCATTTATAAAACTCTTCCCATATTTAAATAAACTTATTTAATAAACTACTTAAGTTCGTAAGGTTCCCTTGATAAACTATAAATTATTTGAAATAACTTTAAATAACATAAAATAATAATTTATTTATTTAAAGATCCTTCTGTTACATTCAAATTAAATCTCATTTAAAATAATAGCATTAGAATCTCATTAATAATATAGTTAATTAGTTTTAAACACTATTATTGTATAAATAAGTTAACTTCAAAACAATATGAATATAATAATTAATTAACTTAAAACGTTATTAATACAATAATCAATTAACTTTAAACTAATATTGATATAATTAACCTACAGATATAATTAAATAACTTAGGTCAATCTAATTAAATAAATTTAATTAAAAATCAAAGTATAGTTAAATCTTTTTAAATAAGTAACTAAATTAAAACATTTTAAAACAATAATTAAATAACTTTAAAATAATAATTAAATGTTCTTAAACAACTTTAAGATATAACTTTTAATAATCACATTAATAAAATAATTAACTTTAAAACCATTATTTAAAACAATAATTAAATATCTTCAAAAAATTATTAATAAATAGTTATCACCTTTAAAATCTTACTACAAAATAATAATAATTATCTATAAAATAAATTTCAAATCAAAATTTAACCTTTCAAATTTTAATGGAGGTCAACGATCTCCTAGGTACTTAAACAAGCAACCATATCATTCCATTTAACTCTCCAAGTTACATAATCAATGAATATATAAATAAATTTAACACTTAACCTTCACTGCTTAACATATCCTTTATTCAAAGTGGCATATCATTTAACGATATATAACCAGATGTCCAAAACTATAAAATAGCAGAACGGTGATTTATTCAGCTAATTAAATGTCAAATTTATTTAATCAGGGGAACATTTTTTTATTCCGCTAACACATGTCCAATTACCATATTCGATCCAGTTTAACTCAACCGTAATTTATTTGGCCAAATAAACATCAATAATTGAGATATATTAATTTAAACGACGTTAAAAATTTAAATAACGTAATTTAAACCCTGTTTGTTTAAATTCATCCTAATTTTAAAAATATCTCAAACCTACCAATGAATTGTTGCACAACGTTGTACTCGCTGACACAAGCCCAACGCAAAAATCAACGAGTCAAACGTATTTCATTTGAACACGATATGGCGTTTCAAAGTTAATTAACTATATGTAAATGTAAAAAAAATTAATAGATTATATCTCACCCCATATATAGTCCAGCCTAAGCCCAACTTTACCAAACCACATCCAAGCCTATAGTACTTTCTTCCCCGGAGCTTTATTCTCGTTCCATTATCTATTTCCATGCATGTCTGCACGTGCATCATCTACTCGCGTCACTACCCAAGCATCCTAGGCACCCACTAACTCCTTACCTCAAGCTTACCCTGAAAAGTCCCTCCGCCTCGCCTCTGTTCGCCCATGGCTCTGAGCGACCCTTCTGTCAAACCTAATGCATCCAGGAAATAATAAAAAAACCACGACACTTTTCTTTTTTGATTTCCATCAAAACTTGCCACGGCAAAGCACTCTCCAAGCTCGGCATCACAGCACCCTCTATTTCGCAAATCGATGACCAAATTACCAATTAACAGCAACTGTAACGACCCAGAATTTTAATCATTTAAATTAGAATATTTAATTTATTTTAAATATAGAAAAGTTATTTTTATAAGTCAAATAACTTGGATTTCAAATATAACAATTCAATTAATTATTTATTCGTTAATTTAACATTTGAAATTGTTTAAATAATCGAATCATAAATTTTATGTGAACGAAAATGATTTGAAAAGTTGATTTAAATTCTATAAAAATTAGAATGGTGTTAGTGAATTTTTAATTCGATTTAAAGTGATTTAATTGAAATTGGAAATTACTTGTTTTAATTAGCGTTTAAAAATATTCATTTTTGGCACTGTCGTAGATTTCGACGAAACCAATTTCATTGGATCTGTAATAGTAAATTGTAGTATGCAGTAGAATTTCGTGTCGCTTGGATGTATCATTTGGTCGTGCGAGTTTGAAACGCGTAGAAATTAATTAAAAGGGAATTTAATTTAAAATAATTTGGTTTGAAAAGTAATCTTTTGCATATGATTGAATTGGGTCTTAAGACTAGTTTCTTGGTGTTCGAAATAGGGGTATAACATATAGAACGCCAGGTGGCATGCTTCGTTTGAAATTCAAAATTTTGAAGTGTAAATAGTGCCAAATTTATTTTCTACATAAGTACTTGAGTTCTCAACATTTACAAACCCTAAAATCTATTAAACTCAGCCACCATTTTTATTTGCTGCTGTCCAATGGCCATGATTCGTTCACTATTCTAGAGGCCAGGATGCTCAAAGGGGTCAACAGGGAGAAGATGCGGCATGGTTAGAGGAAAACTTCCATGGCGGCGGATCGTCTAATGAAGGTGGGTGGCGAGAGCTGCGGCAGCACATTCGCTGCAGCATTTATAGGGTTTCGCGGTTTCATACGCACGTACGTGCACGTGGGTGTTGGACGACTGGGCAAGGTGGCACGTCATGTGTCAATCGGAGGGCGGCTCAACGGCATGGTGGGTGGAGGGCATGGCGAACAATCGAGACTAAAAAAGAAAAAAGAAAAGGAAAACACAGGAACGTGCTCGGCCTGGGAACGAGGAGGGAAGATAAGTTGAGTTTAAATATTTTATTCACGTAAGTTATGTTAATTTTTAATTTAATTATTGAAATGTTCATTTAATCACATTTAATTCGTACGAGGTTTGATTGTGGCACCGTCTTTTGTGTTGGACTCGTATCGATGATATCTATGCTATGGAATTAGATTGGATGGATTAGGAGCTAGTGAGAATTTTGGATTAAAATTGTGCGTTCATTCAACTGTAATCCAAAACGGAATGTTATGACGATTATTAAAATCAAAGTGAGTTAATCTCACCATTTTGGTTAATCAAAAATTTATACAGTGAATAAATATTATTTATTGGATGTTTGGATATTTATTTCTGATGTTATTGAATGCATGGAAAATTTACTATATTTATTAGTTGGATTGGATATATACCCGCCTAATGGAGCAGATGTGACCCTATTACGTTCCCGTATAAGAGCAGATGATTGTTTTACATGAATCCCACCTCAAAGCGGTTGATTTTATATTATTGATTATATACTATATGTGATGCAAACGGACAGGTTGGAGGGATCCAACGGGATTCCCTACACTATTAATTTTATTTTTTGCATATATGGTGATATATAAATTATTGAATGCCATATTGATGATGCAAATATGACTTTGTTTAAATAGTGCTTCTAGTACCACCGGGCCTCATTTTTGGAATTTTTAACTACTATAAAATGGTGATTTGAATTAAAGGGATACAAAGAAAATTTGGAAATTATATATGTTTTAAATAATTAGTCTTAAATTGTTTGAAGGAGTAATTTATTTAAAAATCAAAGATATGATTTTTAGATATTACAAATTGAAATTGATAGATTTATAAAATATTTTAAATAGAGATTTTTGAATTGTAATATAATTTTTTTTCGAATAACTTAAAAATAAGTCCGTCTTTTATAATAAAGGGATACGGTTAAAAGGAAATAAGAAATATTTTTACATTAATATTTATTACCCATTTCAGACTATTACCCATTTCAGACTAAGTAATATGTGTGTGTGTGTACATATATGAAAGATTTGTTACAAATGTGAGATTTTGTAAATGTAATAATAGAAGTAATATTTTACAAATGAAGGGAAGATTTTTTAATAAAACTATGAATTTATAAACAGGGTTTATAAATTAACGGAACAAATATCATTTAATAAATTGGAGAATAAATCAAACGGTGGATTTATAAGATACGGAATGATATTTAATAAATACTTAACTCTATTTTGGAAATTGAAGTTAAGGGAAAATTTGGAATGTTAAATGATATTTTATAGATAGAAAGGGGTTTATAAAAGGAAGATTTTATAAAATGGAAAGAGATTCTTAAATATAATTTTATAAATATGGAAATGAATGGGTTGAAGATTTGAGAATGGATTTTTACCAAGGAAATATGTTATGTTTTAAAATTGGTTACTCAGGTTAATATTGCATAAAGTTATTTATAAATATTTAAATAGTTTTGGAAAGTTAATTATTTAAATTACTAATATAGCTTGAAATTAGTCACATTTTGGTAATTTATTATCATTATTTATATGGCAAAAAATAATCGATAATGGTTTGAATTGATTATTTTTTTAAGACGTTAAAAGTTAATAATAATTATTTATTTATGATGGTTTCGAGATTCATAAATAGAGTTTTGTAAACGGACTTGGATTTTTATAAGAGAAGCCTATAAAATGGTTTCAAGATTAAAGAAAGTTTATTTACAAGGTAAAGAGGTTCATAAATAGATGGATGTTCATAAAAGATTTTTAGTAATGATTTTAGAGATTTATAAAAAGGAGTTTTATAAATAATTGCATGGTTTATAAAGGGTTGATAAACAACTTTGAAAATAAATTATAAATTATTCATAAAGGATTTTAGAAATTTATAATGGAGTTTGTAAATGTTTTTAGAATTTTATAAAAAGGGGATCTTCCTCGGTGATTGGTAAATATAGTTATACCGTTAAGGTAGGTATATAGATATTTTTTAAGTATTGAAAATAGAAGGTTTGTGAATATATCTTTGTAAAAATATTTTGATACAAGTATTTACAAAATGGTTTTAATTAATGAAAATATTAATTAAGGGGGCTTGGTGTTGCTTGATGCTTAACCAAATGTTGGTTTTTCCCTACGGAATTAAATCCCTAATTGAATGTTTGTTATTCGATAGTTAAATAACCAATTATCAGAATTTGGACCCAAAAGTAACTTTGGAAATATCTACGAGAAACACATGACTTATATGGCACAATCATCTTCGATGATGTCGTACTATGCGTGTAAATCTTGTTTCATTCTTTTAGGACAATGATAAGGAAATCTGTCCACTAACGGTTAGGAGTTGATCTCCAATCTTATATTTGACTGTTTATTTCCTATAGAATCGGGTTTGAGTTCATCGAAAACTATCGAATGTTGTTTCGAAGAGATTGGGATTGGATATGATATCCGAAAACCACTTCTATCCAACTTATGCATTTCGAAGTAAAGACATCTTGAAGATGATGGAATTGGAGATAGAGCTCTCAATCATTTCGTTCAGTCCCAGAATGAACTTGTTGGATGAATGCTGATATTACATTATTACCTGGAGGGCAGTGTTAACATTCCAAGTGGGAAGCGCTATAAATGGTAAGAGCGTGACCTCTTCAAGCCTCACACCCAAGAAATGCATAAAGCAGGGACAACGATAGGGCTACGTGGGTCGCACACAAGCAGGGAATGATCATCCCAAGTCTAGAGCGATATTCATGTATGCTTTGGGATCCCATTGTGTGGTTTTTGATTGCAACCAAGGGGTGATCATAACTGGTGCTACTCAAGAAGAGGGTAGTGGCGGTTCTAAGTAGCAGAGGTGAAATGTGTTGTAGCTTCCCGTACATTTTATCCTGTAACAATTTCGGCTATGATTAATAAGTATTTGTATAATAGACATTATTATAATATCAGAGGATTTTGTTTGAATGGTTTTGGTTATCATAAGGTAAAAACTCGTCCATGTTTATATGCGGCGTGGTCATACGAGATACCTTTGTTTTTAAAGGTTTTTATATAACTTTAAAGTCCAATTGGGTTTGTTTCCTCACGCTGGTTTTCTTGACTGACTCGGATGTTATTTTATTATAATGCTCGTGTCAGACCGAGCATATCCACAGATTGGTTTGGATGCATTGGAGCTCAGGAGAGGAGTTGGAATTCTTCAACTCGTATTCTCATCTATGTTTATTTCCACTACTTTTGTTGAAATTATCAGCAAATTTTGAGCACAGGTTGTTATAACTGCCCAGGCTGATAATTGTGAATGTTGTACTCTAATGGATGTATGTATATAACAGTTTCTCGTTTGTAAAAATCATTGATATTATATTATATGTTGTTCCGTTGCCATAGTGAGATTCTGTATTGTGTTTAGTTTACTTTCTCTTCTTCTTCTTTCTTCTATCCTTCTTTCCATTTGATTTGGATTAGGCATGTGTGTTTTATTACCAGCTTTAATTGTATGGAAAAGCGGGTTGTTATAGCAACCCTAGTTTCGAAGAACATCAAACGTCATCACGGAATCGCGCTGAACTTACACTAAAAATGCTATGCTTCGATACGAACTCGACGGTGCTAGCGGTGTCGAACGATTTGAAACGAATCAAAGAATTAATTTTTTGAAATGTAATGCACATATTTCCCATTT
Source organism: Allium cepa (assembly GCA_030765085.1). Lineage (NCBI taxonomy): Eukaryota > Viridiplantae > Streptophyta > Magnoliopsida > Asparagales > Amaryllidaceae > Allium > Allium cepa. Next base: position 921,247,636 of record CM060934.1, read on the forward strand.
ACTAAATTTTTGTGATTTTTTGGTCACTACTTAATGAAATCTCGAGCAAAAAATTTCTTAAAATACAAGAGGCCAATATGAACGGTTTTCGTTTAGGTCGTAAGACTAAAACTCACCGGTTTGAGATAATTTGATATTCGAAACATGAAAAGATGATTTTTCTTCTAGTTAACAAGAACAGGGGGTTAAAACATGTTCTAGAAGCTAATTTAAACCAAAATTATTTCGCTTTTCTTTGTTTTCTTGTTTAACATAGGGTATGCATATATTTAAACAAAACCCCATAAAACTACATTTACGTTCATCATTTACAGCATAAGAAAATGACAAGTAAACAAAATTAGGGATCTCACCTTCCATATTTTATCCTTCCCAGTGCAAAGCCCAGGTGAAAGTTTTAATTTGTGATTTTCTTTTCTTCCTTTAATTCTTGAGTGGAGATAAAAATATAAACTGCTTGGCAAGAGTCTTGAAAATGAATAACCTGATGGAAGTATATATATATATATATATATATATATATATATATATATATCTGTGTGTGTGTGTGTGTAAGGAGAAAGAGAGCAAGAATGGACGATTATTTTTCTTCTCCAACATCTTTACTTCCTTAGCCACCAAAGTAAATCTTTGTAGCATAATGGTGGCCGATGAAGTGATTTTGTGTGCTTAAGCCACATTCTTGTCTACTACATTTAATTAAGATTATTTTAACTATTTTTTATGTTTTTACTATTTACCATTTTATTCTTACTCTACACCTTCATTTTTCAAAATGAAATATTCCACTTTAAATAAAAATATTGGTATTTTTAAAAATATATATGTATTGGGGTATTTTTGATCTTTTCTAAAACTTTCTGTTCGATAAAAGCTAAAGATGCGGAAAATGGTTTTCAGTCACATTTTTAGTTTTTCTTCAAACTAATAATTTTCTTTGTAATAGATTTTAAAAATTATTACACCATCATTACTTATCTTATAAATGAGTTTTATTTTGATTAAGAACCCTATTATTTGAATATTCAAATTAAATATTCACAACTCAAGATGGTAAAATTCGGGGTCATTACAGGGTTTGTATGGCAATTTTGAGAATCATGATAATCACTGGGTTAGTGTAGCCTGCAAATAACTTTTCAATCTTCCTAAGACATATCTAACCCACATTAATCTCCACCTAAATAATCATTAAAACACTATTGAAAAGTAATAGTGGAAGTATGGCCAACTAAACTAAGCTAATAATGGTAATCATGCAAAGTAAATAAAAGAAACACACCAAGATTTTATACTGGTTCGGAGCACCTCTCTTACATCCAGTCCCTAAGCACCTATTAGGAGTTTCATCAGCCATGCCCTCGCTTAACCCAAAGGAATAGGAATAATACAAATCTTCTTAACCTTTTTCCTGAAGATCTCCAACGGGACTTGATATAATAGAATAAAAGAAATCTGACTTTGTGTGTTCTTGAATAATACATATGAGTCAATAAAGTTCGCCCTTCCTGTAATCTCCGTAGTATGATGATTTGAACATGCTGATATAGGAAATTGAAGGATTGAATGCTTTTTAAATCATAAGCATATAGCAAGTATAAAGTTTGTAAGTAAGTAAGAATTAGTTAATAAAAATGGATGAATTCCAACTCTATTTATAGTAGTGAATAGTTCTAATTAAAAGCTTACAGCCATTAGAAGATCTGCAACCATTAGGGAAGAAGGCGACTCTTCAAAATTCAAATTTCAGTGAAAAGAGACTTATGTTCATGAAAGTCAGATGGTCGATTTTAAAAATTCAGATAGCTAAAATATGCAGAGAAAGACAGAAACAAAAACATACAAAAAATGTGAATTTCAAACGGTTGAAATTCATTTCAGACGGCGGAAATTTATTTTAGACATTTGATATTCAATTTCAGATGGTTGAAATACACTTTCTACGTATATCTTAGTTTTCAGTTATTCAGACATCTGAATTAAAGATTCAAACTTCTGAAACCTTGTATTTTAGCATTTAAAGTTCAGCGGTTAAAGCACTTGCTTTCTAAACTAGAGACCCGGGTTCGAGTCTTGCTCCATGCATTTTTGAAAACTTGATTTCCATTTAAAATAAGAGTGATAAGCTTCTATGTGTTTGTTTATGTGTTCTTCAATCATTCATGAGAGATTATATAGTAAAATTAGGACCTGGTACTTAGAGTTATGACTCTTACTCATTGTTTTGAGCTTGTGCATGTGCACGCTTGAATCTTCATTTGGCTTGTGCATCGTCATGTTGAAAGGTTGAATCTACATTTGTTTAGCTTCTTTTTGATAATATTGTACCTAAAACATAAATTAGAGATTCTTTGCAATAATTTTATAGTTGTTGCAATTGAAACACCACAATTGTGTTCTAACATTCTTCCCCTTCTGATGATGACAACTATATAATTTTTTTTGAAAATATTTATTTTATGTAAAAAGATATTATAATATGATTAAAACTCCCCATAAGTATAATATCTCCCCCTTTCAATATGCATATGTACTTCCTCCCAAATGTCATTATCAAAAAGGATAAGGGCATATAAAAAATATTGCCTTTTAGGTAAAAATAAGTCCAAAATATGAATATTAATTTTTTCTGAAATAGCGTAATATTCCTCAAAAGTAAATGATTAACCAAATATTAATTATGGAGGAAAAATAAGCTAGATTTTACCGAATTCGCTGAAGTACTTGTTTCATTGTAAGCACATATTTCCATCAAATGTACGGAACATCTTTAAAATTCAAAATTTATCATTTTCCTTTCGTTTCTCCAAGTATTTGCAAAATGGTTCCTACTTACTACCTGAGGGCTAGGTGTTAATCATAGGTATAAGGTGACCATACCCAGGTGGGTTTGGTAAGACCTTTAAATTGAAAATTTTTATTAAATTGAACTACACTTATCGGTTTATCTATATAATTTTGCCTAATCAAGTTATTACTAGTTTTTGGCATACATATTTTAATGATCTTTTTATTATCATATTTTATTCGACTATTATTTAGGTTTTCTAAAACATGTATATAAATTTGCATGTTTAGATTGTTGCTTTGGCCTGTAATATTTTTTAAAGCCTAAACCATGCTTGTTATTAGATGGTTTTGATATACTAATTAAATGTGATAAATTCTCTTTCCCTTTATTAATTTTTAAAATATTATTTGATAAATCATTTATTTTGTTTTCTAATATAATTCGTTCGCTTGTTAAAGATTTGTTATTATTTTCCAAATTTTTCACTTTTTCTTTCAAAATATCAGTAGTTTCTTGTAAATCACTATTGTTTTTAGCCAAGATCAAATTTTCATTTTTAGTTTCTTGAAAATCTTCATTAAACTCGGAATTTTTACATAAAGTTTTGTAATTCTAAGATTTTCCCTTCTAAAATATGTTTTCTTCCTTAAGCACTTTGTTTTCAAATTCTAACATATTTATATTTCCAGTACATTCCTTATGAATTTTCATTAAGTTTCTAAATTTTTCATCTGATTTCGATGCTATTTCAATTACATCCTCAAAAGAAAGATCATAATATACCTCATTTTTGGTAGCCATGAAGCATATGTTGGCTTGTTCTCCATCACTAATACCTTCGCTTAAAGAGTCATCCCAAATCACTTGGAAAGCATGGTTGCTTCTTTGTGCTTTTTTATCTTTTTTGAATTTTCTTTCGAAGCTTTTCTTGTCTTTGTTTATTCCGGGACAATCTTTCATCATATGTCTAAATTTATCACATCCATAGCATTTAAAGTTTGATGTATCATCTGAATTGTCTGATCTCTACCTTCGAACCATCTTATTGAATTTTCGGAATTCCTTGTAGTTCTTGGCGATGAGTGCAACATCTTCTTTATCAAGCTCCGAATCATCATCATTGTCATTTACCCGAAAAGCAATACTTTGTTTTTCTTGGGTTGGTTCTTTTCTAGCTTGAAAATTTGCTTCATAAAACATTAAATCCCCAATTAATCCCTCTACTTTAAGCGTAGAAAGATCATTTGTTTCATCTATAGCAAGCACTATTCTTTCCCACTCGTCTGTTAAGGACTTTAAAATGTGTGATACTAAATCGAAATCAGTACAAGTTGCTACTAAAATCATAAGATCGTGTTATATACTTTGAAATCTAGAACACATTTCTATAATAGTTTCATTCGATTTCATTTTAAAATGATTGAAATTGACTTTTTAATAAGCTAATCTTGGTCTGTTTAACCTTGGTAGTACCTTCATCGGTGATCTATAGCATCTTCCAAAAGTCATAAGCGATCTTGCACATCATAATTCTAGAAAATTCATTCTTATCTAATGCATAGTATAATACATTCATTGCTTTAGCATTGTTGGAAGCAGCGATCATTTGACCATCTGTCCAGGCACTCGCTGCAGTACTTGGTAGTTTATGCTGAGTTTGTGTGGCTAACTAGCTATCAAGACCACTAGATCCATAAACATTTTCATACGTGTAGCCCAACATATATAATTAGAACGGGTAAAAAATGGAGGACCTACGGTAGATCGTCCTTCTTGAAACATGTTATAACTCATTTTGCCATAGTTTTTTAAAATTTTGTTACGATTTTGAAAATTCTAAGCTTTAATACCGATTGAAAAGTACTAGTGGATAGTATAATAGAAGAATGGCTAACCTAAACTAAGCTAATAATACTAATTATGAAAAGTAAAGTAAATAAAAGAAACAAACCAAGATTTTTTACTGTTCGGAGCACCTCTCCTATGTCCAGTCCATGATAGATTTTCATACGTTAAGTAAAGAGAATTTATATATAAATGAAATTTTAATTAGTAAAGGAGTGGTAATTGAATAAAGAAATTTTTAACCGAATAAAGAATTTTTTCATATGTGATATTAGTTAAAGGTAGTTTATGAAGATTTATCAATTTAATGAATTATTTTGAAAATGAGTTTTCCAGAAACCATTAAGATGTGTTATAATAAAAAGATATTTATTTTTTGAAAAGAAATTTGTTTTTAAGTAGAAATATTTGGAAATAAAAATGTAAAATGATTATGTATAAAGAAATATCTTTATAAAGGTTTGAATAAAGAATGAAAGTTTTATGAAATATTTTTGAAAAAAATTAGATTATTAAATTAATATGAAGTATGTAGATTGTTTCGTTGCACGATCTAATCTAAGATTTGAGTACAGAACTTTGACGTGTTTAACACTTATCCGAAAGTGGATTTATCACTTGATTCTTGATGACGAATATTGATGAGAGTTTATGGTTAGATGTTTTTCTATAATAGTTAAGAGCTATGAAGGGAGAACTAAAGTTCCGATCAGAAAGCCTGGTCAGAGTCCACACTAAAGGATCGAGGGATCAATACTAGTTCAGAAATAAAGTTGTGAATTCGAATAATAGATATTGTGTACGAGTGATCTATATACATCGTATGGGTATAAGTTTGAAAATAAATATTTTGGGCAAATCCTTTGAGTTTTTGTTTCAAGTAATTTCAGGGACAAAATTCTTTTAAAGGGAGAAGTCTGTAACGACCCGCAAATCTTATGATAAATTATATATATTTTTGAATATTCAAATAAAAGGTTGATAATATAAATATATTGTTTTGAATGATAGTAAATAATACTAATTTTATTTTGAATAAGTATTTACAAAAAATATTTTCCTCGAAATGTAAATCGATAAAATGGCCAAAAACTGTTTTATCGATAATCGGCTCTATAATAATAAAACATCGCGCACAGAGCTGAATACATACACTTATTTTTATAATTAAATAAGAATGTAAAATAAAATATAAAATAAAATCAATTTATTTTTTTGAAAATAAAATGTGTTTTTGACATTGCTAATAATGCCCTTAAATATTATAATTGATTTATTTAATTTAAATTTAGATTTAATGATTTAATAATTATTTAAATTATTCAAATAATTATTTTAAATGATGATAATTCATTTTGAATAATTATAAAGTGATAATGAATCATTTATAATAGTTTTATAAAGATATATATTTGATTTGAAAATATAAGGAAAAATCGATATCGCTTTATCGGTATAATAACGATTATTGTAAATAATTTTTAATATTAATTTATATTGTTTTATAATTCAATTATGATCATTTGAATTCATTTAAAATGATAAGAAAATGTTTTTCAAATTTCGTTTACAAATATATGTACGTTAATGTATAAGTGAAAATGTGACCGGGAATCGATTCTCCGATTGACAACGGTTTATCGAACAAAAGTTGTTCGGAATCAACGCGTCATTGTTTATATGTCATGTACACCTATGTAACATACAAACGCATCCACTAGCATGCACATGAACATATGTATACGTACATATATATTTATAAACTTAAAAATGAAAGTGCGGTGTGTATACAATTATATGTGCTAATATAGTATACACGGATCGTGTAATATGGATTACAATACAAATGCGGAAATAGATGATAATAGCATAGTAAATAAAAAATAGAAAAATCACACCAGAGATTTTTATACTGGTTCGGAGCACCGTCCTACGTCCAGTCCCAGACTTCTATCTGGATTTTCACTATTAACAACCTCGCTTCACCTGGAGGAACAGGTTTACAACACCCGAGCAACCGAACGGGATTTCACGCCTCTAATACACTGAGGACTTCAACACTTACAACACAAAGGACTTCAACACTTGCCTCTTACAACACAGAGGACTTCAACAAAAGAACAAATACAATTGTTGTTGACAACTTGTGCTCTTGAAAACACGGATTTGTCACTAGTAGTACACCCTTCCTATAATCTTATCCTCAAAGTAAGCAAATGATGTTTTGAAAAGATTAAGGAAAGTATATTACTTATTGAATCAAAAGATATGAAATAGTTTCAATGATTCAATAAATAATCGAGAGCTTTTAGAATGCAGGAGTATGTAGAAAGTAAGATCAGAGATTAGATTAAAAAGCATATAAAATCATTATTGTTTAATCAATGAATTGGATGGGTTTATATAGATAAGAATGGTTGTAACTCTTTGTCATTAAGAGATATGATCTTTGGTGAAAGGTAAGAGATGCAACCTTTGGAGAAGAGAAGTGTCTTTTGGAAAAATTGCTTTCTGTTTAAAAACGGTCGACAGGTCAAAAAATGACCGGTAGACAGGAATTTGAATATATATACACGTTATGTTCACTTGTGCACATTATCTGTGCATTCTGGGCAAAAACGGTCGACCACCTGGTTTTTGACCGGTCGACCGGTTTTGTCCAGACTGCACAGTTAATGTGCACTCATATATATTTATATATATATTCGAAGATTAAAGGCATAAGATTATTTGAGGATAGATTTTAACATAAATAATCATTACTAACATACCAAATAATCAACCTCTAATCATATGGAGCTCTTTGTGTCTAAATAACTTCTTTTTGTCGATCACGGCTTATCCCTTTATCAGAAATCAAAACTCTATAAAACTCATGACTCAACATTCTCCCCCTTTTTGATTGATGACAACATATATCTGAAGTTCTGAATCTCCCCCTGAAAATGTGATCTCCCCCTGAGATTTTGTTTGTATTCTTTATATATATATATATATATATTCCTGCAAATAATTGTTAGCACTTTCTCCCCCTTTGTCATCGACAAAAAGGAGTTGTTAAATGGAAGATGTAAAACAGATTATGGGCAACATAAAACTACTATCACAGATCAAGAGTAACATTCACACAAGTGCCAGATAATGTCTTCAAAGCTCCACCTAAGTATAACATCTCCTCCTAAGTATAATATCTCCCTCTATTTATATGCATATGAATTTCTCCACCATATTTACCAAAGTCCATATTTTATTGTAAGCACGTAATTCTATTAAACATATGGAACATTCTTTGAAATTCCAAAATCTATCCTTTTCCTTTTGTTTCTCTGAGTACCTGCAAAAAATTAATAATAATTTTTGGTACCCACTTACTATGTTAGGGTCCGGGGGGTTAGGTCTTTGGAAACCATACCCATTTGGGTGTGGTTGAACCTTTATAAATATAATTTTCATTACAAATTACATTCTTATAATAGTTGCTAATATAAAGTTGTTTATCATGATCAATCATATTAGCTGGAATCCATATCTTAATACTATTAGTCATTAGCTTAGTACTTGAAGAATAATTTCTATCATTTCTAAACAAAGTACTATTATGACTATAACTGGTTTTAAAACTATCTTGATTACTAGTACTAGCACTAGAGTTAGTATACATGAATGCATATCTAGTACTATTTTTACTTTTAGCTTGTTTATAGCCTACACCACTTCTATCATTGTGAGCTTTTGAATTCTTAACATAACCTAATCCCTTCTTATTTGAAGCAGGTTGAGAATTTTCAATAATCCTGAATAAATTTTCTCTCCCTTTATTAAAATTGGAAATATTTTTAGTAATGTCATCAAGCTTAGTTTTGAGACTAGTGTTATCTAACTCAACAATTTTAATTTTTGTTTTTAACTCATGATTTTCAGAAGCTAGAGCATTATTCTTTTCTTTTTGAGCTTTTATTTCTTGACTTAATAGAGCGAGTTGAGAATTGTCTGAATCTTGAATTTTCTCAAGTTCTTCTTCTAATATTCTCTTCTCGTCTTTAAGCATATCTCTTTCGAATTCTGCTTTCTTCTGATTTTCCAGAGCTTCCTTATATTTTCTTTTGAGACTTTTTAAAGTGTCTAGAAGTTCTGAATTTATTTCTATCATATCATCAAAAGTTAGATCACTAACCTCGTTATCTTTTGCCATGAAGCATTTGTTTGTTTGCTCCTTTGATTGTTCTTTATTGCTCTTCCTCTTCTTATTGCCTTGACTAGATCTCTTTGTAGCCATTTATTCTAGGATGTTGTTACGATCTCTAGAAAACCAGGCTCTGATACCAATTGAAAGTGCGGTGTGTATACAATTATATGTGCTAATATAGTATACACGGATCGTGTAATATGGATTACAATACAAATGCGGAAATAGATGATAATAGCATAGTAAATAAAAAATAGAAAAATCACACCAGAGATTTTTATACTGGTTCGGAGCACCGTCCTACGTCCAGTCCCAGACTTCTATCTGGATTTTCACTATTAACAACCTCGCTTCACCTGGAGGAACGGGTTTACAACACCCGAGCAACCGAACGGGATTTCACGCCTCTAATACACTGAGGACTTCAACACTTGCCTCTTACAACACAGAGGACTTCAACACTTGCCTCTTACAACACAGAGGACTTCAACAAAAGAACAAATACAATTGTTGTTGACAACTTGTGCTCTTGAAAACACGGATTTGTCACTAGTAGTACACCCTTCCTATAATCTTATCCTCAAAGTAAGCAAATGATGTTTTGAAAAGATTAAGGAAAGTATATTACTTATTGAATCAAAAGATATGAAATAGTTTCAATGATTCAATAAATAATCGAGAGCTTTTAGAATGCAGGAGTATGTAGAAAGTAAGATCAGAGATTAGATTAAAAAACATATAAAATCATTATTGTTTAATCAATGAATTGGATGAGTTTATATAGATAAGAATGGTTGTAACTCTTTGTCATTAAGAGATATGATCTTTGGTGAAAGGTAAGAGATGCAACCTTTGGAGAAGAGAAGTGTCTTTTGGAAAAATTGCTTTCTGTTTAAAAACGGTCGACGGGTCAAAAAATGACCGGTAGATAGGAATTTGAATATATATACACGTTATGTTCACTTGTGCACATTATCTGTGCATTCTGGGCAAAAACGGTCGACCACCTGGTTTTTGATCGGTCGACCGGTTTTGTCCAGACTGCACAGTTAATGTGCACTCATATATATATTTATATATATATTCGAAGATTAAAGGCATAAGATTATTTGAGGATAGATTTTAACATAAATAATCATTACTAACATACCAAATAATCAACCTCTAATCATATGGAGCTCTTTGTGTCTAAATAACTTCTTTTTGTCGATCACGGCTTATCCCTTTGTCAGAAATCAAAACTCTATAAAACTCATGACTCAACATTCTCCCCCTTTTTGATTGATGACAACATATATCTGAAGTTCTGAATCTCCCCCTGAAAATGTGATCTCCCCCTGAGATTTTGTTTGTATTCTTTATATATATATATTCCTGCAAATAATTGTTAGCACTAAAAATACATACATAATACAAAAATCAAAAATATTTTAAGTAAGCTTCTTCCTTAAGCTTTCATAAGTCAGCCAATGCATACATGAAGTGGATGGAAGTGATGGACATATTGGGAGGAAGGATTTTGCTGGCCTACGGAAGGGGAAGTTGTATTGGAGAAGCCTGAAGTGATGATGTGTGTATGGATTCCTTTACACTCTTCCTTTGGCTATAAATAGTCCATCCTCTCATCACATTCTTCCACTTTCTTTACTCTAACCTAACTTCCTCATATCAAACCGAAATGAGAAAATTATTTTCTTGAAACCATTCAAAATTTCAGTGGCTACAACTTTCTAGTTGACCACTTCTTCCCATTCGAAGCTTTGCAATGCTCAAAGCTCCATTTTCTTCAAAGCATTTTCGAGCCCAGTTTTAATTGCCGAAAATACCTCTTTTTCATATAAGTATAACTCCAAAAAAATCCAAATAAAGTAATGATTACTTTACAAACCATGTGAAATTCTTGGGGATGTCTTCTAGTTTTGAGTCTAACTATGACGAAATTTCACTTTTTTACGGTGCATTTTCGTGCTTCGTTTCTACAAATCCAAGAATACCTCCTTTTCTCTTGGCCATAACTTTCTCATAACTAATCCAAATTAGATGGTTCATTTTTTGAAACAGTAGATAAAAGAATTTCCTACAACTTTTATGTTGACCACATTTCCAATTTAAAGAGTTGTGTGTCCAAAAACCTGAGAGAAAATGACCTATTTTTAGGTCTAGTTTTTGGTAAATTCAATAATAATCCAAAGTCCAACACCTTATCTCCCATGCTTGGCCGAGCACCACTTTTGGCATGGAATGGCCAAGTAAACTAGGAGGCAAGGTGTTGGTGTTCTTGAGCTCGATCGCGAGTTAGGGAAGCTAGAGCCTTTTTTTGACAAGAAATCAATGTGAGAACTCCTAAACTATTTTATTATATGTTGGATGATGATATGATGTTTGCAAATGAATGTTTAATATGCTTTGATCATCAAGTTTGGTTGTTTAAATATTGTTGTTGAATATACACATATATGTATGTGTGTGTGTGTCTATATGCAAGTCACGAATATACACGTCGATAAGCACAAAAAAAATCACTTTCCTTAAATTAATGAAATGATGTGTATGGAATTGTTAAACCTTTTAAAAATTGTTTAAAATGTAATTGAAATGTTTTATAAACATTTAGAAGTGTTTGGTAATGTTTAAAAAGAAATGGAAAATTTAGTCAAAAATAGTCGCGTCGCGTAGCGGTAGTTCGTTCACACCATAAAAATCAAACACGTGTAAAAGTTGGAATATAGCTCGGAATTCTTTGAGATAAGAATTTTCCAAACTATTATATCCATAGTTTTTCAATGAAAGGAAAATAGAGATTTCGATGAGTAGATTTTGTGATATGAGCAAAACAAGCTTTTTGAAAAATCCCGATTTTGCAATTCGAGATCAAAAATTGGATTTTTTTTTTTGAAAATGATGTTTTAAATTGTTTAAAAATATGAAATAAATCTTATAAATCTTTTAACATGTTTTAAAAGTGATTTGAGAAATAAAAATGAATTTTCAAATAATAAAAAGTCATTTTAATCAACATAGCTTAAAAAGCACTTTCCGTAGCACTTTTCTGTAACTTTTGAAATATACTTTTAAACTTAACCGCTCTTTTCCAATTATTTTATAAATGTTTTAAATGATTTATAAAGTGTTTTTAAGGTAATTTAAAGGATTTATGAAATGATTTAAAGGTTTAATAGTTTAGAGTCGATCAAGTTACTTGACGACCTTATGTGTGTTAGAGAGACAACGTCTAGGCTTGGGTTTGAAAAACCAGTTTTCTGCTCTTCCTGACTATCCGGATAGGCCTGATGTAGAGGATAGTAAGTTTGATTTACTCGGCTCGAAATTTCAAAAAGATAAAGAAAAAGATTTAAACAACTTGGATTTTATAGAGATGATCTTCTTGTACTCGATGTTTAAGCCCGAAGAGGGAACTTGTACTATTCATGGTATTTAAAAGGTGATTTCACCATTATTCCACCCATATTATTTGTTGATAAATTTCATAGATTTTACTCATTTAATATTTATTGGTTTTGGATTTATATCGTAGATAACATGGTTTTAACTCAATCCAATTTTGAGTTTTGAATTAAGAGATCTTTGCTATAATTTAAATGAAATGATTTTGGAAATGCTTTCCTAAGTGTAAATGAAATGATTTCGAATTATTCCAAGTTTAAAAAAAATTAAGTAATCAAAAGTTTTGATAAGAGGGGTTTAATAATTTCGTATATACCAGAAAGAAGTGTTTTAAAAGTTGTATATCTCTAAAAGAGAGTTTTTGATAAAAAGAACTTAATCAATTAAAGAATGATTCCCTATTCATAAAACCTCTATTTATGGATGATTGGGTCGAAGGAATCGGTGTCAGATCTAGATAATGCTTATCTGAAAACCACTTCGAACCAATGTATGCGTTTGAAAAATGAGGACCTAATAAAGAAAATAAAGGATGAAGACCAAGGATTTTCGGGGTGAAATGACTGCTTGTTGATAACTCTGGTTAGCTCCCAAATACTAGAGTAGCAGTGGTCCCTTCATTTCTGAAACTCTTTGGGTTGCAAGGACTTTTCGCTACTAATCCTAGGGATAATTCCCAACGGGATGTGGTTGGAGAGTGCCTTCGGTTTCGTTCAATTCCAGAACGAACTTGTATGGATGGACCTCTGACACTACATTCTTGAGATTTCATCATTGACTATTATAACCATACAACTATTTGATGGCGGAGAAGGCCACTTCTCTTAGCTTAACACCCTTCTCCGAGACGTATGAGCTCGGAGGTTTTATGTTTGTGGAAGTCAATAGGGATCGATGGCATGGCAGTGTAACATTCAAAGAAAGATGATGTGCTATGTTAAAGGTAATCGTTACCTCGAGCCTCACACCCAGAAATGGCCGAAATAGGGTAAACGCAGCAAGGCTATGTGGTTTGCAACCATTAGAATGTGATCATCCCCTTCTAGATATACTTCTACCCGCTACGACATTCGGGTTTAAATTAATGTGGTGTATGGTAATCGAGCGCTCGAATATGTCGGTGGCGACCAAAGTGATGACATATTCAGTACTATCTAGTGAGAAAGGTAGGTCGTCTAGTGTTGGTAGAGGTGTAGTAGTTTTGTTGACCTTGGTATATTCCTCTAGAGATGCACTGTCAGAAGGTAGTCCCTTCACCTAGTCTTTTGTATGGAATCCATTCTCCAACAAGTGCTTGCCTTTTTTTTGTAAATCCTAGTATGCTGGAATTTAATAATGGTAACAATTTTGGCTAAGATTAATAAGTTTACTTGCAAATGTTTTTAAAGATTTTTCATTAAAAATAGTATCAAGTATTTTTACGTAATAATGATTTGGTTATCATAAGGTAAAAACTCATTCCGTGTTTATATGCGATGTGATCTTATGAGAGATTCTTTTATTTTCAAAACGCGTATTTTGAATTCTCACACCAGTCTCATAACTAACCTGGAGTTTATTTTTCCCTTTCCTTAAACTTTGGGTGCCCTAATTTTTCCCGGACAGCCTAGCAGTCAGGTTTAGTTTAGAAGAAAGCTGGATGAAGCTTAAAGCATGAAGTCGGAAGATTTACTGAAAATTTTTTTATTCCCACCACACTCTTGTACTATAGTATTCCACAAATTGTAAGGACAAAAATTTATAACCGTCCATGTTTATCTCTGATAAATGTATTTTAATTTCCACTGTAAAGGTTACTTGTTGAAATAATATATATGAGATTATGTTCTGTCTTTATTTTCTTCATTACCCTTGAGAATCTGCTTCTCCGGCACTTGGATTTACGCCACGTGAATACCGAAGATGTATTAGTGTCGATTTCTGAGAGTCGAAGAAACGGGTCCTCACACTTCCAATCTTTACATTTGTTCTTCATATAGCTTCGAGCCTTTAGCAATTTCATAAGAGAATCCAACCAGGTGTGGTTCTGAAGATCCTTGCTCGAACTTCTTGCTTTTGTTGAGTATTGTGGTGTTGGGATTAAGATTAGCTTGGAATGGAATAGGGATAGGGGAAAGTAACGTTGGAAATTCAACAAAGTCGGAGGTTCATGCCCTTCCTTTTAGCGCCAAAAATGTTAATAAGAAATATTGTCAACACCCCAAAGCAGGGTTAGTGGAGTGAACGACTCCCTCGGAATCCCTTTCGAACTGGTTAGAGTAATCTAAAGATGTAATCTAATGGGAATCGAAGAGATTTAACTAAATCAAAAGGGTCTTATTCCTTCGAAAGGAACCCCTTCGAGAGGAATTAATGTGCGTATTTCATAAACGAGAACACATGTAAGCAGTGAATTAGACTTCGTGCATTCGAATGTGCCATGTATTTACTTTATTGACAATTTGTATGAATACAAGGGCTTAGGTATAACAATGAAGTGAAATCACCAATTTGATTCAGAAATTAGGATTTACAAACTCAAGAAAAGTACAAGTGTAAAAGCAATGAAATCGGATCCCCTGATAGCAAGACGTAGGCTGGACCATTTCGCATCAGTCCTTTCGACTTAGTCGAGAGGATGCCTTATTATCTTCCGCTGCTGTTGAATCTACAGCGTCTCTCTGATGTTGCTTTCGAATAAGACTTGGATGCTTTCGATTCCATCGGAAGGTATAAGAACGACTGTTATGTTGTTATAGATGTGTTGGGTAAGCAAAAAAGGATGTCCAATTGTGTGCGGAAGGTGCATATTGAATTGCTTGCGAAAGGTGTTGATGCTTTTATTGTTCAAGCTTTCATAACACTTGAATCTTCCTTCTGCCATTGGGTGTCGAATCGGTTTCCATGCCACTTATATGTATCTTTGAAGGCTTTCGTCACAATCGAACAGGTATTTTCTTGGTTTCGAAAGGGTCGTATCATAGTTAAGACTTCCTGGACCTCTTCATTATTGATAAGATCTACTGTTAACACGGTAGGTTCACTTAAACAAGTGAGGAAGAGCATTTGGAGGGGCTCGAAAGGATTTAATGGTGGTGGAAGGATCATTACGAAAGGTCACTTATAATGGATGAGGCTTCTTGATGGACAGATGATGGTTGCAGAAGATGGCTTTTGAAGGCAATCACCTTGATTAATGCGCAAAACCCATCTTTTGACGCTTACGAAAGCAATAATGGTCACATGTGAAATCTAGCAATTACTTGTGGAGGGGTTCATCCGATTCGAAAGGCTAGTCTTTGCAAAACCATGCTTTCGAAAGGGATGTTTTGATAGAATCTTCTCTCATGGAAGGTAGACAGTGATGGAACAATCATTTCGAAGGGTTTGATACATGCGGAAGGGGTAATGTCAAAGAAAGCCCTTTTCATCCCTTGCGGAAGTATCTGATGCTTGCGGCGCCAATCTAGCAACATCAATTCCTTCGGAGGCAATGGACTCCTTCGGAAAGGTAGCTTTCGCTGAAGTAGTTGTCCCTTGCAAAACCCATTTTAATGCATGCAAAACCAATTATTGCGGATGGGATCAACTGAAGCGGAATGGCAGCCTTGACCCCTTTCGAGCCTTTCGGAAGCGCATAATTCATTTAATACTTGCCAAAACATCTCTTCGACTTTTTCGAAAGGTCTTACTAATACTATCGTTCTCCATGATGCCATCATTCGTAATCTTTTGGACTTCTACAGGATTGAAGTGATTTTTGATGATAACATAAACCATTCAGAGCTTTCTAGGATACCAACGGAAACAAACTTTTACATATAGACATAGCAAACACATTGTGTAATTGATGAATATAAGCTAACACGTTGCTGCAATTATTATTATAAAACTTATGCATGAACATGTGATTTTTTTACTGAGGCATACGATACTACACTTGTGAGAGGAAAAGGTTAATTTCCATATCAATCCTAGGGAAGAGCAAGTTCATCAATTATCACCAATCATGGTAACAGTGTACTGTATTCTTTAATCCCAAACATAAGAGTAGTGCAGAAAGAAACTGAGATTACGCTAATCAAACATAAGAGTCTCTCTTCAATCACCCAACAGAATGAATCAAATTATGTCCCCAATATACATAATTAGAAGTTTACGGATTCACAATGGATAAGATAATGCATTTAAGAACACAATAATCAGAAGTTGATAATAAAAATGGAGGTAATAAAGATAATGATCAAGTCCTTCTATATTTGGCTAACCATTCTTTGATTTCAGTTCGTAGGGAGAGGTTAGGAAAAAGATCGAAGCTAGGAAGTGGTAAATTAGTCACAGGAGAGCTTATGTTTCCTTCATTAAACCAGGATTTCATGCACTTGGCCTCATATGTGTAGCCATCCGCTGCACACTGTGGATCTTGCATTATGTCCTGGAAATCATTAATAAAACCTTACATAAATCAGTAGAAAAAAGCATGAAGAGTGATATGTTATGAACACTACACATGGTTGAGGAATTCAAGCACTGCATCGCATGAATTGAGTAAGGCGTACCATCGATAATGGACAAATGAAATGGTCAGGACAATTGTCAGGCACAACCGTGGACAAGGGTAATGAATCAGCCTTCATCATTGGCTTGAGCACACTCCAAACTTCACCCATAAGATCTGGACGATCCTTTCTACTCTTCTTAGAGCATTTCAATCCCAAGTTAGCAAGCTTCCTAACATGCACGTAAGGCCAGCGCCCTGCACCTGGATCTATTATTTCACTGAACCTTTTGTCATCCACTGCTGCCTTTACCACATCAACAATCCCTAATGGCTTCCGTCCGGTAATTAGCTGGAGGATCACAATGCCGAAGGAATATATGTCACAGTACCGAGTTAGAATTCCACTATCAAGAAATTCAGGATCTATGTAAGCAAAAGTTCCCTTAGGTCTATGGGTTTGGTGGAACATGGTAGTGACAGACTGACTTGACTGCAGTAGAAGCCGTGATATGCCAAAGTCACCAAGCTTGCTTATATTGTTGGCATCAAGGAGAATGTTTTCGGGTTTTAGGTCCCCATGAACTATACTGGATGGTTTATTTGAATGGAGAAATGTTAGTGCAGAACAAATTTCAACAGCTATGCGAGAACGCTCCCTCCATGTAAGAGGTGGAGTGTTGTTCTTGCAGTAGAGACGGTCTGCAAGGCTTCCATTTGGAAGGAATTCATAGACCAAGGCACATGCATCTAAGCATGCTCCTATAAGGGCAACAATGTTAGGATGTCTCACTTTCCCAAGGATAGCCACCTGTATTAGTGTCAAGCAGACAAGCATGTTAAACTTAGTCGCAAATAGTAACATTTTATGTCTTCAATTACTAGACTTAACATATATGCATGTTTGTTTTCAAGACACAAAGACTAATTTAATCCGATTCACAAGCGATTTTGTGAGGAAACACATGTGATATTGGAATTTATACCTTATCGAGCATCCTATACCATTTTGAAATGGGATATTCCACAGCAGCAAACTTTACTCATAAAAGCATGTCAAGAATTATGATTCTTATGATTTTTGAGTTCCAATAGTGGAAACAAGCAGAATTAGCCAACCCGTTCACTCCCCTAAGAGTTCAAATCTAAAGCTCGAGAAAGTGTGATTCAAATGGGTTTGGACATTTATTCAACAGGCGTGCAAAACAACATGTTCAATCAATCACCTCAGAGAGAATTTCCAAAATAAAATAAAAAATAAAAAAATAAAAAACATTTAAATTTTCGAAAAATAAGAGGCTGGAATGAAATTTGTAGTTGGGCACGAACATGAAGGCACTCAGGGTATATTTACCCATTCACCCCAGCTTCAGGTATGAATAATAAATCCTACAGCTAATTCACCAACGAACAATCGGAGATGCTCTTAGTTTACCTGTAAGCTATGTTCAAAACCACACGTAGTAGCCAATCCTCCAATATGCATACTCAACTAGACCCACACAAACACATCCATAATGTAATTATTTTTACATATTGCGATTAACTTGGTCAAATGTGAAGTTTGTTTCTTAACAACTCAGGTTAATCAGAGTTGAGATCCTGCAATAAACGATATTGACCATTCTTAGTTATCTTATGTTGCTCACAACCTAACAAGATAGATATTTCTCTTGGCTCCATCAAGTACCAGAGTTATGCTTCTGTCTAAAATTGAAGCTGTATTTCCTCAATCATGTTACCTTGACTAAAAAAGAACTGAGGAGTTATTTTTTAGAACTCTATGAGTTATTTTTAAGTTTAATTTCTTGAAGTTCATTGGTAAACTTAAATTATGTTTCTCCAAGGATATTGCATTCACACTTTTAAAACATGCAACAATCGTGTTGATTGAACCACAAAAATACGAATTTACCACCTTCAGCGGAACACGGTTATTTAATGATATTAATCTTATCGGATGCAGAAAAAAATGTCTTAAATAATGATATAACCATTATTGGCAATCTTGGGATCATTGTAAAGACAAAAGGTTAAATATTCAGTATACCTCTTGCTTGAACTCTCTTTCACCCTGCATGCTTTGAGGATCCAACTTTTTTACAGCCACCTGATAATCTCGAAGAACACCTTTATAAACATATCCATATCCACCTTTTCCAATTCTACGCAAACTACTGAAACCATCTGTAGCTTGTTCAATCTCGGGATATGAAAACTCCAAAAAAGACTCAAGTCCTTTAGGTTTGCCAGTATCAGCTGGATCTTTCTTTTGACGTAATTTTTTGATTTCCTCTAGTGTGGCATCATTTTGGAGCTTCTGACTCATTAGTCTCCTCTGTAACATACGTATTAAAAATCGAGCTGATGTAAGTTTATCTTTGAGCGTCTTTATGATTATGCTGGCATTCTCCAAACGCTCTTCAAAAAATATTTTTTCCTTCTTTGCTGTTTGCAACTCTTCCAGAATCAAGCTGTGCTTATTATTAACATCAGCTGCAGCCTTCTCAGCATCTTCTCTCTGTTTTATTTCTATAGCCAGTTGTTTTTCAAATGTCTTAGCCTACAAAGAAAATAGCTAAGCTGAGGTCATTTAGCAGTCATAGACACACTGTAACCACATAACACATATAATGAATTCTCCAAGAAAGTATATCAATGCAACGGAACAAATAGTACAGTAAATTCCCACCCTTTTAATTGCATCATTAGTAATTTTCTCCAGTTTCTTATGCTTCTGTGCCTCGTCATAAACTACCTTCTTTAAGTTCTCAATCTCTGCATGAGCGCCTTTAAGTTTATCAGCTGATTCTGCACTAGACTCGTTTTCCTGTAGAAATTTACAAAATTTTCAGCAAGAAAACCCTTTTTATCGTTAAATATAAAGACAGGTCTCATTTTACAAGGAAATACGCATGCCAACTTGCACTTCAACCACTATCCAGACTAGATCTGTCAAAATATGACCCAACTCATTAACTCAAGCCATTTACCCTATTTATAAATGGGTTAGGTTAACACATTTTTGAATTTTATTAAATGGGTTATGCGTTATGGGTTGAGTTGACCCATTTTTAAAATGATTATAAATGGGTAACCCATTTATCCATTTAAAATTACATTCTCGTATTTGAAGTCCGTCTAGTGCAGAAGGCATTTTTTTTTGTTCGGACTGCAATAACTTCTTCATACTAACTCAGATTCGGACGATACTTCGACCGATTAACTCCCACCTAAATTAGGGACAATATGAAAAACTCGGATACTTCATATCGTTGACACACGTTGTAGTTCTCCATAGAGACTGATAGTTGTACTTAAAAAATAACAGGTTGCCACATCCTCATATTTGAACTCCATCTAATGCAGAAGCCGCTATTTTTTTTGTTCAGACTGCAATAACTTCTACATTGTGCGAGACTTCGACCGATTAACTCCCACCTGAGTTACGGACAATGTGGAACACTTGGATACTTTATATCGTTGATGCACACTGTAGTTCTCCATGAAGACTGACAGTTGTACTTAGAAAATAACCGACTACCACATTCCCATATTTGAATTTTGATGAAAATTAGAATTAATTTTTAAATTTTTAAATTTTGATTTTTATCGAAATTCAAAACGTAAAAATTAAAATTAGAATTAGTTTATATTTATTTGTTTTTTATTAGTCAAATCAAATTTAAATATTTAAATGGGCTAAATGGGTAACTCGCTTATTAAATGGGTTGGTTAATAAATTGGTCAAAAAGAATGGATCATAAATGGGTTGAGTCAAACTCGACCCAACCCGTTTTGACCCAACCCAACCCGTTTGACAGGTCTATTCTAGACTTGATGATATTGCATATGTTATTCTACCACATGATACATGGTTAATTGGACTATCACGGTAAAGTTAATGTTTTGGGTTCAAAGAGTTTTGTGCTCGGGTCTTTCATACATTTTCCTCAAAGTTGCATACATGTCAATAAAAGTAAACGTGGAAATACTATTCATGCCTGGTTTGTCAAATGAATCTTCTTGTCATGCATTTGTGCCAATCCTTTTGCAACTCCTTTGCTTCTTGCATCCTTATATTATAAAACCCACGTTTCTAAGACCTTGTTATGTACAAATAAGAAAAATGATCACAACTTTAGGGTCTTACTAGTATTCCATTAGAAGTATTGTCTGTTCTACTCTCTTCCGTAATCAATGTGCTTTGAGGAGAAAATTGTGGTCCAAATATAAAACTTCCAAGCTTGTGCCAGAAGTTGGTATCACTATTGGCGCTTGAGGTTTCGGCATGAAATCGTCCAGACAGGGTTGATAGAGAATTTGATGTGGGCAATTGTGTAATATTTGAAGAAGCCTCTCTATAAAATAAGGAGCAGTATATTGTATAAGTCCTGTCATATATCATATGTATATGATATAGTGGAACTACATGGCAACATAAATCATTAGAATATTATTTGATTGAGCTTAAAAAACAGTCATACTTACTTCATGTGAATAAGAACTCCTTTGCAAACAAACCATATTGTGCAAGAAGGATCAGCATGTTTCTCCACAATTAAAGCAGTTTTTGATGTGGGCGCATTCATAGTGCTGCGAGTTAAGTATTATATTTAGAATGATTCTCCACAAGACAATGTTTAATCAAAATATCAGATGAACCATAATGTATGTTAACTCTGTACTCTAATTTTTATCAGTATATGTGATCTAACCCCTCTTTTCATTTCAATATGCTTTATGCATAATTCATTTCAATGTCAATATATTCCTTGCATCAAAATATAAGAAACGCAAGGGATCGCAAGACAACGACCTTGAATATAATTTGTCTGATGCTGCCCCCATGACAAGCTTGTCAATTTCATGTATAGCAATAAGCTGGAGAAGGCCACTTGCAACATCATTTGCTTCAATCACTAATTTATTGGCTTGTACCTGAAATAAAAGATATACTCAGTTTAAGAAGACATCTTTAAAGCATCTTTAGCTAATTCCTATACGAGATGATGATCCTTGAATGTATCGATGAAGACGAAAAGATGCACCTTGTGTCTTGAGCACTCAGCTAGATAATCATCTAAACATTTATGCATAAACTTCACTTCCTCAACCTTATCAATTCGCTCTGAAATCATAATGAAAAAGAAGATATGTTTCTTATCAAAAGCAGGCAAAAATTACATACTTATATGAGAGGGTCATATGTTCGTAGCTTGAAAATTTTGCTGAAAGTGTAAATAGGATGATGTTAGGATATCATAGTCGTGAATTTTGTCCTATTATACTTCTAATATATCTCTTTGGTTATTCAGTCTAATCTACGAAGTATCTAATCTGGCTATCGGAAAATGTCTTCATGGCTTCTTTATGTACTAGCTTGGTTTTATCCCTCTTCCTCCACAAAAAGTTTTTACCTCAAGGACTTGGCTACTCATATTGTGCTCCCACAAATAATTAATCATCCTAAATTAATTACCATATATCCTTCGCAATTAAGTGAAAATTGACTACTATATTTCATTAAAATACAGAATTTTCATTAAAATAGACAGAAGTTATTTTGTGCAGTTGCTAATGCTAACAACTCAGTCTCAAGATCAGTCAGATCAGAAACAAGTTTTCACTCTACTTTCTGAATCAGACGTTAAAATAAGAAATAAAATTTACTATTATGATTATATTAAAAGAGGCATAAATTGCCACAGCTTTGGAGGGAAAAATCTACACATATCACTAATTAGAGAGCAACAGCTTATTAATAGAGTAACGAAAGCTGTAATATATTAGCACAAGTTCCTAAAAATTCAATCGACAAAGAGAGATAAGAAATCAAACAATTGTGACAGACAATGCTTACAACATGTTGTAATAGTTATTTCGTATTTTGAATGACTGAATGCAAAGAATTTACACAGACCTAAGACTTCATTTAAAAAAACTGATGAATTTATGAGCACAAATGAAATTTCACAGCACGCTCTTGCCTATGTGACAAGTGGATCTTATGTTACTAACTACACAACCTCTAATATTCTTAAAGAAGATGACAAACAAATGAAGCTATGAGAAGATAATCAAGTGTCTTGTGATATTTTTTAGCCATCAAATAAACAAAGCTAATATACATTATGTACACTTTAATCTCAAATGAAACAAAATATGAGATGTCATTCTTTCCTATTTCATTTGCACCTAGTTATTTAGGCTTTCGATAAGTAGCAATCATAGTATAATTCGTCTTCAAGTTAAGAAGAATCTCTGAACTCCAGATAATTTGAAGAAAAAAAACGAAGCAAGTAAAACTAGTTATAATTTTACTTTCAAGATTGCTAATACTAGTTATAGCTGATCTTTATTTTAGAAGAGTAACTACTCGTTTGGATCGACATAAATAAGTAGATTTTTGGCTTTTAAAAGTCAAAACGAATTGATTTTAGCTACCAAAAAGCGCAAACAAATGACATATAAATCGATCCAAACGAGCCGAATGATAGTGCGAAAATTATATATTTATCCCCTCATCTCCATAACAAATAATGGAAATGAACAAATGAGTAGCACTTCACCAAAAGCAGTGAAATATTATGATAATTTTAAGAAATAATAAGCAATAAAAAGAGTAAATACATACTGGGTGCAATTATTTCTGATGGACTGTGAACGTGAGTTATAAATACTCTGAGCTGCTTTTCACCAGATGTTTGTTGTAGAAGCCACCTTAAATTTTCCTTTCCTTCTTCGAATATCTTCTTCACTGCCACATAAACTTTAACTTCCATTTCATTCTCCTTTTCTCTTGTACTATTCTCCATTTAGCTTTGGTGTGGAGACAAAGAGGTGGTTGAGAAAAAAGACAGGTATTTATTAAGGGATGGAGTAATCACATACCCCCTTACTCAACAAAATGTCCATTGTTGACTTAATAAACTAATTGTTTATGACTGTTTAAAAAATACCAAGTCCACTTAATATTTAGAAATGAAAAAAAAATACAATGAAACTTGCTGCTTAAGTTTCCAAAGAAGTTAGAACAACCTTATCCCAGATGAAGCAATATAGTAAAACAATTTAGTCCATAAAATCAAATAGTGTGCGCTCGCGCAATGCATGCAAAAGCAAAACATAAATACATTGTACGAGCAGGATTGGGAATCGTTCAGGCCTAAGTAAAATAAAGCTTCAAAGAGTTACAAGATTATAAGACTGCAAGAGCTTATGAAGAAGGAAATCCTTACCATCTGTCATTAAGTAAAAGAAAAGTAGTTCATTCCCAGTACCAAGATCTCCCTGAAGAAACTGCCAGTAACAATTGCCATTGTGTGCCTCAGTCTTAGAACACCAAATGAAATGAAAAAGAAGGTGATTGCATTGAGGAACTTTCATCTTTGCAACCAATTCAGATATATGTCTGCAAACTTGCTCCTGACACTGCCTTGCGCTTCTGTCACTGATCGTCGAGCCATATCACAGACTTATGTGTTTGACTTGCTGATATGACAGCAAAACAAGCATTGACAGTAACATGGATATGCTGAATTCTAGAAATATAGAGATACACATAAAAAAATGGCCAGCAGCAATACCAAGCCAACCCACCTGTCACTTAACTTGTAATGAGGGTAATGACAAGCATACGGTATTGAGATAATACTAGTACATCTGAACAACCGTAGGGAACCACCCGTTTGAAAGTGTATTTTCAGGAAAATAATTTTTGTTATCTTTTTCCAATTGACTTCAATTAATTAAACACATAATGGTAATATGTTGAATAAAAAATAATTTGCATTACTCAAAACGAAAAATAAAAGTATTAAAGAAAATACAATAGAGAAAGATTAACAATTAAATGGTGAAATTGGTACATAAACTGATACTAAATCAAGTCTCTAATTTACAGAGAGCAAAACTTGAAACCAACAAATTAGGTCTCAAATGAGTCTAATTTGAAACTCATCAAGGATCATTTATACGGTTCCTAATGCAGTGGCCTGAGACATAACTCTGATCACAAATGCCTCACTGGTGCATGCGTGAGTGGCAATAATAAATAATTAAAGTCGATTATCATTAACCATGAAGACAATTATCGGTTACTACAAAACACAAACAACAGTCAGAGTTACAAAAATATCACAGTATCCAAATTATCAACCAAGATAACATCGATACAAATAAACCAAATAAAGAAAAATGTGTGCACTGTCATCATTTTGACAATGTGATGCCTTAATATGGCCCTGGTCAAAGAATGATCTTGAATCTACTGTAGACAAATTACCTCATACAGTTCCAGCAAGTACACTCACATATGCAAACTTAGGTCTTATTTGGAGGCCTGGAAATACTTTCACATACCCTGAATGGACATAGAGATTTTGCAACGTGTTACTCAGGAATTTCATCACATGCGATCAAATCTAAAATCTAAGCAAGAGCATGAATCATTCGTTGATTTTAGGGATTTTCAAAGTGCTTGATTTGGCATCGACAAGAGATGGATCATTTTGAACAGGCTCTACTTGAAGATATATATAAACATTACTATAAATGTCATTCTTCTTACACATATCTTTGAAGGTAAAAAGATAACTAGAATAGAAACTATGTGACACAGCGCATCAAAATTTCAAAAGTTCTGTTTTATGGCGTAAAACCAAGGAGAAAAGGAATTACCAATATCAGAAAAAAGATCACAGAACACATTCTTATGTAGGTTAAGCTAGACATGTTGTTGTAATCTATTAAATATTCATAAACTTAACATCCATGCCTATTTCTGTATGAATGCATTTGCAATTTTTTAACTGAGTAGATGCAGGTGAATACATTTTAGCAGTTCACCAAATTTTGATCATTGCTCTGTGCCTTGATTTACAATTTAAATACAAGTGCATATATACACAGAGACAACCATTTATATACATATATTAGTACTGCCATAATATGGATGTAACAGGTTAATGAATAGAAGTATAGTCACACTGCCAAAACTAAATATACTATATTTAACAGCTTGATCATAACCCTCACTCAAAGAAAACCCATTAAATTCTAGCAGTCTTTTGTGTGCTATTTCAGAGATATATAACAGTAATAATAACCTGAGATGAATAATAAAAACCTGATGCGAATAAACTTACTTAACATATTTTTGTGCCAATTTTGCAATAACAAACATGTAAACTTGATTATTATTCGTTATACCCTTATACAGCTACCTTCCCTTACAAGGATCGTATATTTTTGTTTACATTTCTCGTTTATTTTTATTTTCGATTTGAAAGTGTAGCTCCATGAAAAATCCAAAACCATAATACACTTATTATAATACAGTAGGATATTCACAAATTAATTGCTTCGTGCTAATGTTAAGTCAATAACATAAATTTTTGTTGGATGCAGTGTCCTTAGGCAATAATGGGAACCCAAAAAATGAACCTCTCCATTATGAATTTCCATATGAGCAGAAACTATTCATAATCAGATCAGATTTGATGCTTCTGTGGACAATTATTTATAGCAAATATTCAAGTTGGAAAATTTTCCATGTACCACAATGACATTTCAGTCTTGTTTCCACCCCTTAAACAAAAATTCAAAGCAAAATCATAGAACTGGCTAGAAACACAAACTACTACTAGCCAAATGTATATTTACATAACAGTATTCAGATTACAAAACTACTTCAGTGAATAAAGAAACAATGAAATAAACAATGAATTGAAACAATTATTAAAATCCTAACCATAAGAGCAAATATGAAGAAATATCTAAACCACAGATGGAGTATTGATCCTTATGGAGACAATAAAGTTGGCTTGCTGAACATGATGTGTAGTGGCCAGACCCTCGATGTCATCTTCATTGTTTTAAAACCCGCCTCCATACTCGCCTCCGGGAGTGCCTCGAGTAAATGAAAGATGAAACTCCTTGAGCTTTTCCCAAAAAAGTTTTTAACCTATAAGGCCTATGCACGCCTCAACACTTGAGGCATACGAAGCATACAAAGTGCACGCCTAGTACACCATAAATTCTTAGACAAAGGACATAAGAAATCTTTTAATCCTACTTGCATTGTTGTCAAAAATCTTAAAATCTTATGATTTGAATCCCAATTCAAATCGGGTTTCTCCCTTCACGATTCGGTTTATGTTTAGGTTCAAACTTAGTTAAAATTGCAATTAAAAAATATTCAATTTATACTAACATGTTTAATATACTTATCTAAATTCACAATTTCGGTTATAATGTTTTCAAATCAAAATAAAAATGTAATAAGGGAGAAATTTAAGTTGTAAGTTAAGTTATGAAAATTTTAACTCCAAAATCAATTTCAAAGTGGGTACATACCAAAAATATATGAATCTTTTGAATTCAAAATTTAAGATGTGAATCCCATATCAATTTAAAAGTTTGCGATTTACGATTTACAATTTAAATTAAATCCCATTTTGAAATCCTTGACTAGGTGTATATATTGACACCAACCGAAGTTATTAAACTTCAATTATTAAATATAAAACAAAAAGGACAAAATTTAAGACAATGAAAGTTAGTGTTTTTTTATTTCAAAATATCGACTTGATTAAGTAAGATTGTTTTTGAAACAACAATCGAAAGCTACGTAATGGATTTTCTCATTACTATTTAAAGAAAACTTCTATTTAAAGAAAATTTCTGAATAGACAACACTGAATCTCTTAATAAATTTGGTGGACCGATTTGAATTGGTAGAAGAAGAAATAAATAAAATAGTAACTTACATGATTTCCTACTTTTTGTAATTGAGATTGATTTTACTAGAATCGATCAAAGAACATTTTCAAAATCTGAAGAAAAAAAATTGAAGACAAATAGAAGAGGAGTGAAAAAATATATATCATTGTGGAGCTGAAAATTGAATATGAATTTTTCAAAAATTGAATCATATATATATATATATATATATATATATATATATATATATATATATTGTCAAGTGCTTCAACTTTATTTATAGTGTTAATTATTTTTATACTTTTATGAATGAATAATAAAGAATGATTAGGACTGAACTCTTTAAAATTAAGTGTTTATATTGTTACATATTTATGGTTTTTGATTAATTGGTAGCTTTTATGTATTAATAAAAAATTAATAATTAACAAAACAATAAAACTTACGCCTCAATGTTTACTCCAAAAACCTACGTCTCTGAGGTTTACGGTTCGCCTCGCGAGCGAAAAAAGGTCTCGTGTATGCTTTCGCGTTTTAAAACTTTGATCCTTACCGTCCAGCCTCATCAGTGGATAGTCTTCCCAAATCTCATTTCATGATCGCGTTCCGATTCTTTTTTGTTGTTTGGAACCTTCGGAGATGCAGAGAGTTACTTGTCCAACTGCATTTTGAGAGAACTAAATATGGTACCATGAGCGAGATTCGAAAGATATTGGAATATAAAAGTAGATCTGGACAAGAAATAAGAATCAGTAATTAAAGTAGCTCTAGAGAGGGATTTTTTTAGGGATGCAGGGATAATGTGCGCATTCAGGCTACGTTTGGTAAAAATGGATTTATTTTCGATTTGGCCTTGTTTTAAAAGTAATTATCGCAAATAGCCCAGTTTTAAAACTAATATCAAATATAGCACTGTTTTGATCAGTTCAGCGTTGAACTGGCCAAAATGCACTGACGAATAAATTTTTTTTTCAAAAAATACATTGACGACTTTTCAAAAGGAGCCAGTGTATTTTTTTTTTAAAAAAAAAACACTGACGACTTTTCAAAAGTCGTCAGAAAAATGTATTACACTGGCGACTTTTGAAAAGTCGTCAGTGCATTTTGACCAATTACCGCTGAGGTGTCCAAAACAGTGCTATATTTGATATTAGTTTTAAAACTGGGCTATTGCGATAATTACTTTTAAAACGATGCCAAATTGAAAATAAATCCGGTAAAAATGGCCGAATGCTTGGTGCTGGATGCTGAATGCTGAATAGTAAAGCTGAACGTTGAATGCTGAATATTTGAAATGTTGTTTGATTGTTTGCTGATTAAAATTTTGTTTTATTGTACTATATTTTTGTTTGACAACTTTGCCCTCCATTATTAATAATTTGAATATTTACGATGTGTATACATGCAATAATTTTCCAATAAATTGAAATTTAATAATTAGTCAACTGTCCTGTCAAATAGTTAAAAAAAACATTGTCCACTCGTTTTATTAGCAAAACTAACAAATTTACAACAAGTTAAAGAAGATCTGCTATTTGATTACGTAAATTCGACATAAAATCCTGTGATTCGGTTGAAAACACTTCACTATGACTTGGTGGAGGCTGTGCCGGTTCTTGATTATCATTTCCATTGTTTCTTTGATCGAAAACATTTCCAGTGTCATCATCTTGTTCTGCTTCCAAAAATAGCTTATCAGAAAATGAAACACGATGTAAAAAATTGTGTATCGCCATGCATGCAATCACAATATCTCTCTGATAAGAAAATTTGTACGGAGGCATTTTAACTAAAATAGGGAATCTTTTTTTTAGTACCCCAAAACTTCGTTCAATGACATTTTTTAATCGAGCATGTGCATGGTTGAATCTTTCTTTCTTATTTGTAGCGGCGTTATTTTTATAACTTTTCAACCAATACCGTGTGTTGCGATACGGACATAAAAATCCTCTAGTATTTGTGTAAGCAGCGTCACAAAAGTAGTACATATCTGTATTAAAATAAGAAGTTAAGTCAATATGTTGACATTGTTATTGCAACTAAAATATTTGAATTTACTTACATAAGGGAGGAATTGGAAAATTATTCGTAGGGTTACTAACTGTTTCATTGAGGACTCTAGAATCATGAGCTATTCCCTCCCATTCCGCCATTACATATATGAATTTCATATCGAAATCACAAACCGCCATGACATTTTGATAGCAATTACCTTGTTCCCTGCCTCGAACTGGAATTTGGTCATGGATTGGAATATTTGCATCTACTAAAGTGTCATCTAATGCTCCAATCGCACCCTTAAAAGGTCCTTGGCGAAGTTCTATATGAGATCGTATATTTTCGATAGATTTATCAAAATCAAATGGGACTATCATTTCTCGAGCAAAATCTCTCATGGCTATCAAAACTTCGTGAAAGTACTTGCTCACCGTTTGACCAGAATGTTGAAAACGATATCTTACAATACGGTTCCTACAATTATGACTTATGATGGTTAAGAACATTGTCATTTTCTCTTCAACATCTATATGCTTACTATCGCGAAGCCAACTCTTTTCTCGAAAGTAGGAACATAACTTTATAAAGGATGATTTGTCCATTCTGAACTTATCATACATCACAGTTGAAGAACCATTCATGAGCTCTTGCATGTAATTTTTTCCAGAAAGTGACGATGTTAAAACTTTTTGTCAAATATTTTTACGGTTCTTTGTATGAAGCAATAGTAAAAGCGACAGCAATTTCAGTAGTAACCATTTTTTTGACATCATCCTATAATTTGAGATAAGAAAAGTTAGAATATTCACAAATTATGCTGCAATATTTAACAAGGAACTAGAACTTGATTTGGGTACACACATCAGTGAAGAGTAGAGAAATATAGAGTGCACATTTTATTTAACAAAATAAGTGGAGATACATATAACATGTTATTTGCTTACACATAACTATTGTAATCCGTCAAATTATTTATTAAAGAAACTAAACCTAACAACACCATCTTGTTCCCATTTATTATAAAACATCATATTTTATTGCATGCCCAATAGATAAGTCAGGAACTCAATTCTGTTAACTATACTCTCTTCGTCCATGAATGCTATCCTTAGTTCTGGTTTCTCACAAAATAACACTTTCGCTTTGATATAATCTTGTTGAGACGAAACTCTCATGTCCTTCAATTCTTTTAAAGCAATAATTACGTCATTTAGTGAAGGTCCCATACGAGTCTCCTCCTTATTAATTTGTTCTTTTATAACACTAACTAGTTCTTCAATCTGTTTCTGTATTGGTTCACCACTGAACCTTTACGCTTCTTTTTGTTTGAGGGACGAGGTGTACACTTGGAAGGACCATTATCGCCAACTTCTCCATTAAAAGGACTATCACGTTCTTCATTTACAGCAACCCCATCAAAAAAATCATCATCCACATAAGCAGGTATGTAAGTTTCTTCTACTTCTGCATTGGCTGATGTTGGTACGCTTTCATCCACTTGGTTATTATCCACATTAGGGGGTGGTTATGTTGATGCAGATGACCATGCATTTTCTCTTTTTGCAAGTGTAGCTTCAAAAATCACCTTTAACATCTCAATGTTCTCTAAAGGATTATTTCGAAATTTTCACGCTTTAGGATGTTGCTGTGTATTGAAAATACATATAATAAATCAATATACAAATAGAATAACATTAACTAAATTGTTAGTACTAATTATTTCAAGAATATGTACTGGACTTGCCTGAATGACGTCATTCCATTTTTCAGGGGGCCAGAGTATGGTATTCGTATCAGCATTAAATCCATGTCCAGATAATCCAATCATTTTTATCCAAAGCGCGTAATCGTCTCTCAAATAAGTATAATGATTTTTAAACTGTTTATATTCGTAGTTGACACTCCACTTTGCATTAAATTCTTTTTCTAATCTTTTCCACGAATCTAAAGTAAGTGAGGCTCCTTTATGACCATGATTGCTGACCTCTCTCACACATAGCTCGAGGAAGTGTTTTTCCATTTCTGGATTTTCAGAAAAAGCAGCCCTACTCTTCGAAGCTGCATTTGAAATTTCACTTTCCTATACTTCCGTTTATAGTTCGCACGTGATGCCATTCCTACATGTGTTTTGTATTTTATGCAAAATTGTTACATTTGTTCTGTAATATTAGTACTTAGAAAAAAAAGGACTTAACGGCAATGAATTTCCCTTGTAGTGGAAAAAAAAGCGTACATAAATTCATATTTTGATAAAATAGTCTAAATAATTGCCTTCGTGGACAAATACAGTTATTAAATTTGTTATGAAATATTAGCTGTAAAATGCAATATGAAGACCGTACAATAGCACTAACATCTAACTAGTATCACTAGTAACCCTTTTTTTTTGCTAACACCTAACTATATATGAGAACATAAAAATTAGAATATTTGAAAATTACGATAAATTAAGTAAACGGATAGTAAAAATTACAGTAGATGAAGTCACATATATAACTATCACCTATCATGTTCATGAATGTCCATGTTGTACCCTATAGGAAATGATGCTCACATGATAATCACATCCGAAATGCAAAGGCGTGTATATGTGGAAACTTTAAATTATTTAACTATATTACCGAGTATTTTCACTTTGTTGAATTAACCAGTACCTCAACCTGACTTTTGTCCATTTTTTTGTTAAATTACAAACTGGTCTTATACTGTCTTTGATGTATTATCTTTTGTCAATATCAACAAAGGAGGAGAACAATATTTACATATATATAAATACTTTGGTAATGTCAAAACAAGAGTGTGATAGGAGAAAGTTTAATGTAACGACCCGGTATTTTCAACCATTCGCATCCATTATAAGTGTATAGGTAGACACTCATGCCGGAATTGAATTTGCTCAAAATATCGCGTTGTAAATAAAAATTTGGCAAATCTCAGGATATACAGTAAATAAAAATCACAGATCACAGGCAAAGAGTATATCAAAAAATGCAGCGGAAGAAAAGGAGATAGTAGTTCATGAAGCTACTATATAAATATGAGATACATCAGAGTTAAATAAGATACAACAGAAGAGTAACATGATACATCAGGTACAAATCAGATACATCACTGAACCACTGGATACTGAAACAAAATAGGTGGCTGGATCTTCAAGGAAAGCTCCAACGCCGAAGGTGAATCTGGAATGCTAACTCACTCAATCTGACCCGAGCGTAAAGCAAAACACAAAACCCTCGAGTCAGGACATAAATACTTATAAACTGTAAATCAACTCAAGTGAACAGTAACAAAATGCATCAGTAACTTAAAGGATGCTTGGGACCGCCCATCCTCTAAGGATCCGTTAAACTATTTACTATGTAGTAATATACGCTATATACGGTAGTGTCTAATCAGTAAAGTATAATCATATAGAAAATAGCGTTAAGGGGATGGTGAACCTTAACGCGGTCGGATCTTTAAAACCAAAATCGTAGTGGGCTCGATATAAGGATATGACACGGCACGCGAGGCAATGGCAGGGTGGATACACCGTTTGCACTCCCGGACCGATGGTGACGGCAAGCCAGCAGCTTCCGCCCACCTCGAACAATACCCCCGAATCAAAGTGGCGCCACCGAATCGAATCACAAAAGTAATAGAATAGTTTCCGATGGAGCATGCTCAATGAAAGGGTGCGACCCTTTGTGTAGCCCGGTATAGCTCCTGTTTTAGTCATATATGCCAACTCACGGGAGTTGGGTCCACGTAACATACCTCGAGAACGTCGCCACCATCCTACTTCATTCTGGAATCTCCACCGCGCACACAGTTGCTAAAGTGGTTTTCGGTATTGTCCGGCTATAAGACAATATCTGATCCCGGTCTCTTTAACAACCAATCGTTATTATAACCCATGGATATTTATTTCAAATAATTTATACTTTCAAGACCAAAATATCATACTCATTTCAAAACAATATCACAATTGTATCATTTCCATTTCAAAAAAATTCAATATTATATCATTCAAATAAAACCCAAATTTTCAAATCATTGAATATTTCTTTAAATTTATTAAACTTGAAATATTCCTTTAAATTATCATAGCATTTTGGAAATGTTACCTTAAGGAATCATAGCATTTTTGGAATGTACTACTTTCCACTTTACATTGTATATAATCAAAGTATCGACAAGCTTAAAATTTTAACATGTCAATTTATCATAGCCTTATAGTTAAATAAACTTTCCTACTGTAATATACAATTTAAACCGAAATTCTTATGTTAAGTTAAAAGCACCTTATTAACTTACATTATTATTACAATAAAGAAACTTTATTATTTTAATCATTTAAAGTATGTCATTCACATAAATTAAAACTTGCTTATCAAATGTACGTTATCAACTTACATTTTATTATTACAGTAAGTAACATTTATCATTTTAATCAATTTAAAATACACCATTACATTGATTAAAATCTACGTGTCAAATGTACGTTTTAAATTTTATATTCCTATTACAATAATGAACATTTATTAATTTAAATCAATACCACACTACTTAAAACTTTACATGTTTCTTTCTTAATTAAAACTTTACATGTTCTTGCATTAATTAAAACTTTCATGTTCTCTCATTAATTAGGACTTTACACGTTTCTTTCATTAATTAAAAACTTATACGTTTCTTTCATTAATTAAAACTTATACTTTTCTTTCATTAATTAGGAATTTACATGTTCCTATCATTAATTAGAACACCATACGTTCTTTCATTAATTAAAACCTATACTTTTCTTTCATAAATTAAATCATATACGTTTCTTTCATAAATTAAAACCTATACGTTTCTTTCATAAATTAAAACATATACGTTTGTTTCATAAATTAAAACCTATATGTTTCTTTCATTAATTAAAACTTAACATTTCAGATTTATATTACCATTTCACAAATTTAACTAAAATTCCAGTTTATTTAATTAATTTAACATCTTTAGTTAAAACTCAAATTTCACATTTTCAAGTCAAGTTATATTTTAAAATTTCATTTTCAACAGTCATTTATTCAACCACTTAAATTTATAGAAAATCAATAATTTTTTAATAAATCACTTAAATTCAAATATAAATCAATTTATCATATTTACCATGTTCCAAATAAAATTAAAGTCCATTTTATTCATGTAACTTAAATATCATTTTTAGTCAAAATTCCAAATTTCAAACATAAGTTATATTTCAAAATCCAGTTAATCCATTCATAAATTACATTTTTAACACATAGAAAAATCATAATTTATTTATTTTAAAACCTTTCAAATTCTATTTAAATCAAATTTCATAATTTTATATTTTTAAAATACTTAAAATATTCAAAGCACTTTATAGAATAACCACGGGTCTGTATATAGTTTTCTAACCTAGGTCAAGTGATACGGATATGTATCATTTCAATCCGCAGTTTAAAAGGTAAAAATCTGGGTTCTATCATTTCAAACCCACAATCTCAAGTTTAAATAAATAAATAAAATAACTCATGCCTATCATTTCAGCCCATAATGATTTTTTTATCCTAACAGGGAACTTGCAGTGTGATCATATACAGAAATAATATAAACAATGTCAATATCACAATATACAGTCATGTATCAGATGTCAGGTGAAAATTAACAGTTTTAACATGGTAATAACATGGTAATAACACGGCATAGAATATCATATGATCATCATTATTTGCATAAACATTTTACATTACTAAACACTTGTCATCAATCCACTTTTCATAAGTATATATGTCAGAGTGAGAAAGACTCACCTTTTCGAAGCTAGAGACCAAAACAACAAATACAAGAGCGATTCCAAAAGCACGACAAACACGATTTGAATTGAATGAATGGAAAGCCTTGATAATGATCTTGTATACAACAAATAAACAAGACCATATAAACATATGCATACAATATAAAGATTTGTTGAACAATAGAAAAGTAGAAGCAACAAATGACATTACCAAGCTTTTCAACCACTTTTGCTTGACCACAACTCCATGAATGCTCGGCCATACATGCTTAGGGCTAGGCCACACATGTTTTCAGGTGGAAAAGGATCTGGTTTGGCATCACAAAGGCATGGTAAACACAAAAATGTGAAGTGGTAGGAGATGATATGAGGAAGTGTTAGGGTTAATTGGTGAAAAGTTAGGTTAAAAGTAAAAGGGTGGACTATAAAGGCCCATAGAAAGATAGAAAGTTTAAGGCCTTTCAAATTTCCTTTTCTATTTAATTTTATAAAAACAAAATAAACTATGACTTCAAAAATACAAGACCACTTTTAAAATAGACTATAACTTCAAAACAAAGGTGACAAAACAAATTTTGTTCATTTCTTTTTTTTTTTCAAACAAAAGGGCAGAGGGAATATAGACTAGAATGCCAAATTACAGAGGTGACAAAACAATTTTTTTTTTCCCATTTTTTTTTTCCAGAACAAAGGCCAGTGGAAAAATAGATTATAACTTCAAAAATACAAAGTGACAAAAGCAACTTTTTTTTTCATTTCCCTTTTTTTTTCAAAACAAGGCTCGGTGGCAATATTACTTCAAAAACAAAATACAAAGGCGACAAAAATGGAATTTTTTTCATTCCTTTTTTTCTCAAACAAGGCTCGGTGGTCTGGCATGGGTAGGGTCGGAAAAATATGGTGAATGGCCAAGCACGGTGGCAGGCAATAGGATAAAGCAAAACAATGAAAGGAGAACAAATGAAATAAAACAAGAGTAAAAAGAAGAAAGAAAGAAAAAAGAGAAAAAAATGAAAGGAAAAACATGTGCCGGTTCATACCTTCAGGAGATGCTCACGCAAATTCTGATGGAAGCAAAATGAATAATTTGTGGTATGGAACTTTTAAACGTGAAATATATATATTAACATTTGCTCGCTAATTTATGTAGAGGGCAGGCAAGAGTAAAATGCTTGAACGGTAGAGGCAATTTAATTCTATCCAATAGGTGGAAACGTATGGGAGGCAAGAGGGAAAGAAATAATTCACACACGGAAATGATTTAAGGCAAGATTTGAGCAAGATTTTGGATTCTCAAAAGAGAATATACGGCTGAAAACTTTGCATTGTTAACGCAAGAAAAAATCAAATAGATAACGAAAAGGCAAGAGAAACAATTAAATATATGCCCAAAGTAACGTACAAATTATTTTGTTTCTCTTATTAAATAAATTTAAAATACTAACGTTTCTATTAGGAAAAATAAACCATCACTTTAAACCAAAATTTAATAGCTATTATACCATAATTAATAACATTTGATTTAGCTTCATCCAATTAATTGTTAAATATAAAGTTAAGAAACAGATGTAAACATATGTAAAAGAATGTAAAGTTTATTTCCCGTTTCACACTAATTATTACTAACTTTTTTTTTAAAGTATACAACAAATCTGACCAAAACAAAAGTGAAACAAATGTTACACAATTGTATACAGCTCAAGATGAAAATTTTGCCTTTAGAATTATAAAATTTAGAATTTCTATTAAAGTTACACTTTTTATCCAAATCAAATTTTCAAACATTGTTTATTTTTATTTGGACAAATGATCAGAAATCATTTCAAGAAAATTTCCAAAATTAGATTTTTAAGAAAACAAAAGCCAAAGTCTTTAAATAAATGAAAAAAAATTAAAATTTTAAACTTTTAAAATTTTAAGTTGAAAGTCACAGTTTGACTATTTTGACCAAAATCAGCATTTCAGGCAAATATTCAACTTACACAAGTTTGGAATTATAACTCATAAAAATCAAGATTATATTTAAATAATAAATTTAATCATTTCAA
The DNA here is from genome assembly GCA_030765085.1 of Allium cepa. NCBI lineage: Eukaryota > Viridiplantae > Streptophyta > Magnoliopsida > Asparagales > Amaryllidaceae > Allium > Allium cepa. The sequence continues at coordinate 921,284,902 of CM060934.1, forward strand.
ATAAGTAAAATAAGTTTTTAAATCAAAATCTTACATTAAAAATAATTAAAATATACAATAAAATAATTACAAAATACAGGGTTGTTACACTCTCCCCACTCAAAACTTTTCGTCCCCGAAAAGTAATGAGGTATGGAAGGGCACAGAAAAGATAGAGTGAAATAGGATTAAGATAAAATGACAAGAAGATTGAAGTTATACCTGATAACTGTTGTTATAGGTAAGTTTTACAAGGTGGAGATTATCAAAGATTATAGAAAGATTTCTAAACAGAAAGATCATAGAAAGATGCATATACCAGTCTATAGCAAGATGAGGACGAAAAGAACAACCAAAAGATAGTTTGAAAAACAAAATAAGAAAATGAATTTGAAAGCATGGAGATTTCAACTTAAATAGAAAATAAACTTTTACAGAAGTTACATAAATCTTAACTATCTCAAATTTCATTATCTTATTATCCAATCATCTTAAATTAACAATTTTTTTTTAAAACCATGGGTTAGAAAAATAATCATTTATTACACTTACAATGTATTTAATAAATTTTATTCTTCTTTATTCCTAATAAAATTAAATTTATTTCTCTCAATATATTTATCACTCATGTTCAATATACTTACACTTATTATAACTGCTTTCTTTTATTCTTAGTTCTTTTAACATCATTATTGTAAGTTATTCAATTACCCTTTATTATATTTACCTCTGTTAATCATTTTATAATTAAAATTTAAGTGTATAACATTTATTATAACCACCAAAATTTTATTTATAAAATCTTTTTATATTGTATATTACCCAATTACATTGTTAACTTCTGAAATTAAGGTAAGTTATATTGGAATGGAATTGTGTCATACAAATAAAACTTTCCAATTCAATTATCTCAAGTTTAATCATTTATCCAAAAAAATTTGATTTTCTTTTTATAATTGAAATTATTGTTAAAAATAAAATTTAAGAATTAAATTTCTGATTTCTTCAAACCATTCAAAGATAAGTAATAATATATATATAATATGTCAAATCAAATTTCAATCATATATCTATATATATTATAAATTAAGTCATATTTTAGAAATTCAAATCAATTTAATTTCCCAAAACAAAGCTGTAGCAAGACTACAGAACAGTCTCTTCACTTCGAAACTCGAAAATGAACGTCGATGATGCTGCAGTCATCACCGAAGTTATTTTCCAGCGACAAAGAGAAGAGTACTAATTTTAAACTTAAAATTCTTTGGAAACAAATTTTTATTCGAAAATATTTTAAATATTATATCCCTTTAAACTTTTAAACAAAAGGTTTGGAACCATCGGAAATTAAATTCTCAAATTTCTTTTTCTAAATTCATTTAAGTTCCCATATAAATTTATAAACAATTATTTATAAATTCATTTATAGAACAATAAATGATAAATCAAGTATTATCATTTCAAATTATCAATTTGAATCATTTTATTAAGTTCCATAAATATATATATCAAAATTTTATTTCATTAACCAAAACAAAATTTAAAATAATATCGTGTCAGTTTGTTATGTCAGAGTGTTTTAGAAATCCTATCGATAACGTTGATCAGACGAATCGATCGGAAACCCAAATCAACATCAACAACTCCAACAACACAATAATAATAATAAAAAAATATAGATTGACAAATACAATTCAAAATGTTTGAAAATATGTTGGAAACAAAAGACAAGATGATTAAATACAGAGTAGGGAGGCGGATAAGCTAAAATAAATCACGGGCAACCTTAATCGGGTCAACCGTGACTTAAAGTATAAGATCGAAGTGGATTTTCTGGGGTAAATCTACATTCGACCTCAAGAGATAGAGTTTGGGATAATAGGAGATACTAGCATCTAAACCGAGGATATAAAATTTTTGGTGAATCGATGCTGTTGTAAAGGAGTTTCACTCCTTTTACAAGAAAATTTTTGAGATTGGCGGGACCGCCAATTCACTATAAAGATCATTCGAAGTGGAGTTATGGGATACTCCAGAATCAAATGAAAATGAATAGCGGGGAATAAGAATGGACTTTGGAACCGCAGGGAACGTTCCAAAATTCAAAGGAATCGAGTCAAAAGGGAAGAGATTCAAACTCGAATGAAAGTGATTCTGTAAATACATTCACTCTATATGCTGAGTTTTGCCTAGAGCTACCAAAGCTCTGATACCAACTGTAACGACCCGGTATTTTCAACCATTCGCATCCATTATAAGTGTATAGGTAGACACTCATGCCAGAATTGAATTTGCTCAAAATACCGCGTTGTAAATAAAAATTTGGCAAATCTCAGGATATACAGTAAATAAAAATCACAGATCACAGACACAGAGTATATAAAAAAATGCAGCGGAAGAAAAAGAGATAGTAGTTCATGAAGCTACTATATAAATATGAGATACATCAGAGTTAAATAAGATACAACATAAGAGTAACAGGATACATCAGGTACAAATCAGATACATCACTGAACCACTGGATACTGAAACAAAATAGGTGGCTGGATCTTCAAGGAAAGCTCCAACGCCGAAGGTGAATCTGGAATGCTAACTCACTCAATCTGACCCGAGCGTAAAACAAAACACAAAACCCTCGAGTCAGGACATAAATATTTATAAACTGTAAATCAACTCAAGTGAACAGTAACAAAATGCATCAGTAACTTAAAGGATGCTTGAGACCGTCCATCCTTTAAGGATCCGTTAAACTATTTACTATGTAGTAATATACGCTATATACGGTAGTGTCTAATCAGTAAAGTATAATCATATAGAAAATAGCGTTAAGGAGATGGTGAACCTTAACGCGGTCGGATCTTTAAAACCAAAATCGTAGTGGGCTCGATATAAGGATATGACACGGCACGCGAGGCAATGCCAAGGTGGATACACCGTTTGCACTCCCGGACCGGTGGTGACGGCAAGCCAGCAGCTTCCGCCCACCTCGAACAATACACCCGAATCAAAGTGGCGCCACCGAATCGAATCACAAAAGTAATAGAATAGTTTCCGATGGAGCATGCTCGATGAAAGGGTGCGACCCTTTGTGTAACCCGGTATAGCTCCTGTTTTGGTCATATATGCCAACTCACGGGAGTTGGGTCCACGTAACATACCTCGAGAACGTGGCCACCATCCTACTTCATTTTGAAATCTCCACCGCGTACACAGTTGTTAAAGTGGTTTTCGGTATTGTCCGGCTATAAGACAATATCCGATCCCGGTCTCTTTAACAACCAATCGTTATTATAACCCATGGATATTTATTTCAAATAATTTATACTTTCAAGACCAAAATATCATACTCATTTCAAAACAATATCACAATTGTATCATTTCCATTTCAAAAAAATTCAATATTATATCATTCAAATAAAACCCAAATTTTCAAATCATTGAATATTTCTTTAAATTTATTAAACTTGAAATATTCCTTTAAATTATCATAGCATTTTGGAAATATTACCTTAAGGAATCATAGCATTTTTGGAATGTACTACTTTCCACTTTACATTGTATATAATCAAAGTATTGATAAGCTTAAAATTTTAACATGTCAATTTATCATAGCCTTATAGTTAAATAAACTTTTCTACTGTAATATACAATTTAAACAGAAATTCTTATGTTAAGTTAAAAGCACCTTATTAACTTACATTATTATTACAATAAAGAAACTTTATTATTTTAATCATTTAAAGTATGTCATTCACATAAATTAAAACTTGCTTATCAAATGTACGTTATCAACTTACATTTTATTATTACAGTAAGTAACATTTATCATTTTAATCAATTTAAAATACACCATTACATTGATTAAAATCTACGTGTCAAATGTACGTTTTAAATTTTATATTCCTATTACAATAATGAACATTTATTAATTTAAATCAATACCACACTACTTAAAACTTTACATGTTTCTTTCTTAATTAAAACTTTACATGTTCTTGCATTAATTAAAACTTTCATGTTCTCTCATTAATTAGGACTTTACACGTTTCTTTCATTAATTAAAAACTTATACGTTTCTTTCATTAATTAAAACTTATACCTTTCTTTCATTAATTAGGAATTTACATGTTCCTATCATTAATTAGAACACCATACGTTCTTTCATTAATTAAAACATATACATTTCTTTCATAAATTAAAACCTATACGTTTCTTTCATAAATTAAAACCTATACGTTTCTTTCATAATATGTTTCTTTCATAAATTAAAACCTATATGTTTCTTTCATTAATTAAAACTTAACATTTCAGATTTATATTACCATTTCACAAATTTAACTAAACTTCCAATTTATTTAATTAATTTAACATCTTTAGTTAAAACTCAAATTTCACATTTTCAAGTCAAGTTATATTTTAAAATTTCATTTTCAACGGTCATTTATTCAACCACTTAAATTTATAGAAAATCAATAATTCTTTAATAAATCACTTAAATTCAAATATAAATCAATTTATCATACTTACCATTTTCTAAATAAAATTAAAGTCCATTTTATTCATGTAACTTAAATATCATTTTTAGTCAAAATTCCAAATTTCAAACATAAGTTATATTTCAAAATCCAGTTAATCCATTCATAAATTACATTTTTAATACATAGAAAAATCATAATTTATTTATTTTAAAACCTTTCAAAATCTATTTAAATCAAATTTCATAATTTTATATTTTTAAAATACTTAAAATATTCAAAGCACTTTATAGAATAACCACGGGTCTGTATATAGTTTTCTAACCTAGGTCAAGTGATACGGATATGTATCATTTCAATCCGCAGTTTAAAAGGTAAAAATCCGGGTTCTATCATTTCAAACCCGCAATCCCAAGTTTAAATAAATAAATAAAATAACTCAGGCCTATCATTTCAGCCCATAATGATTTTTTTATCCTAACAGGGAACTTGCAGTGTGATCATATACAGAAATAATATAAACAATGTCAATATCACAATATACAGTCATGTATCAGATGTCAGGTGAAAATTAACAGTTTTAACATGGTAATAACATGGTAATAACACGGCATAGCATATCATATGATCATCATTAACTTGCATAAACATTTTACATTACTAAACACTTGTCATCAATCCACTTTTCATAAGTATATATGTCAGAGTGAGAAAGACTCACCTTTTCGAAGCTAGAGACCAAAACAACAAACACAAGAGCGATTCCAAAAGCACGACAAACACGATTTGAATTGAATGAATGGAAAGCCTTGATAATGATCTTGTATACAACAAATAAACAAGACCATATAAACATATGCATACAATATAAAGATTTGTTGAACAATAGAAAAGTAGAAGCAACAAATGACATTACCAAGCTTTTCAACCACTTTTGCTTGACCACAACTCCATGAATGCTCGGCCATACATGCTTAGGGCTAGGCCACACATGTTTTCAGGTGGAAAAGGATCTGGTTTGGCATCACAAAGGCATGGCAAGCACAAAAATGTGAAGTGGTAAGAGATGATATGGGGAGGTGTTAGGGTTAATTGGTGAAAGGTTAGGTTAAAAGTAAAAGGGTGGACTATAAAGGCCCATAGAAAGATAGAAAGTTTAAGGCCTTTCAAATTTCCTTTTCTATTTAATTTTATAAAAACCAAATAAACTATGACTTCAAAAATACAAGACCACTTTTAAAATGACTATAACTTCAAAACAAAGGTGACAAAACAAATTTTGTTCATTTCTTTTTTTTTTCAAACAAAAGAGCAGAGGGAATATAGACTAGAATGCCAAATTACAGAGGTGACAAAACAATTATTTTTTTCTCATTTCTTTTTTCCAGAACAAGGGCCAGTGGAAAAATAGATTATAACTTCAAAAATACAAAGTGACAAAAGCAACTTTTTTTTTCATTTCCCCTTTTTTTTCAAAACAAGGCTCGGTGGCAATATTACTTCAAAAACAAAATACAAAGACGACAAAAATGGAATTTTTTTCATTCCTTTTTTTCTCAAACAAGGCTCGGTGGTCTGGCATGGGTAGGGTCGGAAAAATATGGTGAATAGCCAAGCACGGTGGCAGGCAATAGGATAAAGCAAAACAATGAAAGGAGAACAAATGAAATAAAACAAGAGTGAAAAGAAGAAAGAAAGAAAAAAGAGAAAAAAAATGAAAGGAAAAGCATGCGCCGATTCATACCTTCAGGAGATGCTCACGCAAATTTTGATGGAAGCAAAATGAATAATTTGTGGTATGGAACTTTTGAACGTGAAATATATATTAACATTTGCTCGCTAATTTATGTAGAGGGCAGACAAGAGTAAAATGCTTGAACGGTAGAGGCAATTTAATTCTATCCAATAGGTGGAAACGTATGGGAGGCAAGAGAGAAAGAAATAATTCACACACGGAAATGATTTAAGGCAAGATTTGAGCAAGATTTTGGATTCTCAAAAGAGAATATACGGCTGAAAACTTTGCATTGTTAACGCAAGAAAAAATCAAATAGATAACGAAAAGGCAAGAGCAACAATTAAATATATGCCCAAAGTAACGTACAAATTATTTTGTTTCTCTTATTAAATAAATTTAAAATACTAACGTTTCTATTAGGAAAAATAAACCATCACTTTAAACCAAAATTTAATAGCTATTATACCATAATTAATAACATTTGATTTAGCTTCATCCAATTGATTGTTAAATATAAAGTTAAGAAACAGATGTAAACGTATGTAAAAGAAATGTAAAGTTTATTTCCCGTTTCACACTAATTATTACTAACTTTTTTTTAAAAAAAAAGTATATAACAAATCTGACCAAAACAAAAGTGAAACAAATGTTACACAATGGTATACAGTTCAAGATGAAAATTTTGCCTTTAGAATTATAAAATTTAGAATTTCTATTAAAGTTACACTTTTTATTCAAATCAAATTTTCAGACATTGTTTATTTTTATTTGGACAAATGATCAGAAATCATTTCAAGAAAATTTCCAAAATTAGATTTTTAAGAAAACAAAAGCCGAAGTCTTTAAATAAATGAAAAAAAATTAAAATTTTAAACTTTTAAAATTTTAAGTTGAAAGTCACAGTTTGACTATTTTGACCAAAATCAGCATTTCAGGCAAATATTCAACTTACACAAGTTTGGAATTATAACTCATAAAAATCAAGATTATATTTAAATAATAAATTTAATCATTTCAAATAAGTAAAATAAGTTTTTAAATCAAAATCTTACATTAAAAATAATTAAAATATACAATAAAATAATTACAAAATACAGGGTTGTTACATTTAACGTCAATGGAATACAACAAACATGGCCTCTGTACAAATAAGGACACAAGTACATATGAACATTAAAGCACTTGAGACCATAAATTTTCCATGCCTCTGTACAAATTCAGCAGGCTTTATTAACAGAAGTACAGCATATGCATAGGAAATGAAGCCAATAGAAATCAAAAAGTGTTGCAGTATGATATTTATAAAAAAAAGCATGAACAGAACTTACCTCATGTGAATAAAGTTTGCAAAGATGAGTTGATGCTGCGGATAAAAAAATGACCGAAAACGCTGTTATTTATAAAGAAGAAGGACATTCATGTAAATTAGTCGTTGGTTGGAATCAGCATTTTAAAAAGCAAAAAATATCTGCTTTTTACCGTTCAGCTAATTTGACCCATTCTTGCTGAATGAGCAATGTCACCAAACACCCAAAAATCACTGAATGCAATAAGCATTTTTCATTCAACAGCTGAAAAAGTGCTTTTAAAAAAAACAAAAGGTACCTCAGTTTTTCTGGAGAGTTGGAGAGAAAAGGGGAGTGACAGGATTTATTTTCCATTTAGCCTCGTTTAGAAACTAATTATCGCAAATGGCCCCGTTTGTAAACTATTATCAAATTTAGCCCTGTTTTGACCAGCTCAGCTCCGAGCTGGGCAAAACGTACTGGCGACTTTTCAAAAGTCGCCAGTATTTTTTTTTGTCACAAAATAAAATGGGCGACTTTTGAGAAGTCGTCAACTGGCGACTTCCCAAAAGTCGCCGCTTTTGTTATTAAATAAGCAGGCGACTTTTGGGAAGTCGTCATTGGACGACTTCCCAAAAGTCGCCCATTCGGGGCTCTGCAACAAAACCAGAGCCCCCTTTCTTCCTCTTCACTCTAAACCCATCCTCCCTTTTCTAAAAACTCTTCCTCTCCGAAATTTTTGCCCAAGCTCAGAAATTTTTCGCATTTCGTTGAACAAATTAGAAAATGACTAGCTCTTCAATGCCAGATGTGCTTGTAGGTATGGGAAAATCAATAATATTTCTATTTAGGGTTTTGAAGAAATTTGCAAAATAATAATTTTTAGGAATTGTAAGCAATAATTGATGGTTGAGGTATGTATGTATGGTTGAAATCATTGGTAAAATGTGGAAAAACAATGCGTAAATTCGTAGTGTTGATGTTGGAAAATAAATTTGAAAATATTGTTAACTTGTATATGTGTAGATTACGCGGAGATGGTACCTGGACCAGTTGATGGATCTGTCTTTATTTGCAACAATGGCATCGAACGAATAATCCGGAATTTGTCTCGGTAAACTTTTTAGTATTCGAAATGTACAAATATCGAAAGGTAATGTATGTTACATGTTGATAATATTTTTGTGATATTTTGACAGAGTAATACTGCAGACAAAACCATAGATCATTCGTCCAAAATGAATAGAGTAACATCTGGTCATCCAGGCGTTATACAGTTGATAGACCAAGCTGGATTTGGACTGGTTTTTAGGATGGGGCACATCCAGTTAGATCATCATCTTATCATTGCTTTGGTGGATAGATGGAGGCCAGAGACATCGACATTTCACCTACGAGCCGGAGAGATGACTATCACGTTGGGTGATGTTGCGTGCTTGCTTGGCATACCCATAGACGGTGCTCCGTTGACCAACCCCGATCCAGTTGATTATTTTACTTTATGCCAAGAGCTCCTAGGTTTAACTCCTCCAGCGGAGGAGTGGTGGGGAAACGAAATGATACGGACACTATGGTTTAGGGAACAATTTGCGAATGACATACCTGCAGATGCGACGAAGATTCAGATTCAGCAATGGGCCAGGGCCATTATATTGCATATTATATGCTCGAGGTTGACGATCATTCGAAGACACGGATATGGATTAGATGGCTTCCTTTTTTAGAAAACTTTGAAGTTTGTCGCCAGTATTCGTGGGGCAGTGTAGTTCTAGCATATACGTACTGCGAGTTGACGAGGCTTGCTTTGCAAGAGAGCACAAGCATATGTGGTTGTGTGAGTCTAGTACAGGTATGTCCATAATTTACTTTCGCCGACCGTTATTCCATATTATTTTATCTAACTGAAACCATGTGTCCAATTTTATTTGCAGCTTGGTGTTGGACTTACCTACCCGTGGGTAGAATAACGATGAGGAGGACGACGATTGATTTATCATTGCCATACGGTGCTAGATATAATTAATTATGTAGTATACTAAGTATACGTGTTCGGATTTGAGAAGTCACAATTGAATATTTATACAAGTGGGTAGGACCTAAAAGCACCGTTTCATCGCCGAGGCGTCATGTTGCCTTCTACCGTAATGGGTTTGATGTGCTAGACTATCAGTCTGTGAGTTGGACCCCGTACGACGATGTGCTTGGACATCTTCCAAACATATGCACCACTTCCATTCAGCTGTGGACTGCTCGGCTTCCTCTGATTTGCTTTAATGATGTCGCCTATCATCTACCTGACCGAGTGATGAGGCAGTTTGGTATGGCCCAACATTTACCGGAACAACCACCGCATTACATGATTGATATTGAAGCTGGGGAGTATGCTATGGCGATTGAGACATGGACCGATCGCTACATGCACACGCAACAGGAACGCGAGTTCACATTGTCCGAACAAGAATATCTGTCTTGCTACTGAAACATCACGCATCGATATGTTCTTCGTGTCATCGATCCACCTACAACGCCTCCTGTGGTTGCATACCCTTACACTCCTAGAGCACCTCTCGAAAGAAATGTGGTACGTACTACATATAGTCTTTATTTCAATATTTGAAATTTAAACCTTTTCTTGAATTTTATGTCATGGCAGGCGGACGGCATTTACCGTGCGATCGAAATTGTAGACGAGCTTGCACAAGAGGTTCCTGAAAGGTCGCAGGGGAAATGCTTTAGTGTAAAACGCATCTTAGAGTCTATTTTGGAAAGAAACAGGTTAACAAGACTAAGACCTCCCCCACCGCCTCCTCCTCCACCAGCACAGGGGCTCATCGAATATGCCATAGAAGCCCATGGCGTTCCTCCCCCCACTACTCGTACGTATCAGAAGACATCGAAAAGGCGCATCTTCATCTCAAGAAACACAGATTGAAGTTGCTCCCAGCCCATCACAGCCTATAGATCCTACAAAAGCAAGTGAAGATGAGGATTCTCCGGATGAAATTCCACTGTCTATGAGAAAACCAAAATGAACTCCACGAGAACTTCGTAGATTGAAGAAGTGAGGATGGTATAAGTGATTGATATGCTTTGTCCGGATTTCTTTTGTTTAATGAACTGCTGAAATATTAGGATTATTTGTTTTGTTGAATTGTTGGATGTGAATTGTTTGAATTTAAATGTTGAATTGGTGGATGTTGTAATTTGAGTTATGGATGATTGAGTTTGATAGAAATGTTGAATTAGGGGATGTTGTAATTTGAGTTGTTGATGATTGACTTCCATTGAAATTTTGAAGTAGTGTAAATGGTGATACAGGGTTTCTGTTTTGAAACCCTGCACATTACTGGGGCGACTTTTCAAAAGTCGCCAATGGGCGCCTTTTGAAAAGTCGCCCGTAGGTGACTTTTGAAAAGTCGCCCCAGTAATGTGCAGGGTTTCAAAACAGAAACCCAGACCTTCCACCTACCTCATTCCTTTACCAAATTGCAAATATAGAACCTAAAACCTAACCCACTTCTCTCTTGCACAAAATCTATAGTTCCTGGCGGCAAAAGAATATCTTTTTGAGATTTGAAGACACCAAAAGAAGGTAAGATTCATAAGCACTATTAAATTTGTTTACTGTTTTGCGATTTAGTCTAACTCCAACATTGATATTTTCAAGAATGGATAATTGGGAGATTGACGACGAGACGATGATGAAAATGTATGAAGAATTTGAACAGCAACGAGGCTCTGCGCCGGTTAATGAAGAAAATATTGCGGTTGATTTCGTCCCTGAGAAGCAGGTTGAAAACTTGCCCCCCTCTAGGGTTGGCGGTACATCGACATTGGCCATGGATAGCGGTGAATCAAAACATCAATCACTTCATGGAAAATTAATGGATGTGCTTGCTCGGCGTTACAAGCCGGACAGCGCCTCGGGTACTTTGTTATTGCGGAGCTGAATGTCAAGTGGTTGTGTGTCGGAATGAAAGGAATGCGGGCCGTCGCTTTTACCGTTGTGAATCATACGACGATAATAAGATACGGCCAAACGATGTTGAATGTTGTAACTTTTTTAAATGGAAAGATCCGGAAATGTGTCCGAGGGGAGTTGCATATGCCCTTGAGATGCAAGTGGAAAACGCCCGTTTGGAGAAGTTGAACCTACAGTATCGGAACGCACTACTGAATAAGGGTGTACCGTTCGATAAGTTGAGTCCTCGTACGTTGTGGGAGGAGAAGTAAACACAGATTTAGGTGTTTATTTATATGTAATTTAATTAAGTACTTTGTATCGGTAGCTTTCATGTACTTTGTATCGGTAGCTTTCATGTATATGCAATTGTTTTATGTATCGTTGAACAAGTATTGTAAAGATGTGTGTAACACTAGCTTACATTTGCATATGTTTACGTATCACATAACATTCATCATCACAAAGAACTTAGCAAATGAAATAAAAACACAAACTGTTCTTACATAAACAACATACGGCTTACAAACATCAAACCAATAATAACACGCATACGTAAACTAAATAATTGAATTACAACGACTCCTTTTGTGACCATGCATACCACATTTACTGCATCTATTAGGCCTTAGAGGCTGCATCTCGTCCATAACGCCTTTAATTCTACTTGACTTAGGCCTTCCCGGAGTTCGCCTTGCGGGAGGTGGAAGTACCATTTGACCTTCGTGTGGAGACCAATACCTTTTATCGCATACGAGATGAAATTCCGCAGAGTATGCAGCTAGGTAATTCTAAACAGAGTACCAATGTGATGCAAAATCATGATGAGCTCTGTTTGCCCCATTGGCCACCGACGAACAAGCATCCATCACATGGGCGTAGGGGAGATGCTGAAGCAATGGGATGTTGCATGTACATGAACACGTGTTACCATCGATTATAACTTTGAATTCATCGCCGAAGTAATGAATCACTTGCCATTCAATTTGACTAAAACGGACAATCCGACAACGTCTAACTTCGCTTGTTCTCTCCGCTATTTTTGCTTCTCATTTTGGCGTGACACGAAGTGTGGAATTCTTAGCTAACTCTCTTCTTTGGCAAGATAGAAGGTACGTGCAACAAGTGCTCTAATAGGCAAAGATCTTGCACCCCTAAGTACACCATTAAAACTTTCTGACGCATTAGTCGTCATAACATGAAAACGACCACCATCATCTTTACATAATGCCCAATTTTCCTCCTTTCCACCAAACTTCTCTCTATCCAGTTGTGTGCTCTTATACTACTGCTTTTAATTTCCTCACGAATATTTAAATACTCAATCTCCTCAGAGGCACATGCAACAGCGTAGAATAAACCGGTCAATCATTTGTCTCTAAAACCCGCTGCCTGAAAATTTGCTTTCAAATGTCTGGCACAGTATCTATGTTTATGTGCGGCTAGCCATTTGCTCTGCAACGCTGTAGGTATTCCTTTCATTCTATCAGAAATGAAAGTAATACGACGATTGTTCACGCTGTGAATGGACCTTTGCATGCATGCGAAAAACCAACCCCAACTATCAATGGATTCAGACTCAACGATGGCAAATGCCAAGAGAAATAGCTGATCATTTGCATCAACGGCTGTTGCAACAAGTAAGGTGCCTTTGTATTTTCCATATAGATGTGTACCATCTATGCAAAGCAAAGGTCGACAATGGACAAATCCCTCAATACATGGCCCAAATGACCAAAATGCACGATCAAAACTCCATACTCATCAGTAGTCACACGTTCTACACTTTCGGGATTTGTTTTGCATATTTCACCAAAGTATTGCCGTAGGTTGGAATATGACTCTGCCCAATCGCCGTAAATTCTTTCAACAGCCTTGCTTAATGTTCTCCATGCTTTCAGATAGCTAATTTTAATAAATAATTGTTCCTCCATTAGAACTTGCACCGTTCCGGCTGTAATGTTCAAATCAGATTTCACGAAAGGCATGATCTTCGATACCATGAAGGATGATGTGGCTTGCCTATGATTTGAGTTCACTGTAGGGTTAACACATGTATGATCACTAGGATATTTTTTTATAACCCACCATCCAGCCTGTGTCTTTTTTGAGTCAATAGCATGTATTCTCCAAGGACAACTGTCATCGACGTTGCAAATGGCGGTATATTTTGCTTTGTTCGACCTTATTGGCTTAAAGGACACCGCATGTAAGATTGACCATTTTGATAGCTGTTGCAGAAATTTAGCTTTACTCTCAAGCACCATGCCAACTTTGAAACCAATCTGTATGCTGCAGGATAGAAATAATTCGCTGTTGAAGTTTACATTTGCTACAATCGACCTAGCCATAATTTGTGCACTGCACAAATCATCATCCAGCGGTATCTCCATTTCCGGTTCATCATTGTCCACACAATCTGCTTCTGCACCGCCAAAATCATACTCTAGTGGATCATTGTTTACTTGCATATTTTCCACCCAGGTTGTATCAACCTCTGGTATTGACACAACAGACATACTATCAACTGCAGGAACATCTACAGCTTGTACATCTTCTACATCTATATCATCATTGCACATAGTTTGACCTGCTGATTCATTTGGTGGTTGAACGTATGACTGTGTGGTAGTGTTATTTGCTGCCCAGCTGCAGTTAATTAATACACTATTTTTAGTTTATTTCTTTATACCAACGATTTTGCAACATGTTGCAATATTTTACTTACTTTTGGCTTAAATGGTAAAATTCGGGCCGAGTTGGCGGCATTCGTTCATTTGTACGACTACTCGATGCTCTACCACTTCTTTGAGTGGAATTCTGATGTGGAATAAAACTGCACGGGAATACAAATTAGGTTTAAAAATTATATAAATTCAATAAAACATAACTCTATGTAATCACGGCTAAATGATACCTCTGACTCATTCGTGGAAAGCTGTCCTGCGTTAAATGTAGATAGGTAAATTGGACATTTGGCTGCAAACTCATGAATGGCTGAAAACCATAATATATTTTTTGTTCCCCGTATTGCGATATGTGCTGAGTCGGATTGCTAAAACTATGTGATGGAATTCTTTGACCAATACTCATGTTCTCCACCATTCTAGAATATTCTTCAACGCCAAAATTTGTTACGGGTGCCGGTGTTGGTTCTTCTGCAACTGATCTTTTTTTTCCAACAAACAACTCAATAGATTTGATCGATGCAGCAAACATTAATTCAACATCATCGTCGTCAATAATTTTGATTGCTTTGGAACCAGAATCTGTTGGCCAATTGCAAACTATTTCAATCACGTACTCTTCATGTTTTATCTTTGTTGCTTTATAAACCGACTCTTTCAGCTGCTCAAAAGTAGATCCTTTTCGAACTTTAGCCGGTTTGTAAGATCCACCGAGATATTTCTCACACATTAAATCGTCAATAACCAATTCACCATCAAAATAGCATATAGTTGGAATATAACCAGGAGTCATTCTACATCAAGCAAAAAAAATTTAGTTTGCAAACTAAATTCAAAACTTAGGTTTTTTACTGCATAACTTGATTGGATTCGACCGAACAACGTTTTGCTAGACTTGAGATAGCTCCTCGAAATCTACTACTTCTAAGAATATTAATCGAAAAATTTCTGAGCTTGGGCAAAAATTTCGGAGAGGAAGGGTTTTTAGAAAAGGGGATGATGAGTTTAGAGTGAAGAGGAAGAAAGGGGTGGCTCTGGTTTTGTTGCAGAGCCCCGAATGGGCGACTTTTCAAAAGTCGCCCACTAACGACTTTCCAAAAGTCGTCTGCTTATTTAATAACAAAAGCGGCGACTTTTGGGACTTCTCAAAAGTCGCCCTTTTTATTTCGTGACAAAAAAATACCGACGACTTTTGAAAAGTCGGCAGTACGTTTTGGCCAGCTCGGAGCTGAGCTGGTCAAAACAGGGCTAAATTTGATAATAGTTTACAAACGGGGCCATTTGTGATAATTAGTTTCTAAACGAGGCTAAATGGAAAATAAATCCGGAGTGACATGTTTACCTGCAAAGTAAATAGAGAGAAAAGGGGAGCGACAGGATGCTTTTAATTTGGGCTTGACTATTTTATTTTGACTAGCTACATTAGGTAAAATGGGAGTGATAGGGTGATTTTAATTTGGGCCTCAGCATATTTTATTTTGGCTACCTTACGTTGGACAAAACCTACTAGCGGTTCGGTTTGATTAAAATTCTAGGTTTTGTATGTCTGAAGCATAAATTGATTGAAGTTCAGGCTCAAAAAACAATACAATATGTAGCTTACAGATATATCAGGTGACCACAAATGTCTTCCTTATGAGTTTACAACCTAGACAAAAACGATGGTGTGTTTAAATATCATAGTGCTCAAACTTTAAGCACACAAGGTTATAATCTTGAAGCTATTTCTCATTTAGAATAAATCTTTTAATATTATGATATCCCATGCTACCTTAATTTTCGTTTTGTGTTTATTATCCACACAGCTTCTGAAGGCTTCGAGTCAAAAGCGAGTAAAAACTTCGTCGGAAAATAAACTGCAAATCAGATGGCATATTAGGACAAGCAGCCCATTTACCAAACTAATTGTCAAGAAAATGCCTCTTTTATAAGCCCGTATTTCAGAAAGCATGCTGATTATAGCTACATGCAAACAATATGGCAGAACTTTTTTCAGGAAAGGTATTTCTTTATATTAACATGCCAAAATCTTTACAAAGGAAAGGTTAACTATTTTTAAAATATTCTAACCAGCAACAACTCGTCATGTCTCTTCCACCATCAGCAGCAAACATGGATCATCCGGAACACATGGAAATCGTGTATGTAGTATAACTTCAAGATTGCTGCCTTATGATCTAGGGTTTACTATTTCGGATAATGCCAGGTATTGCAAGCTTCATTATCTATTGATCTCTCTGGAGTCACATAACCATAGTTCGTACTTTAAGTCAAGTCGATTCACTCAAGTTTCTTGTCCAAGAAAACACCAGAACAGTGACTATTGAAGTTGTGCTTAATCCGAGAAAAAAGCTATCAAATTGGGATTTTTATTTTATTTTATTTTTTTTGAAACAGCCAAGAAGAATAAATCTTGAGTTTCTTTCTTTGAAACGAATTTACAGCAGGTGATGGTGACGGTGAAAGTTGAGAAGAGGTAGGACCTCACCAGGGAGGATTAGCATTATACAGAGACGAAAATTCTGATAGAAACTCATTCACCAGAGCCAGACATATTCTAAAAGTATTGATTTCAGAGTCAGAGAGAGAGTCCCCAAAAAAATTACAATACAGATGGACACTGGCATTTATAATTTCACAATCGGTTCTTCTGCATTTATAACAAGCATAAGAAATAAGAAAGAAATTCTAACAAATTTCACATACTGAATCGCAGGGACAAATGACAAAGAATTTAGAAATATTAGATTCACGGATCTTAGGCAGATCATTATAGTGATAATTCATCTTAGCCTCCATATAAAAATCACCCGTTGGAACTTACAATCAATTATAGCGCCAGATTAGTAAGTAGTGAAATGATAATACGTCACGGAGGAATTAGGGGTTGGAGAGTTGGAGGAAAGAGTGGTTCTGACATGAGAAATTCAAGTTTTAGGTTGCGGTTGTCTAAATTGCGGATTGCTCAACATGCTATGACCTGAAACCCTAACGTTTGGTCCCACCACGAACTTATTCAGTTGAATTTTTTTTTATTAAAGGGTGTAGCACATTTATGGTAACACACTTTTGATATCAGCGTGAAATATCAAAAAATTCTATCTACAAATATTATCAGGAATTGGTACGACTCAAAGATAGGATGTGACAATTAAGCTTTCTGTCGAATGCGACGCGGTGGAAAAGATATCTGAGTTCTGATAAAAAGACGCAGCTTCGATTCTTATCATGCATTTTCCTATCCTATATAAATTTATCAAGGGGTATGTGAGCTTGGATCAGCGAATGGTTTTAATATACCCTCCTCAGGAGTTCATCGGCCCATCGGGTTCTTCTGGGTTTTCAAAAAAAAAAACAATTAAGCTTTCTTTATATATTCCAATTTTCCTCTATAAATATTTACCAAGTCTTCATATTACTTAAAAATAGAATCTAACAAATAAACTACTTTAGAAATTTATATTTTATAAATTAATAATATAAATAAAATTTTAAACTAACAAAAATTTAGATATTGTAACTTAGAAATAACAATTCAAATTAATTACGTATGATTTAACACAAACATGTGGCTAAATATTTGCAGAAAATATTTATTTTAAATATATTAAACAAATTTGTACAAAAACAATTCAGCTACCTTCATCATATGCAAAGCGCGTGCCATAACGCTCGTCTTTATTAGTAGTTCGTCTTTATTAGTAGTTGAAATAAAAACACAAAATTTTAGTCCGACCATGAAGTTCCATAAATACCCTTATATATATTTTTTGTATTTTTCTTATTAATTTTGTTAATAGTTGGCTTGGAAGCGCAAACTTTTGGTCTGACCGTGCAATTCCAAAATTGTCCTTATTGTATTTAATACCGTATAAAAATTTTGCTGATTAACAATCGTTTAAATTCTCACCGTTGAAAATAAAAAATACTTTAAAAGATATTACAAATGTACGGTGACAGAAACATATCTAGCTATGCAGCCATGCTATAAAAGGGAACGCAAAATAAGACCTAGCTGTAATGAGATATTCAACAGTGGGACCTAGATGCAATGACATATTCAACAATTAGTCAAATCTCATGCAAAATAGGACCTATAATCAAGCGTAAATATCATATGACTTAGCTGCAATGACATATTCAAACCTTTATCATAGGAATATAGAATTCTAGAATATCATATAAACCCTATAAATATCATATCAATTTTTCTTTAGCTCTTCACTTTGTCATTCACAGTTAATCCATCTTTCATTACCCCTCCATCACTTCCACTCCACTGTTCTGTTAGTTTTGATACCTGATTTCGAATCTGAAGAAGATGAGGCTATTGGAGATACTCACGAAGTTTGGAGAAGCCCTAACCCTAGGTGCGGTGAATGAGAGGCGAAGTCGTAGTACTTTGTGGGTTTTGTTCGGTGTTCAGAAGAAGACGCCAAACCAAATATTTGGTTCGGTGGAGGAGATGCCAAACCAGAAGTTTGGTCCGGTGGAGGTGAGTAACTTCGGTGAAGAGAAGAAGTTCGTTCGTTGATGAGGAAGCCGGATGAGATTGCTCATCCGGTGATTTGTGGCTTTGCGTTAAGGCTATGAAGACCGAATTAGTAATCTCGTTCGGTGAAGTTGGAGCAGCTCATCTCGTTTGGGGAAGAAGAAAGTTATCTCATTCGGTGGAAAGTTCGGTAATTTGGTGAAGCATACCGGTCCAAACTTAAGTAGTAATGCCGAACCAAATGAGTTATGCCGAACCATGCTATGCCGAACCAGTTTGTTGTTCCAAGTGTTTGGTTCGGGAATTCGGAGATGCCGGTCCAGATCTTGAGTGTTATTTGCCGAACCAAATCTTGCCGAACCAAATGCCTGAGCTGCTATATAGCAGCTATCACTCCTCACATCTTCACTCTATAAATTGTGGAGCTTCTGGACAACAATGGCAGCCATCCTAGAGAGTTGAAACTCTGTAGAATTTTATTTGTATTGTTAATTCTTCTTATGTATAGCCTCCAAAAGTGAATCAATCTTGTAACTCTAATATTTCAATGATTAATAAAGTCTCCTCTCCCCAAGTGGATGTACATTACCTCACGATAGTGGAACCACTATAAATACTGGTGTTATTTATTTTTCTATATTGCATAGATCTGTGACTGTCTATTCTAGTGTTTATCTCTGTCTGTATCATCTCACTACAATCACGTTCCAATTTTTTTCCCTCTGTTGGGTTTTTTATTCCCTAAGACTAATCATCTGAAGGGATTTTCCAAACAGTCTGGTATCGGAGCTGCAAGGTTGATTGAGGAGTGTTAAACGATGTGGCAAGAGATGAAGCGACTCCGGTTATTACAAGACCCTATACTACAGAGATGTATATCGCATCAGGATCACAGTTGGCAATTGAGAAATGAAATGGGGATAAAGACTTTGAGAAGTGGTAATAGAGAAACGACACTTCGTTCTACTCCTTTCATTTATACTCCAAGCACTATTGCAATAATATATACTCCCTAGACCACTTCAAGACAGACCGATCTTAATAAGATCATTGCCTACTCCTCAGCGAAGGGGGAATATGGAATCTATAGATGCGTTGGCTTCGGTTGCTCAATGAACCAGCTTGGAAG
Organism: Allium cepa; assembly: GCA_030765085.1. Classification (NCBI taxonomy): domain Eukaryota; kingdom Viridiplantae; phylum Streptophyta; class Magnoliopsida; order Asparagales; family Amaryllidaceae; genus Allium; species Allium cepa. Next base: position 921,304,649 of record CM060934.1, read on the forward strand.
CAGCATTTGGTCCTTAAGCGAAAGAATCTTTTTTTGCTCCGAAATGCCAATCCACTAATTATTCCTCGTGAATGGAACGATCGGCCGTGCGATGTAATGACTGACTGACTTCTCTAGGATGAAGGTTGTTCTAATGAGGAATGAAGTCCATCCAGTAGTGTTTGCCTCTGAGGAGTTAACGGTTGACATCTCAACTGCGGAAAGGAAGAAGATGGAGAAATGAGCATTTACTACCTTACAACTAGCTATTGGAGAAAATGTCATCTTCGAGATTAGCAGTAAGACCACTGCTAGGGGCATTTGAACCAAGCTAGAAAATATCTACTTGAAGAAATCTCTAACTAACCATCTGATATTTCTGAAGTCATTTTTCACCATGCGGATGAGAGATGATATTTCAGTGAAGGAACATCTTAATTTCTTTGATGATCTCGTAATGAAGATGAAGACCTTGACTTGAAGATGGATGAGGAGCAAATGGCAATGATTCTTTTGTGTTCTCTTCCAAAGCGATACATAGGTTTCGCTAACAGCCTTGTCTTCACTAGAGACACATTGATAGTGAAAGATGTGAAGTCGAGCCTTCTATCTAAGGGCTTGAGGGATCAGATGAAGGAGATAAGTGAAGAAAGTATAGGTAGAAGTAGTAGTCATGGCATGTTTATTGAAAGAGGACGATAAGATAAAAAGAATTATCACTCTTAAGGGTGTTCCAAGTACAGGAAGCTCGGTAATGGTAGGAGAGGAAAGTCTAAGGACGGAAAGTGCTTTATCTGTAAGAAACCTGGTCATTGAAAAAAGGATTATCCAGATTTGAAGAAGAAGGAAGAAGACGGATCTTCATCATTTGTGGTGGAGAAGTTTGTTTCTGACAATGAGTTGTCTACAGCAGTGTCGGGTGTCTCAGACCATTGGGTGCTGGACTCGGGGGCGGCCTTTCATATGACGCCTGATAAGGATTACTTCAGTTCTTTCGTTGAACGAGAGGGAATCTCTATTTTTATGGGCAATGATGCTAGATGTAGGGTGAAGATACAATCAGGATCATGATGTTTGACGGAGTGATATGTACTTTGACAAGTGTTTGGTATGTTACAGGTCTTCGGAAGTCCTTAATTTTTTTCGAACAATTGACATTTTTGGGATGCAAGGTAACTATCGAGAAGGATAGTCTGAAGGTTTCGAGAGGTCCACTAGTTTTTATGAAAGGAGATGTGTTCCGAAATCCGTATTTGCTGAAAGGAACCATAGTTCTTAAAGAGTCATGTGTTGGAGTAGATAGCTCTCGTGCTTTGGATGCCACAAAGCTTTGGCTTCTCAGGTTGGATCATATTTCAGGGAAGGGCTTAGATTTGCTTCGGAGACGGAAGATGATCAAAGGAGAAAGCTTAAAAAGACGGACTTTTGCCAGGAGTGTGTGTTAGGCAAGAAAACTAAAATATCTTTTGGAGTTGGACTTCATAGATCGAGACGGGTACTTGAGTACGTGCATATAGATGTCTGGGGACCGGTTGCTACTCCTTCTCTTAGAGGAGAAAAGTATTTTATCTCTTTCATTGATGAATTTTCTTAGAGAGTAGCGTGTATGTGATGAAGCCAAATCAGAGAGTTTTGAGAAGTTCAAAGGCTAAAAATTTCTTGCTGGGAACCAATTTAGATCTAGGTCGAAGGTGCTGAGATCTGATAATGGCGATGAATTTGTCTCTAGGGAGTTTCTCAACTTTTGTAGACAGCATGACATTCAAGTGCCTTCATCACGCACGAAGCGCGTACCGTAACGCTCGTAACTATAAGGCAAATTCCATTTTAACCAACACATATAATGAGTTGCCCTTCAAATTTTGAAAATTCTTAAAAGAAAAACATCATTTTGCTGAGTCGTCTAGAAAAAAAATCCAAAAACACCCTTACACGCATTTGTTCAACGTTGTGTCTTTAGGATACCATGCAGTTGCTCTACGTGATGCCATGAAGACACCACGTAGTTGTTCTACGTAGTGCTTTCAAGATACCAAGCAGTTGTCCTATGTGGTGTCCTGAAGACACCACGTAATTTCTCTGCATGGTAGACAAAAAGTTTGAAAAATATAAATAAAACATAAATTTAGATAAAAATAATCAAAGGAGTATTTTTATACTTAAATTTTTTGTAAAATTAGAATGGCAACACGACATTTTTAGGGGTTTGAATAACCCCGGTCTAACTTTAATCGGTTATAAACACAAATTTCTCATTATAGTCAACACCCATAAATAATTCTGGTAAGCTCTGAACTTAAACTATTTGAAAATGGATTTCCATATCTTTTTTTCTTTCATATCATTTTCGCAAAATTGCTTCAAAGTGGATTTCCAAATTACTTATATAAAATTAACTTATTCACGGAAATTCCACATACTTAGAAATCATACATTAGAGGTCTACTTTGCAAACGATGTCAAAATACTGGTTTTTAAATACAAATAATTTATCAATGGTTGCTGAATACTAATTATTGAATGATGATTGCTGAATGTTGATTGTTGAATATTTAGAGCGTTGTTTGTTTGCTGATTACAAGTGATTTTAATTAACATACATGATTATTTTGACGATATTACCCTTTGTTGTTAATTTTAATTATTCTTTGAAGCAACCATCCTAAAATCACAAATTTTTATTTTACCTTTGAAAATTTTAAGGATGGAAATAGAAGTTTTCCTTTTATTTTAATACAAAATATTTCACATGCATTCATTCACTTTTTCGATATTTATCACTGGTTCTCTTTACAAAGTTAATTCTAATTTTCATTCTTATTAGTGAGTTGATGGTTATCATATTTATGTTCAAATGTTATTTGTAGACATCACAAAACGATTTTTACTTTGTATAATTTTCATATTATTTTTAAACTATGGAAAATTACAAAAAGTAAAATCAACATCAAATAATAAAAGTTTAGCTTGAACTAAAAATGATTGAGTAGAAATAAAAATTACTATCGAGTTTGAATAATATTTATACATAGAAAGCAATGAATGAAAAAATAAAAATAAAATCAATTATGTATGAAAAGTGCATTATTGAGAAACTATTTCAATAAGCAACTAGGCTTCCCAAAAAGCAAAAATTTATTGCTATTCATTCTGCTGAACATATGAGGATAATCAACGCCGCCTTTTTAAAAAAAACGATGCAATTCCTCTTTACAGTTATTATATTAAGTGTTCAACATTTATTTTAGAAAAAAAAGGAGCCTTGCTCTCCACGTCGAAGAGGAAAGAAGTTTAGCAAAAAATGACGTTTTAAGAATAAATTCCTTTGTCGGGGCGATAAAGATATAATGAGATATGATTGTTAATAACACGTAAAATGTTTGTGGGAGGATGTCTTCCTAAAGCCTGTTACGGCAACGGGCCATCCTCATTCCTACCAATCTGATCATAATTTAACATCGTTGATTTGCAGATTTGAACTGCGTCTGCAAGGGAATTAAACACTATCGGTGTGTTCTTTATGAAATGAGAGGGGCATATGAAAGGGATATTTGAGCGGGGCATTTGAAAGGGATATTTGAGCGGGGCATTTGAACAGGAAAGTTGGTTAAAGGGAAATATGTTTTACGATGCGAATAAGTTATTTGAGCGGAGTATTAGAAGAAGGTAGGAAGAAGAAGAACCGTTGGAGTTCAAACGACGTACACGTCGGACGCGTCGGATGCAAATGGAGAAACGGACCATTCTTCCTCATTCCACAGCATGAGCCATTTGGGAGATATGGCCCGTTGTTGCATTCGACGCGTATCGAATGGAAGCGTGGCATAATTCTTCCGAACGCACCCTATGATACTATCATCGGTGGGTATTATTTCATTCATTATTTATTTATTTTTTTGGCCCCACCATAATATATTTATATGCTCTTACGTCCTCTTTAAAAAACTTATTTTACATCCCTCGATTGGATACTATTTTATAGATCAATATTTTTTATAGTTCTTTCTATGTTACATCTCTCATTCGAAATTCAAGAGTGTCTGTCAAGGCGTGTATTGCATATAATTATGAGTTATACAAAATGATAATACGAATGCATGTTAAGCTTTGTAAAATTATTGAAATACATCCTTGAAGTATACCTATTTTTCTAAAAACAGGAATGTATTTTATAAAAGAAAATTGGAAGGACCTAAAACTTAGTTTTTATAATCATAGTGATGTATACCAAAATTCGCCTGTAAATTAAGGTCCTCCATATGATAAAACTATCACATTACCCTTCAAACCACAAAAATATATCTTCTTAATTTTAAGAATTTCCACTTTCTGTGGTCTCACATTCCAAACAAAAATGTTACTGTTAGTCTAGAAATTGGATCTAACTTATATTCAAGTCTTATGTGGGTTGGAGCATCTCCAACGATGGAGATTCACATGTAATATTTGTTAGTCCCTGAGAAGTTGGTTTTGATGACAACAACCTTAGAATAAGATTATAAAATATAAATACTAACATTATTGTTTAGATATATATGTATATGCATGATATATATACAGGTACCAAAGAATGAAGACTGTACAGTATAGAAATTCAAGAACTGATAAACTCAAGATCGAAGATATCAAGATTCAAGACTCATGAGTATCAAGATTATCAAGAGTTCAAGATTTCAATATATGTAATTTAGTTAGAATTTTATTAAAACTCCTAGAAAAGCACCGACAACTTAAAATCCATTTTATTCGTGGAATGGAATCCACTTCGAGCCCGTTAAAGGGATGGAACCCTAAGTAGGATGGAACCTACGAAAATCTAGTGGAACATTGTTTTGTATCCACTAACTTTTATTCAAATGTTTTACAAAATTATGTCTTGTTTTCAAAATTATTTCAAAATCTTCTTTTTAAATCAAAAACATCCATCCTGGTTTTAAAATACTTTTAGCCTCAAAATAATCTTTATTTTCAGTATCAAATTATCCTTGGTTTTAAATTATCTTTTAATTTAATATATTTAACTTTTAATATTTATACTTAGATATAAATATAAAATTATAGCAAAATTTTATATATACTAAAATATTATTCTCTATACTTATTTATGTATTTTAACTACAGTTAAGTATATTTATATAGTTTAAAACAGTTTTAATACAAAGATAGAAGTTATTTTCAAAGAAAAACAAATTACCAAAAATAACTTAGGCCCGTCGGCAACCCCAAGGAACTCTTATCGACAAGGTGGCAGTTTATTTCAAAAGTTTGAATTTCAAAGGAAGTGTCTATTCGTCATATCCTTTCACGAATGGACATGGTTTTTGTTCTACTATAAATAGGGGTTGTTTAAACGAATTTACATTCATATATATTCTCCGATTTCACTCCTCTTCTTCTTCCACACTTCTTTATATACATTTTTACCATTACTCTGCCGAAATCACCATTGAATCTAACTAGATCATCTCTGGTTTGATTTGAGCGAGAAAAGGTGTGATTGTAGCATGAAAAATCAATCGGGTGAACTTGTTACCCGTAAAATCAAGTATCTCTACCCAGAGGATTGTGGATCTGGAGCGGTGTACCTCATGGCCTTGAAATCGAGGGTGTAATTGTAAGAATTGATTTTGAAAGGAAATCCTACTTGTGTCTGGATGTAGGCTAACTCCGAACCAGTATAAAATTCAGTGTGTTCTTTCCTTTACTTCTTTTACTTTATATCTGCATCTGTATTTGATTCTGTGATCATATCTGTGTCTGAATATTGCATACATTTGTGTTCAAATTAATATAAACTCAAAAAGAATTAGTAATTCCTTAAAACACTATTCACCCCCCTCTCTGGTGTTAATTCTAACCTTAAGATTTGTAATCTGCATTTCTCACATTTGGTATCAGAGCAAGGTTTTAAAGTTTCATAATCTGAATTTTGAAAAACTTCAAAATGGCTGCCAACACTGGTTCTATTACCCCTGTCACTAGTTCATTTGTAGAAGGTCGGTCTACTGTTAGACCACTACTTTTTAATGGTAGTAACTATTCATATTGGGCATGTAGGATCAAAATATATTTACAATCTGTAGGATTAGACACTTGGAAGATCACACAGACTGAACATTTTGAACCCACAACTGGTTTTGCATAGTGGACTGCTGAGCAAAAGACTGTCGCATAAAACAACTCTAAAGCTATGAATATTCTGTTTTGTTCACTTGATAGGAATGAATTTAATAGAGTGTCAGTTTGTCGGTCTGCATATGAAATCTGGAAAACTTTGCAAGTTACTCATGAAGGAACAAGCAAAGTTAAACAGACCAAAATTTCTGTGATATCCCGGAAATTTTGGCAATATCAATTTAATAATCTGTGTCAAAAATTAAATTAATTTGATAATAATTGTTAATAAGATTTAAATTGATTTAATAATCTTCTTCTAAATAAATATTTAACTGATAATTTATCTTTTAAAAGCTAATTTAATTATTTTCTATTTACAACATATATCTATATATTTGTATATATTGTAAATAGTTAATCTTAGTTTTAAATTTAATAAATAAAGTTATGTTTCTAAGTCTAATATTTCTGATAACTTGGAAATTTGATTTAATTTAGTATTAAGCTATTAAATAAATAATCATATGATTTTTAATTACTCAAGATAAAACTTTATTTGTTTAAAAGTATTCTAGCCTAAGTATAAATTTAAACAAAAGTTTGTTTTGTTCTCTTAAAATATAGCTTGATAAAAATAAGTAATTAAATATTTGATAGTTTAAGCTTAAAATAAAAGAGGAATAAAATAAGCACATGTATAGGATTAAAAAAAAACATAAGTTAAAAGTTTATAACAATAATTAAAATAAGGGTGTGTGTGTGTGTGTGTGTGTGTGTGTATGTACATAGGATATAAAGCATACCCAGGGAAGTGAAAATATTTGTATGTAACCTGTAAAGGTTTTGAATGCAAGAACAAAATAAAATAAAATGCAGTTAGCTTGTAAATAAAATAGGTAGCCTGTAGGGTTTTAAAATGCAAAGTTAAGAAAACAAAGCAAAGTAAAAATAAGATGCAGGCAAGAAAAGAATGCAAAGCAAAGTAAAAGCAAAAATATATATACATAAAAATGAGCATGTATGTTGAAAATAGAACAAATACTTAAGTTAAAAGGCTATAACAATAACTAAGACAACTTTATATCTACATACATATAGTATATAAATAAAAACAGGTAAAAGAATCTAGTATGGGAAGTTTAGAAAGCAAGAATAAAGTAAAAATAAAATATGCAGGTTGCCTGTAAGAGAAATGCAAAGCTAAGTAAAAGTAAAATATCTAAACACAAAAATATCAACATACACTAATAAGATAAGGTTGTAGACATTAAGTACATCAACATTAAAAGTTTTCATCTCAGCTCAAAACAAATCAGGCAAGAATCTTATATATGAAGATTAGATTAGATATGCTGCAAAGTGAAATATCAATATACACAAATAAGATGAGGTTGTAGACATGAAGTACATTAGCATTAAATGCTTCCATTTCTTAGCAGCTAACAAAGTCATTCGAATTGTTTTAACATCATTTCAGCCTCCTAATACAGAAACCTTGCCCGATACAAACAAAAACAAATATTGTACCTGCATTAGTTACCCAGATATCACCTACCCCTGTAAAACACCTCTATTTATATGTATATCTTCTCAGTTCATTTGTTCAACATAGCAAGCTTTTCTTTTTTTTATACAACTGAAGTTTTATACATCAACAAAACAAGAAGTCAAAGGAAGACCAAGAAAACTATTTCTCGGCTTTGTTAAAAGTTCAAACTGCTTTCCAACTAGCTATGCTCTGTCTTCTCAAAACGGTGAGTAACACTTTTTAATAACTTAAGTTTTAAATATAGTTGGATGTTAATATCTAAAAGTATGTTTGTGTGAATATTCATATGTGCATTGCTCTGTGTATGGTGAAAATTGATATCTGCATATTGATACCCTGTAAAATATACCTCTGTTTATAGGATTTAAACTCAGATTTAATTCAAAAATCATTACTGCTCAATCTATTGATTGTTAGGATAAAGTATTTAAACAAAATAAGTTTGTTTGAGTATAAAGTAAATTCTTAAATTTTTTGTATTTAAGAAAAATAAAGCAAACTGCTTTAAAAATCTTAAGATCAGTTAATTCTTAATACAAGTTATATTTCCAATATCTTAAATTTTCAATTTAAGTAGATGAACTGAATGCTTAATCAAAACTCTGATTTTTAAAACTAGAATTACATTTTTTAGTTAAGGATTGAAGGTGCAGTCTTAAATTGCACTGTTTTTGGTTTCTTGGGGAGTGCTGGTGATCTATGCGACTGGAGGTGGTCGGGTTGGGTGAGGAGGTGGAGGAGCTTACCGAGGTGATGGGGAAATTGGCCGATGGTGATGGAATTCATCGAGGAGGTTGCCGTAGTGGATTTTTGTTTAGAACCCTAGTTTAACTAGGCTATGTTGTTCGATCAACCTCGGGATCTACAGTGGACCGAGTGCATCGTGCATCTGGGGATGGATAGGAGGATGATAGTCGAAGCTGTGGTCGGAGTTTTAAACTCTCTGGTGGACGAGGCGGTGAGAATGAGCTGTTGACAGATCTGGTGGTGGTGGGGATATATTGTTCCAGGTTTCGAATTCGAGTTCGATTTCAAATTCGAGACGAAGACAGAGCTCTGGCGATCGGGGGAAAGAGTATGGGTGATCGCCGACCTGTTCGACGTCGTGGCAACGTTTGGAGATGATCGGAGATGCCGTGCACGTGAACGTGCACGAGTTCTGGAACCTGAGAAGTTGGAAGCCCGGGTTGGAGCAGAGGACACTCGAGTCTTACTCGAGTTATTTCAGGATTTTACATCGAAGTAGATCGAATTTTGACTCGAAGCATTTTGGTTCGCGTCGAGTCAGTGTTTATTCAGGCTTTTGTAAAAACCTGAAAGCAAAATTTGTTTTTTTAAAACAAATTCAAATGAAACCTAAAAATAAATAATAGATTTAAACAAGTTTAAATCCAGTTGAAGTACGAATTCAAATTTATTCTTGAATTCAAATCTGAAATAAAAATAAAGTTTTAAAACAATTAAATGTGGGTTTTCTTTCAGGTTTAAAAACCTGACAGTTTCAGATTTTAAAATTTAATTTAAAATCTGAAACAAAAATTTAAACTGTGTTTTAAAATTAAAAGTTCAAAGTATAGATTCAAATGAACTTTTGAATTTAAGTTTTTTAAAAAAATGAATTTGGATTTTAAATCAAGAATTAAAAACCAAGTTTGTAAAAGCAAGTTAAACCGAAGTTTTAAATTCAAAGTTAAGCTAATGAATTCAAGTTTTTCTTGAATTCAAATCTGAAATTTAAATCAGTTTTTAAATCTAAATATATAAAACAAGTTTAAATTTAATAGTTTTTTTAAAAGGTAATTTGTTCCAAATAAATATTTGAATTGATTTTGACATAGTTCTTTTTTAAAGGGGTTTTTGAATGGAAGTTAGATAAATTGTTTTTAACTTGAATTTGCAAGTTAAAATATTAATGTATTTTGGAAGATTAAGTTTAAATAAAGATTTAAGTAGTGAATTTAAAGGTTTATCTTATATAAGTTCATATGTAAGTAATAAATGTTATTTACATTTATTTAAAAGATTATAAATTGAACTTAAATCCGGTAAATGTTTAAACAATAATCATTTTGAATCTTAAATTCAAAATGGAATTTAAATTTAAATTTAAAAATGTAATGTTCTAATACACTTTAATATTAAGGGAGTCGTTAATAAAGAATTAAATTATCTTAGAAATAATTTAGATATTAAAATGATTTAATGGATAAGTTAATTAAGGAATGACTTATGTATTTAATTTATAAATTAGTAATTTAGATTAATTTATAACTAGAGATTAATTAAGAAGTAAATTAAGAAATGTTATTAGTTAATGAAGATAATTAACTAAGGATTATTAATTAATTAATGTGATTAATTTTGATAATTAATTAGATTAATTAGATAATCTATTGTAAATTGTTAAATGTAATTACTTGATAAAAGTAATTAAGAGATAAATTACTTATTATAATAAATTTAGATGATATGATTAAATTAAATTAATTAATTTAGTTAAACTAATTTAAGAAAATCATTTGATAAATTGATAAGTGTAATTACTTAGTGTATTTAATGGAGCATAATTACTCAGGGAAGTAATTAATGTTAATTACTGAATGTAATTAGTGAAAGATGATTTGTAAATGAAGTAATTTGGATAATTACTTTTGAAATTAATCAAAGGATTAAGTAATGGAGATAATTAATTATGGTATAATTAATTTATTAATATAAGTAATTAAGGGTAGTTAATTACTGGTGTGTTATTAATCAAGGGTGATTAATAATTGTGTTTAATTAAAGATTAATCACTTAATGTATTTAATTTAAATAAAGTAATTTAATTTAAATCTAAATTAGAGATCATTAATTAATATAATTAGTGATGTAACGTAGAATTGTTTAATAAGGAATAATTAATAATGAGTTGATTAATTAATTAATGATAAATGTAATTATTTATATTTAAATTGATAAATGAAGTAATTAAATACTATGAATGATTTAGAATAATTCATTTGAGAAATTAATTAAAGACTAAATTACTTATTGTAATTAGAGAATGATTAATTAACTTTATTTATCCTTAATTAATGGTTGTATGAGCAGGATTTATGGAATGAGTAATTAATTTAATTTACTTTAAATTAACTAAAGATAGAAGAAATTAATTTAATTCATTTTAAATTAATTATAGATTGTGATTCATAAATTATTGCTTATGGATGATATTGATATTTCATTGAATGATTGTGATCTCAGATATGAGATGAGTAATATCTATGTGATATGAATGTATGGTTTAGGTATGATAATATTTAATTATCTATTTGGATGATAATATTGATTATCTGTTTATGATGATAATGTGATTATCTATTGAGATGTGAATTATCTATCTGTGAGTATATTGATAATATTGAATTAAATTGTTTTAACTCTAAAACAACTTGGCCTTAAAAGATACGTTTTGGATTTCGATGAGACCGGGATCGGTTTTTCATATTTGGACATCCGAAAACCACATCGATCCAAATTAACGATAGGTCGTGAATCTGAAGTGAAGATGAAGATTCATAGTGCAAGGGCTATTGTCGTTAACTCTGAGGGTGATTCCAAAATGAGTGTAACGAGATAATGCCTTCGGTTTTGTTCGAACCCGGAACGAACTTGTATGGATTGGATGCTTTCAGAACATCGTCAGGTGGGCGATAAGCATTCTAAGAAATGTATTCTCTAAAGGTAATCGTGACCTCAAGCCTCATCAACCGGGAATGGCTAAAACAAGGGAGGTACAACAAGGTTAGGTGGGTCATGCCCAAGCAGGATGAGATATACCCCTGTCTAGATGTCCCTTTATTTTTCGGCTGTGTGGGCGGTTGATTGCAACATCTGTCGGGGTTATCTTGTTTGGGACTGTTCAGTAAGGAATGGTTCCGGCCTTGTGTTGTAGGGGGTCGGGAGTGATCCTCGGTACGTTGATCTAGGCCACGTACTGTGACGGGTGGTACCCCAGTAGCCCTGCCATTGTATGGAATCCACAATCCAATAAGTGCCAACGGTTTTGATTGTATTACCCACTTTTGTGGCTAGTAGCTGGAATTTAATGAATGTAACAATTTCGGCTATTTTCTATTTACTTGAAAACCCTAGACCTATTATAATATCACTGAATTTCCTATCAAATGTTTTGGTTAGCGTAAGGTAAAAACTTACCCATGTTTATGTGTGGGGAGTCTTACGTGATAGCTTTTATTTCAAAGGTTTTCAAAATTAAGCAACTTTAACCTGTTACTCACACCAGACCCATGTCTGACCCGGAGTTTATTTCTGTTTTTTCCTAAACTCTCGGGTACTCAAATTTTTACGAGTAGACAAGGGATTCAGGTTGGCTTTGACGAATTCTGGAGGAGCAATGGAGCAGGAGGCTTCAGCGTTGTAGATATATATATATATATATAGTTCCGTTGTGTTAGTATCTTTGAGTTATCTCTGTGTTGTTTTGTGTATTGAGTTGTATTAGCTAGACAGGTGTCTATAATTGTCTAGTATGTGATGTATTATCTATATAACTCTGATTGATGTTGTATATTATGTAAAACTATGTAATAGTTATGTGATCTATTATTTTTTGTTCCATTCCGCTGTGAGATTCTGATGTTGTTGTTCTTTCTTCTCTGTCTTTTCTATTTTCTCACCCCTTTGTTTCTTCAAGATGATACGACTTCCTGGGCGTAGGAAGCCGGGTCGTCACAGTTGGTATCAGAGCGCTAGGTTGAGTGAATACCTAGGCTCTTGAGTGTTTTCTTTCTTGAGAGAGCGTATTTGTAATTTATATATATATATATATATTTCTACCTATTGTTGGGTTACCTGTTCAGGTTTTCCAATATAAGTTATAAAGGTAGATAGGGTAGTGGTGTGTGTAGCACGACTACCGATGGTTGGAGTTTAAATGATTGAGATTGGATGTGTATTTGTCGAGACTGTAGACCTAATACCATCTCGAGTGAGCTTTAGGTGGTGTAAGAATTTCATTGTTCTCTGAAGAAAGCCTGTTAAGGCTCGGAGTTCATTTTTGAAGTGTAAGTTTGGTTGAGCTAGAGTTTGGATTTGTCGGTTGGACAGAAGCAAGTCATGATATCTTGATACATCAAGGTGTAGTAGCTGTGTGATGAGACATAGTGACTATGGATGTCTCCGAAGATGTTTCTTTGGAACAAGTTAAGGAAGAGTGTCTGCTTCGGTTGTGGCTGTGTTCAGTTGGGTGTTTCTATTTGATTTGAGGTCCGAGTTTCTCGAAGAGCTTTAGATTAGGAAGTCTTTTGGCGTAGCAGTTTTTCTTGGGATATCTTCAGAAGCAGCAGAGTAGATCCATTTCTTCGATGGATTGGCTACATAAGCGTAAGCTGATTTGTAAAGAGAGAGCAGTATTCTTCGAATTAGGCTGGATCGATCGCAAAAGTGACTTGCGATAGTTTGAGTGTTTTCTTGTGTTTCAGAATTTTTCTGGATGTCTTCAAGAAGTCAGAGTTTTGCTAACATTTGGAGATTGAGTTTGGTATCGACTGGATTCCAGAAGTGGTACCGATGGTTTAGCTCAGTAATATGATGATTTTTGAGTTTGGTGAAGTAGCTCAGGTTTTGGAGGAACTTCAGAGTTTTCTTTTTGATCTGTGGAACCCTAATGTTGGAATGTGTTGTCCAGTCTATGTTCGACTTAAGCATTTTCATCTGTTCAGTCAGAGTGGCGCAGTGGAAGCATGGTGGTAGTTGTTTTAGTTTGGAAGCAATTGGATGTTGCAATGTTTGGATTGGAGAGTTCTAGTGGAAAAAATTTCAGGATCTTAAGGCCAGATTGGAGTGCACCTGTTTTATCTCTTCCGGATGTGAGAAGTGAGTTCTGTTTTCTGATTTGGAATAGAGTTTGTGTTCTGAGTTTTGGTCGATATTGGAAAGATTATTTTATTGGATTGTCTTTGGTTCAGTTTGTTTCTAAGGGCATCAGCAAGAGTTGAGCTAATCAGTAAGGATGAAGGAGGCACAGGATCATCCGTAGAGTTTTGTGGATAAGAGACGGAGGAATTTGGATTCCCAAGTCAGAGATTTGATTTTGGATAAGTGTTTGGTCTTCAGGATTGAATTGCCAGTTTGGATAACTGAGAATTCGTTGTGTTTCACGTATCTCTGAGGGAGTACGTGTAAGATCTATCTCTGGTTGTAGAACCAGCAGTTCAGGGAGTCTTGGTTGTTGATTCAGACTTTTCTGTAGTCTGATATCCTGTCTTGTTTTATAGATCTAGATGAGTGGAAGCTCTGTAGCTTAGTAGTATTGATTGTATGGATTCTGTAGAGCGAGTATCCCGGTATTTATACTGGGGGAAACTCGAGAAAATTCTATCCGGAATTTTGTCTGGATAGTTAGATTTGTTTGATTGGATAAATTGGTTGCTATGATTGTTAGCATTTGGTTGATATATGCTTATGTTTTAAAATTAAATCTTTAATTGAATTATTAAATTACCTTTGCTTTAAATTTCGGGGACGAAATTCTTTTAAGAAGGGAGGAATGTGATATCCCAGAAATTTTGGCAATATCAATTTAATAATCTGTGTTAAAAATTAAATTAATTTGATAATAATTGTTAATAAGATTTAAATTGATTTAATAATCTTCTTCTAAATAAATATTTAACTGATAATTTATCTTTTAAAAGCTAATTTAATTATTTTCTATTTACAATATATATCTATATATTTGTATATATTGTAAATAGTTAATCTTTGTTTTAAATTTAATACATAAAGTTATGTTTCTAATTCTAATATTTCTGATAACTTGGAAATTTGATTTAATTTAGTATTAAGCTATTAAATAAATAATCATATGATTTTTAATTACTCAAGATAAAAGTTTATTTGTTTAAAAGTATTCTAGCCTAAGTATAAATTTAAACAAAAGTTTGTTTTCTTCTCTTAAAATATAGCTTGATAAAATTAAGTAATTAAATATTTGATAGTTTAAGCTTAAAATAAAAGAGGAATAAAATAAGCACATGTATAGGATTAAAACCAAAAAAAACATAAGTTAAAAGTTTATAACAATAATTAAAACAAGGGTATATATATATGTACATAGGATATAAAGCATACCCAGGGAAGTGAAAATATTTGTATGTAACCTGTAAAGGTTTTGAATGCAAGAACAAAATAAAATAAAATGCAGGTAGCTTGTAAATAAAATATGTAGCCTGTAGGGTTTTAAAATGCAAAGTTAAGAAAACAAAGCAAAGTAAAAATAAGATGCAGGCAAGAAAAGAATGCAAAGCAAAGTAAAAAGCAAAAATATGTATACATAAAAATGAGCATGTATGTTGAAAATAGAAAAAATACTTAAGTTAAAAGGCTATAACAATAACTAAGACAACTTTATATCTACATACATATAGTATATAAATAAAAACAGGTAAAAGAATCTGATATGGGAAGTTCAGAAAGCAAGAACAAAGCAAAAATAAAATATGCAGGTTGCCTGTAAGAGAAATGCAAAGCTAAGTAAAAGTAAAATATCTAAACACAAAATATCAACATACACTAATAAGATAAGGTTGTAGACATTAAGTACATCAACATTAAAAGTTTTCATCTCAGCTCAAAACAAATCAGGCAAGAATCTTATATATGAAGATTAGATTAGATATGCTGCAAAGTGAAATATCAATATACACAAATAAGATGAGGTTGTAGACATGAAGTACATTAGCATTAAGTGCTTCCATTTCTTAGCAGCTAACAAAGTCATTTGAATTGTTTTGACATCATTTCAGCCTCCTAATACAGAAATCATGCCTGATACAAACAAAAACAAATATTGTACCTGCATTAGCTACCCAAATATCACCTACCCCTGTAAAACACCTCTATTTATATGTATATCTTCTCATTTCGTTTGTTCAACATAGCAAGCTTTTCTTTTTTTTATACAACTGAAGTTTTATACATCAACAAAACAAGAAGTCAAAGGAAGACCAAGAAAACTATTTCTCAGCTTTGTTAAAAGTTCAAACTGCTTTCCAACTAGCTATGCTCTGTCTTCTCAAAACGGTGAGTAACACTTTTTAATAACTTAAGTTTTAAATATAGTTGGATGTTAATATCTAAAAGTATGTTTGTGTGAATATTCATATGTGCATTGCTCTGTGTATGGTGAAAATTGATATCTGCATATTGATACCCTGTAAAATATACCTCTGTTTATAGGATTTAAACTCAGATTTAATTCAAAAATCATTACTGCTCAATCTATTGATTGTTAGGATAAAGTATTTAAACAAAATAAGTTTGTTTGAGTATAAAGTAAATTCTTAAATTTTTTGTATTTAAGAAAAATAAAGCAAACTGCTTTAAAAATCTTAAGATCAGTTAATTCTTAATATAAGTTATATTTCCAATATCTTAAATTTTCAATTTAAGTAGATGAACTGAATGCTTAATCAAAACTCTGATTTTTAAAATTAGAATTACATTTTTTAGTTAAGGATTGAAGGTGCAGTCTTAAATTGCACTGTTTTTGGTTTCTTGGGGAGTGCTGTTGATCTATGCGACTGGAGGTAGTCGGGTTGGGTGAGGAGGTGGAGGAGCTTACCGAGGCGATGGGGAAATTGGCCGATGGTGATGGAATTCATCGAGGAGGTTGCCGTAGTGGATTTTTGTTTAGAACCCTAGTTTAACTAGGCTATGTTGTTCGATCAACCTCGGGATCTACAGTGGACCGAGTGCATCGTGCATCTGGGGATGGATAGGAGGATGATAGTCGAAGCTGTGGTCGGAGTTTTAAACTCTCTGGTGGACGAGGCGGTGAGAATGAGCTGTTGACAGATCTGGTGGTGGTGGGGATATATTGTTCCAGGTTTCGAATTCGAGTTCGATTTCGAATTCGAGAGGAAGACAGAGCTCTGGCGATCGAGGGAAAGAGTATGGGTGATCGTCGACCTGTTCGATGTCGCGGCAACGTTTGGAGATGATCAGAGATGCCGTGCACGTGAACATGCACGAGTTCTGGAACCTGAGAAGTTGGAAGCCTGGGTTAGAGCAGAGGACACTCGAGTCTTACTCGAGTTATTTTAGGATTTTACATCGAAGTAGATCGAATTTTGACTCGAAGCATTTTTGGTTCGCGTCGAGTCATTGTTTGTTCAGGCTTTTGTAAAAACCTGAAAGCAAAATTTGTTTTTTTAAAACAAATTCAAATGAAACCTAAAAATAAATAATAGATTTAAACAAGTTTAAATCCAGTTGAAGTACGAATTCAAATTTATTCTTGAATTCAAATCTGAAATAAAAATAAAGTTTTAAAACAATTAAATGTGGGTTTTCTTTCAGGTTTAAAAACCTGACAGTTTCAGATTTTAAAATTTAATTTAAAATCTGAAACAAAAATTTAAACTGTGTTTTAAAATTAAAAGTTCAAAGTATAGATTCAAATGAACTTTTGAATTTAAGTTTTTTTTAAAATGAATTTGGATTTTAAATCAAGAATTAAAAACCAAGTTTGTAAAAGCAAGTTAAACCAAAGTTTTAAATTCAAAGTTAAATTAATGAATTCAAGTTTTTCTTGAATTCAAATCTGAAAATCTAAATATATAAAACAAGTTTAAATTTAATAGTTTTTTTAAAGGTAATTTGTTCCAAATAAATATTTGAATTGATTTTGACATAGTTCTTTTTTAAAGGCGTTTTTGAATGGAAGTTAGATAAATTGTTTTTGACTTGAATTTGCAAGTTAAAATATTAATGTATTTTGGAAGCTTTAATTTAAATAAAGATTTAAGTAGTGAATTTAAAGGCTTATCTTATATAAGTTCATATGTAAGTAATAAATGTTATTTACATTTATTTAAAACAATATAAATTGAATTTAAATTTGGCAAATGTTTAAACAATAATCATTTTGAATCTTAAATTCAAAATGGAATTTGAATTTAAATTTAAAAATGTAATGTTCTAATACACTTTAATATTAAGGGAGTCATTAATAAAGAAATAAATTATCTAAGAAATAATTTAGATATTAAAATGATTTAATGGATAAGTTAATTAAGGAATGACTTATGTATTTAATTTATAAATTAGTAATTTAGATTAATTTATAACTAGAGATTAATTAAAAAGTAAACTAAGAAATGTTATTAGTTAATGAAGATAATTAACTAAGGATTATTAATTAATTAATGTGATTAATTTTGATAATTAATTAGATTAATTAGATTAATTGATGATCTATTGTAAATTGTTAAATGTAATTACTTGATAAAAGTAATTAAGAGATAAATTACTTATTACAATAAATTTAGATGATATGATTAAATTAAATTAATTAATTTAGTTTAATTAATTTAAGAAAATCATTTGATAAATTGATAAGTGTAATTACTTAGTGTATTTAATGGAGCATAATTACTTAGGGAAGTAATTAATGTTAATTACTGAATGTAATTAGTGAAAGATGATTTATAAATGAAGTAATTTGGATAATTACTTTTGAAATTAATCAAAGGATTAAGTAATGGAGATAATTAATTATGGGATAATTAATTTATTAGTATAAGTAATTAAGGGCAGTTAATTACTGGTTTTTTATTAATCAAGGGTGATTAATAATTGTGTTTAATTAAAGATTAATCACTTAATGTATTTAATTTAAATAAAGTAATTTAATTTAAATCTAAATTAGAGATCATTAATTAATATAATTAATGATGTAATGTAGAATTGTTTAATTAAGGAATAATTAATAATGAGTTGATTAATTAATTAATGATAAATGTAATTATTTATATTTAAATTGATAAATGAAGTAATTAAATACTATGAATGATTCAGAATAATTCATTTGAGAAATTAATTAAAGACTAAATTACTTACTGTAATTAGAGAATGATTAAATCAATTTGATTTATCATTAATTAATGGTTGTATGAGCTGGATTTATGGAATGAGTAATTAATTTAATTTACTTTAAATTAATTAAAGATAGAAGAAATTAATTTAATTCATTTTAAATTAATTTAATTCATTTTAAATTAATTATAGATTATGATTCATAAATCATTGCTTATGGATGATATTGATATTTCATTGAATGATTGTGATCTCAGATATGAGATGAGTAATATCTATGTGATATGAATGTATGGTTTAAGTATGATAATATTTAATTATCTGTTTGGATGATAATATTGATTATCTATTTATGATGATAATGTGATTATCCATTATGAGATGTGAATTATCTATCTGTGAGTATATTGATAATATTGAATTAAATTGTTTTAACTCTAAAACAACTTGGCCTTAAAAGATACGTTTTGGATTTCGATGAGACCGGGATCGGGTTTCCATATTTGGACATTCGAAAACCACATCGATCCAAATTAACGATAGGTCGTGAATCTGAAGTGAAGATGAATAATCAGAGTGCAAGGGTTATTGTCGTTAACTCTGAGGGTGATTCCAAAATGAGTGTAACGAGATAATGCCTTCGATTTCGTTCGAACCCGGAACGAACTTGTATGGATTGAATGCTTTCAGAACATCGTCAGATGGGCGATGAGCATTCTAAGAAATGTATTCTCTAAAGGTAATCGTGACCTCAAGCCTCATCAATCGGGAATGGCTAAAACAGGGGAGGTGCAGCAAGGTTAGGTGGGTCATGCCCAAGCAAGATGAGATATACCCCTGTCTAGATGTCCCTTAATTTTTCGGCTGTGTGGGTGGTTGATTGCAACAACTGTCAGAGTTATCTTGTTCGGGACTGTTCAGTAAGGAATGGTTCCGGCCTTATGTTGTAGGGGGTCGGGAGTGATCCTCGGTACGTTGATCTTGGCCACGTACTGTGACGGACGGTACCCCAGTAGCCCTGCCATTGTGTGGAATCCACAATCCAATAAGTGCCAATGGTTTTGATTGTATTGCCCACTTTTGTGGCTAGTAGCTGGAATTTAATGAATGTAACAATTTCGGCTATTTTCTATTTACTTGAAAACCCTAGACCTATTATAATATCACTGAATTTCCTATCAAATGTTTTGGTTAGCGTAAGGAAAAAACTTACCCATGTTTATGTGTGGGGAGTCTTACGTGATACCTTTTGTTTCAAAGGTTTTCAAAATTAAGCAACTTTAACCTGTTACTCACACCAGACCCATGTCTGACCCGGAGTTTATTTCTGTTTTTTCCTAAACTCTCGGGTACTCAAATTTTTACGAGTATCTAAGGGATTCAGGTTGGCTTTGATGAATTCTGGAGGAGCAATGGAGCAGGAGGCTTCAGCGTTGTACATATATATAGTTCCTCTGTGTTGGTATCTTTGAGTTATCTCCGTGTTGTTTTGTGTATTGAGTTGTATTAGCTAGACAGGTGTCTATAACTGTCTAGTATGTGATGTATTATCTATATAACTCTGATTGATGTTGTATATTATGTAAAACTATGTAATAGTTATGTGATCTATTATATTTTGTTCCATTCCGCTGTGAGATTCTGATGTTGTTGTTCTTTCTTTTCTATCTTTTCTATTTTCTCACCCCATTCTTTCTTCAAGATGATACGACTTCCTGGGCGTAGGAAGCCGGTCGTCACAATTTCCATGCTCGCAAATCGATTTCAATTATTTAAAATGAATTCTAATGAGTCTATTCCAGATATGTATAGTAGATTTCAGAACATTGTGCATTCTCTAATAACCTTGGGAAAGGAATTTTCGTAAGAAGATCAAGTTAGAAAAATCTTAAATTCTCTTACTTCAGAATGGGATCAAAAGACACTTACGATCGAAGAGGCAAATGACATCAGTAACTTTAAGATAGAAGAATTAGTTGGAAATCTAATGTCGTTTGAAGTCCAAATGATTGGGAGAAGAGAAAGCAAATAATTTGAAAAGAAATCAATTGCATTCAATGCATTGACCGATGGATCGGACTCAAACAGCGATAATGATGAAGAGATAGCCTTTATGACCAAGAACTTTCGGAAATTCCTGAAATACAGAAAGATGAATAATCTCAAGAGAAACAACTATAAGAACTTTGGTAATCAGAATGTAGTGCCAAACTATATCAAATGTTTCAACTGTGACGAACCAGGCCATATCAAAAGAGACTGTCCGCATCTAGATAAGCAAAATTTTTCTATAAACAATGATTTCGTGAAGAAACGAAAACGTGCATTTACTTCTACTCTAAATGACTCGGACTCGTCCTCAAGCGATGATGATTAGAAGACAGATAATTCAAATATGTGTTTCACAGTAATTCACGACTCCGACGAATCCAGAGAAACGGACTCAGAAAAAGGTACACGTTTACAAAACATTGGTTGAAATTGCATGCTTAGGATTGGATGTTTGATTGGTTGATTTTAAATTGGTGTGTCATTTGAATTTTAAAATTTTTATTTTTATTATTATATTTTTACTATTATTTTATTTTTATTTTTATTTTTAACATAATATTTTGTGAAATATACTATAATTCTAGTAATATTCCAGATATATATAGACATTAAAAATAATACATAAATAAATAAATATATATATATATTAGAATACTTAAGAGAAATAAATCATGAAAATTCAAAGACACCTGTCGACAAGGGCCCCCTCTCGTTGTCGACAAGGGTACAGAAATTTGAAATTCAAATGTTGAATTTCCCTTTATCTTTTCACTTCATTCAAGTCTCTGAAAAGTCACCTTTTGACCAGAGAACCTATCCCTTTAGAACCTATTTATTTACTATCTCTTATTACAACTTTTCACTTTTGTTTTCAAATTCAAACTCTTATTTCAAAATATCAAGCTCTCTACTCTCACTCTAATGGCTTCTTTAAGCAACCCTTCCACAATGAAACTTTCCATAAATATAAAAAAGCAACTTTTCAATAATCCGGAGGCTATAAAAGCTTATATCAACTATGTTAACTATGGAAAAGTCCATCCCGGAAAGTTTGCTTTATTTCAAGATTTCTCTACTTATGAAATCGATTCTCTTTTTGTAAACAACCAAGTTCTTAGTCTTGTTGATGCTTCACAAAATGACTTTGTTTGTTATCTAAATCTTGTTAAAATTTTCTATGTAAATCTCAACCGTGGATTTTATAATGGAAATGATGATGAAATTTGGAGTAGTGGCAAAGGCACTGGAATCATCTTAAATTGTGATGTTTTGGGTACCATTCTCAATTGCAAGAGCATGGGAATGGATCTTTCTAGTTTTAATATCGATGAAAATGATCGTGAGACATTTCATCACATTTTCGAAGGAAATGATAACTTTGAATTCATAAATCGAAACCTTCGACCAAAAGCTAGAATTGTTAATCTTCTTTTACAACATACTTTGACCCAAGATCGAGGAGTTTTTACAATCCAACTTCAAAAGTTTGCAAAGCACTTTTTGCTATTTTTGGAAGTTATGATATTAATTGGGAGCAAGTTATTTTGGATGAATTTCATCACAAAATTTTTGAAATGGGTGAAAACACTTTGTATCATGGAATCTATCTCACTCGTATTTTTAATTATTTTGGAGTAGATTTCAAAGGAGAAGAATTTGTTTCAAGAAAGGTTTTTAATCACTCAAACATTTCTCTTATGAAAATTCCATATGTTTTTCAACCATATGAGATTCTTGTCGAAAAGGAAGAGCGTTTAGCTCATGAGGAGATGGAAGAGGAGGAGGAAGAAGAAGAAGAAGAAGGGGATGAAATGGAAATAGAAGAAGAATAAGAAGGTGAAACATCCTTGGAAAGTATTGACTATCCCTCTAATCCAACAAACAAAACCTTACTCAAAAATCAAAAGACCATTGTTGAGAACCAACAGACTCTTAAACGGTCCGTTAGTAAGAAATTGAATAAAATGTCATCCAAGATGAACAAAATTTTCTCCTAAGCCAGCAAGAATCTTGGATTATCTTCATCTTCGTCATCCTCTAACTAGTTCTACCTTTTCATGTCATGTTGTATTGGTTTTAGTTTGTTTTGATCTGAACGTTCGTGTAGTTCTTAATGTTTAATCATTGTATCGTTCTATTATGAAATGAAATTGAATTACTTTTCTGTTATCTAGCTTATCCTATCTCCAGAATAAATGTTAGTATATTATATAAATAAATATATATATATATACACAATTATTCACAAAATCAAAATGAGTCATCAAAATTAACTGACTCCTGTCGACAACCCCCCAGAGACCCTGTCGACAAGTACTGGTCAGAAATGACTTTTTATTTGAAATTTGAATAACTACCTTGTATCTACTCATTTCAAATGAATTTCTACACCTATAAATACATATTTCTTCCAGAATTCATCACTCAAAATCATTTCTTATCTACTTTATCTATATTTCTTCTCACAAACTCAAATATAACCGATCCAATTCATAGTTTGACCAAGAATCTTGAAGAAACCCTTAATTCTTTCAAAAATATTCTTTCTTTCATTCTTCGTAATCAGCGACACTTAGAGTTAAGTCAAATGCAGATGATCAAAGAGCAAGAAAAGCATTTCGATAAGATACGATGGATGATTTCATCCCTGCACAAAAATGATAATGAAGCACATTCTCCAGTCTCTCTCACCAAAGAAAATGAAAATTGGGATGCCATTAAAAGCACACCCTATATTTGGAGAAGAAGGATGGGTGGAAGTTCCTCGTAATGTTTGATTTTATTTGATTGCTTTGTTTGATTTGAATTGGTTGCTTGGATTGATTTGATTTGATTTGGTTTGGTGTGGATTGATAATTAGTGTGCAAAACATAATATGTATAAATACACATTGATATTTATATGATCTTTGATTGGTTATCATATCTATCAGTATAATTATCTCTTAATCTATCTATTATATACTCCATTGTATATTTTATCAATGCAGGTACTTTAGTACAAGAATAAGGGGGAGTTATATAGTTTGGAGTTAGTTTTTTTGTTGATGACAAAGGGGGAGAAGTATAAAATAGGATAGTTAGGCATATATTAAAGGGGAGTTATAGATTAAGGGGGAGTTATAGATTAAGGGGAGTTATTAGTTTTAAGGGGAGTTTTAAGATAGAAGTAATATTTTATAAACAAAGGTTGTCATCATCAAAAAGGGGGAGATTGTTAGTCCCTGAGAAGTTGGTTTTGATGACAACAACCTTAGAATAAGATTATAAAATATAAATTCTAACATTATTGTTTAGATATATAGGTATATGCAGGATATATATAGAGGTACCAAAGAATGAAGACTGTACAGTATAGAGATTCAAGAACTGATAAACTCAAGATCGAAGATATCAAGATTCAAGACTCATGAGTATCAAGATTATCAAGAGTTCAAGATTTCAATATAAGTAATTTAGTTAGGAATTTTGTTAAAACTTCTAGAAAAGCACTGACATCTTAAAATCTATTTTATTCGTGGAATGGAATCCACTTCGAGCCTGTTAAAGGGATGAAACCCTAAGTAGGATGGAACCTACGAAAAATCTAGTGGAACATTGTTTTGTATCCACTAAATTTTATTCAAATGTTTTACAAAATTATATCTTGTTTTCAAAATGATTTCAAAATCTTCTTTTTTAAATCAAAAACATCCATCCTGGTTTTAAAATACTTTTAGCCTCAAAATAATCTTTATTTTCAATATCAAATTATCCTTGGTTTTAAATTATCTTTTAATTATAATATATTTAACTTTTAATATTTATACTTAGATTTAAATATAAAATTATAGTAAAATTTTATATATACTAAAATATTATTCTCTATGCTTATGTATTTTAACTATAGTTAAGTATATCTATAAAGTTTAAAATAGTTTTAATACAAGATAGAAGTTATTTTCAAAGAAAAACAAATCACCAAAAATAACTTAGGCCCGTCGACAACCCCAAGGAACCCTTATCGACAAGGTGACAGTTTATTTCAAAAGTTTGAATTTCAAAGGAAGTGTCTATTCGTCATATCCTTTCACGAATGGACATGGCTATTGTTCTACTATAAATAAGGGCTGTTTTAAACGAATTTACATTTATATATATTCTCTAATTTCACTCCTCATCTTCTTCCACACTTCTTTATATACATTTTTACCATTACTCTGCCGAAATCACCATTGAATCTAATTAGATCATCTCTGGATTGATTCTATATCACTATCTCAACAAGATCCCAGTGCTATTCAGAGTTATAGACTTCTTTGTAATCAATCGAGCAAGAAAATGTGTGATTGTAGCCTGGAAAATCAATCGAATGAACTTATTGCCCGTAAAATCAAGTATCTCTACCTAGAGGATTGTGAATCTGAAATGATGTACCTCATGGCCTTGAAATCGAGGGTGTAATTGTAATAATTGATTTTGAAAGGAAATCTGTACTTGTGTTGCGGGACTGGATGTAGGGTAACTCCGAACCAGTATAAAATTCGATGTGTTCTTTCCTTTATTGCTTTTACTTTATATCTGCATCTGTGTTTGATTCTGTGATCATATCTGTGTCTGAATATTGCATACATTTGTGTTCAAATTAATATAAACTCAAAAAGAATTAGTAATTCCTTAAAATACTATTCACCCTCATCTAGTGTTAATTCTATCCTTAAGATCTGTAATCCGCATTTCCCACAATATTAAGCATCCTGCAAAAGCAATGGCCCAACAGTTTAGACTATGCGTAATCTTCAATGGCCAATTCAAGATTCTAAATTGACCATGGACGCATATTAAATAAGCGCCCACCTTCAAACGTATATTTAATAGACACTTGATAATATAAAGAAATTAAGATTATATTATTAAAGAAGAAAGAAACGCACAAAAAATTACTGATATAAACTATGTTGCAATTAATCATGAACCATTTAAATAAGACAAGTTTAAAATGGCCATAAAAGCAACTAATCAGCATGCATTAAATTTACAAGATTGAAAGTATTAAATGAAGTGTTGCAACTAAAAGAGAATGAGCTTCTATTTAATAATCATTCATGCCCAGATGCCTATTAAATAGGCACTTGATAATTAGATGCCTATTTAATAGACTTCAATCTCGGATGCTGATTAAATAGGATTCTGGCCGTTGGGCCAAGCCCTCAATATCCAAGGTCGAATATTCAACCATGTAATCGTTGGAGATGCTCTTAAAAAGTTCAAAAATACTTGAGCAAAGGTGCTAGTCCTTAGGCAAGCATGTCAATGATTCAATAGCTATGTAAGTAATATGCAAATAGTCAAATATCCAAGTCCTCGATTACAAGTCTAAATCACAATTTGACTTAAGCTTACTGATGTTCCAAACCAAGTTTTATTAATTTGGAGATTAAAAAAAATAATAAGGAAGAAGACTAGTCTGGAATTCGCCCCTTCTTTAGGGAGCATATACCTATTTATAGACAAATTGCACTTTTAGATATTTGACATGTGGCGTTCATGGGAGACGAACAGTTAAGATTTTGCTGTTGCGGCACATTGCCGATTTGAAATGTGGCACAACTTGCTTTTGATCTCTTTATGATGACATGACGAGGTTGGATCAATTAGGAGTTGCCACATGGTTAATTAAAGTGTTGTTTTTTCCCTATCTTCTCAACATGCGATAGCACTTTCTTTAACATGCGATAACTTTGGCGCCTTCAACATGCAATAGCTCTGGTATTTCAATGTGTGATAGCTTTATTATTCTCAATATGCGTGTAACATCCCAAATTTAGGGTAAAACATATTTTAATTTTATATTGGAATTTTGGGAATATTTATTGAATTAAATTCAATAAATTAAATTTTTAGATTTAGTTGATATAAAAGAGGAATAATGATTTAAAATTCAAATTTGGAATTTGAATTATATTTTAAGAATCCAAAAGTTACTTAGGAATTTATTTTGACAAAATAAATAACATCTATGGAATTTTGGAATTGTTTTGAAGAATGAAACAATTATTTTAAATTCATTGAAATCGAAAAGGTATATTTTAATAAATGAGAAACTGTTGTAAGAATGTAACAAAATTTTCATGCCTTTAATGGAATGTTAAACGGATATAAAGTGTTGATTTTAAGTTGGTTCGATCGAAAGGCGGATAAGGTATATGTTTTATTTTAAAAAGAAAAATTGAAATTTTCCTGCTCTCATATTGGACCACCATTTTCCAGACCAATAAGTAATCATTTTAACCTTCGCCTAATTTAACTTACACCCTATATATTAACCCTTAAGTAGCATATCTTAAGCATAATCATTTTCTTTTACTCTTTTATCATGCTTACCATTTATATTATTTTGACTCTTCTTCCATGCTTATCCTTTATAATCATACTAACTATTGTTTCACACATATCCTTTCAACAAAGCCAATAAATATCCAATGCTTCTTCCTAATTTTCTTATTTAAACCTAAAGCAAATTAACACAACTTTTCCTCATCATTCAAGCAAGCTAGCGTTAGCGATCGTTCACCAAATCCAAGTAGTCAAAGCTTTAGAAAGTGAGTACAATTATTATTTTTACAGTGAGTATAATTCTTTTTATTTTGATTTACACCGAACTATCATCCCTTTTTGATTTAGTTGTTTAAACATGACTTTATGAAGGCTTGGTAGCCTTATATGATTTTAGTATTCTCTGTAAGTGTTTATTTTGTGGTTTGTTGGGATGATACACTGATTGATATTGCTTGTTCGTGATATTGTTTGAATAACACACCACATATAAACTTGGGTTTTGATATCAATATAAAAATATAAGCTTTTATATAAAAGGAATTTTATAAAACTAATTGAAATAGTAGTGAAAGTGTTTTATTTAGAATTCATTTAATATAAAAATGCAAGTATATGGTTTTGATTTGAATACTAGATGATAATGAATAATACTTAGTTAAATTTAAAAGGCTATAGCATGTTTTGGAGGAGCCAAGTATAATGTATATAATTTGGAAAGCTAAGTATATAATTTATAAAATTATGAAGTATATAGTTTGTTTGAGTTGATGGAAGTTATTGAACATTCAGTTCATCCATGTTATGCAAGTATAGTCATGTTATGTTAAGTGATTGAAAGCTTGCTTGGTTTGAGTTTGAATGGAATATATGATACTTGACTATAAATGATGCGTGAAGTATACTAAGTATATAGGGAATTGCAAGTATGCAATGAATGAAATACAAGTTAAATAATGAATTGTATGCTTTGAATTAAAGTGGATGATTTTAAATAGGATAATTTTTTGATCAAGGCATCGGAAAAAAACAAAATGTAGAAGTAGGCTTCGGCAAAAACTAATTGCCAAAATAGACATCGTTTAGTTATAACTTACGCATTTATGGAATGCGCAAGTTATAATTTTTTTAGGTAGAGCTTGCGCAATCCATAATTGCGCAGGCATCGGTTTAAAGCTTGCGTAATTGTGGAATGCGCAAGCTTATTTTCGGGCATCGAAAAGATAGAGAGCTGAATCTGAGATTCATTTCTCCCCCAAACTCAATTTTTAACAAAAACCTCCACATTCCCAACCTCAAACTCATTCCAAATCCAAACTTATTAATTCAAAAGCATTGTTTTTGATCAATTCCTTCAATCAACCACTAGATTAAGCATAAAATGGAAGCAAGCGCTTTTTCTTCTTTGATTAGAGGTAATTATATTTTGATTGTAAATTGATTCTTACTTTAAAAATGATTGTTGTTGTTAATGGAAGAGGCAGTCATGATGATTTCGATGTCAAATGTTGGTTTCTTTGTTGAAAATGCCAAAGGATTTGAAGTATTCATATAGTCAAAACCCTAACTTTGTACAAAGGTTTTGTAGTGATAAACGGTTGTTGTTGTTTGTAGAATTGCCTCCCGGACCCGAAAATAGAAGTGTTCTCTATCTTCAAGAACACCATAGGAGCCAAAACGACACACTAATGGAGGTAAATGTTCAATATTGGTAAAAAAAGGGAATGCAAATATCAAGCACCAATTTTAATTTTTTTTTTGTACATTTCAGGGTGTTGAAACTATGAAGATATGCAATCATTCAAGCAAACTCAAGAAGATCGATTATAAAGATTCAAGATTGGAGCCGAATCTACGAATCATCAGATTTTGGCAAGCTATGCAAATCGACTACATTCGTCTCTATTATCACCTTATTACCACTTTATGCAATAGATGGAGGCCAAAAAAAATACGTTTCATATGAAAGTCGGTGAGATGACAGTGACTCTAGCGGATGTGCATTTTATTTTCGGTCTTAAAGCAGACGGTCGTCTGGTAAGTTTGCAAAATTTAGATATCGATTACATCGAATTGGCTCATGACTTACTTGGTATTTTTCCACCTAGAGAGGCGGTTAAGTCTAAAAGTGAATTATCAATGACTTGGTTTAAAAGTGAATTTTTCGAACCACTACTCGAAGGGGAGACCGATTTAGATATGCTTCGCCGCACTCGTGCCGTGATATTATATTTTTTGAGTTGCCGATTATTTTCCAATCATTCGAAAGGAAGATTAAGTTTGAAATTTTTACCTTTTTTGGATGATTTGGCTAACTGTGATTATCATTCTTGGGGTAGTGCTGTTCTATGCTACTTGTATAGTGAGTTGTCACAGGTGAAAGTTTTAGGGGTTTTGCAACGTTGTTGCAACTACGGTCATGGTCGCATATTGCTATTGGACGACCGTCTATTAGAATTCCTACCGACTTATATCCGTATCTTCCATTCGAGGATAAGTGGAATTGTGCTGGAAGTTGGTGTGAGACGCCAAGAAATGTACAGTTTTACCGTAATGAGTTGGATTTGTTGGCGGATGATGCGGTTACATGGGAACCATATTCATTAGTGAATAAGTTTGGACATCCAGAAGTTGAGTATGCGTTCTCCGTTTGGATTGCTAAGAGTCGACTGATTCTAGTTTTAGACTTTGAGTTCTATGCACTCGATCGGGTTATGAGACAGTTTTCCTTTGATTATCAGCACATTCCCGATCTCGTCGTCCCCCTTGACTCAGAACCCACTAGCTGGACGGTATTTTTAGAGGAAAGTATTGCTATTTGGCAATCAAGAATTGATCGTGCCGAACGAGCATGCGAGCCTCCGACACCTTTGAGTGAGTACGAGTATTGGTATTGGCGAATTACTCGTTGTTATATTCTTAAAAAATTGGCAAGGAAGTTGGTTGCATACACTCCCCGTGCTCCTCTAGAACGTGATGTGGTAAGTTTTGTCATTTCAAATTTTTTACAGTTCAATTTTTATATCATATTGATGCATTGTTATGACTTATGGTGTAGGTAAGCGGAAAAAAACAGTGCTTTGGATGTGGTGGGCGAAATAGAAGAAAGTCATATGGAGCTGGACAAGGTCAAAAGCAAGTGCATTGACCTACGATGAATACTTGACACGATTTTGGATCGGAAAAAGCTAAGAAGGCCGGCCAAGCCGCTGCGCATTGTAGAAGAACCCCCACGTTCTATGGAGGAGGCACATACTACAGTAGCGGATGGGCAAACTCGATGGGAGATGGCACATGCGGAGGGGGAGACTTCAAAACATCACGGTGGCGAAACTACAGCTGGATGGCCCGCTTGGCCCGAGGTAGAGCAGCAATACACCGGTGGAGAAACTCATGCTGACTGGCCCGTTTGGCATGAAAGAGAACAACAATTTAGATATGTTAGACAGTCGACATACGAGCGTGCGCAAGAGCCGCCGCAATGAAAAATTCAATAAGAAGAACTCATTTTTGGGCCCAGTCAACAACAAGAAATTCCACTTTCGACACCCGCTCCTACATTCGAAGAAGGCCAAGGATCGGCCCCCATCGTATACAAACGGAAGAAGAAGAAGAAGAGAGATACCAACACTTGAGCTTAGACGGATTCGTGGTTGACGGTGTTGGTCTTATTGTTGTTGTTTTTTTAGTTGGTTAAGGGGTTGTTGACCTGTATGTTTCTATGTTATTATACGACTTGTTCGATCTTTTTAGGATGATTTTCAATTGTCAGTAGAATCATGTTGTTTATTTTGTTTGGTGATGGTATTGTTAACGGAATGGTGTGTGCATGCTTTGAGAATTTGAGATTTTGCAAATTTGGGTTTTTTACCATGGCAGAGCAGCTCACTGTTTGAAACTGACCCAAAAATAGCTTGCGCATTTGTGGAATGCGCAAGCTTTATTGTCAATATAGCTTGCGCATTCCACATATGCGCAAGCTGTTTTCGAGTTATTATAAAAACACGCTTGCGCATATATGAATTGCGCAAGCTATATTGACAACATAGTTTGCGCATTCCACATATGCGCAAGCTGTTTTCGAGTTATTTTAAAAACACGCTTGCGCATATATGAATTGCGCAAGCTATATTGACAACATAGTTTGCGCAATCCATATGTGCGCAAGTGTGTATTTGGCCCCGTCCAAGGCAGAGCACTCTTTCAACACCGTAAATCACACAATTTGACACAAAGTCTTAACAACATTCTACATAACATGCAAGCATCATTCGAATGACAACATCATCACATAACAAAGTCAACAAGTCATACAGTAACATAGACGTTCTACTTCTGTTACAATTCAACGTGGACAAGTTTTCTTCTTGTGGCCAATAGAACCACATTTGCTACATCTGTTATGGCCGGATGAAGATGGCAGATCTATGATACCTTTTATTTGAGTAGATCGAGAACGGTCTGAATTTCTGCGCACAGGCGGTGGTTGTATAATTGTACCATCGTAGACGTTCCAATGTCGACTATCTGGTACATGGTGGAATAAAGGAGCATAAGCTGCGGAATACATAACCTTCGTGTGCCACGTGGAGATTAAGTCAAAGTACGCTCTATTAGCACCACCCGAACCACGTGTACAAGCCGCTAATACATGGAAGCACAGAAAATAACCTAATGTCGGCATGTTGCACGAATATTTGGCAAAATTATCTTCGATATTCACCGTATTGTCAAACATATGCACATCTTTCACCTGCCATTCAACGAAGCTATATCTCTCTATAGACATGAGCCTCGATTCTTCCATTCTTTTCTGTGCTAATGCTTCCCACCTAGGTACGAGCTGCGACGTCCACTCCTCCTCTTGAGTTCGTCGTTCGACGAAGTAATGGTTCAGTCGATGAAAAGTTCGTGCAACCAATGATCTAACAGGTAAATTCCTAATTCCTTTGAGCACACCGTCAAAGTTTTCAGAAACGTTGGTCGTCATCATGTTGAATCTTACTCCGCCGTCATGACAAAGAGCCCATCTTGATTCCTGGTCTTTCAAACTTCTTTTAATCCACGTATCAGCATCTTGATTTACATCCTTCAACTGTTTTCGAAGATCGTTATATTTTACGACCTCCGATGCCGTGGCATATTCATGTAATAAATTTTGTAGCTCATCCGTACCAAACCCCGCTTTCTTGAAATTTACTTTATATGACGGATATAAAAGTGATCATGATGTTCAATTGGCCAAGCTGTTTGTACAATACCAAACCCCTGTTTCATACGATCCGAGATAAAGGTGATATATCTAATACGTACGGATGGAATATAATTCCATATGCAACGAATAAACCAACTCCACGTTTGCCACGACTCTCTTTGTACAATAGCAAAACTTAAAGGAAATAGCCCTTGATTTGCATCCACCCTAGTTGCTAATAGTAATATACCTAAATACTTTCCATATAAATGAGTGCCATCAATAGACAATATGTGTCGATAGTGGTTGAAGCCTTGAATAGAAGGTCCGAAAGCCCAAAAAGCACCATCAAAAACACCACTACTATAAATAACATCATATACGGTTCCGGGGTTGGTATGTTGTAGGGCTCTAAGATATTTCGGCAATTCTACGTACGACGATTCCCAATCGCCATAAATCATTGCAATAGCTTTCTGCAGTCCATGCCAGGCTCGAATATAACTCACTTTAATATGAAACATGTTGGACATTGTCTCTTGAACGGTTCTTGCAGTCATATTTGTTTCATTTTTAATCAATGGAAGTATTTTGCTGCATATAAACTTAGCAGTGGCCCGTCGATGGTTCGAGTTGATGGTTGCATTTAAACAAGTGTGATCGCCGCCATATGTAGTTATCTTCCACCAATTTGTATATTTTTTCACCGAAAGGCTTGCATGAACTCCCCAAGGGCATATTTCTTCCACATCACAGCGGACCGTGTATTGATTTGCACGCGATTTCAGAACTTGAAACGAAACTGAACATTTAATCGCCCATTCACATAACTGTTCAACAAGCTTCTACTTACTTTCAAAAATCAACCCAACTCGTGGACCTTTCTCCACACATTCTCTTCCAAAAACTTCCACATCTAGTTGACAATTTTCCATTACTGATTTCACCATCATTGATGCCGTGCATAAATCATCGGCTAGAGTCTCTTCATATGTGATTTGTTCTTCTTCCGCATTTACATCATCAGCCTTCTCAATGTCTGCATATATGATTGCATCATTGTTAACTTCCATTTGATGTATCCAAGTTCTATCCTCAACATCCGCACAAGCAACTTCCATGCTATCCAATTGCCCACAAATCTCTTGTGGAGTTTTAACATGATAATCGACACCATCATCGTCACAACCAGTAAATGCAACTTCGGCACTAAGAATACAAAAAACAAAGGTCGTATATTTTGTATTAACATAAGTCAAAATACAAGTGCCAACGTATAATAGTACTCACTTTTCAAACGCTTGCGACTGATTTGGGTTTATAACGTTCTGCATCATATTTTGTTCCTGAATAGAAGAGACTCCAGCCATTCCGCTCTATTGTGAAGTAGGTTTGTAAACTCTCCGCCTTGATGGCTTGAAAGATACGACGGATACGCCGACCATTGTGTTTCTTGTAACTGTGTGGTGTGCATATACTCATCTCCATAGATTACCGGCGCTTGTGCTTCAATCACATTTTCATGTTCCACTCTCGCAACGTAGATTTCTATAACTCTCATCCCAACTAAAAAGGTGGAGTTCAAATCAACGTCGTCTTCCAAATCAATAGCGGATGCACCATCATCCCGAACCCATTTGACCGCTAATTTTAAATCATGCATCACGGGATTTGCTTTTGTCACTTCATATGCCCTTTTTTTAAGCTCTTCGAAACTACAATGATTTTTTATTGTCGATCCTTTTCGCTTTCCGTCCACATATCTAGGTTTACCTTCATCATCAACCAACAATTCGCCATCAAAGTAAAATATGATCGGAACCTTTGACATTATCTGCAAAATAAGTTCTAATACCACAGTCATAGTTTTTGTTCACCGATATAACTAAAAACATCAATTTGATGAATTATTACCTATTTTTCTAAATAGATTTTGCTTCCGCAGGCAATCTTCAACCAAAAGCAGTCAACTCAATCTTTACAAAAAAACAAACAAGCAAATCAATATAATACCGTAACCAATATATTTCATCAATAAAGTCAACAATATCAAATGCATTTCAACAACATAATAAACTATCTACCTTGCACACATTATGGGTTACAACAAGTAGAAACAATTTCTCATCAACATATTACAAATACAACGGTTCAACATAAAATCCAAATATGACAACTTAACCAAGTCCCAAACATCTACCATATTATATGCCTTCCACTATTTGTCCTTAGTTCTTCAGTCACACTTTTCAAACGACTTATTTCGGCTTGCAGTTCGTGGGCATACTCAAGTTCTGTTTCGCACAGGGGTTAATCAATCCATTTAAAATAATTGCAACAATCATTTTCACGAGGATTCAATCTATGTTCGCTGTACGAACTACACCGAAAAAATCTTCATCCAACAGTCTTTTCCTTCTTGCAAACAATCACTACACACATATCTCCGCAATAACAGTTTGGACATGGTCGTTGTCCCCTTGGCACGGATGGACCAACAGGATGTATAGGCGTCAGCAAATTTCCGTCAATAGTATGTTGATGACCGGGCATTTCCGCAGAAACAACTTCACGTAAACGAGCGTATAATGTTGATGATCCTGAATGAAATTTACACGGTACTGGTTCGAACTGTGTTTCCAAAACATGATCGATATCAAAGTCAATATGACTTGAACTTACAACTCTGATTTTCCCTTCAACCTCATCAAAATGTTTCATCAATGTTTCGTCGTCTATCTTCCAATCATTAATGTCTACCGTCATAATAAGCAATAAAAGTGTAAATTAGGAATTTCAATTTACTACTACTTAAATTGGGTTTTCTAGTTTGTTAAACACTAACAACTAATTCAACAACAGCACCATTGTCTAATAATTAACACTGCTACCATCAATAACTCTTCATTTTCACCAACATCAACAATAACAAAATTACATCTTAACTTTCGAAAACAATAATTATTACATTTGTTTTGTAACGATGAAGAAGATGATTTCATGTATAGTTTAACTACTATTTGGTTAAAAAAATGATTGTGGATTTGGATATTGAAGAAAAATGGGTTTGGATTGGAAATGAGGAGATTTTGAGGAAAAAAGTAGAAATACTGATAAATGAACTCAGATATGTGCTCTTTGTCTTTTTGATGCTCAAAATTGAGCTTGCGCATTCCATAATTGTACAAGCATTAAAATATTGCTTGCGCAATTATGGAATGCGCAACGTATAATTAAAATAATTAACACTTGCACACTCCATATTTGTGCAAGTTTAAACCAAAACGAGACCTAATTTGCTAATTAGCTTTTACTAAAGCCTAAAACCATAATATGATATTTGCTGAAGCCTACTAACAAAATTTGTCCTTTTAAATACTTGTTTGACTTTAGAAATACAAGTATATGTTATGACGATAGTTTCATTCATGATATGAATTTAGTATAGAGGCTTTGCACAGTAAGTCTCTATTTTTGGTCTTATAAGAAAAGTTCCTATAGCGATGAGTATGTAAATTAGGTCTTTTTTTCTAAATCAGAAAGCTCAAACTAGCTTGCACTTTCCTGATAGAAAGCGCAAGTTAACTTGCGCTTTTCAAAAATTTGAAAATTTCAAATATTTTTAAAAGAAATTAAAATTAAAAAGCGCAAGTTAGCTTGCGTTTTCCTAATAGAAAATGCAAGTTAACTTGCGCTTTACGAAAATTTCAAAATCAGAAAGCGTAAACTAGCTTGCAATTTTTTGATAGAAAGCGCAAATTAACTTGACGTTTTTCAGAAATTTCAAAATTTTCAAAAACAATTTCAAAATCTGAAAAGTGTAAGTTGCTTCGCATTTTCTATCGGAATAGTGCAAGGCACCTTGCATTTTCTATTTTTCAAAAATTAAAACCAAATTTACATATTTTTTTCTATAAGGACTTTTCTTACAACAACATAAAAAACATGGACATGTTTCTCTTTTCTTGTTTAGTATATCTCATTAACATTGACACGAATAAATGCTTGATCGGGTTTGAATTGAAGTGTTTTGAATGTATTATTGCTTGATGAAATGAAATAAATTCACACAATATTTACTTAATGAAAATGAGATATAACATCATTTCGGGAATACATGATGTTTTCGAAAGTCAATTTTTTTTAAAGTAAGAATTTTAACATTTGGCTAGTATGATATGATGTATTGAATACTAGACTGCTAGAATCCATCCTAGCGGACCGATTCGACAATCGTAACCTGAACCGTGATGACTTTGTCCCTCATCGCAGAATCCAACGATCTATTGCACGAACAATATGATGATAACTAATATGAAATCATGCAACGAGAGCAAACACATTAAGATGGAACTGGACATGCAACCGCAGCACATAAAATGTGCATGTCTTAAGAAGTTGGAGAGGCATTGCAACTAAGGGAGTATATGAAGTGTACTCACCAACTTCGGCATATTGACATAGCATACACATTGTGTAATTGATTAATATAAGCTAACATGTTGCAGCAATTATTATTACAAAACTTATGCATGAACACGTGATTTTTTTACAGTGGCATACGATACTCATACTACACTTGTGAGAGAAAAAGGTTAATTTCCATGTCAATCCTAGAGAAGAGCAAGTTCATCAATTATAGCCAATCATAATAACAGTTTTTTCTTTAGTTCCAAACATACGAATAATGCAGAAAGAAACTGAGATTACGCAAATCAAACATATGAATCTTTGTTGAAACACCCAACATAATGAATCAAATTATGTCCCCAATATACATGAATTAGAAGTTCACGGATTCACAATGGATAAGGTAATGCATTTAAGAACACAATAATCAGAAGTTGATAATATAAATGGAGATAATAAAGATGATGATCAAGTCCCCCTATAATTGGCTAACCATTCTTTTATTTCAGCTCGTAGAGAGAGGTTAGGAAAAAGATTGAAGCTAGGAAGTGGTAAATTAGTCACTGGAGAGTTTATGTTCCCTTCATTAAACCAGGATTTTATGTACTTGGCCTCATATGTGTAGCCATCCGCTGCACACTGTGGATCTTCCATTATGTCCTGGAAATCATTAATAAAGCCTACATAAATCAGTAGAAAAAAGTATGACGAGTGATATGTATATGAACACTGCACATGGTTGAGGATTTCAAGCACGGCGTTGCATGAATTAAGTAAGACGTACCATTGATATTGGACAAATGAAATGGTCAGGACAATTGTCAGGCACAACCGTGGCCAAAGGTAATGAATCAGCCTTCATCATAGGCTTGAGCACACTCCAAACTTCTCCCATAAGATCTGGCCGATCCTTTCTACTCTTCTTAGAGCATTTCAATCCCAAGTTAGCAAGCTTCCTAACATGCACGTAAGGCCAGCGCCCTGCACCTGGATCTATTATTTCACTGAACCGTTTGTCGTCCACTGCTGCCTTTACCACATCAACAATCCCTAATGGCTTCCGTCCAGTAATTAGCTGAAGGATCACAATGCCAAAGGAATAAATGTCACAGTACCGAGTTAGAATTCCACTATCAAGAAATTCAGGATCTATGTAAGCAAAAGTTCCCTTAGGTCTATGGGTTTGGTGGAACATGGTAGTGACAGACTGACTTGACTGTAGTAGAAGCCGTGATATGCCAAAGTCACCGAGCTTGCTTATATTGTTGGCATCAAGGAGAATGTTTTCGGGTTTTAGGTCCCCATGAACTATACTGGATGGTTTATTTGAATGGAGAAATATTAGTGCAGAACATATTTCAACAGCTATACGAGAACGCTCCCTCCATGAAAGAGGTGGGGTGTTGTTCTTGCAGTAGAGACGGTCTGCAAGACTTCCGTTTGGGAGGAATTCATAGACCAAGACACATGCATCTAAGCATGCTCCTATAAGGGTAACAATGTTGGGATGTCTCGCTTTCCCAAGGATAGCCACCTGTATTAGTGTCGAGCATGTTAAACTTGGTTGCAAATAGTAACATTTTTTGTGTTGAACTGCTAGACTTAACACGCACCATAGAGATATCGGAAATTCGGTTAAATGGCTTCTCATTCCAGGTAATAAGTGTTAAGGACAACAACTCTGAATAATTACTTTCAAGAGCAGTTTACAAAAAAAAAAAAAAATGATAAATTCATTTATTTTTTTAAGTTATATAGCAAAGTGATAAATTTATTTATCATTATTTATGTATAACTGAAAATGATAAATTCATTAATCTTTTTCTTGAATTTTGTCCTTGAAACTAATTTTTCAGAATTGATATTTTTAAAACTTATTACTCTACACAAAAAGCCCTTTAAGTTATATATATATATATATATATGCATGTTATCTTTCAACTTTCAAGACACAAAGAGTAATTTAATCCGATTCACAAGCGATTTTGAGTAAACACTTGTGATATTGAAACTTGTTCCTTATTGAGCATCCTATATCATTTTAAAATGGGCTATTTCGCAGCAGCAAACATTAGTCATAAAAGCATGTCAAGAATCATGATTCTTACGATTTTTGAGTTCCAACAATGGAAACGAGCACAATCACTTAACCCCTTTGCTCCCTAAGACTTCATGTCTAAAGCCCGAGAAAGTCTGATCCGTATGGGTTTGGACGTTTATTCAACAGACGCACAAAAAAGAATGTTGAACCACCACAAAGAGATTTTTCAAAAAAAGCATTTTGAAATTTCGGAACATAAGAGGTTCGAGCGAAAAACGCAGTCGGACGCCAAATATGAAGGCACCAGGGTGAATTCACCCATTCACCCCAGCTTCAGGCACCAACAAACAATTGAAGATCCTCTTAGCTTACCTGAAATGCTGAAAGCTATGTTGAAAACCAAGAGTGGTAGCTCATCCTCCAATATGCATACTCCACTACACCCACGCAAACATATCCACGATGTAATTATTGTTGTATATTATGATTAACTTAGTCATTTTCCTCATATTGGTAAAAAAAAAAATGTGAAGTTTTGTTGCTTAACAACCCCAGTTAATCAGAATTGAAATCCATCCATGACCATTCTTAGTAATCTCATGTTGCTCACAAAAAAACAGGATAGATGGTATTCTTGACTCCATCAAGTATCAAAGTCACACTTCTGTCTGAAATTGAAATTGTATTTCCTCAATCATGTTACCTTGACTAAAAAAGAACTTAGTGGGTAATTTTTTATACATCGATGAGTTATTTTAATGTATAATTTCTTGAAGTTCATTAGTAACTGAAATTATGTTTTTCCCCATGGATATTATTGCGAACACGATTATTTAATAATGTCGTAAATAATAATATAATAATTATTAGTAGTCTTAGGATCATTGTAAAGATAAAAGATTAAATATTCAGTATACCTCTTGCTTGAACTCTCTTTCACCCTGCATACTTTGAGGATCCAACTTTTTTACAGCCACCTGATAATTTCGAAGAACACCTTTATAAACATATCCAAATCCACCTTTTCCAATTCTACGCAAACTACTGAAACCATCTGTAGCTAGTTCAATCTCGGAATATGAAAACTCCAAAAATGACTCAGGCTCTTTAGGTTTGCCAATATCAGCTAGATCTTTCTTTTGACGCAAATTTTCAATTTCCTTCAGTGTGGCATCATTTTGGAGCTTCTGACTCATTAGTTTCCTCTCTAATATACGTATTAAAAATCGAGCTGTTGTAAGTTTATCTTTGAGCGTCTTTATGATTATACTGGCATTCCCCAAACGCTCTTCAAAATATAATTTTTCCTTCTTTGCTGTTTGCAACTCTTCCAGAATCAAGTTGTGCTTGTTATTAACAACAGCTGCAGCCTTCTCAGCGTCTTCTTTCTGTTTTATTTCTATAGCCAGTTGTTTTTCAAATGTCTTAGCCTACAAAGAAAATAGCTAAGCTGAGGTCATGTAGCAGTCCTAGTACACACTGTAACCACGTAACACAAATAATGAATTCTCCAAGAAATTATATCAATGCAACTGAACAAATATATAATACATTAAATTCTCACCCTTTTAGTTGCATCATTAGTAATTTTCTCCAGTTTTTTACGCTTCTGTAACTCATCATAAACTACCTTCTTTAAGTTCTCAATCTCTGCAAGAGCACCTTTAAGTTTATCAGCTGATTCTGCACTAGACTCGTTTTCCTGCAGAAATTTACAAAATTTTCACCAAGAAAACCCTTTTATCGTTAAATACGAAGACAGGTCGCATTTTACAATGAAATATGCATGCCTACTTGCACTAGAATCGCTATCCAGACTCAATGATATTGCATATGTTATTCCACTACAGATGATACGTGGTTAATTTGGGTGATTATCTCAGTAGAGTTAATGTTTTGGCTTCAAAGCGTTCTGTGCTCAGTTTCTTTCGTACGTTTTCCTCAACATTCCGTAGATGTCAATAAAAGTAGATGTGGGAATATAAGTCATGCCTGGTTTGTCAGTGGTGATGAAAAATGAATCTTCTTGTCATGCTTTTGTGCCAATCCTTTTGCAGCTTCTTTACTCCTTGCATCCTTATATTACAAAATCCACGTTTCTAAGACCTTGTTATATATGTACAACGGAAAAAAAAAATGATCACAATATTTGGGTCTTACTAGTATTCCATTAGAAGCACTCTCTGTTCTACTCTCTTCTGTAATCAATGTACTTTGAGGTGTTGAATTTATAGCATTTGGAGGGGAAGATTGTGGTCCAAATATAAATCTTCCAAGCTTGTACCAGAAGTTGGTATTGCTATCAGCGCTTAAGGTTTCGGCATGAAGTCGTCCAGACCGGGTTGATAGATAATTTGACGTGAAAGTTGGTTGTATCGATTGTGTAATATTTGAAGAAGCCTCCCTATACAACAAGGAGCAGTATATTATGTATAATATAGTGGAACTAAATGGTAACATAACTCACCTCTATTCATGCTATAGAAGTCATGGAGGTTGTAAATACATAAATATAGTCACTATTGTTGGATAGCAATATAAACTTACTAGGTTATTATTCGATTGAGCTAAAAAAGGTCATACTTACTTCGTGCGAATAAGGACTCCTTTGCAAACAAACCATATTGTGCACGAAGGATCAGCATGCTTCTCCACGATTAAAGCAGTTTTTGATGTGGGCGCATTCATTTTGCTGTGAGTTAAGTGTTATATTTAGTATGATTCTCCGCAAGACAATATTTAATCAAAATATCGGATGACCCATAATATATTATAACTCCCTGCTCTAATTTTTTCTCTTCAGTATATGTGATCTAACCCCTCTTTTCATTTCAATATGCTTTATTGCATAATTCATTACAATGTCAATACATTCCTTGCATCAAAACATAGGAAACACAAATGATTGCCAGACAATGACCTTGAATATAATTTGTCGGATGCTGCCCCCATGACAAGCTTGTCAATTTCATGTATAGCAATAAGCTGGAGAAGGCCTCTTGCAACATCATCTGCTTCAATCACTAATTTATCGGCTTGTACCTGAAATAAAAGAAATGCATAGTTTTAGAAAACATCTTTAAAGTATCTTTAACTAATTCCTATATTTATGAGATGATAATCTTAAAATGTACTGATGAAGAAGAAAAGATGCACCTTGTGTCTTGAGCACTCAGCCAGATAATCATCTAAACATTTATGCATAATCTCCACTTGCTCAACCTTATCAACAAGAAAATTTCTATCTGGAATCATAATGAAAAAGAAGATATGTTTATTATCAAAAGCATGCTAAAATTACATGCTTATATTAATGGCTAAGGGGCATATGTTCTTGACTGGGAAAATTTGCTGAAAGTGTAAACAGGATGATGTTAGGATATAAGTCTCAAATTTTGTCCTATCGTACTTCCAATATATCTCTTTGGTTATTCAGTATAATCCAGAATGTATCTAATTTGGCTATCACAAAATGTCTACATGGCTTCTTTATATACTAGCTTGTTTTTATCCCTCTTCTTCCACAAAAAGTTTTTCACCTGAAGGACTTGGCTACACATGCTGTACTCCTGTAAATAATTGATCATCCTGAATTAATTACCATTTATCCTTCACAATTAACTGAAAATCGACTGCTATATTTTCTTGAAATAGATATAAGTTATTTTGTGCAGCTGCTAATGCTAACAACTCAGTCTCAAAATCAGTCAGATCAGAAACAAGTTTTCACTCAACTTTCTGAATCAAACATTAAAATAAGAAACAAAATTTACTGTTATTATTATGTTAAAAGAGACATAAATAGAGCAATTAGAGAGCAACAACTAATAAATTAATAGAGTAATGAAAGCTAAAATATATTACTATAAGTTCCTAAGAATCTAATCTACAAAAAAAGATTAAGTAATCAAACAATTGTGACAGAAAATGCTGACAATATGTACATATTTTAGGGAAGTTAAGCATAAGCAATAGTTATTTCATATTTTGAATGACTAAATGCAAAGTATATACACAGACCTAAGACTTTACTAAAACAAGAAAACTGATAAATTTACGAGCACAAATTTTTTCTCACAGGATGGTCGTGTCTATGTGACAAGTGGATCTTATGTTACTAACTGCTCAACCTTTAATATTCTTAAAGAAGACGACAAACTAGTGAAGCTATGAGAAGACAATAAAGTGTCTTGTGATATTTTGTAGGCATCGAATAAACAGAGCTAATATAAATTATGTACACTTTAACCTCAAACAAAACAAAATATGAGATGCCATTCTTTCTAATTTCATTTGCACCTACTTATTTAGCCTTTCCATAAGTAGCTATCATAGTATAATTCGTCTTGAAGTTGAGATGAATCTGAACTCCAGATAATTTGAAAGAAAAAAAAAAACGAAGCAAGTAAGACTAGTTATAATTTTACTTTTAAGATTGCTAATATTAGTTATAGCTAATCTTTATTTTAGAAGAGTAAATGATAGTGTGAAAAGTATATATTTATCCCTTATCTCCATAACACATATTGGAAATGAACAAATGAGTAGCACTTCACCAAACGCAGTGAAATATTATCACAATTTCAAGAAACACTGAGCAATAAAAGAGTAAATAAAAGATCCATACTGGATGCAGTTATTTCTGATGGGACGTGAACGTGGGTTATAAATACTCTGAGCTGCTTTTCACCAGATGTTTGTTGTAGAAGCCACCTTAAATTTTCCTTTCCTTCTTCGAATATCTTCTTCACTGCCACATAAACTTTAACTTCCATTTCATTCTCCTTTTCTCTTGTGCTATTCTCCATTTAGCTTTGGTGTAGACACAAAGAGGTTGTTGAGAAAAAAGACAGGTTTTCATAAAGAGATGGAGTAATCACATCCCCCCTTACTCAACAAAAAGGTCCACTGTTGACTTAATAAACCAATTGTTTATGACCTTTTAAAAAAGTACCAAGTCCGCTTGGTACTTAGAAATGAGAAGAAAAAAAAATACAAAG
This sequence comes from Allium cepa, assembly GCA_030765085.1. Taxonomy (NCBI): domain Eukaryota; kingdom Viridiplantae; phylum Streptophyta; class Magnoliopsida; order Asparagales; family Amaryllidaceae; genus Allium; species Allium cepa. The sequence goes on from CM060934.1 coordinate 921,348,189, forward strand.
AAACTTGCTGCTTAAGTCTCTAAAGAAGTTAGAATAACTTTATCCCAGATGAAGCATCATATAGTAAACAATATAGTCTATAAAATCAAAATAGTAATTTCACAAATGTTATATATACCAAATCAAGAACCACTTTAGTAATACATACACATACACATACATATACATATACATATACATATACATATACATATACATATACATACTAGAGTTTCCTCAAATCTAATGCTCTGATATCACATCAATAAACAATTCTACCAAAAGCTAATTGTATTGTTAGCCTTTTTTATGGACGAAACTAATTCCACACTCTTCATTCCTACCCCACACACCCCACTATTTTGATAATTAAAAACCACTATATCATGAAAGGTGTGGAAATAGCGCTAAAAGGTGTGAATTTTATTCCACCCTAATTTACTAACAAGTTAAATTTACACGTGTATGTTTACATGCACATGTGTATGTGCCCACACACACCCAACATCATTGTACCTAATCCAAATATTTACAAGTTCTATATGACTATGTCCATGTTGAGTTACAAGTTCAAGTGTACAATTTTACTTTTAAATTAGATTTGCTTGCCTACCAAAGAAATAGCTATCCATTCATGACCAAATTTTGAAATCAAATAAACAGCTGTATGAGAATGAACTATCAAAATATTCATTAAATTTTAGTACATATAATACATTGAAAACCTTATTTACAATCTATGTTACAATAATTAATTCAACGCACGTCATCACATCAGAAAGGGATGAGTAACATACAATTTGTACACCATCCTATTGCTATCAGGGTCGCTGTTGAGGCACCATGGAGCACCATTTAGGTGTTACTTTGCATTTAGTACTGCAATTCTTTACTTTGACGCTTTATTTATGCCCTTGTCTAAGGCACCATGAGCTCTAAGCTTTTTTCTTTTTGGAGTGTTTAGACGTTTTAAATACGTCTTTGTTTCCTTACTTTAACTAAATTAAATACAACTACAATAAAATCACTTGATTACTTTATTTATTTGTTGAAGCTCTTTATCTTCAAGTAGTATTTCAAAATTTAATTCCACTGGATATATTTCATAGACATTCAATCAATACATATTTCATTTTTGATAATGTCTTCCTTTTCTTTCTCATTTCCATTTATTTTCTGAATTATGTATGTATGTAATTTTGAAATTTAGCATAAATTAATCTACTATAAATAAAAAATTGAACTATTCGCTATTATTTTACTTTTTATTTTGAAGATTTCATTGTTTAGCGTACAAATATTTGGTTATAACCATGGCTTAAATTTTATCATGTACAACTTCGTTACTTCAGTAAATATGATAGTATTTGATTTATTTTAAAATCTATTAATGAATAAACTAAAAGCATATGTATATCACTTATGGTAAAATAATGAGTTGTAACGACCTCACCAAAACCAAATGATTTTCATATAGTATGTTGTTGTTGTTTTTATAATTACTCAATGCCCAAAAAAAATAAAAAATGGTGAGCGCTTATTTTCATCCAAGCTCCGCATGAAGCCTAACATTGTTCTTAGCGCTTAGGCTCCACTCCACCTCGAACAACACAAATACCATTAAACATCATTCATATTACAATATGTTTAAGATGATGTTTCGAGAAACACTTTTGAGGTTAACAATCTTTATGAGAATACACTGTAAGAAGATCGAACAGATGTTTATGCAAACCTAAAGAGTCTGGCAGCGTTGATAAGAGATCGAATGCATCTGGTTTATTATCTGCTAAATGGGCTTGGGCTGCTACAATATACATTAGCCCATCTTGCTATTTGAAATACATATAAATACCGTGTATACACTGCATTGTAATTTGTTAGAGAATTCCATGATACTATCTCTGTTTTCAGTATCATTGTATTAATTACAAATACATCAATAAAGATCTTCTCTTCATTTTATTGAAATTTCTTATATGGTATTAGAGCAAAAGTGCCTAACAGCACTGAAAGATCCATTAGTAAGGAGAAAACACATATGAGAATCATCAGCTGTAGTTTATATTGTTTCCTCTCATCAGATTATATCATCATCATCTGAGAGGAAGACCAGAGACAACATCTCTGCCGTGCCAGTTCAAACCCCGGCTGCATAAGAAGATTGCCTCTGAGTCAAGAAAATCAGAAACCAAATTCAAGAAGAAAACAGAATCAAGAAGAAATTCATCAAAATCAAGAAGTCAAGGCAAGTGCCGTACAAAGAAAGAAAATCATCAGAAATTAAGTCATCATCTGAATCTCCTTTCTGGTTGCACTTACCTGAGAGGATCTTGATCGAAGACCTGATTCTACATCTCTGAATCAGTTCTCTGTTTTCTCCTCTTCCTGTATTTTCTTTTCCTGTCTGCAACATCAGTTTTGAGAAGTGATCATCATGGGGGATGAAGCAAACTCTTCAGCACCCACAAATAGCAGTGGTCTGCAGCATACTGCTTCAAATGTTGAGAAGTTGGTCAAGACCACAGTCAGCCCACAAAGCCAGTTGGTTACAGTTCATCTCAGTGAAGATAACTATCTTCTATGGAGACTGCAAATTGAATCAGCTCTTCAAGAACATGGTCTTGAAGAATACATTCAAGAAACCATATCAGTACCACCTATGTTCATCGCTGATCAACAAAACAAAATGATCAGTAATGAAGAATACATCAATCATCATAGACAAGACAGGTTAATATGTTCTTGGTTATTGTCATCTATTAATGCAAATCTTCTTACTCATGTTATAGGATGCAAAACAGCATATGAGATTTGGTCAACTATAGAGAGAGTGTTTAATTCTCAATCTGCAGCAAAGGTATTGTTCTACAAAAGACAACTCCACAATATCAAAAAGGAAAGCAACAACATGAGAGAATACCTGTTCAAAATAAAAGCAATTTGTGATGCATTGGAGGCTGCAAATCAAAAAGTGTCAGATTCAGAACAAATTATGACAATTCTTAATGGTCTCAGCGACGAATATGAAGCAGTGATTGCTGTCCTAACATCTCAGAGAAACTTACCCTCTATAGAAGATGTTCATGCTATTCTACTATCTCATGAAGCAAGAATTGACATCAAGAAACCCCAAGAATCTGACTCATCCATCAATATTTCAGTAAGTCATAAGGGAAAAGCTCAAAATAACAACAGAGGTGAACAATTTGTCCAAAGAGGTGGATACTCTAACAGATCAAGAGGAAGAGGTCGATGGAATAACAATAACAGGCCAAAATGTCAGATATGTGAGAAAATTGGTCATACAGCAACAAAGTGTTATTTCAGATTAAATCTCAACTATGTTCCAAGGCAAAGCAGTCAAAGAAATGCAAATCACAGTGCAAATATGGCACATCTACAATCTGAATCAGTCAACCGGTCTGAAGCAAAAAACACACATACTGAAAGCACAAGGTCAGATCACACTCAGGATGAAGACTGGTATCCTGACTCAGGTGCAACTAATCACATCACAAATAACTTGAACAACTTAAATCTTGGAAGCAAGGAATACAAAGGTATGAATTCTATTCACATGGGTAATGACAAATCTATTGCAATTACACACACTGGTAAGTCATACATTATGGGAAGAAAACAATTATACTTGAACAATTTACTAAGGTCCCAAACATTAAGAAAAACTTACTGAGTGCGTCGCAATTTGCAAGAGATAATAATGTATATTTTGAATTTTACCCATACAACTGTGTAGTTAGGGACATTCTAACTAAGGAAGTGCTTTTGCAGGGTAAACAATATAAAGGTCTGTACAAGTTCAAAGTGGATAATTCAAGAAACCCAGTTTCTAAAAGATAGTGGTGTAATAACTCTGAATACAAACAACATGAAATGAGTGAGATATTAGAGAAGTGGCACTGTAAACTTGGGCATCCAAATGCCAATATTGTAAAGCATGTTTTGAATAATAATAGCATTTCTTTCAATGATATATCTCTACCACACATCTGCACTTACTGTCAAATGGGGAAAAGTCACAAACTGCCTTTTTTAGATTCTGAAACATGTTATAATAATCCTCTTGAATTAGTAGCTACTGATCTGTGGGGACCTGCCCCAATTCATACTGATTATGGTTTTAAATATTATATATTTTTTTTGATGCCTTTTCTAGATATGTATGGATATATTTCTTAAAATCTAAGGATCAAACTTGTAATGCAGTCACGTAGTTTATAGCTCAAACAGAGAATCAAACAAACTGCAGAGTCAAAATCATGCAAACTGATGGTGGAACTGAATATATGCCACTAAAGGAATACTTTCAAAAAAAGGGAATCAATCACAGAACAACATGTCCATACACTTCAGAACAAAATGGGCTGGTAGAAAGAAGACATAGACAGATTGTTGAGACTGGGCTTACCCTTTTAGCTCAAGCATCCATGCCAAAGAAATTTTGGCCAGATGCTTTTAGTACAGCAGTTTACTTAATTAATAGACTGCCATCAAAAGTTCTAAATTTAAAAAGTCCATTAGAAGTTTTGACAAACATCAGTCCAGATTATCATAGTCTTAAAGTGTTTGGTTGTCTATGTTTTCCCTACACCAGACCCTATAATAATCATAAGCTAGATTTTAGATCATCCCCATGCACATTCATAGGTTATGCTAGCAATAAAAAGGGATACAAGTGTCTTGACAATAATGGTAGAATATTCATTTCTAGACATGTGGTATTCAATGAAGCAGTATTTCCCTTTAAGGAAGTGAACATCAAGGTGAATAATAAAGTTCATAATGCAAAAGAATACATATCATCAGTTACTATTCCTGCTATTGAGATAATTCAGGGCCAGGCAAAGTCAGATGATGAAACTGCTAATCATGAAAAAGTCTACTCAGATTTTCAAAGACTGAACACTTCCTATGAATCAGAATCAACAAATGCTCAAACAAGTTCAGCAAGTACTTCAAATCAAAATTCTGAACAAAGAACTACTGAGCAAACAACTACAGATCACATTCAAAGTAATATGCAAGACACAGAATCAAACTTGCATGCTGAAAGTGAAAGAGATAGTCAGCAGCAAGATGTTGGGAGATCAGGTCACCACATGACAACCAGATCAAAAAGTGGTATTTTTAAACCAAAAATTTATCATACTGTTTTAGATACAGAGGAGCCAACCACATATGAGCAAGCCATACAAAATGAAAAATGGAAAAATGCTATGAATGAGGAAAATCAAGCACTAATGAGAAACAAGACATGGGAACTTGTTCTCAAACCAAAGGATAAAAACATTATTGGGTGTAAATGGACCTACAAATTAAAGAAAAATGCTGATGGCACAATTTCTAAGTATAAGGCAAGATTAGTAGCTAAGGGCTATTCACAACAGTGTGGTTTTGATTTCACAGAGACATTCTCACCTGTAGTGAAGCCCACTACTATAAGAATTGTTATTAGCATAGCCTTACATAGAAATTGGACCATTAGACAACTTGATGTAAATAATGCTTTCTTGAATGGTATTTTACAGGAGCAGGTATATATGGAGCAGCCTCAAGGTTTTAAACATACTGGGAAAGAGAATTATGTGTGCAGATTACACAAAGCAATCTATGGCTTGAAACAAGCTCCAAGAGTGTGGTTTGAGAAATTAAAAGAAACAATGATTAGACTTGGTTATCATTTAACCAAGTCTGACAATTCCCTTTTTACAAAAATTAGAAAAAAACATAGCTGTATTTGTTCTAATATATGTTGATGACTTTATCATTACAGGAAACAGTGAACAGGAAATTAATAATCTGATAAAGCATCTTAATCTAGAGTTCAGCATTAAGGATCTTGGAAACTTATCTTATTTTCTGGGCATAGAGGTCAAGAGACTCACTAATGCAAAGATACATCTAAGTCAACAGAAATACATATCAGAGATCCTACACAAAGCAAGGATGCATGAGGCCAATTCTATCTCAACACCTATGGTCAGCAATATGCAACTATCAAAGTACAAAGGAGAGGCAATGCTTAATGATAGACAGTACAGAAGCATCGTTGGAGCACTTCAATATGTCACTATTACCAGGCCAGATATTACATATAGTGTAAATAAAGCAAGTCAGTTCATGCAAAATCCAACTGATACTCACTGGAAAGCTGTTAAAAGGATATTAAGATATCTTAAAGGAACAATTAATTTTGGGCTAATGCTTGAGGCAGGCAATACAATCAGCATTGATGGAACAGATGCCGACTGGGCCAATGATCCAGATGACAGAAAATCTACAACTGGGTACTGTATATATTTAGGCAACAATCCTATATCATGGTGTTCAAAAAAACAACCAACTGTCTCAAGATCGAGTGCAGAAGCAGAATTCAGAAGCGTGGCTAACGCTACTGCAGAAGTTATGTGGATTGAATCTCTACTTGGAAATTACAGATTAAAACTGAGAATAAGACAACCATCTGGTGTGACAATCAAAGTGCAGTGCATCTTACAGCCAATCCAATACTACACTCGAGAACAAAGCATGTTGAACTGGATATTTATTTTGTTCGCGAGCAAGTAGCAAGGGGGAAATTACAAATAAATCACATACCTTCAACTTACCAGACAACTGATATTCTAACCAAGCATCTGTCTAAAAGCAACTTCAATCGATTCAGAGAACGACTGAAGGTAAAGGGCACAGAAGACATCATCACATCATCTAAGTATACCTCATCTCTGTCGACATCATTGAAGAAGTCTCCTCAACATTATCGAAGAAGCAGTATGCTCCTAATCACTGACCCTCCATGAGTAAAAAGGGCCATCCTTCATTCCTTTTCTTTTATCATCAGCATCGATGACTGTTGAAATCAGATGTGAGCTTCACCAAACTTCTAATCAATTATCATCCTGTGATGACAATTGACTAGTTCTCTAGCCTGAACTCAAATCACCTCGAGATCTCACTGATTTTCTTTTATTTAAGATGACTCAGATCCAAAATCGCCACAAACCCTAATCGCCTTTAGGTTTGAGAGGGCGTATGAGAATACACTGTAAGAAGATCGAACAGATGTTTATGCAAACCTAAAGAGTCTGGCAGCCGTTGATAAGAGATCGAATGCATCTGGTTTATTATCTGCTAAATGGGCTTGGGCTGCTACAATATACATTAGCCCATCTTGCTATTTGAAATACATATAAATACCGTGTATGCACTGCATTGTAATTTGTTAGAGAATTCCATGATACTATCTCTGTTTTCAGTATCATTGTATTAATTACAAATACATCAATAAAGATCTTCTCTTCATTTTATTGAAATTTCTTATAATCTTTCATATTTTTTTGTTAGGGACATCTTATATGATATAAGTTTGCCTCTGGACATCAGTAGTTACCTTCCAAATTTTACAACCGTGACGCAGTATATAACAATAAGCAGGGCCGCCATACGGTAAGACGAGAAAGCCAATTAACCAGGGCAACCCCCACGCAGGCTAGCCTTCTTATCCGAAAGTCGGTATATTGAAAAATTACACAGTAGTTTAATAAAACAAGTAGATGTTTAGTAGTTAAAATCTTGTACTTTAATATATTTGAAAACTTAGTAGATTCATTTTATTTATCATTACCTATATTTAGTTCAAGTGTAGGCGATATATTTGCGCTTCGTCAGGGGCAACCCAAATGACAGGACCGGAACTGTCAATAAGCAAGATGCATATTTGAGATATACTACAATGATCTACTAGTCTTCCTATGGATGTATAGTTACTAAAGATCAGTTATCCATATCAACCAATGGATGCTATTTTAAACCGAATATAATAAAGCGAAATTGATGGTAGAGGAACAAATGGGATGTGTGTGTAGTGCATGCAAAAGCAAAACATAACTACATTGTACGAGCTGCCTTGATTGGGAATCATTCAGGCCTCAGTAAAATAAAGCTTCAAAGAGTTACAAGATTAAAAGACGGCAGGAGCTTCTAAAGAAGGAATCCTTACCATATGTCATTAAGTAAAAGAAAAGTAGTTCATTCCCAACACCAAGATCTCCCTGAATACTAGTAACAAGTGCCATTGTGTACATCAGTCTTGGAGCACCAAATGAAATGAAAATGAAGGTGATTGCACTGAGGAACTTTCTTTTTGCAACCAATTCAGATATATGCCTGCAAACTTGCTCCTGACACTGCCTTGTGCTTCTGTCACCGACGGTTGAGCCATATTAGACTTATGTGTTTGACTCACTGATATGACATCAAAACAAGCATTTACAGTAACATGAATATGCTGAACAATAGAAATATAGATATACTGATAGGCATGAAAAATGGCCAGCAGCAATACCAAGCAAACCCACCTGTCACCTAACTTGTGAGGGTAATGAGAAGTATATGGTATACGATAATAATAAGATCCTAAATTTTGTATGCCCGAAACGCAAATTGGAGTTCAGGCTCCAAAAATAGTACAATGTGTAGCTTACAGACATATCAGGTAACCACAAATGTCTCACCCATGAGTTATTTGCAACTCAGACACATGACTCATAAGTTGTTCAAGTGTAGAATTGCTATATACCGTTGAAAAAGGAGGAGGGAGATCAATCCCTCTCAGCAGAAAAATAGGATCTTGCAATTTGGCGTGATAGAACAAACAGAAAATTATAGATCATAGAAAAATAATAATATAGAGACAAGAGAGAACACACAGATTTATAGTGGTTCCACTATCGCGAGATAGTGTACGTCCACTTTAATGGGGAAGATCTTTATTACTATTTGAAGAGGTTACAGAGTAAAGAAATGAAGAAAAATAAATAAGAGATTGTTTTCTCACATCTGATATCTTAACATTCTCTATGCCTCTCTTTATATATAGAGAAAAGTTACTTAGGGATGAAGCAATTGATTTATGTAAATAAATCAATTCATGGAATAATAGTATTCCCATTAATTGCCTTGCCATGTAATTGATTGATAATATTCCATTTTCTCCATCAATCAATTATTTCCCTATTTGATTCCTTTTGTTTCTCCTTTTATAAAATATGGCAATCAAATATATATGGCAAATATCTCCAAATCCCTATCTCTTTAATTTCTCTTTCCATTTCCTTCATGTACAGAACGGGTAACTAAATACCGAGAATATCTCCAAAATCTATTAATTTTGGAAATATTGTATCACAAAAAAAATCCTAATAATCTCCACCTTGATACAATATCTCTTCCAAACCAAGATACTCCAAAATGAACGCTTCCCAACGAGTTCCTGCAAAAGCTACCTCTCATTGCACTTTGTTAATGAACTCCGGCAAGGCCACCGCCCACCAACAAAGTGTTGGAAACACTCAAAATAAATAAATAAGGCAGACGTTATGCAACCAAAAAAAATAAACTCATATCTCTTCATACAAGAAGAATGCCACATCTTCTCTTAACTTCAACCAAGTTACTCTCTTCCCCATAGTGCCACCATGTGGCACCTAGCACTTCATCAAGTGAATCAAGTTCGAGCAATGCTCGAACTTAGTAGCAGGTAAGGCCTTCGTAAACATATCTGATGCATTGTCATTTGTATGAACCTTCTGAAGGCGAACTAACTTCTCTTCATTCATGGAGATAAGGAAAGACTCTCTTACCTCTATATGCTTTGTTCTAGAGCTGAAAGCCAGATTTTCAGCTAAATGAATTGCACTCTGACTATCACAATTCACCAAACAATTATCTTGTACAAAGCCCAAATCACACAACAACTTCTTCAAATAAAGTGCCTCCTTAGCTGCCTCAACTGCAACTATCAACTCTACCTCTGTAGTAGACAAAGCAACTATAGTCTGCAACCTCGCTCACCAACTAATAGCCGTTCCTCCAAGAGTGAACACATAGCCTGAGGTTGACTTCCTTCTATCTCTATCTCCGGCATAGTCTGAATCACAAAATCCAATCAAGTTGAAATCTTTATTTCTCCCGCCAAAGACAAGACCATAATCTGATGTTCCTCTAGGATATCTAAAAATATACTTCACTGCCTCCCAATGCGATTTTTCCGGATTTGCTGTATATCTACTAACTAATCCAACAGCCTGAGCAATGTCAGGTCTAGTGCACACCATAACATACATCAAGCTACCTACCGCACTCGCATAAGGCACCTTTTTCATGTAGGCCTTGTCCTTTTCTGAGATCGGAGAGCCTTTGTTAGAAAGCTGTATATGCAAAGGCATGAGTGTACTGATAGCCTTTGCTCCATCCATGCTAAACCGAGCAAGCACCTTTTGAATATATTCCTTTTGAGTAAGTCTCAAAAGTCCAAGCTTTCTATCTCTTTGGATTTACATCCCCAAAATTTTCTTTGCTTCTCCAAGGTCTTTCATTTCGAATTCCGCTTTTAATTTCAACTTCAACTCATCAACTTCAGCTTTATCCTTAGAAGCAATCAACATATCATCCACGTACAAAAGCAAATACACCCAATTATTATTCTTTAAATGCTTGAGATAAACACATGCATCTTTAGTACTATGATTAAAACCATGTGAAAGCATAAAAGAATCAAACCTTTTGTACCATTGTCTAGGCGACTGTTTTGGACCATAAAGAGATTTCTTCAACCTGCATACCCAATCTGATTTTCCATCTACAATAAATCCTTCTGGCTGCTTCATGTAAATGGTTTCTTCCAAATCAGCATGCAAGAAAGCAGTCTTCACATCAAGTTGTTCTAACTCCAAATCGTGAGCAGCAACTATCGCAAGTAGGATTCGAATTGAAGTTTGTCTAACAACTGGAGCAAATATTTCATCATACTCCAACCCCTTTTTTTTGAAAACCCTTTGGCTACCAATTTTGCCTTGTATCTACCATCGTCTTAGCTTGAACACCCACTTGCAACCTATGGCTCGGCTTCCTTGAGGTAGTGGTACCAAATCCCAAGTCTTGTTCTTCTGCAAAGACTATATCTCCTCTTCCATAGCGCAATTCCACTTCGAATTATCATTCGACTTCATGGCTTCTTCAAGGCTTAATGGTTCATTATGAACAACATGTAAAGCATACTCAAACTGATCATCAAGGCTCAAATTTGCATAATCCCAATCTCCATATCTAATTGGATCTCTCTTTGGTCTCTGACTAGCCCGAATGACTATATCGCCTGACTCTCCTTCAGCTCCACCTTGAGCTCCATCTTGAGCTGAATCCTCTCTAGCTTCATGACCATCTCCATCACTACTAGAGGAAATCTGTGGACTATCATGTGATGTATCATCAACTGTTCTATCACTATTGCCAATAGTAATAGCTGTACTTCGGGTTTGAAAGTTGGGAATCTCGGTCTTTTCGGCCTTCTCATCGGCTGAATCTGAACCGTCTGATAAACCTTCCAAAGGTTTAAACATTGCTGACTCGTCAAAAGTCACATGTCTGGAGTGTATAACTTTCTTCGTAACTGGATTCCAAATTCTGTATCCTTTTATTCCACCTGTATAACCAAGAAAAACACACTTGGAGGCCCTAGGCTCCAACTTATATTGTCCTGTATTGTGAACATAAACTGGACATCCAAATATACGAAAATAACTTAATAAAGTGCTTTTACCTCTCCATAACTCCTCTGGAATCTTCCCACCAATGGCTGAGCACGGAATCCGATTAATAATATGCGCTTCAGTCGAAACAGTTTCAGCTCAAAAACCCTTAGACATACCCGCAGTCAATATCAAGCAACGGACCTTCTCAAGTAGAGTCCTATTCATCCTTTCAGCAACCCCATTGGATTGCGGATCACCAGGTGTAGTAAAATGTCTTCTAATACCGCATTGTCTGCAATAGTCGAGGAACTCTTTGGAGACATATTCGCCACCATTATCGGATCTAAGAATCTTCAATTTCTTTCCTGTTTGGTTTTCAACAAGAGCTAACCAAACCTTAAAATTCTGAAATACTTCCGACTTAGCTTTCATTACATACACCCAAATCTTGCGCGAGTAGTCATCAATGAATGAAACAAAATAATAAGCTCCACCAATGGAAGCAGTAGGGTATGGCCCCCAAACATCTGAATGTACATAATCAAGTACACTCTTAGAAGTATGCATACCGTCACCAAAAGAAACTCTGGTTTCCTTTGCCAATACACACTCCTTGCAAAAGTTCAACTTGTTGAAGATTTCTACCTTGATCTTTTTCTTCTTACGAAGCAACTCTAAGTTCTTCTCCAAAGTATGACCTAGTCTTATATGCCAAAGCTTGGTAGAATCCAAACTTTTAGAACTATCAACTCCAACACATAATTCTCCATGAACAGTGGTACCCATCAGCAAATACAGATTTATTACCATAACACCCTTCATCAATACAAGTGCCTCTCTAGAAACTCTCAAACCATCTTTGACAATGGTTATCTTGCATCCCAATGATGCCAATTGGCCTAATGATATCAGTGACTTCCGAAGACCAGGAACATAGCGAACATCTGAAAGTGTGCGAACAATCCCATCATACATGCGAATGCGAACTGAACCAACTCCCATAGACTTACATGTAGCATCGTTTCCCATAAGGATGGAACTTCCTTCTTTAGCATCAAAGGAATAAAAATAATCCTTATTAGGAGTCATGTGAAATGATGCTCCAGAATCTAATACCCAGTGATCTGCGACATCTGATACAACCGCTGTCAATAAATCGCTATCATCTTTCTCCATCGCAATAGATGAAGAACCTTCAGTCTTCTTCTCCAGATCTGGGCAGTCTCTTCTCCAATGGCCTGATTTCTTACAATGATGACACCTTCCATATTTTGACTTATTCCGCCAATGAGGCTTCCTAGAATTGGAACGCCCCCTATAATTCTTCACTTTCTTCTCTGCTCTTCCTCTCTCAACAAATAAACCTGAACTACTATTACTTCCTCCACTACTATCACCAACACCAAACTCTTTCATATGATCTCTCAACTCCTCACTGAGCAAACCTGTCTTCACATCATCTAATGTCAATGTATCTCTACCATAGATAAGGCTGTTAGCGAAACCAGTGTATCGTTCTGGAAGCGAACACAACAGAATCATTGCTTTTTGTTCTTCATCAACTTTCAACTCAACAGACTTTATCTTCATCAACAGGCCATCAAACACACTTAGGTGTGTTTTAATTGAAGAAGCTTCCTTCATTTTATAAGTGAAAAAAGTCTTCAATAGGATCAGACGGTTAGTTAGGGATTTCTTCATCTAGAGGTCCTCCAACTTCTTCCAAATGCCTTTGGCTGTGGTTTTCTGACTGATTTCAGAAATTACATTCTTTCCCATAGCAAGCTGGAGAGTAGTAAATGCCCATTCTTCCATCTCTTCTAATTCCACTGATGAAATATCAGCAGGCAGTGTCTCTGTATCAAATACTACTCGATGAACGCGATTTCTCCTCAAAACTGCTTTCATCATCCATTGCCATTTTTCAAAATCTCCTTCACCATTCCACTTCTCTATCGTCAACTATGATCCTGAAGCCACATAGGAGCCTCTGACGTATGGAGCAACTACTGGCGCTAAAGTACTATTTGTACTATTTTCATCTCCTCCTGCCATTCTACCAAAACACCTTCTTTGCGAATCTAGCTCTGATACTAGTTGAAAAAGGGGTAGGGAGATCAATCCCTCTCAGCAGAAAAATAGGATCTTGCAATTTGGCGTGATAGAACAAATAGATAATTATAGATCACAGAAAAAATAATAATATAGAGACAAGAGAGAACACACAGATTTATAGTGGTTCCACTATCGCGAGATAGTGTACGTCCACTTTAATGGGGAAGAGCTTTATTACTATTTGAAGAGGTTACAGAGTAAAGAATGAAGAAAAATAAACAAGAGATTGTTCTCTCACATCTGATATCTTAACATTCTCTATGCCTCTCTTTACATATAGAGAAAAGTTACTTAGGGATGAAGCAATTGATTTATGTAAATAAATCAATTCATGGAATAATAATATTCCTATTAATTGCCTTGCCATGTAATTGATTGATAATATTCCATTTTCTCCATCAATCAATTATTTCCCTATTTGATTCCTTTTGTTTCTCCTTTTATAAAATATGGCAATCAAATATATATGGCAAATATCTCCAAATCCCTATCTCTTTAATTTCTCTTTCCATTTCCTTCATGCACAGAATGGGTAACTAAATACCGAGAATATCTCCAAAATCTATTAATTTTGAAAATATTGTATCACCAAAAAAAATCCTAATATATACAACCTAGACGAAAACAATGGTTTGTTGAAATATCATAGCGCTTACTCTTTAAGCATACAAGGTTATAATCTTCAAGCTAGGTCTCATTTAGAATAAATCTTTTAATATTGATATCTCATGCTACCTTAATTTTCATATCGTGTTTATTATCCACACAACTTCTGAGGTACAGTCCAGACTATGGCTTCGAGTCAAAAGTGAGTGAAAAATTGTCTGAAACTAAACTGTGAATCAGATGACATAGTAGGATCCACATTGGTGAATTAGCTGATTAAATCAAACAGCCTGTTTACCAAAATAATTGTCAAGAAAATGTCTCTTTTATAAGCCTGGTATTTCAGAAAGCGTGCTGGTTATAACCACATGCAAACAACATGGCAGACCATTTTTCAGAAAATGTATTTCTTTATACTTACATGCCAAGATATTTACAAAGGAAAAGTTGACCTTTTTAAAATATCTCAACCGAAGCAAACTCATCATGTCTCCTCCATCATCATCAGCAAACTGCAAACATACGGATCGTCCGGAACACATGGAAATCTTGTATGTAGCATAACTTCAAATGCTGCGTTTATGACCTAGGGTTTACTATTTCGGATAATGGAAGATATTGGAAGCTTCATTATCTATTGCTCTCTCTGGAGTCATGTAACCATAGTTCAAACTTTTTGTCAAGTCGACTCACTCAAGCTTCTTGTCAATGAAAATACAGGAGCACTGATTATGAAGTTGTCCTTGATCCAAGAAAATAGCTATTAAATTGGTTTTTCGTTAAAACAGTCGAGAAGAAGATAAATTTGAGTTTCTTTCTTTGAAACGAATCCACAAGGACCATAACAGGTGACAGTGACGGTGAAAGTTGAGAAGAGGCAGGACCTCACGAGTAACATTATACAGAATACGCGCAAATTCTGATCAAAACTCATTCACCAGAACCATCATATGTTGATGATATCATTGGACAAATTCTTTTTACTCTGCCCTTTTCCTAATATCAAACTTTTTAAAACTACCAAAAGCATCCTTCTCCATTTTTTTCACAAGAAGAACAATACGTGGTCTATACAAATTTTATTCCATTTATTATATTTTTCTATGGTATTAGAAAAAAAGGAAACTTGATGTCATTAGCAACACACGATTCAAAAATATTGATTTCAGAGTCAAAAAGGTACTTGAAAAAGTGAAAAAAGTCCAATATAAAGCGACATGGGCATAAATCATTTATAATTTCACAATCCATTCATCTACCTCTATAAGTAAATAGGAAAGAAATTCTAACAAATTTCACACATTGAATTGTTCTAAAATTGTGCGGATATATCACTTCATGACGCGATTGAATCGCTCTCTTTCAAGAACGTTTTCCTCTATCTCAGATGTTGTCAGGAAACTTTCATATAGTTTAGCTAGTTTATGCAAATCGTGATCACTACAAATCAGAAAAACACTCGAAATGATCAGATGATGCGTGTATAATTTATTGATTCATAAAGCAAAAAACAAGTTATGTATCAATGAAGTATGGTCATGTATATATAGAGAGAAGGTTTGTGTTGGTGGTCACCGTTGAAACAAAAAAAAACACCTTTTGATCCTAACAGTCATGTCCATTTAATGTTTGAATTCAAATTCAAACATCAAACAAGATATACCTTTTTTGGACCGAGCATTGCCCCGAACCCTACCATAAAACGCTGTCCCCTGGACCTACACGACTTGACCAACTAGGTCGATCGCCGTTAGCGGGGCGTTGCCCCTACATCCTAAATAGGGGGTTGTCATCCCCGTGGACCCCCTTTTCGTAGTGAAAATCAATGTAAATAATTTTATGAAAAACTTCCACATTAATTCCAAGGATAAATGACAAAGGATTTATAAATATTAGGTTCATGGATCTACATCATTATACTGATGATTCATCTTAGTCCCTATATAAAAATCACACCATGGAACTTATAATCAATTTTCATGCCAAATTAGTAAGAGTTGAGATTATAATACGGCGTAGGATTTTGAACGGTTGAAGGAAGGAGATGTTATGATATAAGAAACTCGTGTTTTAGTCCTCCCATCGCCAAAGACAAAAGTTATACAAAAAATGACGTTTTTAAAAGTAATTTCCTTTGTCAGGTCGATGAAGGTATGGTAATGGGATATGATGAGTATTGATAGCACATAAGTTTTGTGAGAGGGGATTCCGTCTAAAGTTGATACCAAAAATGTAACACCCACCTCTGCACTCATGTTACCAAAGAGCATTGCTAAAGAATACTATTTAGTAATACGAAAAATGAGGCTGGTAGGAGCGACTGTCCATGAATATTCCCTTGTGCCGACACTGTCACGTTTTCCTTTACCTCATATAATTATAAATGACGTGTACGTTATCAGAACAAAGCACTAAACACGTCAGTTTAGCAGAACAGAACAATATACAATACATATAAATCAACATAGAATCACATATCCCAACAGAAAAATATAATGCATTATAATATATATAACATAGTGAGTCTATAAAGATTAAATATCTTACTCACATAGATCATATGCATCAAAGTCGAGTACAAAGGATACAACTCATATTCATATCATTGAAAACAAATACAATAAGAGAAAATGTACACGAGTAGACTTCTCAAAATATGATATAATTAATACATAAACTTGTCTCCTCTAACATCCAATGTGACTAATATCCCTGTACTGAAAAGTCTTGGATTGAGTCAAGTATTATAAATAATAAATGGGTCAGATTTACAAAAGGTGAAATCATAGAGGTAAAGCATATGCGAATCTCAAGCAACATACCATAACAACAATAAATATTCTAACCTCAAACAAAGAAAAATGGTGATTCTAAAATGATATTATAGACAAGGAAAATTTTGATCGACGTCATATGTGAAATGTGTAACATGTGTAAGCTGACATGCGGTATAAGTGTATGTACCATATATGTCATTTTTTTAGTTTATATAATTAACTCATCATAAATAATCAATAATGTTAAAAAGAGGTACCGTATATAAGTCAGTACGATTCCAACATAAGTCAATACGATCCCAACAATAATTATCATATATATAACAATATAATAATAAATAATCCATCCAAATTATTGTATATATGTCAATACGATACCAACAATAATAATCATATATAAAACAATATGATAATAAATAAATCTACCCAAAGTATCATATATAAGTCAAAATGATACCAGCAACAATAATCATATATACAACAATATGATATTAACTAAATCTTGCCAAACTATTGTATATAAGTCAACACAATACAAACTATAGTAATCATATATAAAACAATATGATAATAAATAAATCTAGCTAAAGTATTGTATAAAATTATATATAATAGCAATAAAAATAATCATATACAAAACAATATGATAATAAATAAATCTGGCCAAAGTATCGTATATAAGTCAATACGACACCAACAACAATAATCATATATAAAACAATTGGAAAATAAATAAATCCACCTTTATAAAAATATAATAAGATAACAACATGACATTGTGGGATTATTGGATAAATGTAACCTACTCATAAAAATCTAACCAGATGTTAGTATTGTAAAATTACAATAGTAGAGCTCGAGCGCGCAAAAAGACATCGGCATTGTAATCTACTCATAATGCCATAACACACTTGACGATCAACCCAGGATAACCAAGATGGTCTAAGATGAAGGCCGTAAGCTACCTGTTCACGGCACTACACATAGGACCCCCATGCCTCCAACCTTCGTAGTGCATGACCTACCGGTGGGGAAACCCAACCGTAAAAAAGATTTGCCCAATGTAGTAGACCGTTGACCAATAGTGGTAGATGGGCAAACAACATACCACTGATTTAAGTGGCGAACCTGAATTAGGTCCACCAAGATAGAGTTTCGGCTCATTGGCAAAAAAGTCCAATCTATCCCAACCTAACTCAAAGGAAATTTAAAAATATTTTTTTTAATAAAACATGCTATGAAATCCAAAAAGTGTTATGACTTGAATATAGTCATTGTAACGACCCGCTATTTTGAACCATTCAAATCGACAATAAAACCACACATGTCAGACTTGGATCATTCAAAAAAATAGGTTGTTAATTATTTATGGGGTAAATAGAATCAATCACAAAATCACACACACAGAATATGCAGCGAAATAAATATAACATAGCAGTTCATGAAGCAAATACAGAAACAACAAAGTCAGAAGCAAATACAACAGAAATCCAAATGCATAGAAGTTTGCTAATACATAAACAAATGACAAATGTTTGAAAAGAAATAACTAAAATAGCTAAGCAGATAGATAGATAGATCTCCAGCAAAATCTCCAGCTCCAAAAGCTGAGTTCTGAATGCTTGAAACTCAGACTAACCCGAGCATAAAGTAAAAAAAACACTCAAGTCAGGATAACATTCTCATGTAAGTAAATCAACTCAAGTGAAATGTAACAAATGAAATGCAACAATAACTCAAAGGATGTTTGGGATTTCCATCCTCTAAGGATCCATTAAACTATCTACATATGTAGCAATACACATTATATATGTAATATCTAGCAGTAAAGTATAATATATTGAAAATAGCATTAAGGCGTTACCCATATCTCCCGTAACACATTTTATAAATGTCATAGTCTATACAATACTGTAAACTCCACCAAACCGGTGGGCTATCTAGGAGCACTCTACGGGTACGACATAAAACAAAAGCGTAGTTAGCTCGATAATGCATATGACAAGGCATGCGAGGTAATGCCTAGGGTAGGATTTTACCGTTTTGCATACTCGGAATGTTAGTAATGCATAGCAGCTACTATAGCCCACCTCGAGACACGCTCCCATAATGAAAGGTGCACATCAAATCAAACCACAAAGTAATAGAGATGGTTTCGAAGAAGCGTGCTCGATCGAAGGAGCGACCTCACTTGGCCCAGGATAGCTCCTGATTTAGTCATATTAAGCTGACCAGAATGTCAAGGCTGCGTTTCTTATCTCATACAACAGCGCCCGCCAAACCATCCTACTTCGTTCTGAATTGTCCACCACGTGTAGTTGTTAAAGTGGTTTCAAAATTGGCAGAGAGTGCGACAATATCCGACCCCGATCTCTTTAACAACCAAACGCTTATATTTTTCACACCGCTGTCATTTTACAAGTTCTTTTCTACTTCTTAAATTTTAATTATTAAAGTTATTATATAAAATTATATATTTATTATATTAAATTAAAGCTATATTTATTATATTACATTAAATCTATAATTAAATTTCTTAAAAACTATATTAAATATTTTATTAAATTTACTTATAAATTATTTAAATTTTATATTCTAGAACCAAATAACAAAATTACATTTAAACCATATTTAGCTTATAGTTTAGAACTTAAAACATATGAAAATATTATTATTTTCCAAATATAAATCTTTAAATAAAATCATTAAATTAAATTTAAAAATCAAATTTATTAAATCAAACATACTTTATAATTTAGAAAATAATTTAAATAAATTTAAAACCGACTAATAGTGTTTGTATATAATTTTCTATCATATGGTCGAGTGATTGGGTATATACCATTTCAACCCAAATTATAATTAAGTTTCCAGGTATATATCATTTCAACCTATACCCCAAATTAATAGTTTCAAATCAATAAAATCGTTTGAGTCTATCATTTCAACCCATAATGATTTTTCCTAATCTATAAGATCATTCGGGTATGTATCATTTCAACCCATAGTTAAGGAACTTGCACTGTGATATAAATAAATAAATAACATAACATAACATATCAGAGTATATCACATAATATATCATATCGTGTCATAGGTGAGCATAATATTATATCAGAATCATATAGTATAAGCTAAACAAATCTAACTACAACAATATTTCAGTTGGTGTCCATTCGCTTAATCATAAGAAATTAGTCATGAGTCATTTCTCACCTTTCGTGGCTAACAACGGTGACAACTACACGAACGGACGCGAAGTAGGTATAGAGATGGTGACCACAAGTCAAGCAACAACAATCCAAACAAAGACATGAACACAAACTATCCAAGATCCAATAGCTTTGATTTTTTTTAATAAAATGAAGAGGGGATGCAAAAAAGGGGGTTGGCCTTGGCTATGTGGCTCGGTCAAGTGGGTGCAAGGGTGGCGGAAGGTGTGGGTGAGTGTAGGCTGAGAGGAGGTGTGGGTAGGTGGGGTGTGTGGAGTTTGGCCACGGTTATATGGGTGTGTGGGTGAGAGATGGCGAGTGTGGGTAAAATGAGGTTGGCAGAGACGGGTGGAGACCGTGAGGGTGTAGGCAGCAGCAAAGCTAAGAAGAGAGAGGGAGCGGGGAGAGAGATGCTAGGGTTAAAAAAAGAGGAAGGCTAGGCTTTACGAAATTGAGAGATGGAGGTGAAGGAAGGAGATGGATGAAGTTTTACAGTAATTTGATTTCTGTAGAAAGAAGGAGGAAGAGATGGTCAAGAACAAAAGTATATGTACATATCCTTTTCTAAACAGATATGTCCATTCAGGAAATTGTACGTAGCTATTCAGGAAACCACTGCAAATTCAAGCTTAACAATAAAGCCCAAAGAATCAAACCCAAACCTAAATAAAAGAAAATAGAAAAATACGAATAAATAAATGCGCGTTTTTACATAGAAAATTGCAGATTTAAAGATGCATCAATCGGATTTTAATGAAACATAAAGTGGAGTAGAGATTAGAATTCAATCTAGTATCATAAAAAAATTAATTTTAAAATTTAAATTTTCAAGCAAAAGTCAAACTTTGACCAAATTTGACCAAAATTTGAATTTTCAATTTTTTTTCTATTTTATTGAATTTGAAAAAAAATATTACTCAATATCCAAAAATTGTTATTTTAAGTTCAAATTTATTTAAATTTTAAAATATTTAATTCGAAAATTCAAATAAAATTTCCTTTAAAATTTGACTAAATTTACGGGTTGTTACACTCTCCCATACTCAAAACCTTTCGTCCTCGAAAAGGAACAAAAAGGAGAATAGAAACAAGTGGAAAAGATAAGATAGATTCGAAACAAATAGTACCCGATTCGAACAGTTCAGGACTCGAAGCACCCGTGTTCTCCTCCGTTTCCCAAGTACAATCTTGATCGTCTGTACTCCATTGTACTTTGACTAGACTGATAGATTTCCTCCTCAGCTGCTTCGTACCTCTATCAACAATACGAAGTGACTTCCTCTCGATAGTGAGATTTGATTCAACATCCAAATTCTCGAGTAAAGTAGGATGAACAATCAAAGATGGATCATAAAGATACCTGCGAAGATGCGAAACATGGAACACATTATGAACTCCAGATAGCTTCTTAGGCAAATCCATATGATAAGCTAAAGGACCAACTCTCTCTAAGATGCAGAAAGGACCAATGAATCTAAGAGCAAGCTTCCCTTTCCTACCAAAGCAAATCACATTCCTCAGTGGCAAGATCTTAAGAAATAACTGATCACCCATTGCAAATCCCAAACTCCTCCTATCAACATACTTCTTCTGCCTGTCCTGAGCAATCCTTATCTTCCTCCTGATCTCCTCAACCTTCTCGGATGCTTCTATTATCATATCGGGCCCAAGAACCAAATGATCATCAGATTCAATCTAGCAAGATGGAGATTTGCAAGGTCGTTCGTAAAGAGCGGCAAAAGGAGACATTGCGATACTAGCCTGAATTCAAATGATGAGATTAAATAGATTGGTGCTTATGGTAAACTTAATTTAAATATTAAGATTATACCTGATAGCTGTTATTATAAGTGAATTCAAAGAGATAAAGATGATCTTCCCAAGATCCTTCATAATCAAGAACACAGGCACGCAGAAGATCTTCCAGAATTTGATTCACTTTTTCCGTCCGACCCGGTCGGTCTGTAGAGGATAACTGTGCTTAGATTCAGACAAGTTTCCAGAGCTTCCTGAAATGCTTTCTAGAGCTGGCTGGTAAAGATAGGATCTCAATCTCAAACAATGCTAGATGGAAAACCATGAAGCCTGACAATCTCTCTCATATAAATCCAATTAAACTCAAAGCAGTACGATTCGACTTGACCAGAATGAAATGAGCTGACTTGGTCAGTCTATCAGCAACTACCCAAATACTCTCACTACCCCTTGTCCTCGGTAATCCATCAATAAAATCCTTGGGAATCTCAAGGGGTTGCAATAATCCAACGGTCTTCTGATGATCAGCCTTAACTTGTTAGCAAGTGGCACATCTACTAACATAAAGGGAGATATCTCGCTTTATACCACTCTAACAATACAGCTTCTTCATATTTTGGTACATCTTCGTCACACCGGGATGAATAGAAAGTCTAGACCGGTGATTTTCCTTTAGAACTTCTTGCCTTAAACCATCGATATTCAGAACACAAATCCAATTATTCATCCCTAGAATCCCTTTATTATCAATCTGTGCTCCCATTCCATCTTGGTTACCACTTTCCCTATTACAAACATTCTCCTTAATAAGCCTTAGCATCTCATCTTCATCTTGCTTAGCAACAATACGAACCATAAGGGATGAAAAAACAACAAGTTGATATAAAATCGTCTTCTTCTGACTTAAAGCATCGGCTACCACATTAGCCTTCCTTGGAGTGTAGTTGATGTCGAGGTCATAAGAAGCTAGAAACTCGAGCCATCTAACTTGCCTCTAGTTCAAATCCTTCTAGGTGAAAATAAACCTCAATGACCGGCGATCTGTTAAAAGCTCAAACTTAGTTCCCAAAAGATGGTGCCTCATAACTTCAAAGTAAACACTACAACAAGCAAGTCCAAATCATAAGTTGCATAATTGGCTTCATGGGTCTTATACTGACGACTGACATAAGCAATAACCTTCCCATCCCGCATCAAAAGAGCTCCTAAACCTTCTCGACAAGCATCAGTGTACACCATAAATCCCTTATTACCATTTGGAACGGTAAGAACTGGTGTGGAAGTTAGCTTGCACTTTAACTCATTGAATGCAGCTTCACACTTATCACTCCATATAAACTTGGCATTCTTACCAGTCAAAGTAGTGAGAGGTGCAGAAATCCGAGCAAAATTCTCAATAAACCTTCGATAATAACCGGCTAGGCCCAAAAAGCTATGAATATCAGAAGGAGAGGCCCAAAAAGCTATGAATATCAGAAGGAGTTTTAGGTCCTTCCCAATCATTGATTGCGGCAACCTTAACCGGATCAACCGAAACTCCATTTTCAGAAACGATATGCAAGAAATCAGACTTCATCTTTCCAGAAACGGCATTTTGAGAATTAGCTTTCAATTGATGACTCCTAAGGGTTCCAAGGACAAAGATCAAATGTGATTCATGCTTCGCCTCTGAATTAGAAAAGAGCATAATATCATCAACGAAAACCAAGAATTTGTTAAGAACATCTCGAAAGACACGATTCATAAGATCAACGAAGAAAGCTGGGGCTTTAGTTAAGCCAAATGGCATAACTAACCATTCATAGAAACCATTCTCAATATGGAAAGCCATTTTAGGAATGCTATCCTTAGTAACTCTAAGCTGGTGAAAACAGGTGGCAAGATCAAGCTGAGAGAAAACTTTAGCTCCGTAGAGCTGATCGGACATATCGTTGATACAAGGCGTATGATATCTATTCTTCATAGTAAGCTTATTCAACTCCCTATAATCAACACACATCCTCAAAGAACCATCAGACTTAGTGACAAAGACCACCTTTGCTCCCCATTCTGAGTGCTTGGCCTCATCAAACCCTTGGAAAGTAAAACTTCTATTTGCTTCCTCAACTCGGCTTTCTCCTTGGGTGCCATCCTACGAGGAGGAAGAACTACAGGTTGGCTCCAAGAATAAGATCAATACAGAATTCAATTTCCTGCCGAGGAGAGAAAGAAGCGACTTCACCAAATACACTGGGAAAGAGTTGGACAACTGGAGTAGAATCAAGATCACCACGACGAGAGTCAAGAGAAAAGATAAAACTGCAGCATAATCCTAAGGCATACGACATCCAATTGCCAAAGGATTTCCCTTATCATCAACTAAAGAAACATTTCGGGCTTTGAAAGAGATAGCATCTTCAAATTTATTCAGCCAATCACCTCCAAGCAAAATGTCAAAAGCATAAAAACCAAGAACAAAGAAATCGCTAGAAAAACGATGGTTGTTGTAAAAGG
This sequence comes from Allium cepa, assembly GCA_030765085.1. NCBI lineage: Eukaryota > Viridiplantae > Streptophyta > Magnoliopsida > Asparagales > Amaryllidaceae > Allium > Allium cepa. The sequence continues at coordinate 921,372,681 of CM060934.1, forward strand.
GTTTCACTCTCCTACAAATCATACTAAGGTTGGCGGGACCATCAATGGGATTAGACACACATAAGGATTCAGATGCATATTAAGGTTGCAAGATGTGTTCAAAATTATTACATAGATCTGTAGAAATGAAGCTATGAGAGGCTCCCTTGTCAAATAGAACAAAAGTAGGAAAATTAAGTAAAGAAAAGGTGCCCTGGAGAGTACCTTGGGTATCACTAGGAGTAGGAGGAGTGGAAGAGGTAACTACGAAGATATCAAATGCCTTGCCCTTCTGCTAAGTGGGGTGGTCCTTCTTGAAGTGGCCTGGCTGCAAGCAAATATGGCATAGATCATGCCTGGTTATCTGAACTGGTGGGACAGAAACTCAGACTGAACCAGGACAGCTGTTGGCATAGTGTCCCTTCTAATCACACTTAAAGCAAGTAATAGAAGATAGATCAATAGGATACCTTTGAAAATAAGATCCTAAACCCTGAGAATTATGCCATTTCTTCTTCTGTTGAAGGAAGTTGGACTTCCTCTTCTTGGAGCTGTTGGAAGAAGGCTGAGATGGAGGTGCACGAACAATAGTCGCTTCCTTAGAAATGAGGTTCTCATACCTAATAGTCATATCCATCAGTCCAGTAAAAGAGCTATGCACATGAGCAATCAAACGATCATAATACTCCGAACGAGCTCTAGCTATAAACTCCTCATTCTACTTAAGAGGGAATCAATCAAGCTAGGACCAAATTTGGACAGTTCGTTGAACTTCCTATCATACTCAGAAAATGTCATATTCCCCTGCTTAAGATCCATAAATTCCCTGTATAACTGTGACTTCCCGGCTTCGAGTATAAACTTAGCTACCAAAGCATGCCTGAAATATGATATTCAAGACTTAAGGTAGATTCCATAGAGATAACTTAACCAAATTTGAATCCAACTCAAGATTTATTCCTAAACTACTCCCAAGTGATATTTGCCTCAATAATGTGGGCTGTAACAGACTCCCACCAATCCTGGACAGCCTCCTACAACTGCCAAGCGGCTAACTAGCGCTTCTGATCGTTGGTGTTCTCAAGACTTGTAAAGATCTTTTCTAAATTCCTCAGCCACTATTGAGCCTCAATGATTCTCTCTGCTCTAGTAAACTTGGTACCACCAAGTTGAGTGTACTCCTTACTGAGAGTGGAGAATCTGTATGGCATAACGGTTTCTGGTGTAGGGGTAATTCCTCGACGCTTACCTCTAGCATCCCTACGATTCATCCTGGAAATTCAAGAATGGATTTTAGGATAAGGGCAAAGATCAGACATAAAGGACATCCTAATCAAAGAATTCTAACTAAAAAGATGGATTCGAAGGAAAGGAAATTCTAGGAAAAGGATTAAATTTTTAAAACAAATTTTTATATCAAAAGTCCTTTTAAAAACCATTTAAACTATTTATACTTTTCAAAATATGCTCTCTCTCAAGAATGATTCTAAGACTGATTTTACTCATTCTAGGGTATTGCTACCCTATCTCTAATGAGTTTTTCCCCCGTAGGCTAAGATTTCCTAAATCCAAAGCTCTGATACCAACTGTAACGACCCGCTATATTGAACAATTCAAATCGACAATAAAACCACACATGTCAGACTTGGATCATTCAAAACAACAGATTGTTAATTATTTTTGTGGTAAATAAAATCAATCACAGAATCACGAACACAGAATATGCAGCGGAATAAATATAACACAGAACTTCATGAAGCTACTATAGAAACAATAGAGTCAGAAGCAAATACAAAAAAAATCCAAATACATGGAAGTTCGCTAATACATAAGCAAATGACAAATGTTTGAACAAAAATAACTGAAATAACTAAAATAGCTAAGCAGATAGATAGATAGATCTCCAGCAAAGTCTCCAGCTCCAAAAGGTGAGTCTTAATTACTGTGAAACTCAGACTGACTTGAGCATAAAGTAAAACAAAACACTCGAGTCGGGACCAACATTCTCTTGTAAGTAAATCAACTCAAGTGAAAATGTAACAAATGAAATGCAACAATAATTCAAAGGATGTTCAGGATTCCCATCCTTTAAGGATCCGTTAAACTATTTATATATGTAGTAATATACGCTATATATGAAATGTCTAGTAGTAAAGTATAATTTGAAAATAGCGTTAAGGCGCTACCTATATCCCCTTTAACATATTTTATAAATACCATAGTCTATATAATACTGTAAACTTCACCAAACTGGTGGGCTATTGGGGAGCACTCCATAGGTATGACACAAAACAAAATCGTAGTGGGCTTGATAAGACATATGACAAGGCACGCGAGGCAATGCCTAGGGTAGGATTCTATCTTTTGCATGCCCGGACTAGTGGTAACGCATAGCAGCTACTACCATCCACCTCGAGACACACTCCCATAATCAAAGGTTCGCACCAAATCAAATCACAAAGTAATAGAGATTATTTCGAAGAAGCATGCCTGATCGGAGGAGCGACCTCACTTGGCCTGGGATAGCTCCTATTTTAGTCATGTCAAGATGACCAGAAGGTCAAGGCTGCGTTTCTTACCTCATACCAATAGCTTCCGCCAAACCATCCTACTTCAATCTGGATTCTCCACCACGTGCATAGTTGTTAAAGTGGTTTCAGAATTGGCAAAGAGTATGACAATATCCGGCACTTGTCTCTTTAATAACCAAACGCTTATATTTCTCACACCATGGTCATTTTATAAAACATTTAAATAATAAATCTTAAATTACAATTTAACCAATACTAAAATTTAACCTCAATTATATTTTAGATTTAAAACATTTATTTTAAAATTCATATTAAATCAAATTATTACATTTCTAAAATCATATCTTTAAAACTTAAATAAAATCTCATTTAAATTTAAATCCTTTAAATCAGCTTTAATTACAAATTATTCTCTACTTCTTAAATTTTATTTATTAAAATTATTATATAAAATTCTATATTTATTATGTTAAATTAAAACCATATTTATTATATTAAATTAAATCTATAATTAATTTTCTTAAAAACTATATTAAATTTACTTTTAAATTATTTAAATTATATATTCTATTTTTTTTGAAACCAGGGTAACCTGTTCAATCACTACCGACATTCGATTCCTGAACAGTAAACCTAGAGAATAGACAGCTGTTCCGCCACAACCACTATTCCAAACTAGCCAGACCTTTCGGTTGGCATGGTGCAGTAGGTGGGAATCGAACCTCAAACCTCCCATGAGGGAGGCGTATCGCCCTACCACTCGACCAAGTCCATGGACTATATTATATGTTCTAGAACCAAATAGAATTGTAAGTTAAAATCTGAAAATTACATTTAAACCATATTTAGCTTATAGTTTAGAACTTAAGACATATAAAAATATTATTATTTTCCAAATATAAATCTTTAAATAAAATCATTTAATTAAATTAAATTTAAAAATCAAATTTATTAAATCAAACATACTTTATAATTTAGAAAATAATTTAAAATAAATTTAAAACCGACCAACGGTGTCTATATATAATTTTCTATCCTATGGCCAAGTGATTGGGTATATACAATTTCAACCAAAATTATAATTAAATTTCCAAGGATATATTATTTCAACCCGTATCCCAAATTAATAGTTTCAAATCAATAAAATCGCTTTGGTCTATCATTTCAACCTATAACGATTTTTTCTAATCTATAAGATCGTTCGGGTATGTATCATTTCAACCCATAGTTAAGGAACTTGCAGTATGATATAAATAAATAACATAACATATCAGAGTATATCATATAATATATCATATCGCGTCACAGGTGAGCATCATATCATATAAGAATCATATAGTATAAGCTAAACAAATCTAACTACAACAACATTTCAACATATATTTCAATTGGTGTCCATTCACTTAATCGTAAGAAATTAGTCATGGGTGATTTCTCACCTTTCGTGGCTAAAGACGACGATAACTACACGAATGACACGAAGCGGATACAGAGATGGAGACCACAAGTCAAGCAACAACGATCCAAAAAAAGACACGAACACGAACGATCCAAAATCTAAAATCCAATAACTTTGAATTTTTTTTCTTTATAAAATGAAGAGGGGATGCAAAAAGGGGGTTCGGCCTAGGCTATGTGGCTCGGCCAAGTGGGTGCAAAGGTGGCCGAAGGTGTTGGTGGGTGTAGATCGAGAGGAGGTGTGGGTAGGTGTAGTGTGTGGAGTTTGGCCACGGGTATGTGGGTGTGTGGGTGGGAGGGACCGAGTGTGGGTAGGAGGAGGGTAGCCGAGAGGGGTGGAGGCCGTAAGGGTGTAGGCAACGGCAAACTAAGGGGGGGAGAGAGAGAGAGAGAGAGGGAGAGACTAGGGTTAGGGGAAGGAGAGGAAGGCTAGGCTAGGCTTTAGGAAATTAGGAGATGGAGATGGAGGAAGGAGATGGATGAAGTTTTACAGTAATCCGATTTCTACAGAAAGAATGAGGAAGAGATAGACAAGAATAAAAGTATACGTGCATATCCTTTTCTCAACAGATATGTCCATTCAAAAAAGATATGTAGCTATTCAGAAAACCTCTCCAAATTCCAGCCCAAAGAATCAAAACTAAACTCAAAACCCAAATAAAAGAAAATAGGAAAATACACACAAATAAACAAGCGTTTTTACGTAGAAAATTGCAAATTTAAAGATGTAGGAATCAGATTTTAATGAAACGAAAAGTGGAGTGGAGATTAGAATTTAGTCCAGTATCATAAAAAAAGTAAAATTTTTAAATTTAAATTTTCAAGCAAAAGTCAAACTTTGATCAAATTGGATCAAAATTTGAATTTTCAGAAAATTTTCTATTTTATTGAATTTAAAAAATATATATTACTCAGTATCCAAAAATTATTATTTTAAGTTAAAATTTGTTTAAATTTTAAAATATTTAATTCCAAAATTCAAATAAAATTTATTTTAAAATTTGATTGAATTTACGGGTCGTTATAGTCATGGCTAGAATAAATATGCCAACCACCAATAAAATGGAAAAACCAAAAATGGTATAATCGCATCTAGAAATTATGCCGGAAACAAATGAAATGGATGACATAATCACTAAATTCCCTCCTAAAACGTCTTCCAAAAATCCTTTTTTAAACCGAGTATACTTCTTAAAATCTCATAAAATTCTGTCACAAAATCATAGTTTGATACATTTGTCCACAGTTAGAAATACTGTTACACCTTTGTTTGCATTAATACACAAGCACCTCATAATACTCGTGTATCAAAATAGAACATAGAATTCCATATATTATGTTTGAGTTTGTTAAAGTTAGGCAATTATTAAATATTGAATATGATAGAATTAAGGGTATACCATATGGGTAATTATATAATTTGTTATATAAATCTAACTGTATAACCAATCTTGTTTGAAATAAAAGGTATTTCCTTTCTGTTATATACTAGTTATAAAATGCTATAAATGATTAATTAGTTAGTTTAAGTACATATGTCATAAAGTGCGTAAATGATATGTTTGCGATAGCAATTATAAATAGTTTTAACAAAGGTCAAATAGAAAATATTGAAGTGGCTACTTTACACATTGATCCTGATTTGGGAATACTATCAATATGAAAGCTCTACTTTGATTATAGATAATTCATGGCCCGATAACCATCAAACAACTGTAGTTGGGTCGAGTGGAAGTATTGAAGTGAAACACTATTCAAAAAAAAGATTCGTCTCCTCGGTTATATAGGGTTAGTTTCATAACAACTAAAGTCAACTCAAAGTCAAAATCTCTGGCCCTAGTAGTTCGGTTAATAATAATTGTTAATATTGAACCAAGGAATTGGTACTTGGACTATAAAGTTGAATATGGATGATATTAGAATTTTGACTATTATCAAATTCCATAAGTCCAAAGTAATACAGTTTTAACGAAGAGAATTGGTGTAAATAAACGTTACTACGAGGTACCGCTTATTAGAAATAAAATTAGATTTTACAAAAAGATGTGTAAGCGATAAATTCAGCCGAAATGTCACACCACTAGTTAAAGTGATGTATGAACATTAATATTAGAATTGTTCGATATTAATCGCCGACTGAATTTACACCTTTGAGTCGCACAACTAAAATAATGAATGCTCCAAATGAACCACATGATTTAATTAATTTATACTTATTTTAAGTTAACTATATTAATTAATATTTATGAAATATTAAGTATTAAATTTTATTTGATTTGTTTAAATATCATTAGTATTTAATAAAGTGCATATATAAAAGTTATAAACGTACGTATCGATATACGATGTCGATAAAATATTTAAATTGGATCTAAATAGAATGAATACTAAGTGTTTTCTATTTGATTTGAAATATTTATTATTAAAATTATATTTGATTTGAATTCCATTAGCATTTAATAAAAGTACATAAATAAAAGTTATAAACTTGTGCATCATCATACGATATCGATAGATTGTTTAAATTGAATATAAATGATGTAAATGCTAAGTGGGTTTTGGGATCTTTTAAGGCCCATTTGGCATCTATGTTTAGCCATCCAAATGAAGGCAAAGGAAAGGGTTTAAATTGGATTTGCAAGGACAATGGAGTAAATAAAGGAATGAAAATAATTTCTAGCCTTAATTAACAAAAAATTCCTTTATTATTCATTTTCATTCCTTATGCAATTCTCTCTTCCTCCCTTCCAAAAAATGAGCCATGGCCGAAACTAACGTGGGAAGCCATGGCAAAAAAATTTCCAAAATAATTAAAATCAAATTAATTTATAAAAGGTGGTTTATCCCACTTGACCTTTGCAAAATCTAGATGTTGGTTTTTGGAGCTTGGACCTATTGATTCATCGTTTGAGGTGTGATCTTTTGGCATCATCAAATGGTAATTTTAAGCCCCTTTTAATTTATATTACAACATGTTTGAATGGCTTACATTCCCTTATCTAGTTATGATCATAGGTTATATCTTATTAATTTAATTTGGATCTCACATTATTTAAAACAAATTTATATATGTTTGTGTTGTCCAGTTTCGTTTAATATTATTTTAGAAACTAAAGTTTAAAAAAATTCAAACCTAGATCTAATTTTAGTTAATTGAAATATTTTGATATGTGTGTAGAATATGTAGATATAAATGAAGTGAAACACATACCTATTTGTTTGAAATCATTAAGAAATTGAGTATAATTTTCATGTGAAATCTTGTCATTTTGATTACTAAATATTTTATTGTTATTTACTTTGTTTTAATTAAAATTATAAAGGGACTTCAAAATGAAAATTATAGATCTAATGTTGTATTCATTCCAAAACTAAAATTAGACCTTTAGTTGTTTTTTGAGTTGTAAAACATATAAGATTATAAGTTTTATTTTACATGTTATTTCAAATTTAATATGGTTTTTTATAATTTACATATGTATATAAACACATACTTTTATTATTTTAATTAGAAATCATAAAAGGACTTTAGTGGAAAAATATAGAACTAATGTAGAATTCTTTTATAAGTCAAGACCACCTTTCAAGTTGTTGATTTTAAATGGTAAAAACATAAGATTGCACATTTTATATAATTATGTTATTTTGAATTTAAAGTATATTTCATCATTATTTACATATACTTGGATACGTATGCGTGTATTTATGCGTGCATGCATGTGTGTGCGCACGCGTGCGCACGTGTATTATTTGTCAATACTTTGACAGTAAAGGCATGTGTGAATTTAGTTATATATGCCATTTAATATATCAATTGATCTAATTAATGAGAGAGCGAAATGAAAGCCTTATTTTCTCTAAATTCATTCACACATGTTTATTTACACAAATGAACACTTCTTATACGTTGCACTTACATAATACACACTGTTAGTATATTTCAATTTATTCATATTTCATGCTATGTTTAAATTGATAACCAATGAAATCTAATGAATCATTCAATTTAATTAAAGTGAGAGAAACGAAATATTTCTCTCCTCATATTAAGCAAAATATGCACTCTGTTAGTTGCATAAGTTTTAGAGAAAGAAAGGAAATGTTTCCTTCTCTAAATGAACTCTTAGTACGTAATTATTTCATACATGGGTGTATTTGATACGCTCATACATTAAATTTATATCAAATTCAAGTATCTTTTAAACTAACTAAATAAAAAACTGATTTTATTTAAAAGAAAATTTAGAAAAGTTCTAAATAAGTTTGGACTTTATAGACCCAATAAGAATTTAAAATGGAATTTTTTTAAAATTTATCCATTTCTTCTACTATGGGCTGGCCCGGTTCCTATAATGGCATTAGAACCCAATAGCCTATGCAGTCTAAATTATTCATGTTAGGGCTAACCAACTAAGCTTGCAAATCAAGTAGGGTGTCTACAAAAGTAGTGTCTAGGCTTCGATTTGGATAATTAAGTGCCATGCCCTTCCGGACTACTGGCCTGACTCGAAAGTTGAAGTGAGCACCAAGGTTGCACCTGATAAAAAAGGACCAATTTAAGTTCAAAAATGGGCTAATTTTTGAATGTTTTGAAAATTAAATAAAAGATTTTAAATTTAAAAGTTAAATTTAAAATAAAAACATGTTTATTATAAAAGTTATAATACGACATAAGTTTTCAAAAAGTTTGAAAAGATGATATTTTCAAAATGTTTGAGAATGTTTAAATATTAATTTTTAAATTTAAAATTTATTAATAAGATTAAAAAATAAAATAAAATAATTTAATTAATTAATAAATATATTGATATATTATATATATTAGTATATGTCATGTTATTTTAAAATGTTTAAGATAACATAAGTATACATGTATGTATATAAAATAAAATTTTGAAACTAATAAATTTAATTAATTTTTTTAATTAAATACACTAATTAAATTTAACTAGTTTATTTAATTTCTTAAAAATTAATTAATTAAATATAAATACAGATATATAAGACGTATGTGTTATACTATATAAGATTATAGTGTGTATATATGTATATAATTCAATATAAATGTCATACTGGAATAATATAAAATTAATTAAAGAGTTAATTAATTAAAATTAATTAAAGAGTTAATTAATTAAAATTAATTAAATAAGATTTAATTAATATAATGTGATAAATAAGTTTATCATATAAGTTAGATTTTATATAAAATTTATACAATAATTGAAACTTATATAATATGAATGTACAAATTAAAGGCGGAACATTAAAGAAACCCTAAACAGACTTAATGAATAAATACATACATAATTATACTTACTAATATGTCTAACAGTTGAATGATGAGGGTATTTCTTAAGACATATATTATTCCATAAGTTGATATCACTCGATATAATATATTAAAGATTATGAATCTTTAAATATAATGTTGTCCTCTACCATTTCTATATTTATAGATTACTTACATATATTTTAGTTGTTAAGCTTTCCTTAAGCTAGGGATGTTATGTGTAACACTATTAATATATTAAATAGATGAGGTAAGATAAATGAACGTATTTGTTGAGCTTTTGTCAAGGTATGTGAACTATACTTACGTCATCATGAAATGGTGGATATGAGTGAATAATCTCACTTTATTTGTTCAATTTTCCTCAAATTAAAAATAAGATTAGGACAAGGAACCACAGGTCAAGAGTTGTATAAGATATAATCAATAATGAGTTACCTATCATATGTGGGCCTATGATTTGTTGAGCTTTACTCAAGGTGAAAATCCCAAGGCATATGAGTCCTAACACCCACTAGAGAAATCAAACGAATTTTATGTTCTCCACAAGGGTTTTGAGAAACATAAAAGTCTAATGGGAGCCTTATTAGAGAAATGAAATGTTAACATTTAACCTTTCTAATATTTTAAGAACAATTGCTATATAACTTTATAATAATCTACATTGGTAAATTTATGCATTTAATATGATTGATAAAAGTTTACCAATTAAAATGTACAAGTGAACTGAACTGAAGATCGAAAAATAGAAATATAACATATACTTACTAATAAATACTTGTTGTATGTTGATGTTTCAATACCCATGCAAGGGCCTAATTTTATAACTACTAAATACGTGATTTGGCCACTTAAAATTTTATTTGGCTAAGACCGTCTATTTTATACCATGAGCTATGTAGTTAGTATCAGATAGAATCAGTGATATATTGCCGATATATCTCATATCTCTCCTAAGTCAACACTTTTTAAAAATATTGATTAAAATATCATTAATTATATATTATCCAATAATTTTTGAATATTTCTTTGATATCTAGCGTAAATGAGCAATATTTTTTAAGAATATCATCACTATTGTATGCGTTAGAGAAAATGTATTAACAAATAAATATATTCACATTATCGATATTTATTTTTTGCATACCATGAATGAAAATATCCGGATCATATTAGAAAATCCCAATGTACTAATTTTTTGTTTTAACTATACAATTTTATTCGTTTTTCATCAAAATTTCAATAAAGAAAACTCTACATCTTCCGTTATTTTAGATGTTTTATTTTCCATGAAGTCTTTACAACTGAAAACAAGATAATTAAAGAGCAACTTCTCTTTTTAGTTGTTTTTCATTCACCATTTCTAATTGGTAAGTTAGCTTATGGAAATTCATTTTATTAGTTATTAGCATGCACCAAGAACTTAAAGTTGAAGAGCATTTTGTTTGCATGCATAGCCCTATTGGTCAGGGCTACCTAGCGACCATGAAACAAAGTTCCTTGAGGTCGCGGGTTCGAGTCCTAGGAAGCTGCATTATTCATCCCTTAAGACATGAATCGGTTATCCTTTGAAAAAGTGAAAATAGCTTAAGGGATCGATGTTCCTTGTTGGGCTGGCTTAAGTGAGGGGTCGGTTGTGCCGGTCTAGCCAAATTCCCTAGCACTACTTTCTGAAGTAGGTTTTTTTTAAAGTTGAGGAGCACTAAAGTTATATATTTGATATATTGATAAGGAATGAGCTAGTAGTAATTATTATCAAATCAACATTGCTTATTCGCTAAGTTAGATGAAAAAACGAAGAATCTGTGAATATGATAAATTTAGCAAAGTAATATAGATGATTGAAGAAACAATAAGTATAGTATAAAAACGAGAAAAATAATAAAGATGTACAGTATATAAATCCCTTGGTTTTTATGAGCCTATATCATGATTTTTATTTAATAGAGAATCTCAATAAACAAATTGTAATATGTAAACTATATATAACCAGTCTTTATAGTAATTTGGAATTATTTATCCAAATATTTGAAAATTTAACATCAACATAAAACAATATCATTTATAACATGTTCTACACATGTTCGATACTTCACTAATATTACCACAATATTTGAAATTATCTTATATCAGTACTTGACTGATATGTACCCGATACTAATACTAACTACATAGACTATGATTTTCAAACTCTAAAGCAATACAAATTATAGATATTTGATCCATATATTGTCAAATATTAGTGTATATAGTGAACGATCACAATCGTTGATGTACGATACTTTGATGAAATTAGTTCTTTTGAAATAAGAAAATAAACTGCACTAAGAGATCGAGTAATCAATTTGATTAATCATGATGAAGATCATATTGTGTTAAATGTAATATAGACAAAAACTAAAAAATGATTTAAGAACTCGATTGCTGAAATGTCATTTTTGATTAGTTTACGTAAAGTGCAACGTAATTGATGTTCTTAAATGTTAAGGATGATCAAATGCACTTTTGTAAAGACTTAATTATGATACTATAGTAAAAAAATTCTTTTTAATGGTTTAACCATTTGAAGGAAAACAATTTTCAAAAGTGGACTTGATTTAAGGTATAGTTGGGATGAAGAGAGTGAATTGTCGCTTCTGCTTCATAAAGAAACATGGAAATGAAAATTATAAAACAATAATTGATACTTAACATTGGAATAAGAAATCTGATTTCTACTCGAAAATGTATTTTCATATAGAAAATCGTTTGCTATGAGATTTATTTCTTTAATTTCAGGATAATCAATCAAAAAACTCCCTACTGTAAACTGGTTATTGTATATAAGATAAATAGTCTATTTAAGTGGATGATGGACCCCCATATTTGGTATGCTATTAATAATGCTGGAAATAGTAGGAGCCTGCCACATAACACTTATTGATTGCATCAAGTTATGAAAATTGTTTTTAAAAAATATACTGCACATTATTTATGCAATAATATCCATTCTACGGTGATGATTAAAGAATAGACGGTTTTATTTCAATGATAATATCATGAATATTTGTTGTGAAATAAAGCTATAATGTTGTATTTATTTTCATAACAAAAGTGATGCATTGGAAAATACCAAACTAGCTAAAATTATTTACATTTATTTTTGAATTACAGACTAAGCCAAGGTTTTGAGAAGTAATTCTTCGATCATATGATTATGAATCATATGACACTAGTGAACTATACCTCAGATAATTAAAGGCAAAATACCCATTTACTAGGAGCATCATAAGAGTTGATGAACACTTAAGGTTGATACATATAGATATATGCAATCACAAGTCCTATAATACCAAAATGGTACCACATACTTCGTTATATTCGCCAAGGAATTATTGGAAGCATAAATATATGTATTTGGTACATATAGGGCATGTTTATGATAAGTCCATAAAATATAAATGGAAGTTAAAGAAGATAACATGCAAACGAAATGATTTGATCGAATGAGTGAGAATATTGGAAAGAGTTCCAAATGTACCTAAAATGAATTAAGATTCAATCTCAAGAGTCACTCCTCCTTATAATACATAATGATGTGTTGATGAGGAGTAATCAAACTTTATTGAACAAAGGATGGTTAAATGATGAGTGAAGCTGAATTAAATTCTTTGTATAAGGTATGTACTCAAAAGTAGTACATAGGGTTAAGATTAATATCATCTGAAGGATGGTTTACAAAGTCATACATGATAAGGGTCTATAAGATACACCAGCATGTTCTAGGCCAAGGAGATGGCGGGTTGTGTGCAGTCTCAGCCAAGGAGTTAACAGATTGTATGAGTCAAAAAACCGCATGTATAATTTTACATAAGGGATCATGTGTGAATTGAACTAAAATAAGTTTGGGAAAAATAGTCATTAGACAAGTGTTATCTGACATTTAGGCTCGGCTATATCCGAACCGACTAAACAAGTTAGGCTCAAAGGTCGTCAAGGCAAGTAAGCCCAGAGCGATGATTGTAGGGGTCTAGAAATCAAGTATAAAAGGTAATATGAAGCCGTGATCGAATGGAATCAAGAGTTATGCTATACATAATGTTTTAAGTATGGAATATAGTCTTATCTAGACAAAGGAGTCGGGTATGATCCCTCTCAACCAAAGGAATCAGATTACTTCAGCTAACCATGTGCAACTCAAGAGAAAACAATCGATATCTCAAAATCCAGAAGTCAGATACACATGAAAATTTAGGAACAAGGTGTGGGGACCCTAGGGAGTCCATCCTAGGATCACACCCCAAAATGAGAAAGCAAGAGGGATCGACCCTCTTCTCTTTAGAGGGATCGGCCTGATCGATCAATAACTCAACATCTATAGATCTAATCAACATGAAACTTGGAGCACAAGTGCATTACAGCATAAAGAACCCCTCATAGGGATAACAACCCCTAACTCCTCCAAAATAGGGATCGGCCTCAATCCTTATTTCTTGGGATTTCAGCTATGCGATCCCTCATGTGGGCCTCTGTGATTCTAGAGATCCTTCTACCAAATTTTCAGGGAGATATTTCACCGTCTTCCTCTATAAATACAGGCTTGATTGCTCATTTCTGGGATCTTTATGTTGCTTCTTGCTTTGTACTCTTTTTTAATTAAAGTTCTAATCTGATCCCTATTGTAATCAGTTTACAAAATGATCAATAAAGCTATCTCTTCAAAGTGGAAGTAAGCAAACAACACCGAAACACTATAAATTGCTGTGTCTCTGTTATTAGCTTGTTTCTTATTACTTTACTGCTATATATTCTCTGTTTACATTTATTATTCTTCCTTTATTCATCTACAAAATCTATATTAGGTATTTTTTCCAATTTTTTGTGTAAACATTCTGGTGCTTTCACCGAGAATCAAGAAACTCAACTTAATTTAGATCCCTTTGCTGCTATTGGATTGCACAAATCCAAGGAAGAGATCTAGAATTATCTTCAAATAGTTTATTCATTCTATTTAGATTTGCAAAATTCTAAGGAAAACTATCAACAATGGTATAGAACACCAGATCTACCTCTCAAAACGTAGAAGGAAACGAGAACGCCGACATCTAATAAGGAGACCTAAGCAATCTACCTATAGATGTTAATGCTACCAATCCAGTTAATGTCTAGAATCTTACTAATTCCATTATAAGAGCTGATTTCCAAAACTTGATGGGAAAGCTCATGAATAGTCAGCGACAGTTAAACCTGCAAATTCAAGCCAATATCGACCTAATGAATCAACTCAGGGATCAACATCGGAAAAGAAGGAGGGATCCAACTCCCTATTCTACATCGGAAAGCTCAACTTCATCAAATGACCATCACAGCCGCTGACACCGCAGAATCGATGGACATCGCATAGAAGCATCAAGATATCGACACACAAAAATACCCTGGTTGGCAGGACTGATCGGACCCATTCCCTCTATAAGGACCTAGATTGATTCTTCCTCCAGGGGAGGAGCCTTACCTTTTTCTAATGGAACTCGAACTGAAGCCGCTATGGTTGATTTGGATGCTGGAATTCAAATTAATACAGATCAGTTACCTCTTCGGAATGACGATGATGTGAAGGCACTTCAAGAGGATGTTGAGCCAAGAAGGCATGGAACAGCGTGTAGACATCGACGGGACCATTCACATGAGGTGGAGCACGACTACCGCTTAGCTCCACCTATCCAAACTCTGAACTTGACGACATTGATCAGGCAGCTAGTAAGGGAGAGTCAAGGCTTGACCAATGATGATTAGGGGATCTCGAGAAGCCATATCCCATTCACCGACAGTATGCTACATGCAGAGTATCCAAGGGATTTAGCATGCCATTGATGCCTGCCTATGAGGGAAAAATCGACCCTAGGCACCATATCATGAGATATGAATGGCTGATGGATTCCACATGAGTTGATGATGCCATAAAATGTAGATGTTTTCCTATTACTCTCACAGGAATAATGACAATGTGGTTTACGAAATTACCCTTATGATCAATCTCTAGATTTGACGATTTGGCAACTAAATTTATGGAGCAGTTCCGTATGCATGCAACTCGCCCAAAAGATGTAATGTCCCTATCAAGCATGATCCGGGCTCTGGAAGAATCACTGAAAGACTGCTTGGAGAGGTTTTATACAGCCATCACAAAAGTCTGTAATCTGAATGACCATTCAATATTGATGCCGTAATAAGAGGGAATGAACCCGAATCTGACTTCGATGATGGGTTAGTTGGCAAACCACCTGCGACATTGGAGCATTTCTATACAAAAACAGTCCAGTATTTAAAGAAAGAGGAAGCTAGATGCTATAGGAATAAGAATGTTGTGGGATCGAGTGGAGAGGGAGTGTTGAGTAACATTGTAGTAAAATGGTCTGGGGAGAGTTTCGAAAAAGTTCAAGTAAATTTTCAAAATAAACTGAATCAGCAAAAGAAAGGGGGTGATAGGAACCATGAACGAAAGAGGGATTCTAAAAGTGGAAAGTCTAGGATTCCAATATATGATACCAAATCACCACTGAATACATCTATAGAGAACGTCTACTTGTCTACATGCAATACCATGCAGTATAGGAAGTCATCTCCGAAGGAATCAATGGAGAAACAAAAGCAAACTGGAAACTATTATTCTTTCCATGAATGCTATAATCACAACACTAATTAATGTAGGCATATTTAGAATGTTATCAAGAAACTGATTTGGAAAGGAAAACTATAGCAGTTTGTTAAAGTCCCATAGGATGGCGGGCAGGGATATCCGACCCTAACCGAGGATAAGCGTTGCACAAGGCCGAGGAGCCTACGTAGGCTGGTGGAAGATTAGTGACCAATACAATAGCCGGTGGACCACATCTAGCTGATAAGAGCTAGCATGAGATGGAGCACTATGCTAGTGCAAACAAGCATATGAATATTGAGTGCTGTTCAAATACAGAAGATGGGGCTTCGGTCAAATAGAGGCATACAATGGAAAACGACATTGTATTCAGAAACACAGATGCATATAAGGTGGAGGCATCGATGATTGACCCCATGGTCATTTCATCCATGATTGGCCCCGCTTTAGCGAGAAAGGTCTTGATTGGCTATGGTAGTTTCATGAATATAATTTTCAAAATGCCTTACGATCTGATAAGAACAGAAGCCAAGGATTTGAAAACGTCTTAAGCCCGCATTCATGGATTTA
This sequence comes from Allium cepa, assembly GCA_030765085.1. Classification (NCBI taxonomy): domain Eukaryota; kingdom Viridiplantae; phylum Streptophyta; class Magnoliopsida; order Asparagales; family Amaryllidaceae; genus Allium; species Allium cepa. The sequence goes on from CM060934.1 coordinate 921,389,146, forward strand.
ACGATGTTGCAACTAAAGCTCTCAGTTATGTTGAATTACCCATGGAGTTAGGAGAAGGCAACCATAGGATAGTGCGGATGTATCCATTTGTCGTCTTGGATGTTGACTCTCCATATAATGACTTTTTGAGCCAACCGGTCCTGACTTAATTCCGAGCAGCCTTGCCCTATGGTGTTTAACTTTGAAGTTCCCAACCGATAATGGCATTAGAGTTGTATATGGTGATCAAGCAACCGGATGTGCCTACTATGTGGCTAAGTTGAGGGATGCTCACCAGAAGGAGAAAGGTAAGGGTGTGGACAAGTCTCTCTGCCTTCAAGCCATCGAAGATTGACAATCAACGCCTGGGCCTAGGCTTAGGTGCCATAGTCGGTTCTATAAATACATAGTTTTGAGGAATGATGAGGAAGGGCCCAAAGAAGCCTAGGCTGCACTGGTTGAGTTGATGATTGACTTTACGGTCAGCAACAATGACTCATTGTAGGTCCTAAAGATCGGATCATAGCTCAGCCCCTAGATGATGAACTTGTTGGTTTTCTCCGAGTGCATCTTGATGTGTTCACTTTGACCCACTTTGACCATGTGAGATCTCGCCTGCCATTGCAAGCCATATATTAAATATTGACCCAAGGCATGTCTAAATGAAATAGAAAAGGTGCGACATGGATCTGTAGAGATCTGCCCTTAAAGAGGAGGTGTATAGACTCAAAAGAAATAGGTTTATTCGTAATGCCCTTTACGCTGAATGGGTATCCATTCCTATACTTATAAGAAAGGCAAATGGAAAGTGGTGAACGTTCGTTGACTATTCAAACTTAAATAAGGTGTTGTCGAAAGACAGTTTTCCCCTTCCAAGGATCGACTAGCTGGTGGACTCAACCATAGGACATGAGTTGCTATCTTTCATGGATGCGTACCCCAGATATAATTAAATCCCGATGCATATCCCTGACTAGGAGCACACCAACTTTATTACCGACGTGAGATTGTATTGCTATATGATAATGCCATTTGGATTAAAGAATGCTGGAGCAACTTATCAGCATTTGGTCAACCGAATGTTTAAAGATCAGATTGGAAAGACAATGGAGGTATATGTGAATAGTATGCTCGTGAAGTCACGACGATCAAGAGACCATATTAGACACTTAGCAGAGATGTTCGATACCCTTCGATATTACAAAATGAAGATCAATCCTATAAAATGTTCCTTTGGCATCGCATTAGAAAAATTATTAGGTTTCATTGTCAATGCTCGTAGAATTGAAGTTAATCCCGAGAAGATTCTAGCAATTTGAAACATCCAAGCACCAACGACTATCAAACAAGTGCATGGCCTAAATGGAAAGATTGCCAATCTAAGCCGGTTTATTTCCAAAGCCACTGATAATATTCCTTTCTTCGACCTAATAAGAAGAGAGAAGAGCAACTTTTGATGGACACAGGAGTGTGAAGATGCACTCCTGGCTTTGGTTAACCACTTAGAGAGACTTTCCATTTTTTCAAACCTGGTGGATCATGAAGACTTATGTATCTACTTGGCCGTATCAGTACACGCTATAAGTGTCGCACTACTTTGCGAGGAGAATCGAATCCATAGACCGACCTATTATGTTAGCAAGCGATTAACAGGAGCTGAAAGGAACTATCCGAAGATGGAGAAATTAGCATATGTCCTATTAATGGCATCGTGAAAGCTCTGCCCCTGTACTTTAGCTAGTAGCTCCTACAGCTAGTATCCAAAATATCCAAAGATTGGTGTGGGGTTGCGCCCTATACTTTAGTTAATAGCCCCTAGCTAGTACAAGTCCAAAACTCTAATGTGTAGAGCTTTTTCACAGGCAAGACTAAAATGATGTTACATACAGAAAATAATATACCAAGTAAAGATAGGTTATTGGTAAGCTCACAAAACCATTAGGATGAGTTGACCCTAGGAGAACTAAGTTAACGATAAACCGTTGAGTATTGTGTCTAACAGAATTAGAATGTTCATTATGTCTGGTAGGCCCGAGTCAGCTAGTGGTTATTAGTTAGCCAGATAAAAATATATTGTTTGAACTACTCCAATAATTACCTGATTTATATGCATATAGTATTGCTATTGTTGTTATAATTAGTTTGATTGCAGGATTTTGATTTACAAAATATGCTTTTAAAAGGATATTAGTGAGGGAAAACATGTTCCTCTAAGCGGCGTAGTCACACTTAATATCAGTAAACCAAAATGTAATAGAATTATTCACACCAGCTTTATGTCTGACACAAAGTTTATGTTTTTCCCCTTAAACCTCGGATGCTCAAATTTTAATTTAAGTAAATTGAGAGTTAAGGACGTTTCAATTTAGTAGATTGGACGAATAAGCTTTCGAAGACGTGCATGAGGCAAAGCTAGCTATATAGGAGTAATTTAGTATTATATCCACTGTGATGTATTGATGACTGATATGTCTATCTAACTACTACTCTGATCATTCAAAGGGGCATCTTCATATGTCGCTCTTGGCATAATTTATAATAATTATATTTGATCAAAACTTGTGAATCATTTTGGGATTATGTAACTGGATATGAAATATTGTTTTGAAATGTAATCAGAAAAGATGTTTTGAAATCTGTGTTGATTTTATTTTATGTTCATGTGCTTTTGATATTCTGGATGTTATCCACACTATCGTATTTCATCATCGAAAGTTACATGCTATAGATCACTGCAACATCTGTAGCACTTAGCTTTGGGCATTGAGATAGAGGATGTTAGAACATAGCATCATAACATAGGTTTATAAAAATTTAAAAGAAACTTTAAATTTAAAATGATTTTTAAAACATAATCCTAAGGAATCAAAGATTGGGGTATGGGATAACGTTATAATAACGTACTTGTATTTGCTATATATAAGTATACGCTTTATCTCTATTCTCCTATATTTCTTAGGCCACTATTCTATATCTTACAAAGTCGAATGCAGATTTTAAGGAAGCAAGATATGATTCTAGGAATGGAAGAGTTAGCCTTGGTGAAGGAAGCACCACAACTAACCGAAATGCCAGACCGAATAGTCAAAGGAATCCAAGTCCGGGACAAACTACTAATGTGGGCGCCGAAGCACCGAAACTTGATACGGGAGCTATGCATCAGTTTTTCGTTAGCATGATGTAAGCTAGAGCAGTTGCTTAGTTGTTTGAAGGAAATGCTGGAGATGGTAATCAGGAAGCTGTAGTGGCTAACAACTATGTAGTGCTAAGTAGGGACTATGCTAGGCTTGGAGGGAAGCCGTTCCTTCGGGACCGATGATGCAACCGAAGTGGAGATTTGGTTGCTTCATTGCGAAAGAATTTTTTACTTATTTAGGACTTAACGATGAGTAGAAAAGAAGGTTAGCATCCGAATAGTTGCAAGGAGCAGCACAATACTGGTGGAATAGTGTTACTGTTGGAGTAGCTGAAGAGGCTATGGACTAGGCAGAATTCAAAAGGAGGTTTAAGGAAAGATTCAGCTCGGAGATCGCCAAGTCAACTCTACTTAGGAAGTTTACTGAACGGGTACAGGAAGACATGACGGTGCTTGAGTATGCTACCAGATTTGAGGAATTATCGAGATATGGATATGCTACGGTTGATAAGATTATTAAAAGGAATGAGAAGTTCATCCGAGAATTGAGGCCCGAGCTCGCTAAAGCAACCACGTATTAGGGATCCGTGCGATGTAGTTGTTGAGATGACTTTGAGGAATGAGGAGATGTCTCTTTCTTTAATAGTAAAAAAGTAGTGGAAACTCAAGGTGGGCAGAACCAAAAAAGGAAGTTTTTCCACAACAAGAGAGCTCAGAAGAGTGGAGCTACTAAGAAAGGAAAGATAGAAGTTATCTGCTACAAGTGTGATAAGAAAGGGCATTTCGCTAATGAATGTCACTCAGGAGATGGAAAGAAGGTAATTGAGAAGAAGACTTCACATGCTTCAACCGTGATCAGATTGGACGTTGTAAGAACCAATGCAAGGAATCGGTTAAGGATGGAAAGGCAAAGTATTTGCACTAGAACAAGCTACCTCAAGACCAACAGCAAAGAAAAAAGGAAAAGCTATATTGAGAGGTACACTTTTGATTCATGGTATATCAGTTAGAGTTCTATTTGGTACTACTGCATCATATTCTTTTATATCTCATTATTTGTTAGATAAGCTTAACCTAGAACACTCATACCTAGTTACATCCTTAAGGGTTACGAATCCAATAAGAGGTATGCGACTCTTGGGATGAGGCGACTCTTGGGATGAGATATGACCACTTAGAGCTTGAATTGTTAGGTCGTATATTTTCTTACAGTTTGCATGTGTTTGATTTCATAGATTTCGGAATTATTTCGGGTATGGAATGGTTAAGTATGATGCGAGGATATTTTGCTATGATAGGAATCACTTAAATACCCTAGTTGTAGTGATCAGATTATATACACTGTATAAAATCCGAATTTAGACTCTTATGCTTTGTTAGGCGTTATGGGCGAAGAAAACGAGTTGAATCAAGTTTTTATTGTTAAATAATTTGTAGATGTCTTTGAGCTTGTGATAGGACTACCGCCAAAATGAGCCATTGACTTTCGAATAGATTTAGTATCAGGAACTTAACTTGTGAGTAGATTGCCAAGTAGAATGACATCTACCGAGATGAAGGAGCTAAAGGTGCAGTTGGTGGATCTAGAAGGTAAGAATTTTATTAGACCAAGCAGTTTGCCTTGGGAAGCAGTTGTAGTATTTGTTAAAAAACCAGAAAAATCGTTAAGATTGTGTATCGATTATTGTAAGTTGACTGAGAAGACGATAAAGAACCGATATTTGTTATCTGGGATTGACGATTTATTTGACTAGTTGAGTGGAGCCAAAGTATTCTCTCAATTGGATTTGGCTACAGCGTTCTATCAACTTAGAGTAGCAGAGGATAATATTTCTTTGACGGCGTTTAGGACCATGTATGGATCGTACGAACGGCTAGTGCCGTCGTTTGGACTAACTAATGCGCCAGTATTCTTTGATGAACAAAATCTTCGGAGAGCATCTGGACAGATTTGGATTAGCATTCGTAGATGATATATTGATATATTCTAAGGATGAAAGAGATAGCAGCATCAGTTAAAGGCAAAGTTTTTGAAGTGTCACTTTTGGAAGAAGGAAGTGAAGTTTCTTGGTCATGTAGTCTCAGAGAAAGAGTTGTCAATAGATTCGACTATGACCGAGGCATTGAATAATTGGAAGAAACCCAAGGTAGGGACTGAGATAAAGAGTTTTTTTAGGTTAGCTTGCTACCACTGGATATTCATTAAGGATTTTCGCAGATACCCGCACTGATGAATAAGTTAACTCGGAAAGATGTGAAGTATTTTTGGATTGATAAGTGTGAGGAGGTAATCCAGAAACTAAAACATTTATTGACTAATGCACCTGTGTTAGTTGTTCCAAAGGGGAATAAGGACTTAGTGGTATACATAGATGCATGTGGAACAAGATTAGGAGCTTTGTTAATGTAGAGAGGTAAGGTGATTGCTTATGCTTCTCGTCAGCTCAGATCGCATGAAGTTAGATATCCGACTCATGATTTGGAATTAGCTGTGGTAATTTTTGCATTGAAGGTGTGGAGATTTACTTCTAGGGAAAAAGATTTGAGCTGTTTACGGATCATAAGTCACGAAGATATCTATTCTCTCAAAAGGAGTTGAATATGAGACAACAAAGATGGTTAGAGTCCATAGCTGCATACGACTTTGGTATTGAGTACACACCGAGAAAAGGAAATAGGGTTGCATATGCACTTAACAGAAAACATCATAATATGGTATTGGCAATGATAGTTAAGTGGAAAGATTTAGAAGCATTGACTACATATGGAGTACAATGGAGTTCTAAGAGTAGTTCTAGTCAAGAAACTGCTACGTTTTTATGTTTAGAACTTTGATGATGATGATCTAAAGGATTGCTTCTAAGCAAGCAGAAGATCCATTATTAGCCGAGTGGATTAGAAAGTTAAGGAATGGAACAGAGAGTGATAACTTAAAAGATTTTAGCCTTGACCATAATGGGTTGTTGAGGAAGAAAAGGCGATTATGTATTCCAAATGTGAGGAAGACTAGGAAGGAAGTTCTTAAAGAATGCCATCGTTCGAAGTTCATTATTCATCGGGAGGAACTAAGATGTATCGAGATATGAAAATGAGTTTCTTCTTGAAAGGTATGAAAATAGATGTAGGCTTATAGATGACGAAATGTTTGTACTGTCAACAGGTAAAGGCCGAGCATCAGAAACCGAGTTGATTACTTCAGCCTTTAGACGTTCCGTCTGGAAATGGGATTCTATCTCAATGGATTTCATAGACGGATTGACAAGGTCGAATAGAGGAAATAAGAGTATCTGGATTATAATGGAAAGATTGACTAAGAGTGCACACTTTATACCTTTTAATTCGAATAGGACAGCACCAGATTTAGCAAAATTATTCATGAAGAATATAGTTAGACTGCATGGAATTCCTAGTAACTGCGACGACCCGGAATTTCTAACAATTTAAATTTGAATAGTTAATTGATTTTAAAATATTTAAAAGTTAATTTTAACTTGAATTCAAGATATCAATATTTACTTGATAATTAAATCATTGAATTATATAGTTAAATATTGAATTTAATAATTGAAATTGGGTAAAGTGTTGAATCTGAAATTCTAAGCCCGTTTAAAACAATTTAAAGGCTTATAAAATTTATAATGATGATTCTGAAGATAATAGAATGGTTGAAATTTAATTTAAAGGTAATTTGTTCAGTTTTAATAATATATCGTTTAAATTGAATTCAAAAATAGCCTTCCGAGACACAGTCTCGGAATTCGACGAAACCAGTTCCATTGGATCCGTAATAGTTAGTTATTATCGGGTTTTAATTTTCGTAACAATCGGAGTTGTTGTTTGACCCTGGCAGCTTATAACGCATAGAAATTATTTTAATCGATTTAATTTAAAATTGGTCGTTTTCTTCTGTAACTCGCGCATATGATCGAATTAGCTTCCGAAACACGTTCCATTGTGTTCGGAACATGGGTAAAACCCTATAATCGCCTAGCAGCATTCCTTAAGAGGAGTTCGAAATTTTAAATGGCAACTAACGAGACGTTTTCAAGGTTTTATAATATAATATAATTTAAAGTCAACAAGTCAAGATATTGTTATTAAAAACACGAGATATTTTTAACAAGCGTACGGAGGAAGCCATCCCTAATTGATAAATTATCTTTGTCCCCTCCCTCATCTTCAAGTAGGATCGAACTAATTTTTTTTTTTAAAATAAAGAGTCAGGAAAGAAATAAGAATATGGCCCAATTTTATTTCGAATCATAGCCGTACCCTAATCTTTATTCTGGGATCATCGTTCAAGCCCTAATTGAATAAACAACTACTTCTTTATTTTGAATTCAAAAGAATGCCGAAGCCCTATTCCTTCTTCCAGTTCAACACCCAAATCAAAATCAAGTGTCATTCAATCGAAAAAGAAGAGAGCTGAGTTTAGAATTGGGCCGGTTGCCACGAACGCGAAGGAGGGGGTGGTCGCGCGAGTCAAGTTTCGGTATGGAGCTCGAATCGAGCAACGTCGCGGTGACGTGAAGGGGAAATTGGAGCGCGACGCAGTCGAATCGCGTGCTCGAAGTAATCGATGGTCCATGCGCGCGTGCTGAAGCAAGCAGTGAGGCGATGGGCGAAAGCGAATTCGACTTCGATGGAGGCTTGAGGTACCCTCGATGATCAACAGTGGGTAAGGAAGCGGTTGCAGCTAGCTTTAGGAAGGAGTGGTGTGCTGTTCGAGAAGAAGTCAGGTGGCCGAGCTCAGGGAGGAGGTCGCGGTGCCTGTGATCGGTCAGAGCGTGCAATTGGGGTGAGATTTTTATATTTGTTTAGCATATTGTTTTATTAAAAATAGCTAATTAAAAAGTTTTACCATTAAAAGTTAGAAACTCTACCATACAGAATATGTTGTCTTACTTGCAAATTTGGAAATTCATTAAATCTACCTTAGTTTGAAATCAATAACAATAAAGGAGGGTATGATGTAAACAGTAAAATTTATTAGTAAAAGAAAAGGGTTTAAATGAAATTTTGGGTTAATTAAATTTATTTAAGGAAAATTAATTATTCGGTTAGTTCAAGTATTAATAATCACCTAATGTTTATACAAGGCCCATATGTTGTGAAGAAAATAGTCGGGATTGAAGCGGATTGCAAACCAAAATCAAAGGTGAGTAAATCTCAAAATTTAAATAAGTGGATGAATGATTGAATTGTTTGGATGTGTACCGTTAATTTGGTGATTTAGTTTTGGTTGTTTCTCGAGTTAATTGTGGTTGACGCAGAGTATTTGGGTTTTAAAATTATTTTAAACTTAAGTCATAAATACGAAAATGTTTTCATTGTTAATAAGGGCTTAATGATTTGTGATTCATCAAATTAGAAGGGTAATTAAAATGTATAATTAATAAATTCAATTAATTAATGATTTGGGTTGATTAATTTAGTCATTAAGGGTTTTGAATTAATTAGGTTTAAGTCAATTAATTAAGTTTGATTAATTTAAAATAATCAATGGATGGTTTGATAGATAATTACTTAATATAATTAATAAAATATAATTACTTCGTGAAATTAATCGAGAGTTTAATTAAAATGGTTAATTAAGGAATAACTGATTTATTTAATGAAGTAAATAAAATGTTAGTTAGTTACAGTTTGGGATTAATCGAAAATGATTAATACCGTGTTTTAATTAATGTAATTAAATTTTGATTAGGATAAATTAAATATACTTGGAAATCCTTAATTCATATAATTAATGATGTAATTAACGATTGATTAATTAATCCATAAGAAGTGACTTATGAGAAATTAATTAATATAAGAAATTAAGGAATTAATGTAATTAATATAGTTAATTTATTTATGAAGTAATTAAGATTACTTATTGACTTTGGTTAAGGATAATTAATATCGTGAAATTAATTAAAGATAATTACTTGTATGTAATTGAAGGATAATTAACCAGGGCGATTAATTAAGATTATTAATGAAGGGATGATTGATTAATTTATTTGAAATAAATTAATGACAAATAAAGCAATCTAAGTGATTGAGGTTAGTGATTCAATCAGGATTAATTAAAATTAAACTGTATGTGATTAAGTTTTGCTTATGGATGTTTGAATGGTATTGAATGCTTTGTGTAATATCCCGGAATTTTTAACAATATCAATTTAATAATCTGTATTTAAAATATTAAATTGATATTGATATTTTGTTAATAATAATTCAAATAGATTTAATAATCATCTTCAATAATTATCTAATTGGTTATTTTATTTTTTAAAAATAATAAATTGATTTCTATTTACAATATAAATATATGGTTTATATTTTAAATAGGTTAGTATTGTTTTAATTTTAATAAGTAAAGCATCTTTTCTAGTTTTAATATTTTTAGTAATTTGGAAAATTTGTTTTGTTTAATATTTAAGCTTTTCAAAGTTATAAAATAAATGATTTTGGTTTAAATTTAATAAATGAATCATGTTTTAAAATTCTAATACATACATTTTAATTTGGAAATTTTAATACAAATTAGTATTGAGTTTTTAAAACTATTTCATAAATAAATACATGATTTTAAAATTGATAAAAAATATGTTAAAATGTTTAAATTAAATTGGCTTGAGTTTTAAATTTAGAATAAATTTAACAAAAGGTTTTATGGCTTAATAAAATAGATATTTTATTAATAAAAATATAATTTCTTTTAAAATGATTTTAATTTAATAATAAGATATTTATAAAAACAATATCAATTGTGTATTATCTTTATAAATAGATTTTGAATAAAATTTGTAATTGTTATTTCAAGTTAAATCTATATTCATAACAAAATTTGAAATTATTTGATTTTGAATTTAATTTGAACTTGAAGTTCCAAAGTATAAATTTAAATTTGTTTTAATTTCTACATGTATAAGTTTTATTTATAAATATAGTTTGTTTTTATTTCTTTTATAAATTTATACACATGTTCAAATATAAACTAACAAATTAAAATTTAGGCTTAATACACACATTAGTTTGTAAATTAAGTGCTAACCATTTTAAAAGAAACAAGTGTTTCATTCTTTAACATTCATTTGACATGTGTTTAAAAATTTACATAACAAATTGACAAGTGTATAAAATTTGGACAAGTGTAAAATTTTGTTTTAATTTTTCTTTTATTTCATTAAATCTGAAAATTCATATATATAAACTTGCATCTTCATTCATGCATGTTCTTTTTCCATTTCCTTAATCAAAGAAATCTTCAAAATTCTAGAATCAAAAACACCTCTTCAAAATCTTGCATCTTCAAATTCCTGCACATATACAAAATCAAATATGCTCTTTAAAAATTCTGAGGCCTGCAAACCAAATCATGTTTAATGCATAAATCAAACCCATCTTCATCTCAAAATTAAAACACCTTTATCATGATGGTCTGCACTTCCTCAAATTCAAACATCAATCTGCATTGATTCACCAAAATCTGTAAACAAATCTGCATGTCACTTAAAAAAAAAGAAGAAGAAGGGCCTGCATTCTGTTTTTAAAACCTGGAAATAATCAAGCTTGCATCTTTTCTCTGCACAGCCTCAGTTTGAAGCTATTTCAAAAGCATCTTCATGCAAGAATTTGTAGTCAGGGATCATGAGCATTTGAACATAATCGCAACTCAGATTTTAAACACAAAGATCCTGCCTGCATATTTTTATTTCTGCAAATTTCAAAAAGGGAAACAGAGCTCTGCATTCAAAGGTGAGTAACTTTAAATGTAAAAAAAAAAATTAAAATAAGTTGCATGTTAAATGTTGGATATAATTTAGTAATGTTTGTGTGATTATAAAAGTCAGATGTAAATATGTTGTGCATGCATGTTGTTTAAGCATCTGCTGTGTTCCCAGATCAATATCTAACCTCTGCATTTTTAACATCAAAGCTCTGCATTTAAACAAATGTAGTAATGTTTGTGTTTATAAAGGCCTGATGTAAATGTGGTTGTGTGTGCATGTATGTTTATGCTCTGCAGTGTACCCAGATCCATCTTTCTATTTAAAAGAATCCCCTACAATTGATTTAATTTGAGATTATATCTGGGTTTTAAAATAATAAAAAGGATTTGCTTATCATATATTAGAATTAAAATTTATAAAGTAATGTTGTTTTATTTTTCTTAAGTTAATGTTTAAAAAAATTTAGGTGAGTTAAAATACAGGATGTTATCTCTGTAAACACAGGTAACATCATGTGATCTTTAACAAAACTTAAACATGTTAAACTTGTAATGCAGCATCATAAAACAAAAGTAATTACAATAACATGATTTTTAAATTAAGAATTTGTATTTTAGGGTGTTAATTCAAGTGGCAGTTTAAAATTGAACTAAAAATTGGTTTTAATCAAATCATGGTGATATATGACTTGAGAAGCCTTGAGACTCTTCTGAGTAATAGAGAAGGTATAGGAGATGCTCAGAAAAATCATGAATGGGTTTAAAATTAGTTAGAGTGGATGCAGTTTAAATTTTTATGGATTAAACCCTAGTTTTGAATGGGTTTAAGAAGTGGGTCAGTTTGAGGTGAAGAATTGATCGAGTGTTTTGATATTTGGGGATTGTGTAGTTGAAGTGTAAAGGAGTTCGAGGCCGGAGGGGTTGAACGTCAAATGGTCGGAGAGGCGTTAATTCGCCGTTGCCAGGTTTTAAAGAAAACCTGATGTATGAGTTCCAGGTTTTGCTCTCTGGGGTTAATTTTGATTCTTTGATTAATCATTCAATCTGATGATGATGTTAAGGCATTGATGAGTTTCTGGGAGTAGTTTGATCATCTCTGATGATCAGAGAAGGCGAGGATCGCCGTGAATATGCATGGCGATGAGTTTCTTGGCGATGTATTTTGGGTTTGGGTGTGTTGCAGGGTAGGTTTGTGATTTGCTCGAAGCAAGTAGATTGGAAACTCGAAGGAATTTGGTAGGAAACCTGATGTAAATATTGGGGTTCTCGGGTTTTACTCTTTGTGTTACAGGTTACAGAAACCTGTAGTTAAGATTTTGAAATTGTTTTTTAAAAACCTGTAAATCTGGGTTTTAAAGATTTTTAAAATCTATAGTCTTATTTTTAAGGAAAGTTAAATCAAATTCAAATTTAAGTTTGAATTTTTGAATTTAAATTCAAATTTAAATCTCAGTTTTTAAATAAAAATAAAGTTTTAAAAATTAAACTTAATTTACTATTTTAATTTGGTAAAATAGTTTAAACCTTTTAAATATGAAGTTTCTAAGATATGAGTAAGATTTGAAGTTTATTTAAATCTGAAAATTTTAAATTTAAAAATGAACTTCAGTTTCTAAATTTTAAAGAAGGTTTAAATTTGAAGTTTTAAACTAAATGTAAATTGAAGTTATTAAAATTTTGAAATGAATTTAACTTTAATATTTTTATAGCACTTGTTTGATTTGCAATTTAAAAAGTTTTAAATTATTTAACTTTGATAAGTTTTAAATTATTCTTATTTTAAACTTGCATTTAAAATGGAATTTAAAGGTAATTTTCAAAAATACTTTATTTTAAATAAAATTTATTTTAAAGACAAAATTTAGAAATGTTTTATCTTAAATTAATTAAGATAAATGTTTTGAAAATTTACTTAATTAATAAGGTAATTAAGGAATAGTTAGTTAATTTAATTAATTATTGATTAAGGTTAAATAAATATTGATTAATGATTAATCAATTTAAAATTAAGATCATTAATTAGATTTTTAAATTAATGATTAAGAAATTATTAATTATGTAATCAAGTTTTAAATCAAGGTTATTTATTAAATAATTGACTTTGATTAATGGATAATTAAAAAAAATTAATTTGTGATTAATCTAAGTTAATTTCTTAATGAATAATTAAAGAATGGTTAATAAAGGACATTAACAGGATTATTCAATAATTAATTAATGTGGTTAATATTTTATAATTAATTAGATTAATTTGTTTAATAATAATCATTTGTGAATAGTGTGAGTATAATTACTTTATGAAGTAATTAAGAAATTAATTACTTAATGTAATTAATTTAGTTAAATATGATTGTTTAATTTAATTAATTAAGTTTAATTAATTTTAAGCACTTGAGTTTTAAGGATAATTACTGTATGTAATTATTGGATTGAAAATTTCTTAGTTAAGTAATTGATTAATAATTACAGGTTGTAATTAAGCGGAGATGTTTAAGAATGAAGTAATCTGGATTAAATTATTTAGTAATTAATCAAGGAATTAATTAAGAATTAATTAAAGGATAATTAGTTTGTTATGTTAGTTAATTATTAAATGTAATTAATCTGGGATGATTAATAATTATGAGTTAATTACTTAAGGTAATTAATAAAAGGGGATCATTAATTATTATAATTAATGAAGTAATTAAAGTTGATTAATTATGATTAATTAATCAATGATAAGTAATTAAAGGAAATTAATTAATGTAATTAATTAAGAATTAATGTAATTAATTATAGTTAATTAATTAATTGAAGGTTAATTACTGTTTGGTTGAGAATAATTAATTTGTGAAATTAATTAAGGATAATTACATGAATGTAATTAAGGGTAATTAATCAAGAGTGATTAATTAAGGTGATTAATAATGAATGATTAATTAATTGTAATTAATTAAATGATTGAGTAAGTAAGATATATATTGGTGAAGAAATTAATTTAATTTATTTTAAATTAATTAAAGATGAAGTAATTAATTTAATTCATTTTAAATTAATTAGTAATAGAGATAATTAATTTAATTCATTTTAAATTAATTTTATTGTGATGAGTTAATCATTGCTTATATATATTTGGATGACATTGATTGTCTTGGATGTTTTGTGATCTCCGTAATGAGATAAGTATGGTTGTGTGATATGAATGCTTGTTGCAGTGTGATGATAACATAGATTATCAATTGGGATGTTGATATGGATTATCTATTTTGATATTGATAATGTGGATTACCTGTTATTTGATAATGTTGATTATCAATTGTGATTTGTGAATTATCTATCTGTGTGTATATAGATATTGTATTGAATTGTTTTAAAAACTTTAAAACAATTTGGACTTAAAAGACACGCTTTGGATTTCGATGAGACCGGGATCGGGTTTCCATATTTAGATATCCGAAAACCACATCGATTCCAATTAACGTTAGGTCATGAATTAAAGTGGAGCTTTGTGAAGACTCAAGGTCTAAGGACTATACGTCAGTATAACTCTATGGGTGATCCGTAATGTGTTTGACGGAATTAGTTCTTATAGGTTCGAGATGGTGATTCAGAGTGCAAGGGTTATTGTCGTTAACTCTGAGGGTGATTCCAAAACGAGTGTAACGAGATAATGCCTTCAGTTTCGTTCGAACCCGGAACGAACTTGTATGGTTTGAATGCTTTAAGAACATTGTCAGATGGACGATGAGCATTCTAAGTGATGTGTCCTATAAAGGTAATCGTAGCCCCAATCCTCATCAACCGGGAATGGCTAAAACAGGGGAGGTGCAGCAAGGCTTCATGGGTCGCTCCCACTTGAGGGCAAGATTTACCCTGTCTAGAAGTCCCTTTATATTCGGCTGTGTGGGTGGTTGCTAGCTACAACCACGGGGTTGTCTTGTTCGGAACTGTTCAGTAAGGAACGGGTCCGGCTTTGTGTTGCAGGGGAGCGGGCGTACTCCTCGGTACGTTGATCTAGGCCACGTACTGTGACGGGCGGTACCACAGTAGCCCTGCGATTGTATGGAATCCAAAATCCAATAAGTGCCAACAGTTTTGATTGTATTACCCACTTTTGTGGCTAGTAGCTGGAATTTAATCATGTAACAATTTCGGCTATTTCTTATTTATTTGAGAACCCTAGACCTATTATAATGTCATCGAATTTCCTATCAAATGTTTTGGTTAGCGTATGGTAAAAACTTTTCCATGTTTATGTGTGGGAAGTCTTACGCGATACCTTTCTTTTTAAAAAGGTTTTTAAAAGTTAAGCAACCTTAACCTGTTACTCACACCAGACCCATGTCTGACCCGGAGTTTATTTTTGTTTTTCATAAACTCTTGGGTACTCAAATTTTTACGAGTAGCTAAGGGATTCAGGTAAGGATTCAGGTTTGCTTTGACGAATTGTGGAGGAGCAAATGGAGCAGGAAGCTTCTACGTGTGTGTGTGTGTGTGTGTGTGTGTGTGTGTGTGTGTGTGTGTGTGTGTGTGTATATAGTTTTCCGCTGTGTCGATTTCTCTGAGTAGTTTCTTATATTGTATTGAGTTGTATAACTAGACATGTGTTTATAACTGTCTAGTATGTGATGTACATCTGTGTAACTCTGATAATGATTATAAACTATGTAATGTTTATGTTATTAATATAATTTATTCGTTCCGCTGTTTAGATTCTGATGTTGTTTCTTCTTCTCTTCTTTCTTTTCTCTTTTCTATCCCTTTCTTTCTTAAAATGATGCGATTTTCTGTGGTAAGAAAGTCAGGTCGTTTCACTTTGAATGAGTTGATATCTCTGATATGAAATGTGGTGTATTTCATTTGGATAACTTGGGTTAGAATGATAGGGAACTCGAAGAGACCGAGGTCGAGTTTTGGGAAATACCCAAAACCACTTTGAATTTTTATAAATTGATTTGTGAAATCAATAGGCTGGAATGAAATGATTTAAGTAAATTAGATCATTTTATCTAAGTTTGGTACATAGAAATTGATGTGTGGAATAAGTGTTGTCTATAGCAAATTGTGAATTTGTTAAATTGTTATAAGTTACCCGGGTTCTATATAAGTTGTTTGCTTTAGTATCCCATGTTAGTTGGGTTTATTCACACTGGTTTCCAGCCTGACCCGGGTGTTACTTTGGTGTAATGCTCGGGTCAGACCGAGTATTACAGATTTTTAGGTAGGTACGTTTTAGAGCTCAGGAGGCGAGATGGATGGCAATAGCGTATGGAGTATTTCTGCTATATTTATATTATTGTTAATACGAAACATGATAATTGTATATATTAAGTGACTGTATATATGTGAAACTTTGATGTATATTAAATGTAATCGACAGATATAGTATTCTTTTGTAAATCGTTATTATTTATTATTATATTTTATCCGCTGCGAATGTGAGTTGTTGATGTTTCATTTCTTCTTCTTCTATCACTTTCTTCTTTTTCATAACTATCTGGAACTTTCTGCTTCGAAAATTTTGAGTCGTTACATTTTGTATTAGAGCAAAAAGGTTAAGCGAGTACCTTGGCTCTGGTGGGGATTACTCATTAAATAGAGTCTGAAGTACTCTAGAATGAGTTGTGTGTGTGTATATATATATATATATATATGAGAGCGTACTTGTTATTTTCTTAAATGATTTTATATAAAAGTATATTTTGATATATATAGAAATATTTTATTCTAATAAATATTGAAGCGATTGGTTGTTAAATTATTGAAATTAAAATTTAGAAGTAATATAATGCGACCAAATTGAAGTCTTGAATTGGAATTAAATTAAGTAAAAATGGAAATACAACCAAATTAAAATTTAAGTAATTGAAAACGAAATTCTAAATCTGGTCCTAGAATTTGAAAATTTTGTTTCAAAGTAATGAAAAATAATAAATAAGTATTATTTGGATAACTGGGACTTGTTGCAAACAATGGGTTTGTTTGAAAATTTGATTTTAATTAAAAACCAAAAGTGGTCTAAAATTTAAGGATGACCTCGAGTGTAAAGGAAATAATATGTATGAATAAGGAATATACATAAATCAAAATAGTTTGAATAAACTTCAAATGTTGAGTTTGAAATTGGGAATGGGATGTGATACCCAAAATGATAAGTTTTTAAGTGGGAAGATTATTATTGTGAAGTTTAAGGATTTAATGAGGTTGTTTGAATTAAGTAAATTGAATTTAACTTGAGAAAAGTTAAATAAGTTTGAATAAACAACTTGAATTGGAGATATTAAGATGAAACTGGAATTTAACTTGGAAAGTTAAATGGTTAATTTGAATTGGTAGTTTGTGTGATCTCAAAATGGGTTTGAGATCTAGAAATTGGGAATGGACTGACGTTTTAAAATAAAATGGATAATATCATCCTATTGTTATTAAAAATCCTTAAATTGCGAATTGGATTTGTTTAAATGAATGAGAAATGAAGTGTGGTAATATATCCATTATTGAGATACAAGGGAAATTTAACTTTAATTTGAAATTAAGGATGGAATCACTTTAAACTGAAATTTGAATAACTGAGTTTGTAAATTAAAATTGTTTAAGAACTGACTTCAAACTGGAAGATAAAATTCAATAATAAATTAAAATTTTAAATTAAAATTGTATTGAACTCTTATTTGAACCTTGAAATACATAAGTTAAGATAATTTAAAATGGAATTTTGAGAATTGGACTCAGAAATCAAATTGATTAAAAACTTTGAATAAAAGTTAATTTGGTTTAAAAGGATAAACCAACCTTTGAGAATTTAACTCAAATTTATATAATTTGAGGTAGTTTAAAATTCAAGATTGAAATTGAATTAGTTCAAAATTAAATTGGATTATATTGAAATGATTTGAATTTGAATTGGGTCTAAATAAATTTCAATAGAAAATGAAGTTATTCAAGTTGGAATTGAGTTAATTTAAATGGAAGTGGAAATTTAAGTTGAATTGTTGGGAAATTGAACAGTTGACTCTTGACTATTTTCAATAATAATTGTTTTGATATAACTTATTCTTCTAAGCTGTTAAATATATACAATTTTTCTTTCTTAAAGCCAAATTATTTTATACTTGTTTTACAATTATTTTTGGAGCTATTTAACCATTTTTCAACTGTATTCTAAACTAATTACTATTTTCCAACTATTTCACAAATTAATTTCTATTTTACAACTATTTTGCAATTGTTTAAAATTCCCGAAACTATTTAACTATTTTCCGACTATTTTACAATTAGTTAACTATTTTATAGCTAATTTGCAAATTATTAATTAGTTTTCAACTACATATCTATTTTTAAAATTTTCAAGCTATTTTCTAAATATAAACTGGTCGGAGTTCAAACTGTTATTAATTAAATACCCAACCGAGATAAGAATTGAAGTGATAATTCAATGGAATTGAAGCGATTGTAAATAAGTGAATGGAAATTAAAGGAAATGTGAATAGGAAGAGAAATTGATATGGCTAAAAAAAATCAATAAGATTAAATATGTAGGATGTACGTATATTATTCTATTCGCATAGTGATTTGATCCAGATTTGAGCACAGAATTTCGAGATAGTTTATCGATCCGAGTTGGGATTTTTTGCTCGATCTTCGACGACGAACCTGGATATGGATGGTTGATTGGTTTTGGATATTCTCTATCATAGTTATGGCTATGCAAGGAGAATGACGGTTTCTAATCAAGAAACCAGATCTGTGTCCGCACTAGGAAGTCAGGTGGACAATACTAGTTCGGAAGTGAAATTGTGTGATCGAGTGAGCGATCAGATTGGTATAGCGTACGGATGATAAGTGTACATCGTACGGATTTGGATGAAATTGATATTGAAAGAGAAGAATCAAATTTGAATATTTGATTTTGAATAAACAAGTCATATATCTTTGTTATATAAGATAAGTCTTCCCTTGTTAAATCTACTGCCGGAAGAAAAGGATTTTTGAAGGTGTTTGAAGTAAAAGGAGTTTTATACAAGTTTGAAAGGATCCAAAGTTTTTAAATTTTATATATATCTATATATATAAAGGATCTTATGAGAATTTTGAAAAAGGTTTTGGAAACCTTTGGATTTGGAAAGGCTTTTGATTTTTGGGAAAAATCAATATTAAATATTTGGAAAGCCTAGTTTGAGAACTATTGATTTTGGAATAATCGTGTGTAAAGAAGCTTTGTATGAGATCATACTAGGTGTATGCTTTGAAAGATACTATATTTATAGTATAAAATTTTGATGATGACTCTGGGGAAAAAGGCGCTTCCTTGGAATGAACTTCTCAAGAGTGCCACCGGGTGGTGCTGCCTTGAGCCCCAAAGCGGGTTCTAAAGTTGATTATGTGAGGAGTCCGGACAAACTAGTTCCTGAGGATTATTGGGTAGCGAAAGTTGAGGGCGCTGATGCCTACAGGGGCATTTGGGTTATGCTGTGACGACATTGTAACTCGATGTCACTGCGATCTACTGTGGGGACCATAGCGAAAATCGTGTGGAGGATGAGTGCCAACAGTCTACACTTGATTTTGCCGAGAAGGCAACTCAACATCGGTAGACTGCGATCTATGATCGAGTGGAGTGGAGAAGTTTCATCCTTTTGGCAGTGAAATTCGAGGGCGCTGATGCCTACAGTTATATGGGTTTTAGCTGTGATAGCTACGTAACCCCAGTTGTAGCTGCGATCTGTAGCAGGTTCCATGGTGTAATCGAGGGGCGCAGAGGCCTACAGTTATCTATGGATTTTGTCGGGATGGCAACGTAACCATCGGGTTAACTGCGACCATGGATGGGAGTGATGATCTCCAGAGCATTTTCACCAAAGATTTTTTTTCTATTTTCAAAAACTGTTTTCTATATTTTCAATAAAATTATTTTCCAAATATTTTCACTGGATGTTGAAAACGGGTTTACCAAGTACTTATAGATTTTTAGTCCTACGCCTGATCAACGTATGACTGAATTTCTATGAGAACAAGGATGGACTGGTTGAGACATCGAGTTATAAGAAGTTTTTTATAAAAAGCTATTTTAATAGTATGATGTGAATTTAAAAGAAGTTCTAAAATTTTAATATAGAAATGTTGGAATTTTAATAAAAATTGAAAGAAAATCCAAACTGGAATTATAAAAACAAATTTAAACTCAGGAAAATTGATAAAGTAATTTTATTTTTAATAAAGGTAAAGTAAGCTAATAAATAATTATTTGATAGGGTATGTTAATAAAATTTAACTCGGTTAAATAAATGGATTGTAAATTAATAATGGAGTTTGGAAATGAATTCGAATTGTAAATAGAATTCGACTTGGATTTGATAATGAATTAAATAAGTGGAGATGTAGTAAAAATAAAAATAAAATAGAGTTGGATCGAAATAGTGATGGTTTGAGTTGCAAACTAAACCGAGGTGAGTAGAAATAAATTGAGAATGGCTTTGTATCGATAAAGATTCGAAAATGAATTAAGTAAGTGAATTAAAAATTTAAATATGAGGTGGATAAATGGGTTAATCGAAATAAATAATAAATGGATAAAGTTTTCTTGAATAAAAATTAAATCAAAGTTTTAACTGGAATAGGATTATCAGAATGGACTTAAGTTATGAGGCGAATTAATTTGAAGCAAAATTACTTAAATAAAAGCTTGGTTTCGAGTGAGAATAGTAGACCATTAAATAAGGATTTGGGTTAAATATATCTAGAAAATGGATATTAATATAAGAAATGAGTATTGTCAAGCTCAATGGAATAGTTTTAATAATGGAAACGATGCGGAGATGAAATGAAATGCATATGTATGGTTAGTGAATAAATTTGAAATGGAATTACATACAGAATGAGTAGAAATTAATTTAAAGTAGTTATAAACTAAAATAGATACTCTATTAAGCGAGTATCGCCGAATTGACATATAAATAATTGTCGTTTGGCATAAACAAAAGTAATTAAAATTCTATGAGTTGATAGAGATTAAATAAAATTTATTTTGAATCATTTGAAGTGATTATAAGCTTGTTTGGATTAAAAATCAATTGAATGTAAGAAATTGAGTTGCAAACCATTAAAATTGAAGGAAATGGTATATAAATTGGTTGAAAGCAATTGAATTAGTTTTGAAGACATATAAATTGCTCGAGGAGGTTATTTTGAATGCATTTCTTTTAGAATTGAAGTGTTATAATTGTTTAAATAAGAGAAATGTTATAGTCTTTATATATAGTGCTTATATGTGTAAATTGAGTAAGTACAGGTACCTGAAGGCCGTTTGGCTAGATTTGGATTGCACTAAATGCTAAAATAAAAAAGCTGCTTGCTAAAAATGCTAAATAAGGTACGCCTACGTAATAAAAATAGAAAATATGAACTGTTTTTGCTTTTTCCGACCATGTGGGTCGATGTATACATATTTATATCTCTTGTCAAATTGCAAAAGCTCCCCCGTACAAAGGAGAATGCCAAAAAATTTCGAAAATTTTGGGAGTTAGAAAATTTTTGGAAAATTTTAGTTAAGTAATAAAACGATCAAACTTGAAACCAAAATAAATTAGTGGATGAAACTAATTTAAAATAATAATATGAATCGTTATAAATGAAAGATAAAATTTAATACTCAGAAGTCAAGATAAATTGAATTCATATAAAATGAGAAAGCTAATTTGAATCAAGGTAGGTATGAAACATATGTGAGGAAATGTATGAAATGATTTGAAAGGTTACGATTGGATATTGTTGCTAAGTGGGATATGCAGGTATTATAAAGAGAAAAAGGAAATTGGATTTGATATCAGAAGATAAATTTGAATTTCCCAACAAAAAGGTATGTATTTAAAATTTCTAAATGAAATTGGATTGGGTTTTTTTATCTAGCCACTTAGCTTTTGTTTTCTTTTGGAATTTGGGAGCCCGTAGAGGCCTTTTGTAGTTGTACCGAGCTAGCCGCGCAAAGGAGACGCTGGCAAAAATTTTCGGAAATTTAGAGAGTTAGAAAAATTTTGAGAAAATTTGATAATTCAAAATTTGATTTTAAATTTAAACTTGAATAAGTGAAGTAAATTAATGTTGTTGGAAACTATAGAAGGTTTTGGGAAGTTGGTTGAGGTGATGGCGGAGCTTTAATAAAATATAGATGGTAGGATGTTGAACGGTTGGTTTTGGGAGAAAAGTAAACGGGTATTGGACCATTCTTCCTAACTAGTAATTTCGGGGACAAAATTCTTTTAAGGGGAGGAATGTGACGACCCGGAATTTCTAACAATTTAAATTTGAATAGTTAATTGATTTTAAAATATTTAAAAGTTAATTTTTACTTGAATTCAAGATATCAATATTTACTTGATAATTAAATCATTGAATTATATAGTTAAATATTGAATTTAATAATTGAAATTGGGTAAAGTGTTGAATATGAAATTCTAAGCCTGTTTAAAACAATTTAAAGGCTTATAAAATTTATGATGATGATTCTGAAGATAATAGAATGGTTGAAATTTAATTTAAAGGCAATTCGTTCAGTTTTAATAATATATCGTTTAAATTGAATTTAAAAATAGCCTTCCGAGGCACAATCTCAGAATTCGACGAAACCAGTTCCATTGGATCTATAATAGTTAGTTATTATCAGGTTTCAATTTTTGTAGCAATCAGAGTTGTTGTTTGATCCTGGCAGCTCATAACGCATAGAAACTATTTTAATCGATTTAATTTAAAATTGGTCGTTTTCTTCTGTAACTCGCGCATATGATCGAATTATCTTCCGAAACACGTTCTATTGTGTTCGGAACGTGGGTAAAACCCTATAATCGCCTACGTCATTCCTTAAGAGGAGTTCGAAATTTTAAGTGGCAATTAACGAGACGTTTTGAAGGTTTTATAATATAATATAATTTAAAGTCAACAAGTCAAGATATTGTTATTAACAACACGAGATATTTTTAACAAGCGTATGCAGGAAGCCATCCCTAATTGATAAATTATCTTTGTCCCCTCCCTCATCTTCAAGCAGGATCGGGCTATAAAAAATAATAATTAAAATCAAGAGTCAGGAAAGAAATAAGAATAATGGCCGCAATTTTATTTCGAATCATAGCCGTGCCCTAATCTTTATTCTGGGATCATCGTTCAAGCCCTAATTGAATAAACAGCTACTTCTTTATTTCGAATTCAAAAGAATGTCGAAGCCATATTCCTTCTTCCAGTTCAACACCCAAATCAAAATCGAGTGTCATTCAGTCGAAAAAGAAGAGAGCGGAGTTTAGAATTTGGCCGGTTGCCACGAACGCGAAGGAGGGGGTGGTTGCGCAAGTCTAGTTTCGGCATGGAGCTCGAATCGAGCAACGTCGCGGTGACGCGAAGGGGAAATTGGAGCGCGACGCAGTCGAATCGCGAGCTCAAAGCAATCGATGGTCCACGCGCACGTGCTGAAGCAAGCAGTGAGATGATGGGCGAAAGCGAATTCGACTTCGATGGTGGCTTGAGGTACTCTCGATGATCAACAGTGGGTAAGGAAGTGGTTGCAGCTAGCTTTGGGAAGGAGTGGTGAGCAGTTCGAGAAGAAGTCAGGTGGCTGAGCTCAGGGAGGAGGTCGCGGTGCCTGTGATCGGTCAGAGCGTGCAATTGAGGTGAGATTTATTTGTTTAGCATTTGTTTTATTAAAAGTAGCTAATTAAAATGTTTTACCATTAAAAGTTAGAAACTCTACCATACAGAATATGTTGTTTACTTGCAAATTTGGAAATTTATCAAATCTACCTTAGTTTGAAATCAATAATAATAAAGGAGGGTATGACGTAAACAGTAAAATTTATTTAGTAAAAGAAAAGGGTTTAAATGAAATTTTGGGTTAATTAAATTTATTTAAGGAAAATTAATTATTCGGTTAGTTCAAGTATTAATAATCCTTAATGTTTATACAAGGTCAATATGTTGTGAAGAAAATAGTCGGGATTGAAGTGGATTGAAAACCAAAATCAAAGGTGAGTAAATCTCAAAATTTAAATAATTGGATGAATGATTGAATTTTTTGGATGTGTAAAGATGATCTGGTGATTTAGTTTTGGTTGTGTCTCGAGTTAATTGTGGTTGACTCGGAGTATTTGGGTTTTAAAATTTATTTTAAACTTAAGTCATAAATACGAAAATGTTTTCATTGTTAATAAGGGCTTAATGATTTGTGATTCATCAAATTAAAAGGGTAATTAAAATGTATAATTAATAAATTCAATTAGTTAAAGATTTGGGTTGATTAATTTAGTAATTAAGGGTTTTGAATTAATTAGGTTTAAGTTAATTAATTAAGTTTGATTAATTTAAAATAATCAATGGATGGTTTGATAGATAATTACTTAATGTAATTAATAAAATATAATTACTTCGTGAAATTAATCGAGAGTTTAATTAAGATGGTTAATTAAGGAATAATTGATTTATTTAATGAAGTAAATAAAATGTTAGTTAGTTACAGTTTGGGATTAATCGGAAATGATTAATACCGTGTTTTAATTAATGTAATTAAATTTTGATTAGGATAAATTAAATATACTTGGAAATCCTTAATTCATATAATTAATGATGTAATTAACGATTGATTAATTAATCCATAAGAAGTGACTTATGAGAAATTAATTAATATAAGAAATTAAGGAATTAATGTAATTAATATAGTTAATTTATTTATGAAGTAATTAAGATTACTTATTGACTTTGGTTAAGGATAATTAATATCGTGAAATTAATTAAAGATAATTACTTGTATGTAATTGAAGGATAATTAACCAGGGCGATTAATTAAGATTATTAATGAAGGGATGATCAATTAATTTATTTGAAATAAATTAATGACAAATAAAGAAATCTAAGTGGTTGAGGTTAGTGATTCAATCATGATTAATTAAAATTAAACCGTATGTGATTAATTTTTGCTTATGGATGTTTGAATGGTATTGAATGCTTTGAATGAGTTGATATCTCTGATATGAAATGTGGTGTATTTCATTTGGATAACTTGGGTTGGAATGACAGGGAACTCGAAGAGACCGGGGTCGGGTATTGGAAAATACCCGAAACCACTTTGAATTTTTATAAATTGATTTGTGAAATCAATAGGCTGGAATGAAATGATTTAAGTAAATTGGATCATTTTATCTAAGTTTGGTACTTAGAAATTGATGTGTGGAATAAGTGTTGTCTATAGCAAATTGTGAATTTGTTAAATTGATATAAGTTACCCGGGTTCTATATAAGTTGTTTGCTTTAGTATCCCATGTTAGTTGGGTTTACTCACGCTGGTTTCCAGCCTGACCCGGGTGTTACTTTGGTGTAATGCTCGGTTCAGACCGAGTATTACAGATTTTTAGGTAAGTACATTCTGGAGCTAAGGAGGCGAGCTGGATGGCAATAGCGTATGGAGTATTTCCGTTGTATTTATATTATTGTTAATCTAAAACATGATAATTGTATATATTAAGTGACTGTATATATGTGAAATTTTGATGTATATTAAATGTAATCGATACATATAGTATTCTTTCGTAAACTGTTATTATCTATTATTATATTTTATCCGCTGCGAATGTGAGTTGTTGATGTTTCAGTTCTTCTTCTTCTATCTCTTTCTTCTTTTTCATAACTATCTGGAATTTTCGGCTTTGAAAATTTCGGGTCGTTACAGTAACAGAGTGAGTGATAGAGATTCCTTATTCACTAGCGAGTTCTGAAGAGTCTACAAGAGGTACCAAGCTCGATATGAGTACCGCTTACCATCTGCAGACAGATGGAAAAACAGAAAGAGTTAACAAAGTCACAGAGGATTTGTTAAGAGCTTGTGTGCTAGATTTTAGAGGATCATGGGAAGACCAACTTCTCTTAGTCGAGTTTTTGTATAACAACAATTATCAGACTAGTATAAGGATGGAACCGTTTGAAGCTTTATATGGAAAGCCATGCAAATCTCCAGTTTTTTAGTTAGAGATTAAGGATAGATTGATTCTTGCTCCGAATTTGGTTTAAGAAGCTGCAGAAAAGATTGAGTTAATTTGGGAAAGAATTAAGGAAGCTTAGTTTAGGTAGAACAGTTATGTTGATAAGAAACGGAAAAACTTAGAGTTCTCAGTTGGAGATCATGTTTTCGTTAAGGTGTCACCGACGAAAGATGTGATCATATTTGAAAAGTCAGGAAAATTGGCACCAAGATTCGTTGGACCATTTCCTATTATAGAAAGGATCGGGAAACTTACGTATAGGGTAGAGTTACCAAATAGTTTGGCAGGAGTACATAATATTTTTCATGTTTATTAACTAAGGAAGTGTATTCGGGATGCAGAAACTATTACTACATCGATTGTGTTAGAAGATCTAGTAGTGGAATCAGATATGACTATAGTTAGAAAACTAATTTGTATAGTCGTGAGAGATAAGAAGAGGTTGAGAAACAAGGCAATCAAATTAGTCAAAGTCCAATGGAGCGACGGCAAGTGAGACTAAACTTGAGAAATGGGGAACATGATTAGAGATACTTATCCTAACTTGTTTAATAGTATGTTTTACCTTATGTTTGATTGTTGTGGGTACCATATCATAATTTCGAGGACGAAATTATTTAAGGAAGGGAGTCTGTAATGACTCTAATTTTGACTAACATTATTTTGAACATTTAATCAGATAAATTAAATAAAATAACATAGATAGTTAAGGGATTGAGATTTCTTACTTAAGAAGGGGTCGTGTCTTAATGAATATATTAACAAAAAAGAAAAAAATAAGTAAGGAGGAGGAACATGGCAAGGTAAAGTGCGAATAGCCTTTATTCCTATACCATAAACCCTTCTATTCTTCATTCCTCATTCATTTTAAGATTCACAAAAAAATTAAACCCTAATGAACTTGATCGTCCACCATTAAGAGGATTCAAGGAGAACAAAAGCTAGGATTCAAGTAGAAAACTTAAGTAAATCAATCTAAGTGCAAATCTCAACCTTCTTAACACGAAGCTAAGGTGAATAATTAGTTTACGTCTCTATTTTTGATGAATGATTTCGGTTTAAAGGAAAACCTTTTTTCGAAAATATATGCCATGTTTGGTGTTTAAAAGTGATTATATGCCATGTTGATGATTTATGGTTTAAATATGATTTATTAAGTTATGTTTGAGTTAGAAAACCATTCATATGACATCCGATTGAATTGAGATTTTGATATGGTATGAGAATCATTATTTTAGAAGTGGGTTTCAAGTTTTATAATTTTCCAAATTAATATAGCTTTATGGTGAATTTTCTAAGTTTAGAAAATGATTAATTCGATTTTAAATATTTTAAATGGTTACAGCCCAAAAATTTGGATATAGGGAAGAGAATGATTAATCTGATCTAATTTGTTTTTTGGGATTTTTCCTAAGTGTTTAATTATGGTTAACAACTCATTTAAGTTGAAAGGCTTAAATGTTATAATTATTTTAAGAAGAAGAATGGGTTATTTGCCAAAATATTTTAATTTGTTCAATGTTGAGTTCAGCAGATTTTTTAGAAATGTATTTTGGCAAAGCATTGGCAACCAATCATATCTTGGCAAATTATGTAAGTTAGATGAAAAGGAATAACTTTAAAAAGCCTAAAATCATTTTATATCAAATTACAACTTTGCCACTTCCATTTGCTTGATTCCATTACCATGCTCTTGCCTATAACCCTTCCGCACCCATTCGAAACCGATGAACATGGCATTTGGTACATAGTGTTGGAGAAAGACAGAAGGAAAGGATGATGTTAAAGGTATGCTTGCGAAAGGGTTAAAGCCGCTTTTATTTGCTTTCGAACCCATTAACCTGTCCTTGTTCTAAAAGTATACTTTCGAAAGGGTTGCCGTTTTGAACCCCTTCGATACCCTAGCTTTTGCACTTCCTTGATACAATTTATGTGAAAAGGAAGGTTTTCGCCTTCATACTTTCGACTATCATCAAAGCGGCTTCCTCGATTGTGACGCCCCACCCCGAGACCCACGTTAGTAAAGGGAATTAACGAGTAATTCTGTCTACTAACGCAGAGAATAGGGTTGGATAAGGGCGACCAACATAGCATACACTAGCTAAGAACTAAACATGTCAATTAGTGTCATCATTTTTTTCATTTACCTCATATGTGGTTGACATGTCTAGTCCATAACTATTGCACACTATGGCGGTTTACAACATTTCAGAACTAATGTAATACACATATATGCGGAAAGTAATTAACAGTCACAGAACAGCAAACCCAGATCAGATATATATACACATACACCACCATACATGCCCACATAATACATCATACACGAGTGCCAAAAAGGGGTACTGATAATCACATACAATCATCCCACAAAAAGAATATACATCATGATAGTCAACAAAACGGTCTAAAGATAAAAGCTAGCCATATCGATAAGTCCCACAAAAAGTGACAAGCTGATCCAAAAAGAGAAGTTGTCCATGCTAACCTGCAACTCGGTCTGACCCGAGTGAAAAACACACGGGTCAGGCAACTAAACTCATCAGTAGATAAGGGCCTCAATGATGACAAGTGATAATGAGATAATCATTTCGTTGTTCCCAATGGAATGAATATAAGGTTCATCATGAATATACATCTATGAGAATCATCAAGGATTATTCTTATATTATAAGAAGGGAAATTATCTCGAAGTACTTCAAATCAATCATAAAGATGGTCGAACTTCATAAATCACATAATCTCAAACAAGTAGTAATAATATGGTCGAAACATCATGGACCATCCTATAATGTCGCCTCATTCTTACTCGAGGCTATTTAAAACATAAACATCACCCAAAAAGATTAACATCAAAATTATCAATAAAAAGAGTACTTTGCACGTGCTATTTACTTCCACTAGTACTGTACTTCGGTACCATACATCATGGGATTGGGATCACCTTCATTTCTATCTTTCCTGCCTATGCACATGACTACGTAGCCTATAATTTCCTCCATCCCAATCGGTGACGTCAAAAGACCCGAGTAATAATAATATCATAATGCTTCGGGGTTGACTACTAATCTGCAACCCCACTTCACTCGAGGTCCGTAGTACTAGTCCAAACTTCCATGTGTCTCAACTCTACGACTAGGAACCCAAAAGGTATTAACACACGTCCCATACCATGCGTCAGCACCTAATGGTTTACTATTCGTCGGTCGATACCACATCGTAAAGTAATCATAAATTAACATCAAACCGTAAAAATATTAATTATATACATCGCCTCATTTCATCGGCATAATGTAGAAGATCCCAACTCATCGTATTTCGTACCACGACGAGTTCAATTTGACTACCACACTTGTCTCCTTTCATCGACAAGTATCAAAATAATAAATAACCTTGCCTCATATCCTCGGCAAGTGTAAATCTACATCCATATGGTCCTCTATCGAATATACTCTTAATTAGGAGTCTTCGGACCATATTCGCATAATATTAGTCAAATGGACTAATATGATAAAATGCTTCAAACTCAATCAAAACGTCAAATATACGCCCAAATAACATAAAAATGATTAAAATAAATAAAATTATTTATAAAATATTTTTCCATAGAAAATGGGGTTTTTTTTTTTTTTTTTTTTTTTTTTTTTTTTTGATTTATAAAAGCCTTGGAAATAAGGAATACTTGTTTTAAAAACCCTTAAAAATGCTTAAAAACATTTATGATTTCAGCATACAAAACGCAAAAATTTGCCAATGCGATTAAAAACAAAGTTGTAGCTTAGTTTCTAAGCTTTCCGAAATGACCAAGATCATCAAATTTCGATCAGCGGTCTAAAAATTATGATCTTTTTACTAAAAATCTTAAACAAGGCCTGTAGCATATAGTATATATATATATTAACAGGACAGAGATAAATATTTACAATTTCAGCATAGTAAACATTCGAATCAGGCAATACGACTAAATAAAAAGTTGTAGCTTATAAAATGAGCTTTCCAGAACATCTAAGATTATCGAATTCGGCCTAAAAACGAAGAAGTTATGGCCGATTCCGTTTCAGACTCAACAACAGGGAAAAACTTGTTTTGCTCTCGGGTTAGCAGTATAAAAATTCAATTTTGTCATAGATAACATCAAAATAATAGAAAACTCAACAAATCAAAGTTGTAGTATATGAAATAAGCTTTCCAGAATGGGCAAGATTATCAAAATCCGAACTGTGGTTCAAAAGTTATGGCTGTTTTGCTAAAAAATTCAAACACAGCCTGATTTGTTAAAGACAGAATCGAGGTTCTGTCTTCAAACTCATTTCAGGTCACAAAAATTGCAAAATCTCAGGATACAACCTGAAAACAAATCGTTCCTTATCGAATCTACTTTCCAACAAAAAAAATTTGAGGTAAAACGGACAAGAAACGTGAAAGTTATGACCGTTTTACTATGATACATTTTCAGCAAAACGTGATACACGAAACACTTAAGCAACTAGTATGAAATTGCAACAAAAAGCTACAGATTTTGCACAGGCTTTCAATTTAGTTGCTGTAAGTTATATACTTACAATTTTCAGCAATAGATGATGGTTTTAGGCAGCAAAGGCAAAGCTTTTAGCAATTCAAGCTCGTGCAGGACCTGTAGAAGCTTATTTACAGACATGCAAAAAGAAATCAATAACAAATTGAGATTACAGTAAATGAAAAATTGCAATCTCTCTAGAATTTGGGATTTAAGGGATAGGAGATTACCTTATTTATGTTTTGAGCTAGGAAACCCTTCTAATTTTCTAATTGATTGAGAATTTTGATTAGAGATTAAGGAGTGGAGGCCATTTTTATGTATTTTGAAGCTTCTCTGTTAATTTCTGGTGGAAGGAGAAAGAAGAGATGCCTGTACGATGCCTCCTTCACCTATCAGAAGCTTCTTTTGGGTATTGGGTCCAACCCAAACCCAATATGCCTTAGGAAAATTTTAGAAATGTTATTTTCCCTAATTACTCACATATTCAATCATTAACAATTCATAACTTTTGCATTATCAATCCGATTTCAACGAAATTAAATGCGTTGGAATCGTTATTTCGTCTAGAATTTTATTAAAGTAAATAAAACATTATTTTCCATTAATTTAGATGTTATTTTAGCACTAACTCTCATTTTCTACAAACTTGCATATTTTGACAAAATATGCAAATTTGGACATATTTTACAAAATAAAACTATATTTTCCAACCAATAAAGTGCAAATAAATGTTTTTAACACTTTTAAAACATTAATACACTATTATATATCATTTTTATTATGATTAATTAACTTATTAACCATTTCTCTTGCATTTCATCAAAAAAGGCAAATTGGCAAAAAAAAAAAAATACAATATTGCCAAAATTAACATTTTTACTCGAATATAGTTATACAACTACATTCAAAAACTCATGAAATAAAGTAACACTTTATTTCACACAAATCCAACATTTTCATCCTCAATAAAATTATTTCTTCTTTATTCTCCATATTTTATTTTAAAATAAAATTGGATTATTAGTCTTAAATTACCAATATCATTTTATTAAACCCAAATAAATTTACAACCCATCCCAAGACTCAAATAAAGTGATTAACTTTATTTTCTTCATTTCATTAGCTCAATTTACTCAGCTTCATTGTTTATATTAAATAAATAATATTTTCATCATTTCACCTCTAATTAATTTAATTAATTCCAATATTAAATTATAATCATCATTATAATTTAATATTAGCGGTAATCTCCAAACCGAGTTTGTTACAGACTCCCCTCCTTAACAAAATTGCGTCCTCGCAATTTCTAGGGAAACCGTAACAAATAAAACAATTTAACCCAAAAGGAATAAGAAATAGCTTGAGATAATAGTTCTCACCATCCTCAAATGAAGATAGAAAACCAGGAAAAGAACGCTCGATAGATTCTCTAGTTTCCCAAGTGCAATCATTGAGATTCTCCGACCATTGAATCTTAACAAGAGGAACGTTCTTGCTTCGAAGGCGCCTCACCTCCGAATCAAGCACGCGAATAGGCCGCTGAACGGTGGATAAACTCGGTGAGATCTCAAGCTCCAACTGCTCGGAAGGATCAACAACGGAATCAGAACCTCGAATGCACTTCTTAAGCTGAGAGACGTGGAAAACATCATGAATACCAGATAAATGAGGCGGAAGTGACACTCTATAAGCAACCGGACCGATGCGCTCGGTAATCGGAAATGGTCCTATAAAGCGAGGAGCTAATTTCCCTGTGGAGCTAAAGCGCATCACTCCCTTCATCGGAGATATACGAATGAACACATGGTCACCGACGAAGAATTCAAGAGGCTTCCTACGGTTGTCCGCGTAGGATTTCTGACGGCTCTGTGCCTCTTTCATTCTCTGTCTAATAAGGGAAATCTTCTCCGAAGAATCACGAATCGAATCCGGCCCAAGAATAAACTTCTCGCCAGATTCTAACCAACAAGATGGAGAACGGCACGGTCTACCATAAAGTGCCTCGAATGGTGCCATACGGATACTAGTCTGAAAGCTGTTGTTATAGGAGAATTCTACCAATGGAAGGTGATCCTCCCAAGAACCACCAAAATCAAGAATGCATGCACGAAGAAGGTCCTCAAGAATACGATTCACCCTCTCTGTCTGTCCATCAGACTGAGGATGATAAGCAGTCGAAAGATTCAGCTTTGTTCCCAAAGCCTGCTGAAAGCTGGACCAGAAATGACTGGTAAATAGAGGATCACGGTCACAAACGATCGATGAAGGAACACCATGCAATCGAACAATTTCCTTAATATAGAGCTTCGCCAAAAGAGGAGCATTCCTATTAGACTTAATAGGGACGAAATGAGCTGACTTCGTGAGGCGATCAACAATTACCCAAATGCTCGTATGACCCGACCTCGAACGAGGTAGGCCGTCAATGAAGTCCATCGAAACTTGGTCCCACTTCCACAGTGGAACCTCTAGAGGTTGAAGAAGACCAGATGGCCGCTGATGCTCGGCCTTGACAAGCTGACACGTAATGCAGTTACTTACATAACTTGCAATGTCACGCTTCATGCCTTCCCAATAATAAAGTCGATGCATATCCGCATACATCTTACTGCTACCTGGATGAATAGTGTACTTAGAGCGATGACAATCATCAAGTATGTCACGTCTAAGTGCTGGGTCACAAGGCACAACAATACGGTTCTTCAAACGGAGGCAACCGAGAGAATCAATGGAATAATCCCGCAACTCCTCATCACGGGAGTCTGTAGAACAAGACTGGATGAGGCGCATCGTATGAACATCATGCCTCTGAGCCTCGGAAATACGATCAAGAAGAGATGGTCGAGCATCCATACTAAACAATAAAGCAGGAGAATCGGATGATGGAACTCTATTACGAATATCACAGCAAGATAGTGTCGTCAAAACATCCCATTCGGCTAACATCAAAGAAACCACGGCTGAATGCTTGCGACTAAGCGCATCAGCAACTCGATTACCCTTACCCGGGGTATACTCAATATCGAAATCATATGAGGCGAGAAACTCTAACCATCGTTGTTGCCTCATATTCAAATCCTTCTGGGAAAAGAGATACTTAAGAGATTTGTGATCGGTATAGAGGATAAAATGCTCTCCCAAAAGATAATGACGCCAAATCTTCAAAGCAAAGACAATGGCCGCAAGCTCAAGGTCATGGGTAGCATACCGAACCTCGTTCGGTCTCAACTGTCTCGAAGCATAAGCAACTACCCGATCCTTCTGCATCAGGACTGCACCGAGGCCACTGAGGCTGGCATCGGTATATACAATAAGATCTTGGTTCCCTTGAGGAACCACAAGGATGGGAGCATTTGTGAGAAGCTCTTTCAATCTCTGAAAAGAAGCTTCACACTTATCGGACCAAGCAAATCGAACGCCTTTCCTCGTAAGGCTAGTCAGAGGAAGCACAATGCGGGAAAAGTCTTTGATGAAACGTCGATAATAACCCGCTAATCCTAGAAAGGAACGAATCTCGTGAACATTCTCAGGCCTCTTCCAATTCTGAATAGCCTCGATCTTAGCAGGATCGACAGAGATGCCATTGGAAGATATGACATGGCCTAAGAATTTCACTTGCTTTTCCCAAAAATGGCACTTAGAAAGCTTTGCTTTGAGTTGATGCTGTCGAAGAGTACTCAAAACGATTCTAAGATGTCGAGCATGATCGACTTCGGACTTCGAATAAACCAAAATGTCATCAATGAAAACAAGAACAAACTTATCGAGATATTCCCGGAATACTCGATTCATGAGATCGACGAAATAAGCAGGAGCATTCGTCAAACCGAATGGCATGACGAGCCACTCATAAGAACCATAGCGAGTGCGGAATGCGGTGAGAGGAATACTATCTTCCGCAACTCGAAGCTGATGAAAACCAGTGGCCAAATCTAACTGAGAAAAGACCTTAGCACCACTCAACTGATCGAACATATCATCAATTCTGGGTAAAGGATAACGGTTCTTAATTGTTAGCTCATTAAGCTTGCGATAGTCGACGCAAAGTCTAAGAGATCCATCGGATTTCTTCACGAATACCACTGCGGCACCCCATGGTGAAGAGCTAGATCGAATAAAATGCTTGGCTTCAAGCTCGAGAAGTTGCTTCTTGAGTTCCTCATTCTCTCGCGTAGACATCCTCGTGGGAGGACGACTAACGGGCTGAGCACCAGGGATAAGATCAATACGGAACTCAATGGCTCGCTTAGGAGGCAAACCAGAAACAGGCTCAAATAAATCAGCAAAATCACAAACAACTGGAATATGGGACACATCATCATCAGTATCGAGAGAATCAAGAGCAAATAAAGAGGCTGTAGAACCACAATCGGAATCATGAAGCGAGAGAGATAACTGATCGGAAGAATCAGGATGTCGAAGATAAAGAACTCGCTCCAAACATAAAATATTAGCATCGTATCGAAGTAGCCAGTCCATTCCCAAAATCATGTCAAAACCAAGGAAAGGAATCACATGCAGATTTGCACGGAAAGAAAAACCACAAATCAAGATCTCAACGTCATCACAAAGTAAACTAAGGGTGGCGGATCCTCCAATAGGATTAGCAATCCGCAAAGAAGTAAGCAAGCAAGAAACATCCAACTGCAAAGCATCTACAAGTTCCTTCGATACGAATGAGTGAGAAGCACCCGTATCGAAAAGCACTCGGATAATACGATCATGAAATAATAAGGAACCTTCTAAAACGGAAGAGTGTGTACCTCTAGACTGAGAAGCATCACCAGAGGTAGAAGCCACATTAAGCTGACCCTGACGTGAACCTTTCCCCTTAATGGGGCAAGCAGCAACTAAGTGTCCCTCTTTCTTGCAGTGGAGGCAACGCTTGGGTTTGGGACACTCTCTAACAGGATGATCAGGGGAGCCACAATTGAAGCATGCAAAAGGCTTCGCTGAAGGAGTAGACTGAGGCTGAGAAGAAGAACCACCTTGCTTCTTCTTCTTCTTAGGAGGAAAGGGCTTAGACTTGCGAAAGAACTTCTTCTTATTTGGGTTGGCCCGAACCCTGACATCATCATCACTATCCTCTTCCTTCTCGACCGCTTCAAGCTGAAGGGCCATATCAACAAGCTTCTCAAAAGTAAGCTCAAGGCGAAGCATAAGGGCCTTCTTCAAATACTTCTTAAGTCCGGAAATGAACCTAAGATTCTTCTTGTATGGAGTAGGAATATGTTCAAGCCCATACTTAGAAAGACCCTCAAACGAAGCAACATACTCAGAAACAGAAAGCTTTCCTTGCTTGAGCTCAAGGAAGCGACGAGCTAGAGTAGCTCTCTCAGAATCAGGAATAAACTTGAGCTCAAACCGCTCACGAAACTGATCCCACTCAAGTGTGGACTCATCAATCTCAGCAATCAGAAGGTCATACCAATGAAGAGCTCGTTCTTGCAACATACTGGATGCTACAAGAACACGGTGATGGCTAGAAATCTCCATACGGCCAAAAATACGCTCACAAGAACTGAGCCAAGCCTCAACATCAAGAACAGACTCGGTGCCTTTAAAGGCCTTGCCACCGAGATGAGTGAAATCACTGCACATACGTGCAAAAGCTGATCGGCGAGGAGAGGCAGGAGTAGCAGTAGTGGGAGGCTGAATGCTCCGCACTAACTCAAGAATCTGATCAGTGGACATATATACACCCTCAGGACGAGAACCACTGGACGGTCCCGCCGCTGAATGGCGTCCTCTACCTCGATGAGACATAGCTGAGAGAAAAGATTAAAAGGATCATTCGCAGGGTAAATAGATATATTAAAAATTCAAATACAGAAAATAAGGAATACTATGAAATATACTGAACATTCCTAGACGTATTCCTTTCTATCTACCCCAAAGAAATCGAAAAGGGACACGGGTCAAAATATGGGTAAGGACAAAATTACAAATAAGGTGAACCGAATCATGATTATGGGATGATACATGTAGATGTATTATACTTGATGTATGGTATCTCGTGTACTATTCTGTATATATCACATTATATTCTGAAACGATGCTCTGATACCAAGCTGTGACGCCCCACCCCGAGACCCACGTTAGTAAAGGGAATTAACGAGTAATTCTGTCTACTAACGCAGAGAATAGGGTTGGATAAGGGCGACCAACATAGCATACACTAGCTAAGAACTAAACATGTCAATTAGTGTCATCATTTTTTTCATTTACCTCATATGTGGTTGACATGTCTAGTCCATAACTATTGCACACTATGGCGGTTTACAACATTTCAGAACTAATGTAATATACATATATGCGGAAAGTAATTAACAGTCACAGAACAGCAAACCCAGATCAGATATATATACACATACACCACCATACATGCCCACATAATACATCATACACGAGTGCCAAAAAGGGGTACTGATAATCACATACAATCATCCCACAAAAAGAATATACATCATGATAGTCAACAAAACGGTCTAAAGATAAAAGCTAGCCATATCGATAAGTCCCACAAAAAGTGATAAGCTGATCCAAAAAGAGAAGTTGTCCATGCTAACCTGCAACTCGGTCTGACCCGAGTGAAAAACACACGGGTCAGGCAACTAAACTCATCAGTAGATAAGGGCCTCAATGATGACAAGTGATAATGAGATAATCATTTCGTTGTTCCCAATGGAATGAATATAAGGTTCATCATGAATATACATCTATGAGAATCATCAAGGATTATTCTTATATTATAAGAAGGGAAATTATCTCGAAGTACTTCAAATCAATCATAAAGATGGTCGAACTTCATAAATCACATAATCTCAAACAAGTAGTAATAATATGGTCGAAACATCATGGACCATCCTATAATGTCGCCTCATTCTTACTCGAGGCTATTTAAAACATAAACATCACCCAAAAAGATTAACATCAAAATTATCAATAAAAAGAGTACTTTGCACGTGCTATTTACTTCCACTAGTACTGTACTTCGGTACCATACATCATGGGATTGGGATCACCTTCATTTCTATCTTTCCTGCCTATGCACATGACTACGTAGCCTATAATTTCCTCCATCCCAATCGGTGACGTCAAAAGACCCGAGTAATAATAATATCATAATGCTTCGGGGTTGACTACTAATCTGCAACCCCACTTCACTCGAGGTCCGTAGTACTAGTCCAAACTTCCATGTGTCTCAACTCTACGACTAGGAACCCAAAAGGTATTAACACACGTCCCATACCATGCGTCAGCACCTAATGGTTTACTATTCGTCGGTCGATACCACATCGTAAAGTAATCATAAATTAACATCAAACCGTAAAAATAATAATTATATACATCGCCTCATTTCATCGGCATAATGTAGAAGATCCCAACTCATCGTATTTCGTACCACGACGAGTTCAATTTGACTACCACACTTGTCTCCTTTCATCGACAAGTATCAAAATAATAAATAACCTTGCCTCATATCCTCGGCAAGTGTAAATCTACATCCATATGGTCCTCTATCGAATATACTCTTAATTAGGAGTCTTCGGACCATATTCGCATAATATTAGTCAAATGGACTAATATGATAAAATGCTTCAAACTCAATCAAAACGTCAAATATACGCCCAAATAACATAAAAATGATTAAAATAAATAAAATTATTTATAAAATATTTTTCCATAGAAAATGGGGTTTTTTTTTTTTTTTTTTTTTTTTTTTTTTTTTTTTTTTTGATTTATAAAAGCCTTGGAAATAAGGAATACTTGTTTTAAAAACCCTTAAAAATGCTTAAATACATTTATGATTTCAGCATACAAAACGCAAAAATTTGCCAATGCGATTAAAAACAAAGTTGTAGCTTAGTTTCTAAGCTTTCCGAAATGACCAAGATCATCAAATTTCGATCAGCGGTCTAAAAATTATGATCTTTTTACTAAAAATCTTAAACAAGGCCTGTAGCATATAGTATATATATATATTAACAGGACAGAGATAAATATTTACAATTTCAGCATAGTAAACATTCGAATCAGGCAATACGACTAAATAAAAAGTTGTAGCTTATAAAATGAGCTTTCCAGAACATCTAAGATTATCGAATTCGGCCTAAAAACGAAGAAGTTATGGCCGATTCCGTTTCAGACTCAACAACAGGGAAAAACTTGTTTTGCTCTCGGGTTAGTAGTATAAAAATTCAATTTTGTCATAGATAACATCAAAATAATAGAAAACTCAACAAATCAAAGTTGTAGTATATGAAATAAGCTTTCCAGAATGGGCAAGATTATCAAAATCCGAACTGTGGTTCAAAAGTTATGGCTGTTTTGCTAAAAAATTCAAACACAGCCTGATTTGTTAAAGACAGAATCGAGGTTCTGTCTTCAAACTCATTTCAGGTCACAAAAATTGCAAAATCTCAGGATACAACCTGAAAACAAATCGTTCCTTATCGAATCTACTTTCTAACAAAAAAAATTTGAGGTAAAACGGACAAGAAACGTGAAAGTTATGACCGTTTTACTATGATACATTTTCAGCAAAACGTGATACACGAAACACTTAAGCAACTAGTATGAAATTGCAACAAAAAGCTACAGATTTTGCACAGGCTTTCAATTTAGTTGCTGTAAGTTATATACTTACAATTTTCAGCAATAGATGATGGTTTTAGGCAGCAAAGGCAAAGCTTTTAGCAATTCAAGCTCGTGCAGGACCTGTAGAAGCTTATTTACAGACATGCAAAAAGAAATCAATAACAAATTGAGATTACAGTAAATGAAAAATTGCAATCTCTCTAGAATTTGGGATTTAAGGGATAGGAGATTACCTTATTTATGTTTTGAGCTAGGAAACCCTTCTAATTTTCTAATTGATTGAGAATTTTGATTAGAGATTAAGGAGTGGAGGCCATTTTTATGTATTTTGAAGCTTCTCTGTTAGTTTCTGGTGGAAGGAGAAAGAAGAGATGCCTGTACGATGCCTCCTTCACCTATCAGAAGCTTCTTTTGGGTATTGGGTCCAACCCAAACCCAATATGCCTTAGGAAAATTTTAGAAATGTTATTTTCCCTAATTACTCACATATTCAATCATTAACAATTCATAACTTTTGCATTATCAATCCGATTTCAACGAAATTAAATGCGTTGGAATCGTTATTTCGTCTAGAATTTTATTAAAGTAAATAAAACATTATTTTCCATTAATTTAGATGTTATTTTAGCACTAACTCTCATTTTCTACAAACTTGCATATTTTGACAAAATATGCAAATTTGGACATATTTTACAAAATAAAACTATATTTTCCAACCAATAAAGTGCAAATAAATGTTTTTAACACTTTTAAAACATTAATACACTATTATATATCATTTTTATTATGATTAATTAACTTATTAACCATTTCTCTTGCATTTCATCAAAAAAGGCAAATTGGCAAAAAAAAAAAAATACAATATTGCCAAAATTAACATTTTTACTCGAATATAGTTATACAACTACATTCAAAAACTCATGAAATAAAGTAACACTTTATTTCACACAAATCCAACATTTTCATCCTCAATAAAATTATTTCTTCTTTATTCTCCATATTTTATTTTAAAATAAAATTGGATTATTAGTCTTAAATTACCAATATCATTTTATTAAACCCAAATAAATTTACAACCCATCCCAAGACTCAAATAAAGTGATTAACTTTATTTTCTTCATTTCATTAGCTCAATTTACTCAGCTTCATTGTTTATATTAAATAAATAATATTTTCACCATTTCACCTCTAATTAATTTAATTAATTCCAATATTAAATTATAATCATCATTATAATTTAATATTAGCGGTAATCTCCAAACCGAGTTTGTTACATCGATGTTTCTGAAAGGATAGCTTTCGAATGTATCCCCTTTTTATACTTTGTAGTTTGTTGTTTTTAAACAACCATTTCGAAAGTAATACTTTTAATTGGTTTCAAAGCTATGCTTCCATAACTTCTTACTTGAACCTAATGCTTTTGAAAGGTATATTTTAAATGTTTCGAAAAGAATGTTTCCAAGTGTTTTGAAAGATATGTTTGATGGCCTTGAAAGAGGATGTCTAAGATTTTAAGTAATGATCCTGAAAGGTCAATTTTCAATACATTCGAAAGGAAGATTTTGGCATTTAAGCTTAATGTTTTCAAGGTTAAAATATCTAACTTGTTTCAAAGGGATAGATAACCATAATGATTTTGATTTTCATCCACATTGTTTCGTGTAATGCATATGTTATGGCATAAGTATTTTGAGTAAAGAAAAATGTATATTTTTCTTGTTTAAGTATGACTTAAAAAGGTTAAATCATAAAGAATTTTTTTTAAGGAAAATTAAATAGGGTGGTTAGTGTCACGGCCCGAAATTCAGCGTTCAAAAATCGACATCAAATGCCTCACTTGTATTTGACTGTCGGAGATTCAAACGTTGAACTCTAGTTCGGCGGAGCTTATAACAACATCAGATGAATACCAAAAAGCGGAAACAAAATGAATTTCATTGATCACAACACAGATACAACATTCATCACAATATTTGAATAACACCAACATCAGAGTGTTATATACACAATACAACAACAAAACGATAACACCACAGTGGAACAATAACCACAGAGTGTTCAAAAAGTTTCCAACATACTTTGACTTTGATAAGGTCTTCCAAACTCCAAACACTTTTAGATCCAAAAGGCTTCAAAAGATCTCCAAGTGCTTCCAAAATCTGATAGCTTCCAAAAGACTTCTGAATCCAAGCTAGCTCCAAAACATGGGTAACATGCTTCTAGGCTGCCCGTGTGGAAAATGATGGGCACTCAGAGTTTAGGAAGGGAACAATAAACTCCGGGTCAGTCATGAGACTGATATGAGTAAACAAAAACAGTTGTTTGTACAAAAACAATTTATAAAAGAAATCCGTTTATGCTTTTGGAAAATGAAACTACCATAAGGCCTCCCGCCACATACACAGTGCAATCGCACAATTGGAGAAGATTTCTCCTTATGATAGTCAAACATGCTTGATACAAGAAAAACTCTTATGTTATTATTATTAGTGCATAGTGTGAAAACATTATGAAAGTATAATGTTAATCTTAGCCAGCATACCACCATTATGGTATACCTACTATAGCTACCATGTTTTATGGCAGGTTACTGCCACGCTGCATGGCAGGTTATACAACTAAAACCATTCAGGGCTCGTACTGTTTTGTTTGGATTTCCAACAATGGCCAGGCTAAGGAACTTCCTCACCAAATGGGTACGCCTCTGGAGGGACGCTTCGAGAACCTAACCAGATCTCTGCCAACACAAGGCCGGGTTAACTCGGTAACTACTGACACGAGTATGCCATCCCCCGGTCGTAACCGACCTTTAATCGAGGCCTCAACACCAACAAATTCCAACAACCACATAAGTTAAATATTTGGGCTCCATACCATGATATAAATTTTTATCCAGAAGGGAATGCACGTAACCTAAGGGGCGCTACCCCCATAACCTTGCTGCATTCTTCCTGTTTCAACCATTTTCGGGCTGTGAGGTTCGATGAAGTCTCGTCCACAAAGCTTTGCTTTTCACAAAATCCATGCTTCGATCAATAAATGATCAACATCACTCAGCATGCCACACTACCAAATTGGGAGTATATCACTAATAATCATTAACTACATAACCCTGAGCTCGTACGTCTCAGAGAAGGGTGTTAAGCTAAGAGAATAAATTCTCCGCCACCAAACAGAAATGTGTTTGATAGAAATTAGCTTTATATCTCAAAGTGTAATGTCAGACATACAACCATACAAGTCCGTTACGGGTTCGAACGGAACCCAAGGCACTTTTTCCAATAAAGGAAGAAGCCTTTGCAATCCGGGCATCCACATTCTAGATCGGACTCCGCATCACTTATGGAGATTTCTATACCAGAGCAACTCAGTGTAGAGTCATTCGATAGGTTATCCTATCGTTCTCGAAACACCCGGTCTTCACCACCGTCTTCAAATGCTATCCATTTCGTCGTATCACTATTCAGAATGGGTTATATGACACAAAGTCCTCTCCCAGCTAGACCGAATAGTGAGCGCTTAATTTTAAAAACACGTGGATATATCAATCATAAAGATTCACCATTAAAATTCGATGTGGGTTTCTGATAACAACTAGGATCCGACTCCCTGTCGCATCGAAATTTAAATTCCATTTAAAGGCCAATAGTTTTCGCATTCACACAGAAACATATCACAGATATCACAGCTCAATTCACGGCAATTCACATCACAAAGTATCACAATCACATAACAGGGGTATCAATCAGTTCAAGGCATTCAATAATAATCAATCATCTACAAGTAAGATGAATTAACCGTGTGATATTAATCACATAATTATTTTCATTAATTACCTTTAATTAACGATTAATTATCCTTAATTATAAATTAATTAGTTCTTAATTATTAATTAATTAATCTTAATCACTTTCATTAATCAAATGTTTCTTAATTAATTACATTTATTAGTTAATCCTTAATTATAAATCAATTAACCTTGAATTAATAATTAATTAACCTTTAATTAATTTTTTATTTCATTATTAAGTAATTATGAATCATTTATCTTAATTAATCATTTAATTATTATTAAAAAATTTAATTAATAAACCTCATGATTAATTATCATTAACACATAAATTAGTTCAAAATATTAAGGTTAATTCAAAATAACATTTCATCTTAATTAATTTTTTTAATTATATTATTTATTTCAGATTAAACTAAGAATTAATTAATAAATAATGTCATAAAAATAAATAAATTAAACTTAATTACTTTAGAATAATTTAGTTTTAAACTTTAAACTAATCCCATATTGAAAACAAAATAATTATTCAAAAGAATGAATTAACATGTTTAAATTTGATTTTTTTTTAAATTTAACAAACCCGAGTCCTCCCCGAGTGCTTCCCGAGACAAATGCATGTTTACTTCGAGTCTCCCCCGTGAAATCCCATTTTCTTTTTAAAACTTTGATTTTTTTTGTTTAAGTTTTTAAAACCCTATACATACGTGAAAACCCCTAAACAAAAACTGGAGCTAGCATGCAAACTCCCCAAGGTCGACTTCGAGTAACACATTTCTTCCCCAAACTAATGCTTACCGACACAACCTAAATCATGTGCACGTGCACTAGCGTTCTGGCCACCTCCGATCCAAACTCCGACCATCGTCGAGTCGGCGATGACCTGCTCTAACCCCCAGACCACTAGAAAACCTGGAACGGTGACGAAGTCGCAAACAAGCTACCTGACCCAATCCTGGAACAAAACCGAGCCACCAAGATCACCTCATGCTTCCTCCTTCGACCATCAGAGGTCACGGGAATGTAACCGAAGCTTCGCCTACCTCCCTTGTTTCGATTGCCACCTTTGCGATCGACTCTGATGCTCTGACGAAGCCATGACAATCTGACTTCCAGCTTCGACAAGAACATGGATTAAAACCCTAAAACCTTGCCGTACAGTCAATCTGATTTTTGAATAGGCTTGATGCCTGTAACCCTGGAACAGAGGGCATTTGTGCCTGTAACTGACATGCACAAGCATACATGTTCATATTTGTACATATATATAATATAGTTTCACTCTAGCAACATTTTATCACAACTTTACCTCACACATTTAACACTGCAT
Organism: Allium cepa; assembly: GCA_030765085.1. NCBI lineage: Eukaryota > Viridiplantae > Streptophyta > Magnoliopsida > Asparagales > Amaryllidaceae > Allium > Allium cepa. Next base: position 921,433,217 of record CM060934.1, read on the forward strand.
CAGGTTTAGAAATTAGATCAAGGTGGTTTAGTCACCTGGGTATTTTGAAACAAAAAAACTGGGAGTTGATTAATTTGAAAAACTGGGAGCTTATTTGATTTTGAAAACTGGATTCTTGAAACTCTGATTTGCTTATTGTTGATGTTTGATCTTGAAACTGGAATTGTTGAATTGATAACTTGCTTGAATATGAACTTGTTGAATAATTGAAATAGTTGTATTTGTGAGAACTTGATTCTTGGACTACTTGATGTTTGAGATGACTTTTACTTTGATTTTTGTTTTGATTCAGTTTTAAGGTTAAATAGGTTCTTTGCTTTGATATTTTCTGGTTTATAACTTAAACTTGCTGGTTTGTACAGGCTTTGTCTTTGAAAATGAAGGTAAAAGAAAAGAGATAGAAGATGTAATGGTTTATATAATTTTGTTTTCTATTTTTATTAATTTCCTCAAAAATAAAAACAAAGTGACATTTGTAAATCTTATGATAACATTATTACACTTGTTAAACTATAGGTTAATATTTCGCCACTTGTTAATTTGTTCATGTTATATGTTTACACTTGTATTCTTTCATGAGAAAAATATTTATACATTATTTTTAAATTATATTTTCTATTTTATAAATACATTCTCTTTTATTAATATTTATACATAACCTTTAAAGAAAATAATTTGAAACTAAAATATATATTAGTAAATAATCACATGCATTATTTTCCAAATCTAAATTATTTTACTAAGATATTAATTTTTAATTTTTAAATTCAAATTCAAATTCAAATTCAAATCTATTTACACACACATATATATATAATCCAACACTTATCTTATTTGTTTTGGAATTTTAAAAAAATTAATTCAAATTAAATTCAAAATAAATTCCAAAATATTTATATCAATTACTAATTTAAATTTATATCAACTACTAATTTAAATTTGATGTAAAAACGAGATCGTTACAGATTCCTCTCCTTAAAAAAATTTCGTCCTCGAAATTTGAAAGAGAGAGAGGGGAAAACAAAGAATATAAGAACACATAAAAAGATAGAGAAATGGATTACCAGATTAAGCCGAAATATCCACTCTGCAATTGGGATAGGACTTCTGCATGCTATCCTCTGTTTCCCAAGTACGGTCATTTGGATCACCACTCCATTGTACTTTAACCAGTTTCACAACTTTATTCCTTAGCTGCTTTTCATCTTGGTCTACGATCTTTAACGGTTCTCTATTTACTGCTAGATTTGGTGTGATCTCCAAATCTTGCCGAGTGGCTTCTTCAATAATACAGTCTATATCGTGCACATATTTTTGAAGTTGAGAAATGTGAAACACATTGTGTACGCCAGATAACCAATTGGGTAGCTGCACTCGATATGCCAAAGGACCAATCCTCTCCAGTATAGGAAAAGGACCAATATATTACGGTGACAGCTTACTAGTTTTTCCAAATCTCAATACTTTCCACATTGGAGAAACCTTTAGGAAGACAGAATCTCCAACTTGAAACTCTAGAGCTCTTCTCCTGCGGTCAGCATAACTTTTCTGATGACTTTGAGCCGTCTTCAACCTCTTTCGAATAAAATCAACTTTTTCGGTAGCTTCCTTTATTATATCTGGTCCAAGAAGGAGTCTATCACCTGACTCAATCCAGCATGCAGGTGATCGACACGGACGACCATATAATGCCTCGAAAGGAGCCATCTTGATACTAGCCTGATAGCTATTATTGTATGAAAATTCAACCAGATGCAAATGGCCCTCCCACGAACCGCCAAAGTCAAGAATACAAGCTTTTCTAAGATTCGATTTATTCTTTCCGTCTGCCCATCAGACTGTGGGTGGTAAGCAGTACCGAAGTTCAGTTTGGTTCCTAATGCGGCTTGAAATGTCTCCCAAAATATGCTAGTGAAGATCGGGTCACGATCACTCACTATACTACTCGGTATACCATGGAGACGAACAATTTCTTTCACATACGATTCAGCCAAACCTGCTGCTATTTGGGTAGATTTCACTAGGATAAAGTGTACATTCTTAGTCAGACGATCCACGATAACCCAAATCGCTTCATTGCCTTTGTGAGTTCATGGCAACCCGTCTATGAAATCCATAGACACTTGATCCCATTTCCAATTAGGCACCTCCAATGGTTGGAGTAAACCCGCCATCTTCTTTTGATCACTTTTGATTTGTTGACAGGTTGCACAACGACTGACATAAATAGATATATCTCTCTTCGTTGTTTTCCACCAGAAAGTCCTTTTGATATCTCGATACATCTTATTAACTCCTGGATGGATACTAAGTTTGGACCTGTGACACTCGTCCAATACTTTCCGTTTTAGATCCGGGATGTCTGGGACACAGATCCTGCCTTTCAACCTTATAATTTCATTATTATCAACTTCAAAACTGGAATCTCCTCCTTGACATATTCTTCTATAAATTTCTTGAGGAAACTTGTCTTCTTTCTGTTTACTGGAAACTTTTTCAAGAAGAGCAGGAGTGACAACAAGATAAGCGAGAACAGCATGCTTTCCACTCAAAGCATTGGCAACCATGTTTTGCTTTTCCGGGTGTATATTGAATATCCAAGTCATAAGATGCTAGAAATGCCAACCAACATTGTTGCCTCAGATTTAAATCTTTCTGGGTGAAGAGATATTATACAGATTTATGGTCGATGAATAATTCAAAATTTTCACCTAAAACAAGAAGGACTTATTAAATATAAATATTAAGTTAAGTTAAACTTTTAAATTTTTAGGAAAGCTGAAAGAGATTATTTTTATCCAGAAGATAATGCCGCCAGATTTTCAAAGCAAAATTAACTATCAGAAGTCGAGATCGTGGGTTGGGTATTTTTTCTCATGTGGACGCAATTGTCTACTCACGTAGGCAATCACTCTACCATTTTGCATTACCACAGCACCCACACCATCACCACAAGCATCTGTACAAACAGATAAGCCTTGATTCCCATTAATAACAGCGAGAATGGAAGCGGTAGTCAATCTTTTCTTCAACTCCTGGAACGTTTCTTCGCATTTCGGAGTCCAATCGAACTTGGCATTTTTCATTGTCAGCTTAGTCAATGGACTGGCTATCTTAGAAAAATCCTGGACAAACTTTTGATAATACCAGCTAAACCCAAAAAACTTCTAACTTCTTTCAAAGTTGTGGATTGCTTCCAGTCTAGAATAGCGGAAACCTTGCTAGGATCTACAGAAATTCCCTCTTTATTAACAATATGACCGAGAAATCTAACTTCCTTGACCTAAAAATGACACTTAGAAAATTTGGCAAAAAGAATGTTCTTCCTTAATATTTCCAAAACAATTCTCAAGTGTTCAGCATGCTCCTGCTCAGTGTTGGAATAGATTAAAATATCGTTAATAAGCACCAGAACAAATTTATTCAACACTTCTCGGAATACACGGGTCATTAAGTCCATGAAGTATGCGGGAGAATTGGTTAGTCCGAAATGCATGACTAACCATTCGTAGAATGTGTTTGGACCCCTCAAAGCAGTTAAGTGAATATAGTCTCCAGCTAAATTGATGGAATCCTCGAGCTAGATCCATCTTTGAAAAGAATCGAGCACCATGTAGTTGATCGAACAAGTCGTCAATTCTCGGCAAAGGAAAATTGCTTTTGAGGTTTAGTTTATTGAGATCGCGGTAGTCCATGCACAATCTCAGAGATTTGTCAGACTTGGCTACGAACACCACAGTTGAACCCCAATCGAAAACACTAGGACGTATTAATCCTTTCTCTAGCGAATCTCGGGTTTGCTTGACTAATTGTATTCTTTCCCTTGGTTCCATCCTGCGGCTTGCATGAACAACAGGTCGAGCATTGGAAACTAAATCAATTCTGAATTCAATTTCTCTGTGTGGAGGTAAAGATTTGACTTCTTCGAATACTTTTGGAAATTCTCGGACAATAGATATGGAGTCCAGACTAGGTTCGGGATATCCTAAAGTATACATCAGCTTATCTCATTTTGAACTCTGATCTTCACAAGAACTTTCAATAAAACTTCCACGTTTTGTTTTGACCGAAATCGTTTGATTGTTACAATCTAGTTTTGCTTCATATTTCGTTAACCAATTCATTCCGAGTAATATTTCGAATTCATTAAAGTCGAGAACAAAAGGATTGATAGGAAATCGATGACAAGAATACGAGATAGGGACCTTCCTATAATATAGACAAAGATTTGCAGGACCACCCACCGGATTCTTCATGCAAATGGGCTCGTCGACAAATTCAGGTTCAAATTTTAATTCATTTACGGTTTGTTGGGAGATAAAGCTATGTGTGGCTCCCATGTCAAACAAAACTCTAACAACTCTATCATAAATAGTAAGGTTACCTTCTAAAACTCCTTTTCCTTTATCTTCCTTTGAAGTTGAGGGGTCATCTTTTATCGCATACACCTTCGCCACTTGAGCTTGCTTCATTGCTGGGCAATCTTTAACTACGTGTCCAGGCTTGTAACAATAATACCATTCTCTGATTCCCTGACTTGTCTTCATTGGTTGTTCTTTCTTTACTTGTTTCTTCGACTTTTTGCAGTTGTTTGAATAATGGCCCTTTTCTTGACAATTGTAACAAGTAATATCCCTCGTCGGATTTTCCTGATTACTCTTTTTCTCCTTGCCTTGATATGGTTTCTTCCCTCCGAACTTCCTTTTCTTCCAATTCGGACTGCTTGCATTTCCATTCTCCTCCAGAACTTCCTGCTTGTCCAGAGTAGCATATTTATAACCCATATCGATCAAGTCAGAAAAAGATTCATTTATGGGGCTGTAATTCTCTCATGGAACTTCTTGTTCATTCCATGAATAAATCTTTCATTCTTCTTCAAGGGTGTGTTTACCAACTCCGGACCAAACCGACATAACTCGTTAAATTTGTTCAAGTATTCCTCAAATGATAAACTTCCTTTCTTCAAAGCCGTGAACTCCTGGTACATTTTGGAGATACCAGCAGACGTCATATATCGCTGCTCAAACACCTATTTGAATTGACTCCAAATGAACTCATCTTCCGGCTCATCCACTGTAACAGTCTCCCACCAGGCTAAAGCTTCCTCTTGGAGTTGCCAAGAAGCTATCAATCGCATTTGATCGTCTTCCAACTTTAGTCCTTGGAAAATTCTTTCGCATTATCGAATCCAGGCTTGTGCTTCGATAATAAACTCCTTGCCTGTGAATAGCTTTCCACCAAGTCTAGAAAAACTTTGATATAAATCAGCCAGATTCGACTGAGGTTGAGTGGGACTAGTTGCTTCCATTGTCGCAGGGACTTGACCAGTTGTGGTGGTATTTCCCCGTCCCCTAGCTCGTCCTCTTCTAGTGCTTATTCTCACTATCTGTAAATAGTAAGAAAACTTGATTTAGACCATACAGACAAGATATCTTAGGGATATACTCATTCTAGGGTATTTATAACCCTATCTCTAATGAGTCATCTAATGTGTTATACTCCATAGCTAAAGTTCTTACTCCACCTTTAGCTCGGATACCACTTGTCACGGTCTAGGCTTTTCGACCGCCGACAGCGGCCACTCTCGATTGGTAGGCTTTTCAACCATCCCAGCCCCGCCGTGGCATACAATGGTTCCTTGAACTTGCTTTTACGGCCAGCCTTTCGACTTCTTCACCTAACCGGTTAACCAACCCTTCTCCAGGGACATGTAGGGGCAAGAGTCTCTCGTTCACCACCAAACGCAAAGCGAGAACCCCTTATCATGTTGTATTAAGCAAGGTCAGTCATGGGACTGGTATGAGTAAACAAAAATAGTTGTTTGTACAAAAACAATTTATAAAAGAAATCCGTTTATGCTTTTGGAAAATGAAACTACCATAAGGCCTCCTGCCACACGCACAATGCAATCGCATAATTGGAGGACATTTCTCCTTATGATAGTCAAACATGCTTGATATGAGAAAAACTCTTCTGTTATTATTATTAGTGCATAGTGTGAAAATATTTTGAAAGTATAATATTAATCTTAGCCAGCATACAAACATTTTGGTATACCTACTATAGCTACCATGTTTTATGGTAGGTTACCGCCATGCTGCATGGCAGGTTATACACTAAAACCGTATAGGGCTCATATTGTTTTGCTTGGATTTTCAACAATGGCCAGGCTAAGGAACTTCCTCATCGAATGGGTACGCCTCTAGAGGGACTCCCCGAGAACCTAATTGGATCTCTGACAACACAAGGCCAGGTTACCTCTGTAACTAGGTAACTATTGACACGAGTATTCCATCCCCCGGTCGTAACTGACCTTTAACCGAGGCCTCGGCACCAACAAATTCCAACAACCATATAAGTTAAATATCTGGGCTCCATACCATGATATCACTTTTTATTCAGAAGGAAATGCACATACCCTAAGGGGCGCTACCCCCGTAACCTTGCTGCATTCTTCGTATTTCGACCATTTCCGGGTTGTGAGGTACGACGAAGTCTCATCCACAAAGCTACGCTTTTCACAAAAGCTATGCTTCGATCAACAAATGATCAGCATCACTCAGCATGCCACACTACCAAATTGGGAGTATATCACTGATAACCATCAACTACATAAGCTCTGAGCTCGTACGTCTTAGAGAAGGGTGTTAAGCTAAGATAATAAATTATCCACCACCAAACAGAAACGTATTTGATAGAAATCAGCTTTATATCTCAAAGTGTAATGTCAGACATGCAACCATACAAGTTCGTTCCGGGTTCGAACGGAACCGAAGTCACTTCGTCCAATAAAGGAGGAAGCCCTTGCAATCCAGGCATCCACAATCCCGATCGGACTCCCCATCACATATGGAGATCTCTATACTGTGCAACTCAGTGCAGAGTCATTCGATATGTTATCCTATCGTTCTCGAAGACACCCGGTCTTCACCACCATCTTCAAATGCTATCCATTTCGTCGTATCACTATTAAGAATGGGTTATATGACACAAAGTCCTCTCTCGGCTAAAGCGAATAGTGAGCGCTTAATTTTAAAAACACGTGGATATATCAATCACAAAGATTCACCATTAACATTTGATGTGGGTTTCGAATAACCAATTAGGATCCGATACCCTGTCGCATCGAAATTTGAATGCCGTTTAAAGGCCAACAGTTTTCATATTCACGTAGAAACATATCACAGATATCATAGTTCAATTCACAACAATTCACATCACAAAGTATCATAATCACGTAACAGGGGTATCAATTAGTTCAAGGCATTCAGTAATAATCAATCATCTACAAGTAAGATGAATTAACCGTGTGATATTAATCACATAATTATTTTCATTAATTATCTTTAATTAATGATTAATTATCCTTAATTATAAATTAATTAGTTCTTAATTATTAATTAATTAATCTTAATCACTTTCATTAATTAAATATTTCTTAATTAATTACGTTTATTAATTAATCCTTAATTATAAATTAATTAACCTCAAATTAATAATTAATTAACCTTTAATTAATTTTTTCTTTAATTATTAAGTAATTACGAATCATTTATCTTAATTAATCATTTAATTATTATTAAAATCTTTAATTAATAAACCTTATGATTAATTATCATTAACACATAAATTAGTTCAAAATATTAAGGTTAATTAAAATAACATTTCATCTTGATTAATTTTTTTAATTACATTATTTATTTCAAATTAAATCAAGAATTAATTGATAAATAATGTCACAAAAATAAATTAATTAAACTTAATTACTTTAAAATAATTTACTTTTGAACTTTAAACTAACCCCTGTTTAAAACAAAACTTTCAAAAGAATGAATTAACATGTTTAAATTTTAATTTGTTTTAAAATTTTAAAAACTATTTTATAACAAATCTGAGTCCTCCCCGAATGCTTCCTAAGACAAATGCATGTTTACTTCGAGTCTCCCCCATGAAATTCCATTTTCTTTTTAAAACTTTGATTTTTTTATTGTTTAAGTTTTTAAAACCCTGTACATACGCGAAAACCCCCGAACAAAATCTCGAGCTAGCATGCAAACTCCCCGAGGTCGACTTCGAGTCACACCTTTCTTCCCCAAACTAATGCTTATTGACACAACCTAAATCATGTGCACATCGTTTTGGCCACCTCTGATCCAAACTCCGACCATGATCGAGTCAGCGATGACCTGCTCTAAACCCAGACCACTAGAAAACCAGGAACGGTGACGAAATCGCAAACAAGCTACCTGACCCAATCCTGGAACAAAAATGAGCCACCAAGATCACCTCATACTTCCTCCTCCGACCATCAGAGGTCACACGAATTTACCCGAAGCTTCGTCTACATCCCTTTTTTCGCTTGCCACCGGTGCGATCGACTCCGATGCTTTGACGAAGCCGCCACAATCTGATTTTCGGCTTCGACCAGAACATGAGTTAAAACCCTAAAACCTCGTCGTACCATTACCATAGTGCATTAGAATTTTACCGAGCATTTTTCTCAAACTCCCTGACCATTAAACATGCTCCAGTCGTGATCGCGACAACCACCTCCTTCCCGATCACCGAAATTTGATGAAACTTACAATTCCGTTCATCCACGCATCTCTTACTTAATACCATACTAAAAATCTTAAATTTATTTTCAAAGATCATGTTTTTCAAAGACAAATTAGACGATATAACTGAATCAAGAAATTAGGATACTTGAATTTAGACATAAGTTTGAATTCTACCGTTTTTCTTCTTCTCAGTCCCAATTTTCTTCAATTTCAACTTGAAAATATTTTTAGAATTTAAATCTTGATTCAATAAACATATTTCGTTTAGATCTTAAAGCCTGAAATGAATCAGAGGAATAGAAGTTGATTTTTCAATAGGCTTGATGCCTGTAAACCTGGAACAGAGGGCATTTGTGCCTGTAACTGACATGCATAAGCATACATGTTCATATTTATACATATATATAGCATAATTTCACTCCAGCAACATTTCATCACAACTTTATTTCACACATTTAACACTGCATCAAGTTTAGAAATCAGATCAAGGTGGTTTACTCACTTGGGTATTTTGAAACAGAGAGCCTGGGAGTTGATTAATTTGAAAAACTGGGAGCTTATTTGATTTTGAAAACTGAATTCTTGAAACTTTGATTTGCTTATTGTTGATGTTTGATCTTGAAACTGGAATTTTTGAATTAATAACTTTCTTGAATCTGAACTTGTTGAAGAATTGAAATAGTTGTATTTGTGAGATCTTGATTATTGGATTACTTGATATTTGAGATGACTTTCACTTTGATTTTTGTTGTGATTCAGCTTTAAGGTTAAAGAGGTTCTTTGCTTTCATATTTTTTGGTTAATAACTTAAACTTGCTGGTTTGTACAGGCTTTGTCTTTGAAAATGAAGGTAAAAGAAGAGAGAGAGAGAAGATGTAATGGTTTATATAATTTTGTTTTCTATTTTTTTTTATTAATTTCTCAAAAATAAAAACAAAGTGACATTTGTAGATCTTAATGATAACATTATTACACTTGTTAAACTATAGGTTGATATTTCAACACTTGTTAATTTATTCATGTTATATGTTTACACTTGTATTCTTTCATGAGAAAAATATTTATACATTATTTTTAAATTGTATTTTCTATTTTATATAAATACATTCTCTTTTATTAATATTTATACATAACCTTTAAAGAAAATAGTTTGAAACTAAAATATATATTAATAAATAATCACATGTATTATTTTCCAAATCTAAATTATTTTACTAAGATATTTTTTTTGAATTTTAAATTCAAATTCAAATTCAAATCTATTCACACACACACACACACACATATATATAATCCAACACTTCTCTTATTTGTTTTGAAATTTTAAAAAAATTAATTCAAATTAACTTCAAAATAAATTCCAAAATTTATATCAATTACTAATTCAAATTTGATTTAAAAACGGGATCGTTATAGTTAACCATAATTATATGACTCAATATTAGAAGACCAAATGGGACTGGTGTAAGGTCGCGCCCTATACTTTAGCTAGTAACCCCTATCTAATATAACTCCAAAATTCCAATGTGTAGGGTTTTGTCACAGGTAAGACTAAAATGACGTTACGCACATAAATGTATTTATTGAGTAAAGATAGGTTATTGGTGAGCTTGTAAAACCATTAGGATCAGTTGACCCTAGGAGAAGTAAGTTAACGACAAACCATCTAGTATTGTACCTGATAGAAGTTGGAATATTTATTATGTCTGGTAGGCCCGATGCAATGACCCTAATTTTGACTAACATTATTTATAAAATTTAATTAGATAAATTAAATAAAGTAATGCTAATAGTTAAAGAATTGAGATTTTTTTAATTAATGAGAAGTTGTGCCTTAATGAATGTATAAGCAAAAGAGAATTAAAAATAAGTAAGTAGGAGAAATATGGTAAGGGTAAAATGGGAATAGCCTTTATTCCAATACTCTTGCATTTTCCATTCCTTGTTCATTCTAACTCTCACAAACAAAATTAAAAACCCTAAGAGGACTGGCCACCATTACGAAGAATTAAAGGGAAGACAAGCTAAGATTCAAGTAGAAAGCTTGAAGAAATCAATCTAAGGGAAAATCTCAAATTTCTTAACACAAAGCCAAGGTGAATAATTAGTTTAAATCTCACTATTGATAACGATTTTGGTTTGAAGTTAGATTCAAACTACTTTTGCAAGTAATATGCCATGTTATGTTTGGTAAATGGATATATATGCATGTCGATGATTTATATAGTTTCATATGGATTTTATGATATGTTTAGATTAGAAAACCTATCAAATGACATCCAAATAAGTTGTGTTTTTGATATATGCTCATAAACATTATTTTAGATGTAGGTTTCAAGTTTCATAATTTTCTAAGTGATTGGGGATTTATTATGAATTTTCTATAAGAGAAAATAGTTAATTTTGGGTTTAAATTATTTAAAATGATTAATAATGTTTTGGTCTGAAATTTATGTATGTTAGAAAACATATTTAAAGTGAGTTATTATGGTTTTTGGGGATTTTTCCTAAGTGTTTTACTATGGTTATTAAATTATTTAAGTTAAGGGACTTAAATGTTTTGTTAAGGAGAAGAGCTTATTGTTAAAAGGCTTTCAATTGTTAATTTTTGAATTCGGCAGCCTTTTAGATAAGGATTTTGATAAAGAAATGACAGCCTTTCATATTTTGACAAATTAGGCAAGTTAGGTGAAAAAGAATTACTTTAAAAGATAAAAAATCAGTTTTGTTTTGAATTATAACTTCGTCACTTTCATTGCTTGCTTTCGTCACTATGCCCAGTAAGCCATTCATATCCATTCGAAACCATTGCACATAATATCAGGCAATTGGTACATCGTGTTTTAGTGAAAGATGGAAGGTAAGGACTGTGTCGAAGGCATGCTTTCGAAGGGGTTGAAGCCACTTTTATAAGCTTCGAATCCATTAACTTGCATTTGTTTTTAAAAGAAGCTTTTGTAAGAGTTGCCGCTTTTCAACCTATTCAATACCTAGCTGGTGCATTCATACATTTCGAATTAGTTAGAGCCGCTTTTCTTTATAGCCTTAAAACAGTGTATTCGAAAAGGAAGCTTTCGTCTTGTACTTTTGAAGCCACCTTCTCAATGCTTTCGTAAGGATTGTTTTAGCCGCTTTTAATAAGAGTTCGGAGGCAGTGGTTTTGAAATGATGGTTACAAAGCTATCCTCTTCCTAAATTCTTTTATTTAAGATCAATGCTTTCAAAGGGATACTTCTGCTTCTGTTTACATTGGCCCAATGGTTATATTAAATGTTAAACCCAATGATTTCGAAAGAGAGACTTTCAAATGGTTTCGAAGCTATGTTTCCATAAATTTTTACTTGAACCCAATGCTTTCAAAAGGTATGTTTTAAATATTTCGAATGGTATGTTTCCAATGCTTTTGAAAGGTATACTTTGAGTGTTTCAAAAGGAATATTTCTAAGAGTTTCGAAAGATATGTTTAATGGTTTCGAAAGAGGATGTCTAAGGTTCCAAGCAATGATTTCGAAAGTGGTACTTTCAATGATTTCGAAAGGGATTGTTTAAGGTTTTAAATAATGGTTTCAAAAGTATTATTTTGGCGTTATGGCCTAAAGTTTTCTAAGTTAAAAGGTGTTTTCACTTATTTAGAAGGGATGGATGATCGCATTGATTTTGATTTCATTAACATTGTTTTGTGTAAAGCATATACCATGGCATAGATATTATGAGTAAAGCAAAGAGCATATTTTCCTTGGTTAATTATGATTTAAAAGGGGTAAGTCGGTTTAAACAAAATGTTGGACAGGTAGTCCATTGATGAAATGTTTTCAAGGAAAATTGAATGGGCTTGTTAACCTAAGTGCATGACTCAGATATTAGAAGACTAGATTGGAATAATGTAAGATCGTGCCCTATACTTTAGCTAGTAGCCTCTAGTTAATATAAGTCCAAAATTCCACTATGTAGGGCAGTGTCATAAAAGGGACTAAAATGAAGTTACACATAGAAAGGAATATACACAGTAAAGATAGGTTATTGATGAGCTTGCAAAACCATTAGGATAAGTTGACCCTAGAAAAAGAAAGTTAAGGACAGATAGTTCAGAAGCGTGTTTAACAGAAGTTTGATAACTTATTTTTTCTGGTAGGACCGAGTCAACCAATGGTTAATAGTTAGCCAGATAAAACTATAGTGTGGACAGGCAGTCCATTGATTACCTAATTATTATGCATATATATTATTGTTATTGTTGATATAATCAGTTTAATTGTAGGGTTTTGAACTGCAAAAGATATGCTTTTAAAAGGATATTAGTGAGGGAAAATCCATTATGCTAAGCGACATTGTCTCACTTAATATCAGTAAACCGAGATGTAATAGAATTATTCACACAAAGCTTTATATCTGACTCGAAGTTTATGTTTTCCCCTTAAAATCTCGGGTGCTCAAATTTTGATTTGAATAGTTGAGAGATAAGGACTTTTCAGATTTAGTAGGTTGGACGAATAAGCTTCCAAAGACGTGCAGGAGGCAAGGCTAGCTATATAGGAGTTATTTAGTATTATTTCCTTTGTGATGTAACTATGACTGATATGTCTATCTATTTAGTACTCTGTTCATCCAAGATGACATCTTTATATGTCGCTCTTGGCGTAATTTGTAATAATTATATTTGATCAAAACCTGGGAATTGTTTTGGGGTTATGTAATTGAATATGAAATGTTAATTTGAAATGCAATCAGAAAAGCTATTTTGAAATCTGTGATTTTGTTTCATATTCTTGTGCTTCTGATATTATAGATACCATTAACACTATCGTATTTCGTCATCAAAGGTTAAATATTATAGATGACTGCAACATCTATTGCAATTAACTTTAGGCCTTGAGATATGGTGCGTTACACTCGAGTCAGCTAGTGATTAATAATTAGCCAGATAAAACTATAATGTTCGAACAAATAGTCCAATGATTACCTAATTTATATGCATATATGTATTGCTGTAGTTGTTATAATCAGTTTGATTGCAGGATTTTGATGTGCAAAAGATATCCTTTTGAAAGGATATTATTAAGGGGAAACCTGTTCCGCTAAGCGGCATGGTCTCGCTTAATATCAATAAATCGATATGTAGTAGAATTATTCACACTAGCTTTAAGTCTGACTCGAAGTTTATTTTTTTCCCTTAAACTCTTTGGTGCTCAAAATTTAATTTGAATAGATGAGAGTTAAGGACTTTTCATGTTTAGTAGCTTAGACAAATAAGCTTCCAAAGACGTGCAGGAGGCAAAGCTAGCTATGTAGGAGTTATTTAATATTATTTCCCCTGTAATGTATTGATGATTGATATTTCTGTCTATTTAGTACTCTGATCATCTAAGGGGGCAACGTCATATGTCGCACTTGGAATAATTTATAATAATTATATTTGATCAAAACCTGAGAATCATTTTGGGATAATGTAGTTGAATATTAAATACTGATTTATAATGTAATCGGTAAAGCTATTTTGAAATCTGTGTTGATTTTATTTCATATTTATGTGCTTTCGATATTATGGATACCATTAATACTATCGTATTTCATCACCGAAATTAAATACTGTATATGACTGCAGCATCTGCAGCACTTAGCTTTGAGCCTCTATATAGGGGATTTACACTTTCAATAGAAACCTCAGAGATTTTCTCAGCTAAGTGCTGGAATGCTTCATGCTCACAAAAACATCATTGACGCATGCAAGTGAACTCGCTTTATTATTTTCTGGGATTGTGTGGATAGAAGGAAGAAAATTTAGTCCATAAAAGCAAATTTTTGGAAATTTGACCATAAGTTTGGCCAATTATTCTACCATAGAGGCCTCAGGAGCTGTAGTTGTTAAAGTTGGATCAGAAGTAACAATAGGATGCTTTCTCAATCGACGATCGCTAGGCTGTCAAGAACCAGATGAACCAAATGATGCTTGGAGGGCATAACAGTTTGAGAAACATGAGAAGAATTTTGACCGCCACTATATACAAAAGGATTGGGCTGAACTTATTGGTGATGATACGATTGTGATTTTGATTTGTGCTTAGAGGATGAAGATTCCCTTGAATGATGGATCCTTTCCCGGCTATCACCCCTTTCTCAGTGAGGTCATGAGTTCAATTCTCAGTGAAAGCACCAAAATGTTGACCCAAAAAGTGGATCAACACCATGGAATGAATATGAAAGTACCAGCCTTTTTTATCAAGGAAAATAGAATATAGACTAGAAGTAATAACTTGCAGATAAAGTAAAGAAGACAAGAGAATTTTTATAGTGGTTCGTCTGTTAACGAAGCGTACGTCAACTTTATAATTTTTTTATTGACCGACTGCTATATTAAGTTGATTTTGATTACAATACAATTGAATTATGTTTGATGGATCGAGTCACCAATACTAGAGTTCACTGGAGAATTACAGTGAACAGTATGGATGACTGTTATGTGGAAGAATAAGAATGAAGAATAGTTTATGTAGAGTTTCAACAGCCAGTCCAGAAGATCCCATTTGTGTTGCAGGTAGGATTGTATTTATAGCGGTTGGAGAGCTATTATTCTAGGCCGACTTGCCAAATACTTGCAAATGATAATACGAAGGTACCCTAAAAGTTTCATAACAAACCGAGAAAATTTGATGTATCGCTAGTGATCTATAGCTTTGGCTTGCTGGTGAGCCGAGTGCTTATGATAATTTCCTTTATCCCCCTTTAGACTCCATGGAAACCAGGCTCAAATACATGGATCGCTAGCAATCCATGTATTTAAATTTATTTTCGACTTTTCCTTCTGGATTGAGTTTGTATCTCGTGTTAATGTTCTCCACGTAACTTCATAGCTTGTTGCCTTGTTTTGATGATGATTTGTACACTGTTTGCATTGGACTGCTGATTGAGTTAGATGGATGTTCACTCCATGACCTAACTAACTGGGAATTCCATTAAACTTAGCCATCATTCTTAGGATTCCTGTTGGATCATGATGCAGGAGGTTAGGATGACTCGCAATGCATCCTTATGGATCGCTTGCACTCCATCTACTTAGTATATTCTTGACTCCTTTTTATTAAGGTCCATTGGCTTGTTCTTTTGGTTGTTTTGGTTAAGTCTTGAATTATTCTAGCATAGTCTGAATGTTCTAACTCCCACTGAACTCCGATGGGTTAAAAACCCGATTAACAGGAGTAATTTCTCCTCTGCCAGTAGGAGGAATGTCGTTACCGTCTTAGTGGGAGAATTAAGCCCCTAGACATTAATGTTGGGAAAGTCAAAATTCTCGATGTCATCTAGGATCGGTAGACTTAAAAATCCTTCCATCAAACTCTCTAGTAGTTGGGAGGAAGATTCTTCTTCAACTGAGGTGATGGTGAACTTGGTTTCTTAGTAGTCTTTCTCCTATGGAGTTTGTACACAAGCTTTTTCCCTTTTCTTATCGGTGCATGAGATTGCATGCATTGCGACGATTCGACCACAGGCGCGATGCCCGAACCTACATAATTGTTACTAGGCTTATTTGCATCATCACCTTTGATTTCTCCTTTTTCGGCATGCTCCGGAGCCTCTCGAATGGGGGCACGACAGGGCTATCTGTGCTGCCTCTTTGTTCCACAACATTTCTTCACAATGCAACGCTTCCTGGAAGCCCGATGCTGCGACTTTCTTCTAGCGACCCAAAAAGAGATAACCACACATCAGTTATGAGTGATCTAATGTCTCTATCTTCGAAGAAGGTAGCGCGGATCATAGAGACCACCCTTGAATAGCTATTGCCTTTGGGTCATGGATGTATACTTGTAAATTTTCAAAGTATTTGTCAGTTTAGGATACGACTTGGACTTAAGAATTTAAAAGTAAAGTAAAGGCAACATCTACATCCTTCCAACCATTGCCTCATGAAGTAGGCAGGCAATGAACGTAAAACCATTTGTGCTTAAAGGCACTAAGCTTGCTCCAAGCACCAGTAAGAACTTGACTATTGTGTGCAGGCTCAAGGAAAGTATGAGAAAGACTTCCCGTCCGTCGCTTAAAATTATAGATACACTTGATGTCTTCAGGAGATGGTGGATGGAATAGAACATCCATAAATAATTAAAAGGTTCCATGTAGGAAAGCATAGCTATTCGGATGCAGCAGAGCAGGAGCTATTTCCAGATAATGTAGCATCTCTCGTGAATTAATGGGTGGTACACATTCAGACAAGGATATAAATTTATTAAAAGCCATATACCCCTCTGAGGCAAGTGGGCCCTGTCATTTCTTGAAGGGACTAGAACATCTCCAAACAGGATCTTATGTTTAGAGCACAACTTACGGAGAACGGTCTCACCAATTCTGGAGGCCTGGAAATCCACCGAGTTATCCAGAAATATAGCACCCTCTAAAGCGTCAGGGGCAGGATTTATCTCTTCCACCGGAAGGATGGGAATGTTAGAGAAAAGGTCAACCAACTGACCGAAACTCTCCAGTTCCTTAGTTTGGTGTTCAAGAGAAAGTCTACTGGATGTAGTCACAGAATTCGACTCGGGACCTGAATTATTGTGCTGTGAAGGTTGTCTAGAAGACATTGTGGCTAAAAACGCCCTGAACGTTTAGAGCTCATATCAACTACACTCATTAGATAATCAAGATTAGAAAAATTAAACAGTCCCCCATGCTAAGTGTAAACTAGTGTGGTGCAGTGTTTTGCAGTGTAGAGATAAAAAATTCAGAATTAAAAGCAAAAATAATGATGAGACTTTGGATTCTAACGAGAATGACCGTCATTGCTAACCGTCTCAAGTGGCATTTAAATTGATCGGTTGTGTAAACTTTGAGATCGACCATCAACATATCGAAGTGTGAAGTTCATTATTGAAGTCCATATGTTATGTTTTAATTCATATTGAAGTTCGAGAAACTTAGTCGTTCAATTTCAAATTCAAAGGTGGATATGCAAGTATTGTTGTCCGTTACATTCATATGTTCGAGTTCATTAAGATGAGATCGGTTTTGATTGTTCATACAATTTTATATAGGTTAGTTTTCTTAAGTGTTCAAGCTCGATTCAAAGGCCAAAAATCGGCTAAGTCCCTATAGACGATCCCTTTATCTCAACATAGCCGATCCCTTTTACAAAGTCGACACAACCGATCCCTTATCCAAACACTCCATCACGAATCCCTCCATGCTCCAACAACTCCGATCCCTATGTCATAAATGAAAATAGCCGATCCCTCTCCACATCGGTACACAACCGATCCATTCCTATACCTAATCACAACCGAACCCTCTCATAGCCATTGCACCGATCCATATTATCCTTTCTCGTTCTCCACTTCAACTTTTTACACCGATCCCTCAAAACTCGAGTAATATCAATCCCTCCACTTAACAAATTTCCACACCTCATTTTGATGAATCTCCTCACTCCTTAACTTTTCCTCTCCTACCACCTCACCGAATCCTATATCGCCACCGTTCGCTACCACCCATCTCGTATCCTCCCAATTCAACCCATGCTCGAAACAAGTTGCATGACTGAACCCAACAACTTGTCACGAATCAAAGTTAAATGCAAATTGAAAACCTATCTAAATTTATAAGCTATGATTGTTACTCCAGGCGAGATTTTGGATTTCGATTAAAATCAAAGGCGGATTGGCGGGCTAGAGTAAGAGAGGATGGCGGGTCTAAGGATGAAGGTGTGATTGATTTGAAGGGAAGGGTTCAGAGTTCAAGCTGGAAGGAGAGTATTCGAAGGTGAGCTTGGAGGAAACAAAAGCAAATAAGAAATGAGCTAAAGTGAAGAGATGAAGGGGTGGAGTATCAATTTATATATGAAGGTTCATAAGGATCAGCTTGCTTTAGCTTCTCCATGAAGTTGAAAATATTAAGTCCCCGATGTTGAAAGGGATTGGGTACATTCCCTATCTAAGGGGATCCATCTGATGATCCCTACATATAAAAAGAAAAAGAGAAGAAGAAAAGGGGAAAAGGGATCGGTTAGGAAAATTCCGATCTCTCTTATAAGAAAAAGGTGAACAATAGAGGAATAAGGGGATCAGGTACGATCCCTAAGTGAAGAAAGGAAAATTTTGATCCCTATTTATAGAACAAAAAAACATAAATGCAATGAAATTGCATCTAATTCAACAAAAATTGATAATGACCCATGAGCATGTAAACGCATCCAGAAGCAAACGACAAGAACGTGTGCCTAAATGTGGACTTGTATATTCTGAAAATTCAAAATTTGAAATCGAAAGAAATTGAATTCTCACTTGAAGCTTTCAAAGATGAAACTGGATCGGATAGCCAAAACCTACTAGCTCCATAGAACCAGGCGTAGATAGCAACTAATGGAACACAACTCAGAATTTATGCAATTGGAAATCAACCGAGTCTTATGATGATCAAAGGGAGATATGGAACTTTCAAAAAGTAATTCAATGGAGGGATGCAGACTATTTTGAAAACCAAATGGATTTCTTTTCGATGACTCTAACTTGCTTCGATTCAAGCACGTCATGTTCGATACAAGACGTACTTAAGGGGGAACTGTTATTCGGCATTTTGGCTCGGCTATATCCAAACCGATTGAACAATTAGACTCGATTGTCATCAAGGCCAGTAAGCCCAGAGAATGATTGTGGGGGTCCATTAATCAAGTACAAATGATAATATGAAGCTGCTGTTGAACGGAATCAGAGGTATGCTATATGAAATGTGGCCACGTGTAATGACCCAGAATTTTCGACCCCAAAAATTCCAGATAGTTAGGAAAAAGAAGAAAACAAGTCATAAAATATCACATCCGCAGCGGATCAAAATATAATATCAAATAATAACATCTATACAAGAAAAACCGTATCCGTCAATTTACAATTTAATACATCAGAGTTATAACAATTTCACAAACACTAGACAGTTAAAGCAACATGTTCCAGAAACAAATCAATAATACTCAACGGGTTACACTCCCTACATTCCTGCCATCCAGCTCGCCTCTTGAACTTCAGAACGTCCTTACTTGAAAATATGTAATACTCGGTCTGACCCGAGCATTACATCAAAGTAACACCCGGGTCTGGATGGAAACCAGCATGAGTAAACCCATAAAATTTGAAATACTAAGTTTAAAACATAACTAAACCCGGGGTAACTCGTATCTTACTACGAGTTCTAACATGTTATAGTTAAATACTTATTTCAAAAAATAGTTACTTAGATCAAATGGTCATGCTTCTTACTTACTTTATTTCATACCAGCCTATTTATCTTCATACTTTAAATCTATAAAGAATTGTTGTAGATTTCTAATCGAAGTGGTTTCGGGTATTTGCTGGTACCCGACCCCGGTTTCTTCGAATCCAATGTCATTTATGATTCAACTTGTTAATTTTTAAACAATACAATTCATATCCAAGATATCATATCACATAACAATTCAACTCAGATAGGCAACCTATATTATCAAAGTTCAATCCATTCATATCACATCACATCTCAATCGCCCATCAGAGATATCATCAATCCAAGTCATCCAATATCATTCAACCATCCATAAACAAGATTTATTAGATATATAATTCTTAATTAATTTAATTAATCTCCAATTAAATTAATTACCAACTTTAAATCACTTGGATTACCTTAATCCTGCTTACTTAACATTAATTAATTACAACCCAATTAATAAATCATTCTTTAATCATCCATCTCAATTAATCATCCTTGATTAATTATCCTTTAATTACATTAAGTAATTAACCTCTAATTACCCCCATAGATTAATTAGCCTTAATTAATTACATTCAATAATTAACTATTCTTTAGTTAATTACTTTCATTAATTAATTAACTATAATTACAAATATAAATTAACTAACCATTAATTAATTATCCTTCAATTAATTACATCCAGTAATACCCATTAATTACTTCACTAAGTAATTACACTTTATATATTACATTAAGTAATTATACTTAACTAGTTCCACAAATGATTATCCTTAATTAATTAACCTAATTAATTATCTTAAATTAATCGCATAAATTAATCATTTTATAATCCCTAGTTAATGATCTTTTACATTTACATTTTTTAACTATCCACTAATTACTTACTAAGTAATTATCCTTTGATTATCAACATTAATTAATTAACCTTTATTAATTCATTAGGTGATTAACCTTTAATTAATTACTCTAATTAATTATTCCTAATTAATAAAAATGTGGATTTAAAAAAAATTAATTTCTTTATCTTAACTAGTCACCTATTTAAATCTTATTAAATTAAATATTAAAAATCAATTTATAAAAATCAAATGAGATCTTTCTGATTGATTAAAAATCTAATACACCTACCTTAATTATTCCGAAATTTCAACATTTATTATATTTGAAAATACTTAGGAATTTATTGCAAAATAACCTAACATACAATTCTTTAAAAACAAAACAAATTTAAACATTTCTTTATCATTTAAATCTTTTAAAACCCATTTCAAACTTGTTTAAAATTTTTTTTTTGGAAAACAAATTTATTTTCAAATATACTTAAATCTTTAAACTTGCTTAAAACATTCTGTTTTTATAAAACTTTATTTTTCAAAACCAGGTTACTAAAATTTATTATGAAACCCTATACATTCACTTAAAACTTGATTAAATATTTTCGAGCCTCATATTTTAAATCTGGAAGCCAGATTTACTCACAGAATAAAACCCGAGCCTAACACGATCACTCCCCCTTGTAAACCACGAGTCTCTCGCGTAACCTCCTGCTTCGAGACAATCATGGGAAAACTCGAGTAAACCCAGATGCCACAACTTCTTCCCAAACCTATCACTAATCAGACCTAACAAGGTACACGTGCACGTGCACGGCGATCAGGCCGACTCCGTCACCTCGTCGACCTTGCTTGCAAGTCGATGACGACCTTTACTATCTTCCCCACCACCCAGCTGTGCCAAATCACGTGAGAAACTAAAACGAACCCTATCGATCTAAGCCTGGAACAACGCCCATCGAAAAAACACCCTTCAACGCCGATCCCGACCTCGATGAACCCCGCCGACTTCACCAAAGTTTCTTCAACTTTAGTCTTTGATTCCCCCTATGCGAACAGTCCTGATGCACCACAGTCGTCATATTTACTTCCTCAACAATGACGAGCCAAACCCATCACTAAACCCTATCTTGCCTCCGACTCTCCGCCTCGATCACTAGAAAAATCTACAGCCATTTTTCCTGAGTCCATCCACCGACAAGCTTCCTTCGACAACAAACTCGACACCATCCACCACGCTGATCGCCGGAAATTGGCGATAAACCCAAATCGTTCGACTCCGATTTTCTCAGCAATTTCTAAACTAAAAACCATAATTTTTGCACCTAAATTCATGATTTTCTAACTCTAATCTGATTCTATAATCCAATTCAAAATTAAGATGTTTGATTTTTATCTTATATTAAGATCATTACTGTATTTCTTTATATTTTGAAATATCTGTTATCCCGCTTTTTGGCAAAGCCGTGATACCAAAAGATCGATCAGAAACGGAGAACGGTTCGTCTCAGAGACCGGCCATACTTCGTCTCGCTATGGATATCACTGAATTTTGTCCAAGTCCAGATTGAGCCACAATCGATAGGACACGGCAAGAAGGACCATAGGAATCAACGCCTCAAGTTTCAAGTCAATCCGAGTTCATACGCTCAAATTATGATCGATTCAATTTGAAAGAAAAGGCCTGAGATTCGAACCCATCACGTTCGAAACCATCACCTTCGAACCCATCAGGTTCGAATTCATCGCCCTCGAACCCATCAGGTTCGAACCCATCGGGATGCCTCAGGTTCGAACCCATCAGGTTCGAATCTACCAAGTTTATGACGACCTCGAATCCATCGGAGAGTAGCTCCTTTGAACCCACCACAAAGCCTTGTTCGACTCCAAACAAGCATCCTTGTTCGATTCCATCATAAGACCTTGTTCGAACCCAAACATGGAACCTCGTTCGAAACCATCCATGATGCCAAGTTCGAAACCATCCTGTGTAGCCTCATTCGAATCCACTGGGTCAGCCAACCATGATGACGTGTCTTCCATCGATTCGAATTCGTCGAGATTTATGGAGTCGAAACAGTCAACTCGGAGTGAAGACTGGGTTGGTTCGAAGTTTGCGCTCCACGTCGCCACGAAGTCACATGCCACGATGGATTCGAAACCATCAGTTCGAAAGCATGGTTTCGAACCAAACATCCATGCAATGATCCCCATTTCGAATCCATCATATCTCCCAATCCACTGATCCAAATGCCATAAAATTTTCACAGAAGCTTGCATACATGTTGAAGAATATCCATGCCAAATTTCACCTCGATTGGATGAATTCTTGATCGGTTCGAATGAAGTTCGAACCGATGCCAAAGTGGGTCCAAACTTCCTGAGACCGTGCGTGTGGGCCCTCTCACGTGCAAGAAGTGGTCTTCTGAGTTTTCAGCGAAATATCAGCAGCCTACGCTGATAAATAGAGCCCCAGGGCCAGTAGAAAAGGGACTTTTGGATTCTGAAGCCCCCAGACTCTGCCGGATTGAGATCTCCATCATTTGATATCATGAACTTGCTATTAAATTCAAGTTCCTGACTGTAATTCATTGTTGTTTGCTGTACCGACTTGTAATCATCGAAAGAAAGTCAATAAAGTATAAAAACTTCACAGTGGACATAGACAATACGTCGAACCACTATAAATTGCTTGTCTACGCGTTTATTTACATGCTATTTGGAGTTTTTGTTAGATAATCCTCTGTTTTAATTTTCACTCTTCATTTATTATCTCTTCAAAAACTTCCGACGAGTGTTGTGCCCAATTTTGGTACAAACACTTTGGTGCTTCCACTGAGAAAACCCAGATTTTCTCCTGCTCCTCGGATCTGTCATCGATACCGGATTGCATAAATCTAAGAGAAAGATCCGAATCTCAAGCTCAGATTCCTTCCGTTCTATTCAGACTTGATAAAAGTCTAGGAAAGAATCTTACTATTCACAATGGTGAGTACTAGAACCACTTCTAACCTTGGTAACCAAGAAGGCCCGGATAGGCCAGATCCCGCGGAGCTACCATCTACTCAGGACGTCGCCGGGCCTTCGGAGTCATCCGGACCGGTAACGAGGCAAGAGTTTCAAACGTTGCTCCAAGAGCTGACCCAAAGTCGGCAACAGTTGACGGAGCAACTACGCGCTAACGCTGAATTAACCCGCCAGCTACACAGTCATAAGCGTAGGCGGTCTAGGAGGGATTATGCATCCCAGTCTTCCACGGAGAGTTCGGCTTCCACCGATTATCATAACCGACCTTCACGACCCCGAATGGATGGGAATTATGCATAGGCTATCAGAGACCTTCCGGCATTGACGGTTGGGCAACTACGAGTCGGTCCATCTGCAAGCTTCCATACAAGGCCTTCCTCCCGGGGAGGCACTGTTCCTCAACACACTATCGACAACCGTCCTGCAACCATTGCTACGGAGCCAGGGGTTGACGTCCATACTTTGTCAGATCAGAACCACCACCGACGACGGCAAACTCCTGAGCCGTATGTACCAGAAGATGTCGAACCAAGGAGGCGAGATCCGGACCGTCGACAGCATCCGGTCCAGTCCCACATTGTGGAACCCGACCACACCTTGGCTCGACATGCCCAGAACGCAGCTGTAACGGATCTTCCGGAAATGATCAGGCAGATGATCCGTGAAAGTCAGGGGTTTACTAACGACGACTGGGGAATCTCCCGGAGTCACACCCCATTCACAGACGAGATTCTGTATGCCGAACCCCCTCGGCGATTTAGGATGCCCACGTTACCGATGTACGAGGGTAACTCGGACCCCAATCAACACATATTGAAGTATGAATGGTCCATGAGCGCTGCTAGAGTAGACGATGCGGTCAAGTGTAGGAGTTTTCCTATCTCTTTGGGGGGCATTGCCACGATGTGGTTCACGCGATTGCCACCCCGTTCTATCTCTTCGTTCAATTAGCTGGCCAGGAAGTTCGTGGAACAGTTCCGCATGCATGTTGCAAGGCCTAAGGACGTCAACACTTTGTCTAGTGTTACCCAAGCTCCAGGAGAAACTCTTAGACACTACTTGGAGAGATTCCATAAGGCCTGTGTGGAAATCACCAATCCTAATGATAACTCGATTCTGATGGCATTGATGAAAGGGATTGACCCTGATTCGGATTTTGGAAATTGGTTGGCAGGAAAACCTCCTGCGTCGTTGGATCGCTTCTACTCCAAAGCCGCCCAGTTCTTGAGGCGTGAGGACGCGAAGCAGTCTAGGAAACAGGACGACGCAGGACCCAATGGAGAGGGGATTCAAAGTAATGTGGCTGTCAAACAATCGGGAGAGAGCTCTGGGAAAGTGCAGCTAAATATCCAGAACAAGCAATCACAACCGAAGAATAATGGGAATCAGAGCAGGAAGCGGGATCAAAACCGTGGGCCAAGGCGTAGGGCCCCTATGTTCGACAATTATACCCCGCTGAATACATCGTTGGAGAACGTATATCTACAAACTTGTAATGCCATGCAATACAAGAAGCCTACTCCGAAGCCGTCGTCGGAGAGACAGATTCAAACGGGCAAGTTTTGTAGATTTCACAACAGTTACGGCCACAATACCAATGAATGCAGACACTTGCAGGATTTGATTGAGAAGTTAATCAGGGAAAGGAAGTTGGACCAGTTTGTACGGGCGCCGCAGTCTGGCGGTGCGGGTCCGTCAAACCAGAACAATCGGCAAAATCAGCCAAGGCAGGAAGAACCCGCCCGAACGGGCGGAAGGCTAGTGATAAACACCGTCAGTGGTGGTCCTCATCCGGCGGATAGGAGTTGGAAAGAGATGGAGTCATATGCTAGCTCGGTTAGGCATATGGATTTCGAATGTTGCAGTAGTCATGACGAAGGGGCTCCGACAAAACAACAAAGGACGATGACAGATGACATCGTGTTCCGGAACCGTGATGCAGACAAGGTCGAAGCCCCGACCATTGACCCACTTGTTATATCCGCCTAGGTTGGTCCTGCTTGGATGAAGAGGATACTGGTGGATAGTGGGAGTTCAGTCAATATTTTGTTCAAGAGAGCTTACGATCAGATGAAGATGGAAGCCAAAGATCTGAAGCCCTGTCAGTCCAGGATTCACGGCTTTGATGGAAGTGCTAATATACCCACGGGGGTTGTGGAGTTACCTGTGGAGTTGGGGATCGGTGAGTGTAGAAGAGTACGCATGTTACAATTTGTTGTTTTGGACATACATTCACCGTACAACGCGTTTCTGGGCCGACCGGCCCTTGCTGAATTTCGGGCGGCAATCGCCCCGTGGTGTTTGGCTTTGAAATTTCCTACCGATTGTGGTATCGGTGTGATCCATGGAGATCAGGCTGCTGGAAGTGCCTGTTATGTTGCGGAGCTGCGAGAGGCGCAGCGAAGGGAGAGAGGGAAGGGCGTAGAGGAATCTCTCTGCGTCCGTTCTGCCGATGATTGAAAATTGGTGCTTGGGCCTCGGCCCGGGCACCACAACCAATTCCAGAAAGACTTTGACCCAAGGGACAACGACAACAATGAGGAGTCTACAGAGAGTCAGGCTTCTCCGGCTGAGCTAACTATCAATGTCCCGATCGATAATGATGGCGATGATTCGAGAATGTTAAAAATTGGGTCTCAATTGAGCCAGGGGGCACAACAGGAATTGGTTGAATTTCTCTGGGCGAATCTTGACGTGTTCGCCTGGACGCATTCTGACATGTGTGGGATCTCACCGGATATCGCGAGCCACACTTTAAATATTGACCCATGGTATATCCCGGTCAAACAGAAAAGGTGTGGTATGGATCCAGAGAGATCTGCCGCCCTTAAGGAAGAGGTCGATAAGTTGAAAACAAATAGGTTTATTAGAGATGCTTTATACCCGGAATGGGTGTCCAACCCGGTACTTGTCCGGAAACCGAATGGGAAATGGAGAACGTGTATCGATTATTCTGACTTGAACAAGGCTTTCCCGAAGGACAGTTTTCCACTTCCTCGAATCGATCAGCTTGTTGATTCAACCGCCGGACACGAGTTGTTATCCTTTATGGATGCTTACTCGGGCTACAATCAAATACCCATGCATGCGCCTGACCAAGAACATACGAGTTTTGTGACTGATCTGGGACTATACTGCTACAAAGTCATGCCTTTTGGGTTAAAGAATGCCAGCGCAACCTATCAACGTTTGGTTAACCGGATGTTTTCCGACCAGATCGGGAAGACCATGGAAGTTTATGTAGATGACACGTTAGTAAAGTCACGGCATTCTGTTGATCACGTAAAGGACTTAGGATCGATGTTTGATATCCTCCGGAGATATGGGATGAAGCTCAATCCGCTAAAATGCCATTTTGGAGTTGCGTCCGGAAAGTTCCTTGGGTTCATCGTCAACGCCCGGGGGATAGAGGCTAACCCTAAAAAGATTCGGGCCATCAGGAATCTTCAAACTCCAAGGACCATAAAGCAGGTCCAGAGTCTTAATGGGAAAGTCGCAGCATTGAGTAGGTTCATCTCGAAGTCAACTGACAAATGCATCCCTTTCTTCGATCTGATCCGAAAAGGGAAACGAAACTTCGAATGGACCGCAGAATGTGAAGGTGCGTTTCAGTCACTGGTTCAACATCTTTCTACACCGCCGATTCTTTCGAAGCCTGTCGATCACGAGCAATTATATCTTTACTTGGCGGTATCTAAAAGCGCAATCAGTGCAGCATTAGTCCGGGAGGAAGACCGAGTGCAAAAACTGGTATATTACGTAAGTAAACGGTTGACCGAAGCCGAGAGGAACTATCCCAAGCTGGAAAAGTTGGCATATTGCCTAGTCATTGCCTCGAGAAAGCTCCGTCCATATTTCCAGGCTCATCCTATCACCGTGTACACCGACCAGCCGTTACGACAGGTCCTCACGCGGCCTGAGACGTCTGGTAGGCTACTAAAATGGAACATCGAACTGAGCCAGTTTGACATTGCTTATACTCCGAGGAGGGCCATACATGGTCAAGTTCTAGCAGATTTTGTCGCTGAATTCACTGTACCCGAGGAATTACCTGAGAGTAGCGAACCTCCTAAACACATGTGGAAGTTATATACTGACGGTGCCTCCAATGAACGGTGTTCGGGAGCAGGGGTAGTGCTTGAAACCCCTGAAGGCCGATCTATATGCTACGCCCTAAAGTTTGAGTTCCGTGCAACTAATAATGAGGCTGAATATGAAGCTTTACTCACAGGGTTGAAGCTGGCCCACGACCTGAGAATTGTCGCTGTAGAGATTTATTGTGACTCCCAATTAATCGTATGTCAAGTCTGAGGTGAATATCAAGCTAAGGATCGAAGACTAGCTGCTTACTTATCTCGAGTCAGGGAAATCCTTGATCGTTTCGATTACTATGCCATTTTCTATATCCCCTGGGAGCACAACCAGAAGGCCGATTCATTGGCGAAGTTGGCAAGTACGGGCGAAGCTCAACAGTTGGGGCTTGTTCCCATTGAAACCCTACCTTCTCCGAGCATTGATCAAAGTGAGGTCAGCCATGCATTCGAGGCTACCACAAGTAGGGAGTCGTGGATGACCCCCTATCGAAATTACATTGAACATGGGACACTGCCTGAGCTCAGGAGTGAGAAGAGGCAGGTCCTTCGAAAAGCCTCACGGTTTGTCATTCAAAACGGAGTTATGTACAGAAGGGGGTATTCTGTCCCTCTACTCCGATGTATCGCACACGATGAAATCAAGCGAGTGTTACACGATGTACACGAGGGAGAATGCGGCGATCACACTGGGGGGCAGGCACTCGCCAAGAAAGTACTCCGATACGGATATTACTGGCCTACCGTTAATCGAGATGCATCAGATTACGCCAAAAGATGTGACAAATGCCAGAAACATGCTCGGGTTCCTAGAGCTCCACCTACCGAAATAACCCAAATGGTTAGCCCCTGGCCGTTCGCGGTATGGGGAGTTGATATAATTGGAGCATTGCCTCTGGCCAAAGGTGGCGCGAAATACGCCATCGTCGCGGTTGATTACTTCACTAAATGGGCCGAAGCTGAGCCTCTTGCAACGATTACAACAAAGAAAGTGATCAACTTCATAGTGCGCAATATCATCTGCCGATTCGGTCTCCCGCATACTATCATCACCGATAATGGAGCCCAATTCGACAGTACCGAGTTCAAAAATTTCTGCCAACGATTTCGTATACATAAGAAGTTTTCTGCAGTGGCACACCCTCAAGCAAATGGTCAGGTCGAAGCTGTTAATAAAGTTATAAAGTCCATTCTGAAGAAGCGACTAGAAAAGGCCGGAGGCAAGTGGGTCGACGAACTCCCTATGGCGTTATGGGCCTACCGAACAACTCACAAAACTGCAACCGGTTACACTCCGTTTTCTCTATCGTATGGCTCAGAGGCCGTTATTCCCGTCGAATTGGAAGTGACTCTTATCGTGCAACGTATTATGATCCGAAGACAAATGCCATATTACTTGCTCAATCTCTGGATTTACTGGATGAGAGGCGTGAAGAGGCTGATTTGAGGGCAGCCGCATATCGGAGTCGAGTTGCCCGAATATTCAATGCCAAGGTCCATCCACGAACCTTTGAACTCGGCGATCTCGTGCTCAAAAGGGTTTATCCGGTTCCTTCGCACATGAAGCCAACTTGGGAAGGGCCGTACGTGATTTCACAAAAGCTCGAAGATGGCACGTTCAAATTATCGACCATTGACGGTCTCACCTTACCGAGGGCTTGGAATAGCGAGAGTCTTCGTCGCTACTACACATGAAAGACTTTACTTTTTCTGCCAATTTGTTCTTTTGCATTTTATTCTAGCATTCCAAGATTTGAATTTGTAATAAGGCAACTGACTTTGCCATATTTTCTCGTTTCAGCAATAAAATGCCATCTCCTCGAGCCAAAGCTGTGATTTATTGAGTGTGACGTACAATATCACGACGCACGGAGAGCTAAATTCCATCATGCAGTGGGATTTATTCAAATAGAGAGTGGCTGCGACATGACCGGTCACTCGCTAAGTGAAACCCGAGCTCGGGGGCAGGACACCATATCAATATTTACAGGGATTGATACACGACAATCCCTCCTTTAACTCCAAATTCCCGGAGTGCGAATTGGAGTATGAAAACAACTCTCGGTTCCCGAAGTGCAAACCGGAGTATAAATCTATAGCTCCCAGAGCGTGAGCCGACTCCAACTTCCCGGAGCGCGAATTGGAGTATAAACATTCAATAATTCGTTCCCAGAGTGCGAACGGACTCTAACTTCCCAAAGCGTGAATTGGAGTATAAACGTTCAATAATTCGTTCCCAGAGTGCGAACGGACTCCAACTTCCCGGAGCGCGAATTGGAGTATAAACATTTAATAATTCGTTCCCAGAGTGCGAACGGACTCCGACTTCCCAGAGCGCGAATTGGAGTATAAACATTCAATAATTCGTTCCCATAGTGCGAATGGACTCCGACTTCCCAGAGCGCGAATTGGAGTATAAACATAAGTTACAGGTTCCCGGAGCGCGAACCGAAGCATCCGTGCTAACTCCAGATTCCCAGAGCATGGAGTGGAGTGTAAATATTAATTCCAGGTTCCCGGAGCGCGAACCATACTACAAACATCGATAACTCTCAAGCTCCGTGCAAACCAGATTATCGATCTCAAATTATCTTAAGTCCCCGGAATGTGGACATGTGCTTAAAGTTTGCAATAAACACACTCAACCACAAAAACACAAATGTTATCCCCCGAGACTAGGGGGCAAAAAAAAGCTAAGTGTTAATCGCTAACCAAAGTGATACAATGTCCGAAGTTCGGTTGTTCATCGATCACAACTTGCGACCAAGATTCTTAGACTTGGCGAATAAAAACGAACTCTACTCGACGGTAAAAACACCACAAGTGCACCGGACTGAAAACATAACGCTATAAACACTTAAGCACAAAAGAAATGAGAGTTGGAACAAAGAAACTAAATTTTATTTCAACTAACTTAAAACAAGGACTTACACACAAATAAGTTCTTCCAAAAAAGAATGCCTACTAGCAGGGGCCGAACCTACATCTATACACGACCTACTAACAAAAAACGAAAGCAAGTTCCTATCTACCAAAATATCTGCTGGAGGGGCCGATCTATTTTTTCTTCCTTGGCTTCCTTATTAACGGTTCATCGTCAGAATCACTAGGAACGGAAATCCTTCATTTGGAAGACCTCCTCTCCGGTGACTGCTCTTCGGCCGGGGGCATAATATCTACGTCCTCCTCAGAACTTGAGTCCAAAGGAAGGCTCCCCGCCGGAGAAGTAGGAGGGACCAGACCCGCAACGGAAGATGGAATAGTGTCACCAACGACGCTACCGCTTTGCCCCTCAGCTTCTAATTCAGCATGGATTGCGGCCAAGATTTCTTCATCTCGAGTCGATGGGGCCTGGCTGGGGGCGACTCCGGTCTGCACAAAAGAGCTAGAGGCTGGCGGGAGCTCACTGATGATAAATGGCAAGTCCGTAGAGAAGTCTCCCTGTTGACCGAGTAGCTCGCTCACCATTTGTTCGTCAAGAGACAAAGAGCTTTCCTGCACCGCTCCGGTAGACGCTGCCGTTGTCACGACAGTCGTTTCAGTAGTAATAGCCTTCTGCCCTTGACTCGGCTCCTGGGTCGAAGACACCGGGGTAGTCCTGGTCACTGGACAAAGAAGAGAAGGGGTTAAGAACAATCACTTCGAAACGAGAGTTCTAGCGAAAATGCACTTGAAATTTGTTCAGAATACCTTCCTCAGTTCGGCTTGCTGATGGTGGGACGACTTCGGAGACGTGCTCGCGAATTGGTGATAACCGCGATTGCTTTGGGTCGTAAGCAGGAATGGTCTGTGAGCTAACCGCAGATACAGGCTTAGACGGAGGCGGAACGGTGATTTCAAGAGTGGTGGCACGATGCTCAACGCCTGACCCTTCTCCAGCCTCCAAAGATCGACCGCCAACCATCTCTTTCTCATGAGCGATCATAGCATCGTGGAGGACCTTCTTTTCCTCATCTGTCAGCAACCGGTTTTCAAGCTCGAATCGGTTGACCGATTCGCCCGGGTGCGCTTCCTCTTCCCCCTCAACCAATCGTTCCCAAGCACTGTGGAGATGCACTGGGTAATCCTGAAGCCAGGCCAAGTTTCTGTGCTTCAATACGTTGGCATTGTAGGTGATAAGCAGGTCTTCAATGTCTGCCTCTAGCCTGGCCTCGGCTTGCTGAACTCTCTCCTCAATCTCCGCCTCGACCACTTGAACTTTGGCCACTGCCTCATCCCGTTCGGTCCGGAGTATCACCGCTTGTTCGCACGCCTCCTGGGCTGCATTGTTTGCATCGTCCCTATCCTTGGCGATTTTGGCGAATTTGGATTTGAGCTCATTTAGCTCCTTTAGCGCCGCATCCCTCTCGGCAGTGACCAGAGTATTCTGATGGCCCATGTCCTCAACCGTGGCGTAATGCTCGCTCTTCATTCTATCCATCGTGAGTTGGGCTTCATCGGCCTTTTTGATGGCTTCCATCTCTGATTTTCTGGAAGATTCGGCCTCGGTGTTCAGCACATCGATAATACGACTCTTCTGGGCCAACTCCGCCTGTAACTTTTCGTTGGCGGCCCCACGCTCAAAGGCCAGCTCCGATGCCTTCTCCGCCGCTTTAAACCATACTTTATACTGAGAGTAGAAGTCGTGCACATAGTCATGCACCACCTGCTCCGCCGACGGAGGAATTCTTTTCAAGTGTGGGGGAAAAATGTAGTTGTCGAAGCAAATAGTTGGGAAGTCTTTTTTCAACTGAGCAAGCCTGAGCGCCCCTTCACCCGAAATTCCCACCGGAGGCTGTTCCGCAACTACGACGGTCGATGCCTCGCTTCTGGAACGGTGAGATTCGTGCCTTGAAGATTGGGAAGTGGACGTATAACGTGAAGGCTCAGAGGGGCGAGAAACTTGGGCCGGAGGTTGTACGGGATCTCTGGGAGGAGGAGGAGTACGCGATCGGGATCGACGCTTATAACCCCTACCTGTGTCATATCTTTCACGGCTCGAATATCCGGAATATTCCTGATCATAGTCCCTATCTCCTTCCCGTCTGCGCGAGTCGCGATACGATGGTTTCCGAGCATGTCGCAGACTCCCTAGCATCGAACCGTGCCTGGACATGGTACCTACAAGGCAAAGAGGAGAACAGAGTTAGTGGTTTCTCGAAACCGATGACCTAAGACTCGGGACTATGTAGTGTCGTGAAATGTGTATGAACATGCATTTCCCCCGACCAACCAGAAGTGTCGACTGAGCTAGTGATAAAAGGCTCTCTCAATTCAAGAGTACGATGAAATTCCTCCAACCCGACGTCATGCTGAAAAGACACATCATCCGGGATTGGAAGGTCGGTAAGCCCTTCGTAAAGACTTTCGGTTCGCGGAGGAGATATCTCGGAAATTCTAACTCCGGGGGAGGATCGGGCCGTGACAACCGACTTCCATCTCCCCTTCTTAGTTGACGCGACGACGGCTGCCTTGCCTTTTCTTTGCTCTTCAACATCTTGAGCCACGTCTGTAGGCTCCAACAACGGCTCGTCGTCGGTGTGAGTTCTTTCAGAATCAACTTCCTCGGCTACAATGACTTTAGGCTTCTTGTGCCTGGCATGTTTTTTCGGAACAATTCTTTGCACCCCGTCGAATATTATACTCTGTCACCGTTCAAATAGTCCACAGGCCCGGAGATTCCTATCCGTCAATAACACATCGATATCCCTATCGACGCTCGGGATCTCTCGGAGCACTCATACTATCTCCTTAAAGTCTTCACCGTCGGGACGCTGGATCATCGCTGTACAGAAGAAAAATATATAAGTCACACTTCGACTGCAATCGCCTTAGTAATTGTTTGGAAACTCAGATGTACTCACGTCTAAATAACCACCGCCTGGCGAAGCTCGGGGGACATCTGACGTAGAACCATTCCATCCTGTAATAGCTTAACCTAGTCCAGGACCCGGTAACCACTTGACAATTTCGTACTGCCTCCAAGAATGTAAAAGATGGGTAATCGTTTCGAGTTTTGAAGTTAAACAAGTATCTGATTTCAGTCGGGGCCGGTGGTCTATGAAGATATTCCATAAAGACGATGAACAGGCTGTTTACCGAAGCATACCCGTTCGGGTGAAGTTGGGATGGTGCGATTCCCAAAAAAGATAGCACTTCTCTTATATATTCATTGAACGGAGGAAGCGTCCTAGCCGCGCACGCATGGCGATTGAATGCGGTATACCCCTCCGGCGGATTGTGTGGTCTGTCGTTTGGCCCCGGTAGTAACATGTTGTCTAGTGACAAACCGTGCCTCAGGCATATCCTCCCTAGCATATCTTCGAAAATATGAGATGGGACAGAATCTGATGGATTAGCAATGAATGACGCGTTGGGAAGTTCATCCGGCGCTGGGCCGATAATTTCAGGATCAATGTCCGGGACCTCTAACCTCGGGGGAACTATACTCTGAGTATCTGTGGGGTTTCCTGCTGATGCGAACTCGAAGGCTCCATAACTGACTAACTCATGAGAAACCATCATTAGATGACAAGGGGCCGTGAATTCCCCGGTGTATAGTGTATGAATGTGTGTTGTGCGGTGCTGTGCATTACTTGGATGGATATCGCAGAATTAAAGAAAACATGCAAACGACAAAGCTACAAAGTCCAGTTGTGCTGACCGTCATCGCAAAACCCTTCACATAAGGAAAATTGGTTCGAATAAAAATTGTTATTGTTCCGTCGACGAGCTTCGAAAGGTGGTCAAGTATGCAGTTTAACATGTCCAAATATGCAGGAGTGAAGCTCGTCGGAATTATTCTCAGAAAATATCAAACTTTGGTATCCACTATATGGAGTTTCGAACCAATCACAAGTGACTTGTTCGAACCCATCATCGTACCACTTCGAATCGATCCGAAGGAGCGAGCTTCGAATCGATAGTCAATGTGCCAAGCTCGAATCGATCAGTGAAGGGTGACTTCGAATCGATACAGAGGGGCACACTTCAAATCCATCAAAACGCCGAGCTCGAATCGATCAGTGGGGGATAACTTCGAATCGATCCTTGGTTAATTAGTTCATACCAATCAGGAAAGCCTCAACTTAACATCGCTCGAGTTCGACTCGATGCCTTTCGTATCGGTCGTAAAGGAATGTTTCGTATCGATGCGAAGTTGAGAGCTTCATTCCAATCAACGGCTGCTTCTCGTATCGGTCGTTGGGCACCGATACAACTCAACACCATGGTTAGCTTGGTGCAAACTGCACCCCCTC
The DNA here is from genome assembly GCA_030765085.1 of Allium cepa. NCBI lineage: Eukaryota > Viridiplantae > Streptophyta > Magnoliopsida > Asparagales > Amaryllidaceae > Allium > Allium cepa. The sequence continues at coordinate 921,468,196 of CM060934.1, forward strand.
CAAGGGAATCACAAGGATCGACTCAAAGTCTGAGAGAGAATGGTGCTGCCCCCCCATCGATTCATACACGAGTTTCTGAATCAATTCGAAATTCCTCCAAAAGCCAGATCTGGATTTACCAAATCCCAAGAAAGGCCGATCGATGAAGGAGTGATGGGTTCGAGGTAGCTTTGCCGTGTGAATTCAAGATTAGTTACCTAGTTTTGATGATGGGTTTGAGGAATTGAAGGTTTGGATCTCAAATGGTTCGGATACAAAAGCACGTCACCTTCTTCTCTGGAGTTTCGAGCACACAGTAAAACAAGGCAACAGTAAAAAAGTGAAAAGTAAAAAAGGCCGAGGTCATTGCTATTTATATGGGGGGTTGGAGATGACCGGGTCGATTCGCCACCCAGTAAACTTGACCGGTCGCAACCAGTCAAAACGCGCATCGGTTCGAAATCTCCATTCGAACCCATATGCCTAAGGATTTATCGATTCGAAGCCTCCTTTCGAAGCCATCGGCCTAGGACCCTGTCGTTTCGAAGTTACCCCCGCGTGTCATCGGTGCGAAGCGCACAATAAAGCGACGAGCTGCATCGATGCGAAACACATGATGGGACCAACGGTTCGAAAAGCTCTTGTACAAATCAACTACTTCGTATCCATTCCTTCATATCGGTTCGAATGTCCATTTCGAATCCATCATAGCGCAAGCGTACCGCGTCCATAACAAACGCAGATTTCGAATCCATCGATGCTCTAAGTCATCGGTTCGGAATGTTACACTCGCACAATGCAAATTCAACTCCTTCAGCCTTCAATATCGGTTCAGGAGAGGATCGATACGAAGGGACTTTTCAAAACAACCATCAAGCGTTGTCTCAACTCAAATTTCCAAGTCGGTTCAGGAGAGAATCGATGTGAAATTCTATAGCAAACCGAACTGACAACGACTCGTGGACGCACGACGTTAACAAGGTTCAAACTAACATATGTGCATATATGTCGCAACAAACAATCGATTTTAAACATTTACAGGGATCAAACACTCATCCTGTTACAAATGCAACAGCCAACGGTTAAGCACTATTATACAGCAATCAATCATGTCAACACAAGGTTACAACAATACAGCATACGAGTTTCAAAAAAAAAGAAAAAAAGAAAAAAAAAGAGAGCAATGGTTGTTCAAAGAAATTGCAGCTGTTCAAAGCACGTCATGTTCCCACAAGACGTACTTTGGGCGGCAAAATGTTATCCCGCTTTTTGGCAAAGCCACGATACCAAAAGATTGATCAGAAACGGAGAACGGTTCGTCTCAGAGACCGTCCATACTTCGTCTCGCTATGGATATCACTGAATTTTGTCCAAGTCCAGATTGAGCCATAATTGATAGGACTCGGCAAGAAGGACCATAGGAATCAACGCCTCAAGTTTCAAGTCAATCCGAGTTCATACGCTCAAATTATGATCGATTCAATTTGAAAGAAAAGGCCTGAGATTCGAACCCATCAGGTTCGAAACCATCACCTTCGAACCCATCAGGTTCGAATCCATCGCCTCGAACCCATCAGGTTCGAACCCATCGGGATGCCTCGGGTTCGAACCCATCAGGTTCGAATCGACCAAGTTTATGACGATGGACCTCGAATCCATCGGAGAGTAGCTCCTTAGAACCCACCACAAAGCCTTGTTCGACTCCAAACAAGCATCCTTGTTCGATTCCATCATAAGACATTGTTCGAACCCAAACATGGAACCTCGTTCGAAACCATCCGTGATGCCAAGTTCGAAACCATCCTGTGTAGCCTCATTCGAATCCACTGGGTCAGCCAACCATGATGACCTGTCTTCCATCGATTCGAATTCGCCGAGATTTATGGAGTCGAAGCGGTCAAGTCGGAGTGAAGACCGGGTTGGTTCGAAGTTTGCGCTCCACGTCGCCACGAAGTCACGTGCCACGATGGATTCGAAACCATCGGTTCGAAAGCATGGTTTCGAACCAAACAGCCATGCAATGATCCCCATTTCGAATCCATCATATCTCCCAATCCACTGATCCAAATGCCATGAAATTTTCACAGAAGCTTGCATACATGTTAAAGAATATCCACGCCAAATTTCACCTCGATTGGATGAATTCTTGATCGGTTCGAATGGAGTTCGAACCGATGCCAAAGTGGGCCCAAACTTCCTGAGACCGTGCGTGTGGGCCCCCTCACGTGCAAGAAGTGGTCTCCCGAGTTTTCAGCGAAATATCAGCAGCCTACGCCTATAAATAGAGCCCCAGGGCCAGCAGAAAAGGGACTTTTGGATTCTGAAGCCCCCAGACTCTGCCGGATTGAGATATCCATCATTTGATATCATGAACTTGCTGTTAAATTCAAGTTCATGACTGTAATTCATTGTTGTTTGCTGTACCGACTTGTAATCATCGAAAGAAAGTCAATAAAAGTATAAAAACTTCACAGTGGACGTAGGCAAAACGCCGAACCACTATAAATTGCTTGTCTACGCGTTTATTTACATGCTATTTGGAGTTTTTGTTAGATAATCCTCTGTTTTAATTTGCACTCTTCATTTATTATCTCTTCAAAAACTTCCGACGAGTGTTGTGCCCAATTTTGGTACAAACAATATCTACTAAATATAAAATCTTGAAATTATTTTTAAAATTAATGTTACTAAGTTGCAAACCATTTTACTTTAAAGATCTTAGCCTAAAATTTATTTGTTTGGGAGATATAAAATTCTTTTTTGATGAAGGTATTCCTGTAATACAACAGAGAGGTAATCATCTACCTATACACAGACATACCACATATATGTATACACATACATTCAAATCCAAGCATACATGCAAAAATTTCATACTATTTTACTTCAAGATTCCATCCATGCATCAAAGTTAAATCTCAGATTTGGAACTGTTTGTAAAATAAAAGTTTACTCACTTTTTGATTTAAACAGAGGAAGTTTGAAAAGTCTGGAAATTGTTTGATAACTGGAAAGAAATCTTGAGTTTGATCTGGAAATTTGCTGAGATAAAATTTGAATCCTGAATTGTTAGTTTGCTTCGATCTTGAAGCCTTAATCCCAGATGAATCTGAAGTTGTTGATTTAGTTGTTTTATACTTATTCTAGTTTGGCATTCTCAGATTTTTGTTCTTTCCTTTTTTTTCTTTGGTTTCAAATTTCTGTTGTTTTTAATTCTCTGGTTTTGAAAATGAGAAGATAGAAAAAGAAATGAAGAGAAGAGATAGATGCATATATGGATTTAATTATGATTTTTAAAAATATAAAAGAAAAAATAAAATAAATTGGTGACACATATCTTTACATTTAACACTTGTCTTTTACCTTAGTTAATTCATTTACACTTGTTATTAAAGAGATTAATAGCTAACACATGTAATTTTGCATGAATTTATAAAATTTTAGATGGTTATAAAGCTTTTTATATCTAATTTCCTAATTAATAAATACATATCTTAATTTATATAAATAAAATCCTATAAAAGATAAATAATATAAAACAAACTATATTCTAAATAAAATCATATATAATATAATTTCAAATCCAAAATATATTTAAGTTATATATCTATCTTTTGAATTTCAATATTCCAACCCAAATGCAAATTCAATTTAAATTCAACTTACCCAACAAGCATAAGCATTAGCTCTCCCTGAAAAGGAGGTGATCCAGCCGCACCTTCCAGTACGGCTACCTTGTTACGACTTCACTCCAATCATTAGCCCTGCCTTCGGCATCCCCCTCCTTGCGATTAAGGTAACGACTTCGGGAATGATTAATTTGAATTAAACTTTAATTATCAGTTCTTAGTAGTTCAATTCAATTCAATGATTCAAGAAATGAAAGAAAAGAATTCAAACTCTAAGTCTTAATGAAATGATTGCGCTGAGCTGGAATCAGAACAGAAGTAGCTTATTAAGTATCTAAGCTAGTGTGATAGAAAGAACTATAATATATAGTTCTTTCTATCACACTAGATATAAATTCATTGATGAATCAAAAAGACAAATTGAAAAAACATTTCGGATATGATATTTTATCATAAAAATATATAAATTTTGAGGATAATAAAAACTCATATATTTATGAATCAACGTTACAATTACAAGAAGTGGAAAACAAAAAAATTTCATCTAATTTCAATACACTAAAACTCGAACCCTTTTATGGATTGATAAGGATAGTTATTAATAATTATCTAGAAAAAAGAAATATATATATTTAAACAAACACAAATTCAATTTGTAAATAATAATTCTACTTAAAATCTATTTATATAAAACAACACATTATTATTATTGCTTGAAAATAGAAATTTCACCAATTTTAAATAATTTATAAAGGAGATTATCACTTTTGAATTGCTTGAAATTTCCGGGATATCACATTCCTCCCACTTTAGAATTTTTTCGTACTCGAAAAGGAACAAAACCAGAATTTATTCAAATACTTATATCAGATAAATTATTCTTTGAACATTTTTAAATTATAAACTCCTCTTTTATTTAAGAATTTTGAAAACACTTTTAAAATCTACATATTATTAAAAAATAGTTTTATAAAAATACTTTTTATAACTTGATGTCTCAACCAGTCCATTCTTGTTCTTAAAGAAATTCGGTCATACGTTGATCAGGCGTAGTACTGAAAATTTATAAGTACTTGGTAAACCCGTTTTCAACATCTAGTGAAAATACTTGGAAAATAATTTTATCGAAAATATAGAAAACATTTTTGAAAATAAAGGGAATATTTTAGTGAGAATGCTCTGGAAATCATCACCCCCACTATGGTCGCGGACAACCCGATGGATTACGTCGGCATCCCGGCAAAATCCATAGATAACTGTAGGCCTCCGCGCCCCTCGATTACGCCATGGAACCCGCCACAGACCGCAGTTACATCTTGGGTTACGTTGACCATCACAGCAAAAGTCCATGTAACTATAGGCATCAATGCCCTCGATTTTCGCCGCCAAATGAAACTTCACCACTCCCACATAGGTCGCAGACTACATCGCTCAAATCCCAATGTAGCCTTAGGCTTTCATGGCCTTTCGGCTTTCGCTATGTCACCATAGGTCGCAGTCCACCGACGTAAAATCAAACGTAGACTGTTGGCTCTCAGCAGCACACACGACTTCCGCTATGGTCCGCAGTAGATCGTAGTGACATCGAGTTACGCTATCGTCACAGCATAACCAAAATTCCTCTATAGACATCAGCGCCCTTGACTTTCGCTATCCAATAATCCTTAGGAACTTCAGTTTGTCCAGACTTCCTCACAGGATCCACTTTGGAGCCTTCCCCTTGGGGCTCAAGGTGATACCAACCTATGGTACTCCTAAGAAGTTCATTTCAAGGGAGCACCTTTTTCTCCAAAGCCATTTTCAAAATACTTTATACCATACACATATAGTATCTTTCAAATCATATCCTTTATACGAGTCATATATAAATTCTCCTTTACACAAAATCGATTATCCCAAAATTGATAATTCTCAAACTAGGCTTTCCAAATTTCCAAAATTGATTTTTCCCAAAAATCAAAAGCCTTTCAACATCCATAGGTTCTAAAAACCTTTTCCTAAAATCATTCTCATAAGATCCTTTATATATATATATATATATATAATTTTGAAAATCTTTGGATCACTTCATACTTGTATAAATTTCCTTTTTATACTTCAAATATTTTCAAAAACCCTTTTCTTCTGGCAATAGATTCAACAAGGGGAGTTTATCATATATAACAATGATATATGACTTTGTTTATTCCAAATCAAATGTTCAAATTTGATTACTCTTTTATATAGTTATTAACCACATTACTTTTCTTCATAAAGTGAACCTTTAATCATAGAAATATCCAATTTCCTTTTTACTTCATCATTCATTTTTCAAAATATACCTTTCCATTTTAAAAATAATTTACAGTTCTTATCCATAAATTTTCAATATCAATTCCATTTAAACCTGTATGATGTACTCATATCATCCATACGCAATATCAATCTGATCGCTTACTCGATCACACAATTTCTCTTCCGAACTAGTATCATCCACCTGACTTCCTAATGCAGACTTAGATCTGGTTCTTGATTAGAAACCGTCATTCTCCTTGCATAGCCTAACTATGATCGAGAATTTTCAGAACCAATCAAAAATCCGTATCCAGGTTCATCGTCGAAAATCGAGTGAAAAATCCCAACCCGGATTGATATATTATCTCAAAATTCTATGCTCGAATCTAGATCAAATCACTATGCGAATAGAGCAATATACGTACATCCTATGTATTAATCTTCATTGATCATTAGTTAAATCAATTTCTTCTTTCTATTCATATTCCCTTAGATTATCATTCTTTTATTCACAATTGACTCAATCCCCTTTTGGATTAACACTTCAATTCTTATCTCAAATGGATATTTAATCATAAACAGTTTGCACTCTGACCAGCTTAAATTTAGAAAATAGTTTGAAAAGTTAAAAATAGATAAGCAGTTGAAAAATAATTATTAGTTTGTAAAATAGCTGTAAAATAGCTAAGTAGTCATAAAATAGTCAAATAGTTATAAAAGAGTTAGATAATTGCAAAATAATTGTAAAATAGTAATTAGTTATAAAGTAGTTAAAAAATAGTAATTAGTTCATAAAACAGTTGTAAAATAGTTCCAAAAATAATTGTAAAATAAGTATAAGATAGTTTGGCTTTAAAAAGAAAGATTGTATGGTAAATAGCTAGGAAAAGCGTATTTAAGAAAGTTTATATTGAAATAATTTATTTTGAAAATAGTCCAAAGCCAAACTTTTCAACTTCTTAATCTCCATTCCAATCAATTTAATTCAAATTTCCACTTTCTCTTAAATTGATCCAATTCCAATTCAAGTTGAATTAAACTTGATTTCTCTCCAAAATCAAATTCCATTTGAATTTACTTATTCAACTTTAATCACAATTTCAATTAATTCAAATAAATTTCAAATTGAACCATTTTCAGTTCACTTCAATTCCAGTTTGAATTAATCTCAATTCCAATCTCCACTTTTAAATCATCTCGAATTATATAAATTCGAGTTAAATTTTCAATTTCTGATTTAATTCCTTTAAATCAAATTAACCTTTAATTCTTCACACACTTATTTCTAGGTTAAATCATAGTTCAAATCCTTTTTAAACAATATGATCTTTGAAATTCTATTTATTACCCAATTTCAATCTTGAAACCAATCCTTAACCATTTCAGTTTATATGTTCGTTTTAAACACTCAAATCTTAATGTTCAAAGTGATCTCATTTTCACAAGTTCAATTTTTATTTTTAAAATCAAAATTACTTAAGTAATTTCAAATTAAAGTTTAATTCCATTAAATTCCAATAATGGAATAGATATTATCTCAATCTACTTCTTAATTAAGTTTAAACAAACCAATTCACAGTTCCATAGATTATTGATAACAACAGGATGATATTAGGATAAGTCAAAGTAAATAAATATCCAATTTATTTAAAACATCCACTAATAGCATCTATTACCCATTCCCAGAACTCAAACCCGTTTGAGACCTTATATATCTCCCTTCTAAATCAACTCATTTAACTTCCCTAAGTTAAATCTCAATTTCGCCTTGAAATTTCCAAATCAGGTTGTTTATTCAAACTTATTTAACTTCCTCCAAGTTAAATTCAATTTAACCCCATTAACCTTACTCAAATTTGAATCCTCCATTTCGAATTTCAATTTTCTATCAATATTCTTTCTTACTTATAAGTTCAAAGACTTATCACTTTGGGTTTCCATATCACATTCCAAGGAAAAATTTAAAACTCAACACTTAGAGTTTATTTTCAAATCATCTTTGATATCATGTATATCCGTTATGTATATAAAGTTATTTCCTTTGCACACCAATTTATGTCTTAAAATTTAAGCCACCTTTGGCTTTAACTCAAAACAATTTTTTTTTAAAATTTTCAAACATCTCTTATTTTAAAATAAGATCACATTCAAAATAGTCCGAATAATATCATTTCTTTTAACATTTTGAAAACAATTTCAGATGGTTTTGGACTTAGGATTTAAAACTTCACAATTTAAAACCCACTTCAATTTATAAGTTATACTCATCTAAAAGTTTACTTCCTTTCCTTACTCATTAAGAAATATTTCATTATTAAACACAATAACCATTTATGATAATACCCAAGATTATCATCTGGATACCAATTCATTTTTATCTTATTCTTACTTCTACAAATTCGGGATTTAGTTCCAGTTTGAATCTATTTCAAACTTATTTCATTTAATTTCAATTTTGTATTATTACTATTACCACTTAATTCTTATTATTTTATTTAATTCCAATGATTTAGCAACCAATTACCTTAATATTTATTAGAAATAAATATTGCTTTATATATCAAAATATAATCTTATATAAAAATATTTGTCATAACCCGTCTTTCACTCCATAGAAAAACGCATCATGACTAAGAAAGAAAGGGATAAAGAAGAGAAAAGATAGAGAAGAAAGAACTAAACAACATCAGAATCTCACAGCGGAACGAATAAAATATATTACATCACATAAGATATAACATAATATCATATACATCAGAGATACACAGCTTATACATCACAAATTAGACAGTTATAAACACCTGCCTATCATACAACTCAAAACATCACAGAGATACATACACGGAGGAACATACACACACACACACGTATACACACACACACACACACATACTCGCTGAAGCCTCCTGCTCCAAATCTCCTCCAGAATTTGTCAAAGATAACCTGAATCCCTTGATTAATTATCCTTTAATTACATTAATTAATGATCCTCTAACTACTTCCATTAATTAATTAACTATAATTAATTACAGTGGTCCTTAATTAATTACATTAATTAATTATAATTTAATTAATCACTTGACGATTTATTAAGTATAATTATTTAATGTAATTAATGAAGTGTAATTACCTAGTGTAAGTAATTAATGGGTAATTACTGGGTGTAATTAATAAAAGGGGAATTAATTCATGGAAAGTAATTGAAGAATAATTTCTTAGTGAAAGTAATTAAGGATTAATTACTTTGCGTAATTAATTAAGGATTAAATAATATAATTAATTAAAGAGTTAATTAACTAAGGTAAATCAAATTATTTAAATTTCAAAACTCAATCAAGTTATTCAAAATAACTTTTATTTTTGAAATTCATTTTCAAAGCTTCCAATTCTAATTCCAAAACTATTTTGGATTCAAAAATTCAATTTTAAAACAATTTCAAAAATCTGTGACTTAACCCATTTCCATGTGCAATCCATATTTGTGTGTGTATAGTGTGGTCCAGGGGTTTTACACAATAGTGCACGACGTCAATCATCACAGATTCAATCATATCGATAAGCGGTATAATCCATAACGCTTATCTTTATTCACAGATTCATAGATAAAATAAATTTATCAATCACAAAGATTTACCATTACAATTCGATGTGGATTACGGATAACCAACTGGAAGTCGACTCCCTGTCGCATCGAAATCCAAATGTCGTTTTGCGGGTCAAGGGTTTTCATATTCATACAACAGTATATCCATAACAGCTCAGCACAAAACATCACATAGTATCACATAGCATCACATATCAAATATATCAATCCATCACACAGCATTCAATAACAATCAAACAGCTTTAATCAAGATGAATAAATCGTGTGGTTTTAAATTTACTACCCACATAATTACTTCCATTAGCAATCTTTAACCAATGGTTAATTATCATTAGCTACAATTGATTTAGTCTTAATCACCTTCAGTAATTAATCATTTCTTTAATTAATTGCTTTAATTAATAAATCCTTAATTCTAATTAACTAAATCTTAATTGCTTTCATTGATTAATTACTTCTTAATTAATTCATAATTAATTTTACATCAATTTACCTTGATTAATTTAATCTTTAATATTAAGCAATAAATTTAAGTAATTACCCTTTTAGTAATTATATTAGCAAACCATTAATTATTTGATAAACTTAAAAGAAAAATCTTTTTTATCTTTATTAATCTCTTCAGATATTTTTCCAATCTTATTTAATCATCATTCTCATATACTAGTTGCTTTAAAAAAAAGTTAAGATAGTTAAAATAACTTTTTATCTTACTTACCTTTTAGTATTATTTAATTAATATAATTAACCTTATAAAGTAATGTATCAAAATTTAATAAATTTTAATTTCTTTAAAGAGTATCATACTTAAAACTTTAATTAATTCAAACTATAATCAAATCATCATTTTGAAAACATGAGTTAAAATGTTTAAAAAGTTTGAATTAATTTTAAAGCAAAAACAGGGCAGACCTGAGACTGCCTCGAGTCACCCCCGAGGAAATTACCAGTTTACTTCGAGTTTCGTCGAGAATCAACCCGAATGCCTAACTTCCAATCTTAATTTTTTTCCTAAGTATTTCTTATCCGATAAATTAAAATTTTTACTCGAGTTACACCTCGAGCTATCACACGTTTCCATCGATGCTTACTTCGAGTCGAACACAAATCAGTACGAATGAAATCCCGAGCTACTTCCTATCTCCCCCTTCCTTCAAAATTTTCTAGAAGATAATGTGCACGGTGAAGAACGAGCACATGCACCGGCCGACGTTATCGTTCTGACAAACGCTGCTATCGCCTACAGGTCGCCAACCATCTTTCCAGTCACCTCGAATACCCAGAACAACGATCAACTCGATCAAACGAAATTGAACCAATCGATAGGAACTGGAACCCAAAACGCAATTCGTAAATCCACCTCGTACCACCGCGCCAAGCCACCAGCGACCATGCTACTTTGACCAAAGCTTCCCCCATGACCCCTGCAATTTCTCCCACCGACGCAATCGCATGAATCATCTCGACGGCGACGCGGTTCCCCCGTTAACTCTGTCGACCAAACTGAGTTATTAAATCATAATTTGACTTCGAACGATCATCACAATGAATTATAAAATCATTGAACATTTTTCTGATGATCTCCTAACACCAACCAAGCTCCAATCTTAATCACGAGACCCCAAGTTATTCCGATCATCTGAATTTGCCAATAATGCGTTTTCCATTCATCCCGTGAATGCGTGTGATTTCCCCCCTTAAAAATCCAGAATTTACTATCAAAAATCATGAATTTGGAATACGAATTCATTACTATGATTGAAAATTGAAATCCAGATATTAGAATTTGGACTTAAGTTTTGAACATCTCTGTCATTTTCTATTTTTGACTTAAATACTAAATATTTTCTTCGAAAATTATTTTTAAAAGTGACTTAATGATGTTATAAACATCTTCTTTTCAGGAATTTTAACTGGAATTAGTAATAATAAGAGGATATGAACTCATTTGATAAATTTTGTAGTCTGTAACATAGACAGAGAGATGAAAACAAACATGCACAATTATATCTTTATTTTTATCAACATGCCAGGAAAACTCACACAATCATTCGAGCACATCACAGATCATACTTCAAGCATTAATCACGATATCAAAGATATAGGCAGATGTAAGGGAGTTTGCTCACATTGGTGTTGCAGCAGAGACAAGGAAGAAGTTCTGACAGTTTCAAAGAATGAAAGCCTGCATCTTTTTTCTTCTTCTTTGATCTTGGAGTTTAGATCTGTAAATTGTAAATACAGATCTTTATTTATTCCTTATTGTATTTGCTTACTTACTTCAACAATAACAACAATTTTGATTTTTACTTATAGTTTTAAATTGTTATATATATAATAGAGGAATTTCCTGCATTTGAAAACAGAAACAAATTTGCCTTTCACTTGATTTATTTTCCTGCAATTTGATTGATAAAGTTTTTTAAATCTTTGCTATAATACCGATTAACAATATTAAGTTCAAATCTTAAAAAAAATTACTTGCCTTTATTTATTTTCAAAGAAAAACTGCACTTGATAAAACTGAAGCCTATTCCAGGTGAAGCCTTTACATTCTACCTGAATTTGCTTTGAATTTGAATGCTTCTAGATTTGATTTTAATCCATACTTGGTTTGTATTGCAGCTGAATTAATCTTCAGATTGTAGTTTGAATTTTGTTGAAGCTTTCAGATTTGAAATTTTCTGTATTGCTCTTGTTTTTTCTGGTTTCAGGTTTTTATTATTATTTTTCCTTTGGTGTTTGAACTTGTGATACTCAAATCTTTGATTACTGACTTTTTCAGATTTGCTGAGAGTTATTATAATTGCATATGGGGAAATGAAGAGTTTTTTATAATTTTTTATTTAATTATTTTATGTAATTAATTGCATTGAAGGCCATTTGTAAAGAGTTATCATAAACTCTAGATTTTGTTAATCACCTTACTCTATCTCCCATGTGCATCTTTATTTACATTTGTGATCTTTCTTTTTACAAGACTAAATAAAAAATTTGTAAATTTTTACATCTTATTCATTTATGTGTATATATGTATAAAAATGTTAAAAGAACTTAACCAATATTTCATTATATACATTATTCCTTAATATTTTTAAGTGCCACTTATTTTAAAACATTTATTTTTAAATTTAATTTTCAAATTCCAATTCACTTGAATAAAATTTCATTTATGTCTATCACTTCTACTTATACCAATTTAAAGAAAGAAATGATTTTAAAAACTAATTTTATTAATAAGTGATTTTTTTTTCTTTTAAAAATAAAGTATGTATTATATATATATAATTTGAATTCAAATGATCTTTTAAAATATTTATTATTTCAAGATTTTTAAACTCAAAAGAATTGGAATTTATTTATGTATAGTTTATTATCTTTTTATTTGTTTGAGTTTTCTTAATTTATTTTCAACTTAAATTTCAAAAGTTTAAAATATATTATTAATTTATATTGACAAATGTTAGGATATTACCTTTTATTTATTCATAAGATATTAAATATACAAATTCAAAACCCAAATTTAGATTTCAAAATTAATATCCAAATAAATAAATGTCCTGTTAAATTTGAAAAATCCAAATTAATTTACAATTTTATTCCAAAATTCATTTTAATTATCAATTTAATTAAAAATCGGGATCATTACAGATTCCCCCCCTAAAAAATTTCGTCCTCGAAATTTGCTAGGGAGACAAGGAAGAAAAGATGAAAGATAGAGAAGTGATTGATCAGATCGAAATATTTATTCTGCATTGGCTTACCAAATCAGAATATCAATAATATGAGAACAAACTCATACAATTATCTCACAAGATACACGGGTCCACCGGTCTACGAATATGCAAGGGCATTGATTAGTTCGAAGGGATAACTAACCACTCTTAGAATATATCTAGACCCAAACAATAGATAGATGGATTTAATTTTCCACAATTTCTCAAACACTAAATATGGATTCCAATTTCAGGTCGGAATATCCCAAAGTATATACCAATTTGTCCCTCTTCAGACTTTGATATACACAAGAAAATACAATAGAATTTCAAATTTGGTTTTGACCGATATCATTTTATTGATACGATTCAAGATTAGCTTCATATTTCATTAACCAATTTAACTCAATTTTCAATTTCAAATTCATATTCATTAAAGTTTAGATCGGCAAGCTGGTAAGGAACCGATGAAGATACGAAGTAAGAATTTTCTACAACGATTCATAGGGCCACCATCATACCGAACTTCTTATGGAGCTGCTACGAAGCAATCAAAGAATTTAGAATCGAATCGAAGGGGATTGATAGAGAAAGCTATTTCCACTGTTGCAGGGTATTGACCATTTTTAGTGGTACTTCCTTGTCCCCTATCTCGTCCTCTTCTTGCACTCATACTCACTATTAGTGGATAGTAAGAGAATTTACTGAGGCGTTCGAACGGATATCTTAGAGATATACTCATTCTAGGATATACTTCACCCCATCTCTAATGAGCTACTTAACGTGTTATACTCCTGACCTAAAGTTTTAACCTTCAGCTCTTATACCAAATGTAGAGGCCCTGACTCGACCTTCGAAAATCGACACCGAATACGACACTCGTATTCAAATGCCGCACATTCAAACGTCGAATCTGGTTCGTCGGAGCTTATAACACATTAAGTACAACACAACGGAAGAAATGAATAATATATATCAATATACAACATTTGATACAATAACTCAATAATACAATGAATGTCAATATACATCAGAGATATGATACAAGACAATAACAGCGGAAAGAGAAAGATAACAACAACAGTGGAACAAAATCTCCAAAATAGTCTTCAAGGAAGAACTCCGGCATCGGTAATCTCCATCTCCAAGGCACCAATCCAGAAATAGCTCGAACTCCCAATAACGATGCACAAAGATAAGCAAGTGCAGTCCTAATCCAAATACTGAACTAGCTCCAGATAATCTACTAAATCTGACTATCTGAAAAACCCAACTCTAGACTGCCCGTGTGGGAAAATTGTGGACACCTAGAGTTTAGGAAAGGAACAATAAACTCCAGGTCAGTCATGGGACTGTATGAGAAAAAAAAACATTTGGTCTTTTTTAAACAAACAAAGAATTTAAATTTGAAATCCGAAATGCTTTTTAGAAAATGAAACTACCATAAGGCCTCCCGCCATACACACAATGCAAACACAGACTTGGAGGAGATTTCTCCTTATGATAGTCAAATATGCTTAATACGAAAAAAATTCTTTGATATTATTACTAGTGCATAGTGGAAAACCTTTCGAAAGTATAATATTAATCCTAGCCAGCATATGTACCATGATATTATGCCTACTATAGCTGCCATGTTAAATGGCAGGTTCTACAACTAAAACCGTACAAGGCTTGTATTGGATGAATGGATTTCCAACAAATGGTCAGACTTAGGAACTTCCTACTATCCATGGGATCGCCTCTGGCGAGACGTCCCAAGAACCTAATCGGATCTCTGCCAAAACAAGGCCGGGGGTTACCACTGTAACTAGGTAACTACAACTCGAGCATGCCATCCCCCAGTCCTTTGGGACCTTTATCCGAGGCGCCTCTATACCACAAAGCAATCACAAAGTAATAGATCTACAACATCCACATGAGTAAGCATCTGGGCTCCATACCATGATACCACCCTTTTCCAGAAGGAAATGACACACCCTAAAGGGCGCGACCCTCATAACCTTGCCGCATCTTTCCTGTTTCGACCATTTCCAGGGTGTGAGGTCCTGATGCAGTCTCATCCACAAAGCTACGCTTTATACAAAAGCCATAATTTGATGACAAATGTAATACCCCAAGATCTTGTGATAAATTATAGTAATAAAATAATTTAATCTTGAAATAATTGGATTTAAATATGATGGAATTCTTGAAATTAAAAAAAGAAAATGTGCAAGGAGATGTGTACACATGCACACTGGAATAGCACAGGGGAAAATCCAAGAATTTGTGGAAAATAATAATATAGGGAAAAGAAAACATTTCAAATGTAGTTTTGAGATGTGAATCATTTTGTCCTCAGATCACAATGTATAAATTTGAAAAAAATAAATAATAAATAAAGTATGAAGAGGCAGAAAGATTTTATTGAGCAAGAAGTAATCCTTGCTTAAAGCATAGGATTTTCTTTTACCAAATCTAACTCATTATAAATTAGAAAAAGTATATATGTGTATATATTTCCTGTAAGGCAAAGAAAGATCAAATATATATACCCTTATGTACATGTACATTTTCTGTAAGCAGAAAGTGTTAAAGCAAAGCAGTAGGAAAGAAACATCAAAATGACATGAAATGTAATACAAGTCAATATGCTTGTGTAGGCAAAAATAGAAAAGGGGATTTTCAGAAATAATTAAAAAATAAAATATGGTTGTCACACTTTTAACATGATTAGGTGAGTGGCCATTTTCTGCAAAAGTAGAGGAAAGAAAAATACCACCCTTTTACTAACTAATATGGCCGGGATGAAAATGTGAAAAATGCAAGATGCAAACTAGGATAGAAATGGAATTTTGTTTCAACAAAACCCTAGTGGGAAACATTGATATAAATAGGCAGTTTTGGCTAGTAAAGTTATCTTTACCCCGAGTTACACAAAAATAAGAAAGAAAGAAAAATATAGGAAGGGAGGAGAAAACACACACAAGGGTTTTCTGGATCAAAAGAAGACAATATTTAGGTGAGTTATCTCACTATATTTATGGCATTAAGACCTGAGATGAGGCAGCCAATTTTTGTATTGTTCTTTACATGTTTCTGGTTTTGGGAATATGATTTTATCAATGCTATTTAGATGTTTTTGGATCTGATATAATTTTACCATAGATGTTTCTGGGTGATAGCTGATTTGTTGAGATGTTTGCCTTTGTATGTGCAACTTACTATTTTAGTTTGCTCAGAAATGCTAAGAACCCGAATCTTAAAATTATCTAGAGGATACTCTCAACTGTTAAAGATCTATGGCATGAAAATTTTATCAAGGGAAAATGTGTGAGCTGCATTATACTTTGTATAAGTGCTGAGGCTTAAAAGGAAATTAATTAAGGGTGCAATAGAAATTTTCTAGGTGCTGAGCCCTTAATCAAAGAAAAAATAAATAAACTCACAAGCTAGAACTATGATGGAGCCAGATCATGAATCTGATTCAATCATAGAGGCTTGCAGACTAATATAACATGTCATGCCAGGCCTCTTATTATAGTTGAAAATATTCTTATATAATTTTACTGAGATCAGGACATAATGACCACATTTTAGGAAATGACTGTCTGCTTATTTCTGAGGAAAATTGTGCTAGGAAGATTAAGGATGTTTTCATGTTTGCAGTAACACGTTCACTTAGCACAATTGATGGTAGGATTTAAATAAATGCACTAATAAATAAACTAGGGAAGGGGAGGCCAAGAAGGCTGCTAGAGTGCTTGCTATATTTGATGTATGCAAGTTGACACATGGTTTGTTTAAGCCCTGAGATCTTTGTGCAATGATATGAATTAGTTCATTGCAATGTGTCCCTGTGACTCCTTGATAGCAGATGTGGCATAAATTTAAATTGAATTATACAACCTGTAAATGGGGAAATAGGAATATGAATATTTCTTAGGTTGGTTGGTATGAAACCATGATTGTTCCTGTGAATGCAAATGTTACAGATAGATAATCATGTTTGCAAGATTATGTATGTATGTGTAAGAATGATAGATGAATATATCATACCTAAATCAATTTATTTATACCAAGCTAAAGTAAAGGATTACAGAAATTTGCTTAAATAATAAGTTAGTACACTTACATTCTCTGGTTCTTAATATTATGAATATATTGATGATGCTCATACCAGATCATAGATCCGACCCTTATTTTCTCATGGCGTATAGGGGTGTCTCACTTTAAAATGATGTAGCCTCTAATGTTCTTGCAGGGAGTACCAAGCTTTAGTAGAAAGTGAAGTTGTGGCTAATGGAAAATAATTGAATGAACATGCCTGCTAATCTTTAATAAGAGCTTAAAATGATTTTATTTGCATGTATTCATGAGATAGTTGTGTTTGAACCTGATGCTATGTAATGAATTTTATTATGATAAGTTGAACTAGTTGTTTTCTGTTGAATATTGCTATGCATTAAGGTTTGAAAACTAAAAGAAATATCTGAGTTAATAACAAGAAGAACATGCTTAAGTATTAGATATGGAAGCCTGGAAAAGAAATATGTATGTGTATGTGAGCAACTGTTTTACATAACTTATATTATGTATTAGTCAATCTTGAGACATAGCAAAGCACTGAGTTTTAGGATAAGACATGGATTTAACTAGAAGTAACTTATATGGATTTAAGTTCTTTTTACTGAAATGCTTTGCAAATAAGTTTATGTCCATTTCTGAATTGTTTTGATAAAAGTGAATGTTTTGTGAAGCTTTAGATAAAATTTAATGAATGGTGTCTCAATTGCTTTGAATAAGTGTCAAGCAGACACAAGATACATGAGTTAACCAGCTTCAAAAGAATGAAGTTTTGGTAGATCATGTTTGGGGCTGTTTTGTCTGTAAAAATGCATTTTTTAAAAAGCTTAGTTTATTTAGCAATTGTTTCACCACAATCAACTTTAAAGGCCATGAAAGATATGCTACGAGAACTGGTTTTGAACAAGGAAAACCTGGAAACACTTCACATATTATAAAGTTATATTCTTGTGATAACAGACCTATATGTAAATGACAAATCTATAGTGTGACATTTAGACTAAGATTAAAAAAACAAGTCATATAGATTGAGTCAAAACAAGAAGGGTTCAAAGGAAAATACATAAGTGGAAAATGATAAGTGAATATATCATTTTCTGGCCTTAGTCAAATACAAACATATTTGAACTAGGACCTGTGAATCTCAAGTATCTAGAGATTTAAATGATAAAAATAAATTAATATTAATAAATTGGAATGACCAAATTCATATGAATTAAATATGCACAGAATTTATTAATATAATACAAATATTCAAAAGAACATGGTAATTATCTGTAGGCAGATTTATTCAAATCCAAACCAAACAGCATGCTCTTGTTTAACAAATACATACTCTGATTTTAAACAAGAGGAACATATACATCTTCATATGTATGTGTATATTTTTAGGAATAAACTGATATATTTATATTGGTAATGAACTAGGAATCCTGGTTGATTTGTTTGAAAGAAGATGACTCAGATAATTCAAAGGAAATTTAAATCAAACTTAAAAGTGCAAATGAAATATATGTGGGCATTCAGATACATATAAATTAAATGGGTATGTGTATGTACATATATATATATATATATATATATAAATCATTGAAAAATTAAGGGTCATTTCATTTGGTATCAGAGCACCTGGTTGCATTGATTGTTGGGTGCTAAAAATATGTTATGTCTGTTTGCTTGGATGAAATAGGTAGGAAAATATTAATTATAGAAAGTACTCACAGTGTACTAATGCCCTTTGCCCAGAACTTAATTAGCAAACTATGGTAGGAAGGGGATCACATCATGCAGGAACAAGTGCACCACAAATGCTTGATATACAAGAGTTTGTAAGGGTTTTAAGGGATGGAATTGGGCATAGGCTTGAAAACCCACATGAGGAACTTCTAAAGCTACTAAAGGCTTATACCAATTTGGGAGGCAAAAGTTTTGAAGGGACTGAAAATGTGATGGAAATTCAAGCATGGTTGAGAACATTGGATAGGATTTTCAATGACATGCAACTTGATGATCAAAGGAAGAGGCAAGTGGCTTCAAGACAGCTGAAAGGAGTAGCTTTAAGCTGGTGGGAAGTAATCGTTACAGGGAGAAATGAGAATGAAATCACCTGGAATCAATTCAAGGAGATGTTGGAGGCAAGATTTGTGCCAGCATCAGCCAAGACCACTTTACTTGAAGAATTTATTAGACTCAAGCAGGGAAATTTGAATGTCACTGAGCACACTCAAAAGTTTGAGGGGCTTTCCACATATGGAGCAAAGCTAGTGGCAGATGAAGCATCTAAAAATAATAGATACATCAAAGGTTTGAACCTAGGACTTAGCAGAGCCATGTTACCTTATGCTGACAGGACATTTGATCAAATAATAGACTTGGCTTTGAAATTTGATCAGCATGACAAGGAAAGGGAAAAGTTCAGAAATTTCAAGAATAATAACATTAAGAAGGGCAAGGGAAGGTATCACCCTTATGATAAGAAGGAAGAAGAGGTCAGTAACAAGGGCACTGGAGATATAAAAGCTAGGGAAACCAAGAAGAAAATTGAGTGTCACCAATGTGGGAAGGAAGGACATATCAAACCAAGATGTCCAGAATTGAAAGGAGGAGCTTTCAAGTGCTATCTATGTGGGAAAGAGGGGCATATGAAGAGAAATTGTCCTGAGTATAAACAGCAAGGAAAATTAGCAAACTTGGAAGACAAAGGCAAATCCACAGTGGAGATTAATGCTGAGAAACACAGCCAAGTGGAAGGTATACTGTTTAGTTGTAATATACCCATAGCAGTAGTATATGATACTGGGGCAACTCACTCTTTAATTTCTTATGAATTAGTTAAAATGCTGAAACTAAATCGCAAATTGGTTGAAACCCCATTACATATACAAAGTCCACTGGGGAGCTCTAGTGTTTTAGACATGATTTGTGTGGATGTGGAATTAAACATAGGAGGAGATACTTTTATTTCCAATTTATATGTTTTAAACTACCCAAACATAGGTGTTATATTGGGAGTAGATTGGTTAAGACAATTTAAAGCAATAATTAACTTAGACTCATCCACCATATCATTGCAAAATTTTAGAGGCCAAAGGATCACAATTTTAT
Source organism: Allium cepa (assembly GCA_030765085.1). Taxonomy (NCBI): domain Eukaryota; kingdom Viridiplantae; phylum Streptophyta; class Magnoliopsida; order Asparagales; family Amaryllidaceae; genus Allium; species Allium cepa. Next base: position 921,488,571 of record CM060934.1, read on the forward strand.
GTGAATTGGCTAAGGGCAGGTAATTGTATCATTTGATTGAATTGGGAAAAGATTTCAGTGAAGATATTATTGAAGAAACTCCCATAGTCAATGAATACTTGGATGTTTTTGAGGAGGTTAAGGGTGTTCCAAACTATAGACCAGTGGAATTCCAAATTCATTTAGTTCCAGGAGCAAGTCCAGTGATTAAAAAGCCAACTAGAATGAGGCCAAATGAATTAAAAGAATTAAAGAAACAGTTAGAAGAATTAGAAGATAAGGGTTTTATAAGACCCAATAATTCTTGCTGGGGAGAACCAGTGGTATTTGTTAAGAAACAAGATGGTTCCTTGAGACTTTGTATAGATTATAGAGAATTGAACAAAGTAACCATTAAAAATAAATATCCATTGCTAAGAATAGATGATCTTTTTGATCAATTGGCTGGGGTAAGAGTGTTTTCTAGACTAGATTTAGCATCTGGTTTTCATCAAGGTGTATCAAGTACACTGCCTTTAACACTAGGTATGGATTGTATGAATTTTTGGTTATGCCATTTGGCTTGACAAATGCACCATCATACTTTGTAGATTTAATGAGCAGAACCTTTAGAGATTATTTAGACAAATTTGTGCTTATTTTTATAGATGACATTTTAATTTATTCCAAAACAGTGGAAGAACATAAAAGTCATTTGCATATGGTTTTGTCTAGACAGAGGGAAAAAGACTTAAAGGCAAAATATTCAAAATGTGCATTTTGGAAACAGGAAGTACATTTCCTTGGCCATGTCATCTCTGCTAAAGGAATTTCTGTGAACCCCAATAAAGTAGTGGCTATTCAAGCATGGAAAAGGCCTAGCACTGTGAGTGAAGTGAGATCATTCATGGGGATGGCAGGGTATTATAGGAGATTTATAAAAGATTTTTCAAAAATTTCTACACCACTTACTAACCTAACCAGGAAAACCAAGCCCTTGTTTGGTCAGAAAAGTGTGAAAAGTCTTTTGAGCAGTTGAAGGAGGCATTGGTGAATGCTCCAATTTTGATAGTACCCAAGGGAAACGAAGAATTAGTCGTATACACTGATGCTAGTGGGTTTGGCTTGGGTGCAGTGTTGATGCAACAAGGCCAAGTCATTGCATATGCATCCAGACAACTCAAACCCCATGAAGTAAGGTATGCCACACATGATCTTGAATTAGCAACTATGATTTATGCTCTGAAACTTTGGAGGCATTATTTGTTAGGAACTAAGTTTGAACTTTACATTGACCACAAGTCTCTAAAGTATTTATTTTCACAAAAAGATTTAAACATGAGGCAACATAGATGGGTGGAGTTCTTAGCTGCCTATGACTTTGACATAATTTATACACCAGGCAAAGCAAACAAGGTTGCTGATGCTCTAAGTAGACAACATGTTAAATTAGCTATGATGATGATAAAAGAGTTTCAGGACTTGTCTTTGCCGGCTGAGTTAGAAATTGGGGAGAATGGTTGTGTGCACATGGATGTGCAGGTGCAAGGTGCACAGGAAAATAGAGGGAAGTTAAGTTTGATGACATTTCAATCAGATTTAATTTTGAAGGTAGGAAAAATGCAAGAACAAGACACAAATTTATTGGAGAAGAAAGTTCTCATATCAAAAGGGGAGGAAGTGATAAATCAACATATTGATAAAGATGGTTATTTGAGAAACCAAAATAGAATGTGTGTGCCAGAGAACATAGAATTGAAGGAGGAGATATTAAATGAATATCATAGAAGTAAGTACTCCATACACCCAGGCGGTATCAAGATGTATCAAAATTTAAAAAGAGATTTTTATTGGAAGGGAATGAAATCAGATGTAGCCAAATATATTGCCAAATGCATGACTTTCCAACAAGTCAAGGCTGAAACACAGAAGCCATCAGGATTGTTGCAACCTCTTAGCATACCACAGTGGAAGCGGGAAGATATATCTATGGATTTCATAGATGGACTGCCTAGATCTAAGAGAGGAAATACAAGCATATGGGTGATAGTTGATAGGCTAACTAAGGTGGCATATTTCATCCCAGTCAAATCAGAAAGGAAAGCACCAAAATTAGCTCAGGTATTTATGAAGGAAGTGGTAAAATTGCATGGCATTCCCAAAACCATTGTGAGTGATAGGGATACCATCTTCACCTCAAAATTATGGAGAAGCTTTCAAGAAGCCATGGGAAGTGAATTATGTTTAAGCACTGCCTACCATCCTCAATCAGATGGGCATACTGAGGTAGTGAATAAAGTTTTGGAGGACATGTTGAGAGCATGTGTATTGGATTTTGGGGGCAACTGGGAAGACTATCTTCATTTAGCTGAGTTTACATACAATAATAGTTATCAAAGCACCATAGGAATGGCTCCATTTGAAGCCTTATATGGCAAACCATGGCTGTCACCTGTTTGTTGGGTAGAACCAGGAGAAAGGGCTATTTTAGGGCCTGAGTACATACAAGAAACTAAAGAGAAAATTGAGTTGGTAAGGAGAAGAATGGCAGCAACTCAAGATAGGCAAAAGAAATTTGCAGATATGAAAAGGAGGCAGGTGGAATATGAAGTAGGAAACTTTGTTTTCATTAAAATCTCACCTATGAAAAATGTACTGAGATTTGGGAAACAATGCAAGTTAACCCCAAGATATATTGGGCCATACAAAATTCTGGAAAGAATTGGTTCCTTGGCATATAAGTTGGAATTACCAGAAAACATGCAAGGAATACATGATGTTTTTCATGTATCAAAATTGAGAAGGTGGGTCCATGATAAGGCAGAAATTCTTGAGACCCCAACCCAAGTGCAAATAAATGCTAATTTGGTTTATGAAAAGGATCCAGTGGGAATTTTGGCAAAGGATGTGATGAAATTGAGGAATAAATCACTGAAACTTGTGAAGGTACAGTGGAGTCTTGATCCCAATGATTGTACATGGGAGTTAGAAGACAAGATTAGGAGGGATTATCCTAAGCTTTTTGCAAATAAAAAGGTAATTTTTAATTTGATATGAATGATTGCTATGGTTGAAATTGCTTGCTTATGCATATGTCTGTTAGATATTCAGAAAATAAGATAATGCTTATTATAAGTACTAGGAAAATTGTGAGGACACAATTCCTAAAAAGGAGGGGTGAATGTAATACCCCAAGATCTTGTGATAAATTGTAGTAATAAAATAATTTAATCTTGAAATAATTGGATTTAAATATGATGGAATTCTTGAAATTAAAAAAAAGAAAATGTGCAAGGAGATGTGTACACATGCACACTGGAAATAGCACAGGGGAAAATCCAAGAATTTGTGGAAAATAACAATATAGGGAAAAGAAAACATTTCAAATGTAGTTTTGAGATGTGAATCATTTTGTCCTCAGATCACAATGTATAATTTTGAAAAAAATAAAAAATAAATAAAGTAATGAAGAGGCAGAAAGATTTTATTGAGCAAGAAATAATCCTTGCTTAAAGCATAGGATTTTCTTTAACCAAATCTAACTCATTATAAATTAGAAAAAGTATATATGTGTGTATATTTCCTGTAAGGCAAAGAAAGATCAAATATATATATATATATCCCTATGTATATGTACATTTTCTATAAGCAGAAAGTGTTAAAGCAAAGCAGTAGGAAAGAAACATCAAAATGACATGAAATGTAATACAAGTCAATATGCTTGTGTAGGCAAAAATAGCAAAGGGGATTTTCAGAAATAATTAAAAAATAAAATATGGTAGTCACACTTTTAACATGATTAGGTGAATGGCCATTTTCTGCAAAAGTAGAGGAAAGAAAAATACCACCCTTTTACTAACTAATATGGCCGGGATGAAAACGTGAAAAATATAAGATGCAAACTAGGATAGAAATGGAATTTTGTTTCAACAAAACCCTAGTGGGAAACATTGATATAAATAGGCAGTTTTGGCTAGTAAAGTTATCTTTACCCCGAGTTACACAAAAATAAGAAAGAAAGAAAAATATAGGAAGGGAGGAGAAAACACACACAAGGGTTTTCTGGATCAAAAGAAGACAATATCTAGGTGAGTTATCTCACTATATTTATGGCATTAAGACCTGAGATGAGGCAGCCAATTTTTGTATTGTTCTTTACATGTTTCTGGTTTTGGGAATATGATTTTATCAATGCTATTTAGATGTTTATGGATCTGATACAATTTTACCATGGATGTTTCTGGGTGATAGCTGATTTGTTGAGATGTTTGCCTTTGTATGTGCAACTTACTATTTTAGTTTGCTCAGAAATGCTAAGAACCTGAATCTTAAAATTATCTAGAGAATACTCTCAACTGTTAAAGATATATGGCATGAAAATTTTATCAAGGGAAAATGTGTGAGCTGCATTATATTTTGTATAAGTGCTGAGGCTTAAAAGGAAATTAAATAAGGGTGCAATAGAAATTTTCTAGGTGCTGAGCCCTTAATCAAAGAATATATATATATATATATATATATATATATAAACTCATAAGCTAGAACTATGATGGAGCCAGATCATGAATCTGATTCAATCATAGAGGCTTGCAGACTAATATAACATGTCATGCCAGGCCTCTTATTATAGTTGAAAATATTTTTATATAATTTTGCTGAGATCAGGACATAATGACCACATTTTAGGAAATGACTGTCTGCTTATTTCTGAGGAAAAATTGTGCTAGGAAGATTATGGATGTTTTCATGTTGCAGTGACACGTTCACTTTGCACAATTGATGGTAGGATTTAATAAATGCACTAGTAAATAAACTAGGGAAGGGGAGGCCAAGAAGGCTGCTGGAGTGCTTTCTATATTTGATGTATGCAAGTTGACACATGGTTTGTTTAAGCCCTGAGATCTTTGTGCAATGATGTGAATTAGTTCATTGCAATGTGTCCCTGTGACTCCTTGATAGCAGATGAGGCAGGAATTTAAATTGAATTATATAATCTGTAAATGAGGAAATAGGAATACGAATATTTCTTAGGTTGGTTGGTATGAAACCATGATTGTTCCTGTGAATGCAAATGTTACAGATAGATTATCATGTTTGCAAGATTGTGTATGTATGTGTAAGAATGATAGATAAATATATCATACCTAAATCAATTTATTTATACCAGGCTAAAGTAATGGATTACAGAAATTTGCTTAAATAATTAGTTAGTACACTTACATTCTCTGTTGCTTAATATTATGAATATATTGATGATGCTCATACCAGATCATAGATCTGACCCTTATTTTCTCATGGCGTATGGGGGTGTCTCACTTTAAAATGATGTAGCCTCTAATGTTCTTGCAGGGAGTACCAAGCTTTATTAGAAAGTGAAGTTGTGGCTAATGGAAAAGAATTGAATGAACATGCCTGCTAATCTTTAATAAGAGCTTAAAATGATTTTATTTGCATGTATTCATGAGATAGTTGTGTTTGAACCTGATGCTGTGTAATGAATTCTATTATGATAAGTTGAACTAGTTGTTTTCTATTGAATATTGCTATGCATTAAGGTTTGAAAACTAAAAGAAATATCTGAGTTAATAACAAGAAGAACATGCTTAAGTATTAGATATGGATGATTGGAAAAGAAATATGTATGTGTATGTGAGCAACTGTTTTACATAACTTATATTATGTATTAGTCAATCTTGAGACATAGCAAAGCACTGAGTTTTAGGATAAGATATGGATTTAACTAGAAGTAACTTATAAGGATTTAAGTTCTTTTTACTGAAGTGCTTTGCAAATAAGTTTATGTTCATTTCTGAATTGTTTTGAGAAAAGTGAATGTTTTGTGAAGCTTTAGATAAAATGTAATGAATGGTGTCTCAATTGCTTTGAATAATTGTCAAGCAGGCACAAGATACATGAGTTAACCAGCTTCAAAAGAATAAAGTTTTGGTAGATCATGTTTCAGGGTGTTTTGTCTGTAAAAATGCATTTTTAAGAAGTTTAGTTTATTTAGCAATTGTTTCACCACAATCAACTTTAAAGGCCATGAAAGATATGCTACGAGAACTGGTTTTGAACAAGCAAAACCTGGAAACACTTCACATATTATGAAGTTATATTCTTGTGATAACAGACCTATATGTAAATGAAAAATCTATAGTGTGACATTTAGACTAAGATTAAACAAACAAGTCATATAGATTAAGTCAAAACACGAAGGGTTCAAAGAAAAATACATAAGTGGAAAATGATAAGTGAATATATCATTTTCTGGCCTTAGTCAAATACAAACATATTTGAACTATGACCTGTGAATCTCAAGTATCTAGAGATTTAACTGATAAAAATAAATTAATATTAATAAATTGGAATGACCAAATTCATATGAATTAAATATGCATAAAATTTATTAATATAATACAAATATTCAAAAGAACATGGTAATTATCTGTAGGCAGATTTATTCAAATCCAAACCAAACAGCATGCTCTTGTTTAACAAGTACATACTCTGATTTTAAACAAAAGGAACATATACATCTTCATATGTAAGTGTATATTTTTAGGAATAAACTGATATATTTATATTGGTAATGAACTAGGAATCCTGGTTGATTTGTTTGAAAGAAGATGACTCGGATAATACAAAGGAAATTTAAATCAAACTTAAAAGTGCAAATGAAATATATGTGGACATTCAGATAAATATAAATTAAATGGGTATGTGTATGTACATATAAAAAAAATCATTGAAAAATTGAGGTAAAAACTTTGAGGGTCATTTCAACAAATGATCAACAAATGATCATCAACACACAGCAGCACTTAGCATGTCACACTACCAAATTGGGAGTATTTCACTGATAAATATCAACTACATAACCTCTAAGCTCATACATCTTAGAGAAGGGTGTTAAGCTAAGAGAATGAATTCTCCGCCACTAAGCAGAAATGTATTTGATAGAGATCAGTTTAATATCTCAAAGTGTAATGTCGGACATACAACCATACAAGTCTGTTACGGGTTCGAACAGAGCGAAGACACTTCGGAAGAAGCCCTTGCAAATCCAGGTATCCACAATGTAACGACTGCGATTTTTCGTTGACGAAAACCGACATCAATACGTCCACTGTATCAACTGTCGAGCAATTGAAAGCCGGAAAACCGTACCGTTAGGGTTAAAGAAAAAGAAAAAGTAGAAGAAGATAGAAAAAGATAGAACAGAACAGAAGAAATAACAGAACAACATCAGAATCTCACAATTCGCAGCGGAACAACATATAATAAATAAATAAATAATCTTCAAACAAAGAACTATATCAGTTATAACATTACATCTCATTTCATTACATCATATCATCAGAGTGTACAACAACAAACAACATCAACCGCGGAAAAGAAATATTATATACTAGTAACACGCCATGCCATCCAGCTTGCCTCCAGCAACTCCTGAATTCCAGAATATCCTGATAAACCTAACTCTTGACTGCCCGTGTGGAAATTGGTGGGCACCCAGAATTTAGGAAGGAAAACAATAAACTCCGAGTCAGTCATGTGACTGGTGTGAGAACTCAAAACAGTTTATTTATCTTTAAAATCAAAATAGAAGAATATTTTTAAAGTCAATTCGCAATGCTTTTAAAAATGAGACTACCGTAAGGCCTCCCGCACACACACACACAATGCAAACGCAGAATCGGAGGAGGTTTCTCCTTATGATAGTCAAAGATGCTTGATACGCATTTAAAAGATCATTTGATATTATTACTAATGTATAGTGTTGGCAAAATTCATTTCGAAAATAGAATATAAATCTTAGCCAACATAGACATTTCGAACTATGTCTACTATAGCTACCATCCAAACAGTGGGGCGCCACCATAAGTGAATGATAGGTTCTATAACTAAAACCGTACAAGATCGTATTGTTTCTTTGGATTTCCAACAAATGGTCAGGCCAAGGAACTTCCCATTGCCACATGAGAACGCCTCTGGAAGGACGTTCCCGAGAACCAAACCGGATCTCTGCCAACACAAGGCCGGGTTACCCCTAACTGGGTAACTACTGACACGAATATGTCATCCCCCGATCGTAACCGATCTATCCGAGGATCCTCGATTTCCAACAACCACAAAATATGCAGCAACAACATGGTTAAATATCTGGGCTCTATACCATGATACCACCTCTATCCAGAAGGAATGACATACACTAAAGGGGCGCTACCCCCTAATAACCTTGCTGCATCCTTCCTGTTTTGACCATTTTCGGGGTGTGAGGTCCGACGAAGTCTCGTCCACAAAGCCACACTTTATACAAAAGCCGTGCTTTGGGTCAACAAATGATCATAGAAATGATCCTATCACAAATGATCAACACAATGATCATTACACAACAACACTCAGCATGCCACACTACCAAATTGGGAGTATATCACTAATAACCTTCAACTATATAACCTCTGAGCTCGTACGTCTCAGAGAAGGGTGTTAAGCTAAAAGAATAAATTCTCCACCACCAACAGAAATATATTTGAAAGAAATCAGCTTTATATCTCAATTTGTAATGTCAGACATACAATCATACAAGTCTGTTCCGGGATCGAACAGAACCGAAGGCACTTACAAAGAAGTCCTTGCAATCCGGATATTCAATAATCACGACCGGACTTCCCGTCACTAAGGGTGATAAAACCTCTATATCGGAGATCAGTCGATGTAGAGTAACTCGACGGTAATCCTTCCGTTTTCACAAATATTCGGTCTTCAACACCAGTCATCAAATGCAATCCATAACGACGTATTCACATACTCGGAATGGGTTATATGACCCCAAGGTCCTTTCCCGGCTAACCCGAATAGTGAGTGCTTATTCAAAAATAAGTGTGGCATTCAAATTCAAGCAATTCACAACAAATACCTATTTAAAGGTAAATATTGATAGTCGGATATTTAACTATCAATAGGTGTGTTCAACATCACCAAATCCAAATAATTTACTTTCCACAATATCTTTACTAGATATATATTTTCCACACTCCAACCATTTGAAAACAAATTTTCAAGTCACTTTTCACCTTTATCACTTTTGAAAACAAATTTCAATCATTTTCCTTACGTGAAATTTCTTTCATTTCAACATGGTTCATTTAAACCAATTAAATAAATCCTTAACGATTTACTTTATATTTACGTTCCAAATTCGTAAATTTATTCCCCCAGTTCAAAAATAAATCAACGTTTATTTTTAAACAAATTTCCCTTTTCATTTATAAATTCCATAGTGAATTTATAACCCCAAAATATCTATGATGTACGATTTTCTAATCGACTTCTAATATTCATTTTCAATTTATCTTTAAAAGATAAAATCCCAAAACATTCACTTCATATTGGAAAACATTTCCATACTTATTTAATAATAAGTACATCACAAATATATTTATTTTCAATATTTGAAAATATTCGATATACTTAAATCAAAATTAAGTATATATTTCATTCTTTAAGAAATCATTTTCTTAACACATTTATTTGGGTCAAAAACGAATGTTACGTAAAACATCGTTACGACGACCCAAAATCACTAGTATAGGGATTCAAAGTTTAAATAGATATATAAATCCCAATACTATACAAAACATTTCCTTTCGGAAACCATTTACTATAACAATCAGTGTTATAGTCCACCATTTCCTTCTATTTCTCGAAAACGTCTATTTCAACAATGAATGTTGAAATCTATGTATTCGATACTTAATGCATTTTAAAACGTCTTTAAAATCATTAACTTCATTTCATAATGTTCCTTCCCCAAAAACATATCCATTTCATTTAATAATATATTCACTGTCCAAAATCGTGAATATAATTCCTTTCATATATTCCTATATCCAACTTATCAAATTCAATTGATTTCGGATTTATAAACAACGTTTATAAACTCCATTTATATTTTTATAAACTTCTATTTATAAAAATCCTTTTTATATCTCATTTTAAATGCCAAAATCCGATTTATAAGATAATTACTTATAAATCTTCTATTTTACAAAATCTATTCATTTTATGTATTCATATTTCATAAATTTATAAATCTCAATTCACTTATGAAATCCATTTTTTTATTTCACTTTATTACTTATAAAAACTCGTTTTATAATTCCAGTATTTTTAATTTATAAATATCAATTTTATAAATCTTTTATATAAACCGTTTATAATATTTCAAAATTCCCAATTAAACCATTTTATAAATTAATCACTATTTATTTCAAAAATCTTAATTTGGTTATATTTTACAAAAATTATAACTTTTATAGCTTTAAACTTATAACATTAATTTATTTAAAATAAACCAATTCAAAATTTTAATAAAACATATACTTTCAAAAATCACTTTAAAAATTCCTTTAAAAACCAAAATTATTATTTTAAAACTTCAAAAATGGATCCGATGATGCAACAGCACCAAATAGTCAATCACGACATCCAAATATCATATATCGATATGATAATCAACAAATATCACAATATCTGTAAATAAATCAATACAGTTGAGGAATCCAGTTGGATCCCTCCAACCTGTTTCCCTGCATCCTCAAACATTAGCACAATACCAGTTCCGCTCCAGTACGGAATTATCGCGGTATATGTGATTTATAAAATATTATCCGCTTAATAGACGGCGCAATAGGGTCTCATCCGCTAACAATGCGGGAAATCAACAACTGCAATATATACATATGCCAATATATATATTGCTATTATATATAATACCAATTTCACTGTTTAAGAAATATTCACGGTATATGTTTTTAATAAATAATATCCGCTTACTAACGGCGCATAAGGTCTATTTTAACAATCAATAGATAACAACCATCATTCAAACATGCATTCTACAATTTTAAATCTAACTATTTAAAATTAAAATCAAAACTGATTCGATTGAGTGAGAAGTTCTCACCTTGATTTTATTTCTGTTTTTCAGCTTTTATTTCGAATAAAATTAAACGGACGTTTAATTTTACCCGAAATTTTCATTGACTCCAATCGTCTCCAAATCATTTTCATAGCGTAGAGCTCGTTAATACGAAGCCAACGCTTTTCATTTCGGGAATTTTCGACCTCGCAGCAAAGAGATATACCATTTTAAAGATCGAACAATTTTAATATAAACTTAATTTACATTTCCATTTATAATTTTAACCTAGATCCACATCTTCCATTCATATTTGTCTCCCCAGATCATGGCCGTTGCGTGCCTTCTTCCTCATCACGCATCTTTGCTTCAGTATGAAAGAACCCAACGTCGACCCTCTTCCCTTATGCACGCGACCACCTACGTTCATCGATACCCCGATCAGGAGATGCCATTCGAACGAGCTACACGAGCCTCACCACCGCCCCAAACACGAGCAAGCTCGGTCGTGTCTTCCTGCATGAAAATGCGTGCGAACGCGAGGCCTTCTCGGGCATTTTGCCGTTGATTTACTCGACCTTAAATGATCATGACCGTTGATCTGAAAGATCTCAACGTGCTCTACCACTTTCTAGTTGGAAGTTTGTTGTAATACTTCACGGATTTGAAGAAATTGGAGGAGAAAGATGGGAAGATTTCGGCCATAGGTTTCTTCACTGGCGGCTAGGGTTTTTTAACCTAATAATTTTTTTTTCATTTGTGAGAGAGTATGGTCTATTTATAGAAAATCAAACGAAAACACTATTCATTCCGGGATTTCCAAACTCCGATTTACGCGCGGTGACCAGCGTTTCTAGGGTTTACCCCGCATTCCGGACACAATGGAATAGGTTTCGGAAGCTAATTCGGTCATCTGTGCGAGTTATGGCAATAAACGTTCAATTTAAATTAAACCGATTTAAACCGATTTCGATGCATTTTAATCCGTACCAGACAAACGGTAAATCCGATTAACACGAAATTTGAAACCATTCAATAATATCACATTACGGATCCGATGAAACTGGTTTCGTCGAAATCCGAGACTTTTTGAAAAATGGCTATTTTAACTCGCCAAATTAATATTAAAACAATTTCGATGCGTTTCGAGCTGCCACGATCAAACGATAACTCCGATTGCTATGAAAATTGAAATCCAATAATAACTAACTATTACGGATCCAATGGAACTGGTCTCGTCCAATTCTGAGACTGTTCAAAAATTGACTATTTTCATTAGTCGATTAAATATTAAAATATTCAATTTTCACAAATTAACTTTTAATTCGATTTTAAAAGCTCTATAACATCACTATGACTTCAATATGATATAATAAAATTTTACAAATCAATTTCAATCATATTAGACTCGATCTTCAATTATTTCTGGAATTTAACTTATTAAATTATCGATTTAATTATCAAATTAAATCCAATATTCGAAAAATAAATTATCCAATTTATAAATTCCACTTATTAATATTTAAAATTAATTAAATATTCAATTTTAAATTATTATAAATTCTGGGTCGTTACACACAATCCTGATCGGACTTCCCATCACTTAGGGAGAACTCTAAACCGGAGCAACTCAATGTGTAGTCAATCGACATATTATCCTATCGTTCTCGAAGACACCTGGTCTTCAACACCGGTCTTCAAATGCAATCCATAACATCGTATCACTATTCGAAATGGGCTACATGACACAAGGTCCTCTCCCGGCTAAACCGAATAGTTAGCGCAATATTTAAAAACATATGGATATGGGATTTCAGTCAAGTCACAACTTAAAAATCCAAAGCTTTTCTTTCAAATGGTTAAACAAATTACCATATTAAATCTTTAAACAAAAAGATTTATTTCACAAAGTTCATCTAGTTTCACAAAGATCCATTTATAGATTCCCAAAACAATTTCCATTTCAGTTGGACTAACACATTACATCTTTAAATTAAAGATTAAATTTATAGCTATCAAAACACATTTCCAATGATTTATTCATAACTTGGAAGACCATTTCCATTTTAGACTTGAAAATCCTTTTAACACAAATTGGAAATTCATTTCTTATGTGAAAGCTTTTATTATTTGAAAACATATAGTTTTCGTTTCAGAAAAATCCGATTATACAAGTTAAAAATCTTGGGTTAAATTTAAAGTCCCGAAAACAACACTTTCAAATGATTTAAAACCCATATAAACCCATTTATAAGTTGAATAACCTTTTTAAACCCTAGTTCCCAAATCAAGAATTCAATTTCAAATATTGAATTCAAATCTAAATCAAATTATTTAAATTTCAAAACTCAATCAAGTTATTCAAAATAACTTTTATTTTTGAAATTCATTTTCAAAGCTTCCAATTCTAATTCCAAAACTATTTTGGATTCAAAATTTCAATTTTAAAACAATTTCAAGAATCTGTGACTTAACCCATTTCCACGTGCAATCCATATTTGTGTGTGTATAGTGTGGTCCAGGGGTTTTACACAATAGTGCACAACATCAATCATCACAAATTCAATCACATCGATAAGCGGTATAATCCATAACGCTTATCTTTATTCACAGATTCATGGATAAAATAAATTTATCAATCACAAAGATTTACCATTACAATTCGATGTGGGTTTCGGATAACCAACTGGAATCCGACTCCCCGTCGCATCGAAATCCAAATGTCGTTTTACGGGTCAAGGGTTTTCATATTCATACAACAGTATATCCATAACAGCTCAGCACAAAGCATCACATAGCATCACATATTAAATATATCAATCCATCACATATCATTCAATAGCAATCAAACATCTGTAATCAAGATAAATAAATCGTGTGGTTTTAAATATACTACCCACATAATTACTTCCATTAGCAATCTTTAATCAATGGTTAATTATCATTAGCTACAATTGATTTAGTCTTAATCACCTTCAGTAATTAATCATTTCTTTAATTAATTGCTTTAATTAATAAATCCTTAATTGTAATTAACTAAATCTTAATTACTTTTATTGATTAATTACTTCTTAATTAATTCATAATTAATTCATCAATTTACCTTGATTAATTTAATTTTTAATATTAAGCAATAAATTTAAGTAATTTCCCTTTAAGTAATTATATTAACAAACCATTAATTATTTGATAAACTTAAAAGAAAAATCTTTTTTTATCTTTATTAATCACTTTAGATATTTTTCCAATCTTATTTAATCATCATTCTCATATATTAGTTGCTTTAAAAAAAAGTTAAGATAGTTAAAATAACTTTTTATCTTACTTTCCCTTTTAGTATTATTTAATTAATATAATTAACTTTATAAAATAATGTAGAAAATTTAATAAATTTTAATTTCTTTGAAAAGTATCATACTTAAAACTTTAATTTATTCAAACTATAATCAAATCATCATTTTGAAAACATGAGTTAAAACGTTTAAAAAGTTTGAATTAATTTTAAAGCAAAAACAGGGCAGACCCGAGACTGCTTCGAGTCACCCCCGAGGAAATTGCCAGTTTACTTCGAGTTTCATCGAGAATCAACCTGAGTGCCTAACTTCCAATCTTAATTTTTTTCCTAAGTATTTATGACCCGATAAATTAGAATTTTTACTTGAGTTACACCCCGAGCTATCACACGTTTCCATCGATGCTTACTTCGAGTCGAACACAAATCAGTACGAACGAAATCCCGAGCTACTTCCCATCTCCCCCTTCCTTCACAATTTTCCAGAAGATAATGTGCATGGTGAAGAACGTGCACATGCACCGGCCAACGTTATCGTTCTGACCAATGCTGCTATCACCTACAGGTCGCCAACCATCTTTCCAGTCACCTTGAATACCCAGAAAAACGATCAACTCGATCAAACGAAATTGAACCAGTCGATAGGAACAGGAACCCAAAACCCAATTCATAAATCCACCTTGTAAAACCGCGCTAGGCCACCAGCGACCATGCTACTTTGACCAAAGCTTCCCCCATGACCCCTGCAACTTCTCCCGCCGGTGCGATCACATGAATCATCTCGATTGCGACGTGGTTCCCCATTAACTCTGTCGACCAAACTGAGTTGTTAAACCCTAATTTGACTTCGAACGATCATCACAATGAATTATAAAATCGTTGAACATTTTTCTGATGATCTCCTAACACCAACCAAGCTCCAATCCCAATCACGAGACCCCAAGTTATTCCGATCATCTGAATTTGCCAATATTGCATTTTTCATTCATCTCGTGAATGCGTGTGATTTCCCCCCTTAAAAATCCAGAATTTACTATCAAAAATCATGAATTTGGAATACGAATTCATTACTATGGTTGAAAATTGAAATTCAGATATTAGAATTTGGACTTAAGTTTTGAACATCTCTGTCATTTTCTATTTTTGACTTAAGTACTAAATATTTTATTCGAAAATTATTTTTAAAAGTGACTTAATGATGTTATAAACATCTTCTTTTCAGGAATTTTAACTGGAATTAGTAATAGTAAGAAGATATGAACTCATTTGATAAATTTTGTAGTCTGTAACATAGACAGAGAGATGAAAACAGACATGCACAATTATATCTTTATTTTTATCAACATGCCAGGAAAACTCACACAATCATTCAAGCACATCACAGATCATACTTCAAGCATTAATCACGATATCAAAGCTATAGGCAGACGTAAGGGAGTTTGCTCATATTGGAGTTGCAGCAGAGACAAGGAAGAAATTATGACAGTTTCAAAGAATGAAGCCTGCATCTTTTTTTTTCTTTGATCTTGGAGTTTAGATCTGTAAGTTGTAAATACAGATCTATATTTATTCCTTATTGTATTTACTAACTTACTTCAACAATAACAACAATTTTGATTTTTAGTTACAGTTTTAAATTCTTATATATATAATAGAGGAATTTCTTGCATTTGAAAACAGAAACAAATTTTCCTTGCACTTGATTTATTTTCCTGCAATTCGATTGACAAAGTTGTTTAAATCTTTGCTGTAATACTGATTAACAATATTAAGTTCAAATCTTTTAAAAAAATTTACTTCCCTTTATTTATTTTCAGAGAAAAACTGCACTTGATAAAACTGAAGCCTATTCTAAGTGAAGCCTTTGCATTCTATCTGAATTTGCTTTGAATTTGCATGCTTCCAAATTTGATTTTAATCCATACTTGGTTTGTATTGCAGCTGAATTAATCTTCATATTACAGTTTGAATTTTGTTGAAGCTTTTAGATTTGAAATTTTCTGTATTGCTCTTGTTTTTTCCGGTTTCAGGTTTTTATTATTATTTTTCCTTTGGTGTTTGAACTTATGATACTCAAATCTTTTATCACTGACTTTTTCAGATTTGCTGAGAGTTATTATAATTGCATATGGGAAAATGAAGAGTTTTTTGTAATTTTTTATTTAATTATTTTATTTAATTAATTGCATTGAAGGCCATTTGTAAAGAGATATCATAAACTCTAAATTTTGTTAATCACCTTACTCTATCTCCCATGTGCATCTTTATTTACATTTGTGATCTTTCTTTTTACAAGACTAAATAAATTTTTTTGTAAATTGTTACATCTTACTCATTTGTGTGTGTATATGTATAAAAAATGTTAAAAGAATTTAACCAATATTTCATTATATACATTATTCCTTAATATTTTTAAATGCCACTTATTTTAAAACATTTATTTTTAAATTTAATTTTCAAATTCCAATTCACTTGAATAAAATTTCATTTATGTCTATCACTTTTACTTATACCAATTTAAAGAAAAAAATGATTTTAAAAAATGATTTTATTAATAAGTGATTTTTTTTCTTTTCAAAAGAAAGTATGTATTATATATATATAATTTGAATTCGAATGATCTTTTAAAATATTTATTATTTCAAGATTTTTAAACTCAAAAGAAATTGGAATTTATTTATGTATAGTTTATTACTCTTTTTATTTGTTTGAGTTTCTCAATTTATTTTCAGCTTAAAATTCAAAAGTTTAAAATATATTATTAATTTATATTGACAAATTTTAGGATATTACCTTTTATTTATTCATAAGATATTAAATATAAAAATTCAAAACCCCAATTAAATTTCAAAATCAATATCCAAATAATGTCCTGTTAAATTTGATAAATCCAAATTAATTTATAATTTTATTCCAAAATTCATTTTAATTATCAATTTAAATTTAATTAAAAATCGAGATCGTTACAGGAAATCAACGTTTTGTCGATTTAAAGTTGTCGCATCTTTATTTTCTTGTATATGAACATATATTCAGGTAGTATAAATATTAATTAATTCACTAATCAAGTTTACTTTTGCTAAACATACTTATAAAAATTCTAGAATAAAATTAACAAAAAGTAAGCATAGAAAGACAAAAGGTGTTATAAAAGTCAAAAAGTAAACAATAAATCAAACAAACATAATTATTATATTATTTACTTAATACTTAAGTGCGACATAACATAATGATTTGAAATGTGATGTTAAGTATTGAAAAAAATTAGTTTGAAAGTATAAAAAAAGGGTATTTTGGTCTTTTTACAAAATAAAATTTCATTCAAAAATATAAATACCTACCGCTTCTTTCACAAATTTTACACACTTTCCATTCTTCTTCCTTTTCTAAGCTTCTCCATTTTTCTTAGAGCTTTAATAGCTTCCATTCCTCTCTTAAAAAATTCCAAAAGCGTAACAAAGCTATGACAAAAATAATCGACCAAAAAAGTATACCACTTAAGTCATGTTCAAGCTAGTAAGTTCCATCCATCCACCCAAGGCCATGCCCACCTAGAAGCTATCTCCACGTCTTTTCTTATCAACTTCTAGGATAGTGAAGCTATAGCCAGATATCCAGAAGTTACGAAAATAGTAGGGAAGCTATGGTCAAATCTGTAGTCACAAAGTTAGCAAAATTGGTAGGAAGTATGGTTTAGATCTGGAGTTCCTTGCCTTAAAGTTTGACGGAGTGGAATCCAAAATGAGTTATTTCTTCGTTTAAGTTCATTAAAATCATTGCTAATTTGAAGGAACTTTAAGTGTTAAGTGTTTCTTGAAAACCCTTGTTGAATGCTTGTTTACTTTGTTTGCTAAAACAATGGTTTTATTTCCTTATTTAACTATTTGGATGGTTAATTAAATATTTTATAATTTAGAAGTTAAATAATTAATGAGGTATGCAAAATCGACTAGTATACGTGTTTCATCTGTGAGATCCAAGGAAACTTAGGCGAGGAATGGAACATGTCGAAGGGAAAACCCAAATGCTCTAAAATAAATATCAAACCATTTTAACCAAAGATAAAAAAAAGTGTTATAAATATGTGATAGAATGAAGCATTAATTATCATTTATTATTGTGTTCATTTCATTGATTGATTGTTTGAATTTGGTTCAGCTAGTTTATGAGCACTGGTTATTATTTATTGCTTTTCGACTTTGCTCGACCAGTTTATGAAATTAATTATCTATATGCATGAGATGGGTAGAAAATAATTGTTGTCTAATGCCTTGCGAATTATTTCATGATTTGACTAAAAGGTGTTTAGCGATAATATTGGTTCATTTAAATTGTTATGATTAGTTATAAAACTTTGGCGTCAATGGAATTGTTTTCAAAGTTGGTTTTCATAAATAAAAGTTTATGAAATGTTTAAATAAATAGAAATATTTGAAAATGAATATTTTAAAGTTATATTATATAAATGTGATTTATATAAAGAATGGTTTTATAAAAATATTTCACAAAAAGGAAAAAATTTCGAGGACTAAACTCGATGGTTTTAAGATGATTTTTGAAAGGATTTGGATAAGGATATTATTATAGATTAGACGTATTTGTGATTATTAGTGTAAATGATTTTTTCACTTCGGGATATAAAAAGATTTGTTATGTTACCAAAGATTGGGGTAACCCATTACTAAAAATGTGGGCAAGGCAAATGCAGATGTTCTGTAGCCTCAGTATAGTCCACTCTCGTTGAAGAGGGATATACATATCTGTATTTATTTTTTGAAAGGCTAGGACTCAGTTGCCTTGTTGTTTGGAGAAACCTCCCGAGATTTGGTAGCATATAGTTTTGTATGCTTGTATATAGATATCTTTCGAAAGGTGTTTTGTTTTCAAATCCCCAAGTAAAGGACTAATTTGAATGTAATATATATATATATATATATATATATATATATATATATATATATATTTCAAAGGTTTTGAAAATAAGAATTCAGGAATAAAGTCCAAAGAGATAACTTCTGTAATGGTAATTAGATTTAAAAATCTAAATTTGAAGATTAAGCTTAGGTTGGTAGTTTTGGAAATTGCATATTATTTGTGCATCGTAGGCTCCATGAGTTCTATTTGCAGTAGAAGAACTATGTTGGCTTGTTCCTGTATCTGATTGGGTATCCAATTAGATAGAGGCACGTAGGCAGTCACAAGTGGTAGTGATGCAGCCTAAAAAATAACATAACATTTTTCTGTTTATTGTTTGCCATATATCGTGTATTGATGTATTTTTCTGCTTACTATTTTATTCCACATTTACATTGTTTATTGAGTTTGCAGTTAGGATATTGCTGTTTCTCATAAGAGTTGCGTAGTGGTAGATTTACAGTTTATTTCTAGTATTAGATTTTGGGTTTGTATTTAAGCACATTATAGAATAAATAATTACTCCGATAACTTGTATAATTGAAAGTTATATCTTATACATTTAGTAATGTTGAATACTTATCAAATATGGTGTATTAAGTTGGTAGTTTTCATTTATAGTTTTGGACCGAATGGACTTTTCGACGATTTGACTAATCCGAAAAACCGGATCGTCACAATATGGTCAGAAATAAGGAGTTGAAAGCGGAGCTCAGCAAGGAGTTTGATATGAAGGATTTGGGAAAAACACAAAGAATTTTGGAAATGAAGATATTCAAAGATAGGAAGCGGAGAGAGTTGAGACTCACTTAGGTGCAGTACATTGAGAAGGTCCTCGTTCGATTTGGTATGGAGCAAGCTAAACCAGTTGGCACTCCATTAGGCTCTCGTCTTAAGTTATCGAAACACTTTTCTTCTTCATCGGATGAAGACAAGAGGTATACTGATATACCTTATTCTAGTGTTGTTGATAGTCTCATGTATGCTATAGTATGCACGAGACTAGATTTGACACATGCAATGGATGTTGTGAGTCGGTATATGTTTAACCCAGGTAAAGAGCATTGGCAAGCAGTGAAGTGGATTCTTACATATCTTCGAGACACTTTTTCAGTTGGCTTGTTGTATGATGAAGTAGATGGTCATATCTCTCTTAGAGGCTATCGTGATTCAGGTTATGCCGGGGATAGAGATAGATGGATGTCGACATCCGGCTATGTGTTTACACTTGCTCCAGGCCCGATTTTGTAGAGATTAAAGCTGCAATTCATAGTAGCTTTGTCGACAATCGAGGTTGAGGTTATATCGATTGTGGAAGCGACTAAAGAAGGATTGTATTTACTTCAGTTGTTGGAATATCTTTCGGTGGTGCAGTGGACAGTAGAGTTATTTTCAGACAGTGGGGATTGTATTTACTTAATTAGTTTGCATACAGCTACTTAGCGCCATGGGGCCCTGACCCAACAACTAGTAGTCACTAGTTGATTCGAGATAAAAAAAGATGCAGTGGTATTATATCGAGGTGGAGTGCTGAAAATAAACAGTACAATACAATATTATACTTATTCTGATGAGGAGATGATGTGGAATGCAATGAAGAAGACGGTTTGCAAAAATGAGTTCATATGTGAAAGTTACAAGAAAATTAGTGCTTTGAAATACATAGATAAATTTACTTATTTCATAAATTGTTGCTACATGCAAACTCAAAGCTAATATTGAAAAATATCAAAAGCTTATGATGTGGAGATATATTAGATATGGTTATCCAATCAAAATTAAAAGCAGCCACATATTTTGCTTTGGAAGAAGTTTGAATATTCTAATATATGCTCCATCAACATCAATATAAAAGCAATGGAATATCAAATATTTTATCGTCATAAAAAATTATCTCTTCTACATTTTTTTACAGAGATTATAGTTTGTTTGCTCCATTTTTTTAGCTATAGTCATATAGTAAGAAAATCTCTCGTCCTCTCTTCAAATTACAGTGAGTTTTTGGGTCCGTAGTGTATGTTAATTAGACCGAACCACATTAAATTTTATCGTCTCTCTTTATTTTCTATTTTGTTTATTTGTAGTAAATAATTGTTATTGGACTGAGAGGTGTTCAATCGATAGATCTAGATCTTGGCATTAGATTATTCAACGTTGGCGACAAAAAACATATTTTTTCACTACAATTTTGCAAGCAAATATATACCGTTAGAGTGAAAAGAAAACTAAGGTAGTGTCTGGTTTGTGTTTTGAGATTTTGTTTTTGAGTTTTCGTGAGCATTTTCAATTTTCCATTTTGACAATTTACTTTATTTCGCAAAATGCATTTGGATTTGCTATTTTGAAAACATGTTTTCAAAGATGAAAATTAGAAAATGTATTTGGTTTGAAATATGGTTTTAATTTTTTGAAATTTTGAATTTTCATTTTTGTAATTTAAACAAATTTTACATTTCAACCACAAATATAAAATATCTACTATTCATTTTCCATGTTCACGTGAACATACTTAGCAATTGGAAATCAAGATAGAATCAAATATAACTAAATTAAAGAGAACTACGTACCATTATAGCAAATTACTAACCAAAAAAGGTACTAGATAAAAGAAAATATGCTAAATCTTAAACATAACAATTAAGCAGTAAAGAGAATACATCATCAAATTGTATCGAAATAAAATTACAACAGAAAAGTTCACCTATTTTGTGTCAGTCAAAATCACATGCAACCGTCACATTTGTGTATTATCATTTTTACCATCCATGAAAAGATTAACCAACACTAGGCATACTTAATTAACTAATGAAAGTAATTAGAGGATCATTTATTAATGTAATTAATGGAAGTGATCAATCTTGCTTATGAATGATGATAAGTGCATTGGATTGGTTGATATCTCTGATATGAATTGCTTTGTGATATGATATGTTATATGGATAGTGATAATGTGATTATCTATCAATTATGAATTGCTGTGTAAAAGTGTTATCCGGTAATTAAAATTGAATTGTATTTAATTGAATAACTTGGGTTTAGATGACATTGGATTCGAAGAGATCGGAGTCGGGTACTAGTAAATACAAGAAACCACTTCGATTCTCTATAGATTGATATGTGAAATCAATAAGCTGGAACAGAATGATTTAAGTGAATTGGACTATTTAATCTAGTTTTTGTACATGGAAATTTGTGAGAGAAATAAGTAATGTCTATAACAATTTGTGAATTTGTAATTGATACAAGTTACCCGGGTTATATATATAAGTTGTATGCTTTTGTCCTTCATGTTAGAGGGTTTATTCACGCTGGTTTCCAGCCTGTCCCGGGTATTACTTTGATGTAATGCTCAAGTCTGACCGAGTATTACAGATTTTTAGGTTAGGACGTTCTGGAGCTCAGGAGGCGAATTGGATGGCAGAAACGTATGGAGTGTATTCTGCAATGTATTGTTGTTGTTATCTGGACAAGTTGTTATATTATCCGGTTTTTATGAGATGCTGTAACTCTGATGTATATAAATATAAATTGACAGATACAGTTTTCTTTTGTATAACTGATATTGTTTGATATTATATATTGATCCGCTGCGAATGTGAGATTCTGTGTCTTGTTTTCTGTTTTCTTCTTCTGTCTCTTCTCTTCTTTTTCTAAGTATCTGGAATTTTTGGGTTTAAAAATTTCGGATCGTTACATTTGGTATCACAGCAGAAGGTTAAGCAAGAACCTTGGCTCTGGTGCGGGATACTCATTAAGGATAGGGTAAATGATACCCTAGAATGAGTTGAGTGTATATATATATGAGAGCGTACTTGTTATTTTCTAATATAAAGATTTTAAATGGATCTAGAAATGATTTTATATAAGAATATATTTTGATATATAAAGCAATATTTCTTTCTAATAAATATTAAGGTAATTAGTTGTTAAATTTTTGGAATTAAATTAAGTGGTAATAGAAATACAACCAAATTGAAATTAAATAAAGATAAGTTTGAAATGGATTCAAATTGGAATTAAAATCTTGAATTTGGAGAAAAGTTTCAGAATAAGATAATAATGAATTGGTTTTCAGATATGATAATCTTGGCTAATATCACAAATTATTGTTGTGTTTAAAAATAAAATGTGTATCAATGAGTAAGCAAATGAAATGTTTTAGGAAAGTAAAACATTTAGGTAAGTATGACTTATTAATTGGAATTGAAGATGATCTAAATTTGAAATTTTAAATCTGGATCCAGAATTTGAAAATTGTTTCAAAGCGATAAAGAAATAATAAATAAAATTATTTAATGTATTTGAATGAAAGGGTCATATTTCAAACAAAAGTTGTTTAAAAGTTTAAAGGAATTTGTTTTGAATTTAAAAACCAAAGGTGGTTTAAAATTTAAGGATAACTCGGTGCGTAAAGGAGATAAATATGTATATTTGGAAATAAAATCTAAGGTAGAGTGTTAAATTTTCCTAGGGATGTGATGTGAAACCCAAAGTGAAGTAATTTTTTAAACTTAGATAGAAAGATTATTAATCTGAAGTTTAAAATTTGAATGGGAATTCAAATTGTGTAAAGTTTACTGAATTAAGTAAATTGAATTTAAATTGGAGGAAGTTAAATAAATTTGAATGAATAACCTGATTTGGAAATTTCAAGATGAAAATTTAGATTTACCTTGGAAAGTTAAATGGTTGAGTTGAATTGAGGGTTTGTGTGATTTCAAAATAGGTTTGAGATCTGGAAATTGAAAATGGTTGGATGTTTAAATAATTTGGATGATATCATCCTGTTGTTATTAATAATATTTAAACTGTGAATTGGATTTATTTAAATGAATGAGAAATGAATTGGGGTAATATATCCATTATTGAGATAAAACTGAGATTAAACTTGTGACGGCCCAGAATTTTTGGTATTTGAATTTGAAAATATTTAAGTAATTTTAAATGTTTGGAAGATAGTTTAACTTGAATTTCAAAATTAGCTATGAATTTTGCAATTTAATTTTTGAATTTAATTTATTGAAGTTGGATAAAAATTTAAATCTTCAGTTTTAAGCTGATTAAAAATAAAGGCTTAGAAAATTTATATTGATAATACTGAAGATAATGGAAGCTTCAGAATTGAATTTGGAAGTGATTTGATCGGTTTTGAAATTATATTGTTTAAATCGGTATTTAAAAATAGTCTTCCAAGGCACAGTCTCGAAATTCGACGAAACCTGTTCCATTGGATCCGTAATACTGTATTATTATCGGATTTCAAATTTTGTAGCATTTGGATTCACCATTTGGTTGTTCGATCTGGAAACGTCTAGAAATAATTTAGTTGAATTTAATTTAAATATTCGATTTAAATAGCTTTTTTCCACATACGATCAAATTGGAGCCTAAGATTTGTTCCATTGGGTTCGGAATAGGGTTATAACATTAGAAATGCTAGGCGGCATGCCTCGATAGAAAGTCAAAATATTAAGTTACGACTTCGAGATAATTTAAATTTAAATTTCAAAATTTTAAATGTGTATATATAGATTTTGCTGATTGACATATATCAACATCAGAACTTTTTCAAGAGCACTATAGCATGTTTAACTCAACACGGCAACATCTTATCCTTGTCTCCCCTTCGTCTCATTTTTAACATCACGCAAGTAGATTTTCGATAGAAAATAAAATGTAGTGGCCGCCCTCGTTTTAAACCAAACCTCCTTTCCTCTTCCAATCAATTCGAAAAAAAAGAAAAAAAAATCGAGCTCGTTCGAAATAAAAATATATGGCCTCGTTCGATTTCAAGAACGAGAATGGGGGGAGCCGCAGTGTGACGACCTAGAATTTTTGACATTTGAAATCGAAATATTTAATTAAATGTTTGAATGATAGTTTAACTTGAATTTCAAATATCAGAATGAATTTGGCAATTTAATTTTTTAATTCAATTATAGAAGATTTGGGTAAAATTTGAATCTTGATTTTTAAGCCAATTAAAAATGTTTCAAGGCATAGAAAATCTACATTGATAATACTGAAGATGATAAAAGCTTCAGAATTGAATTTGGAAATGTTTTGTTCAGTTTTGCAATTTTATCGTTTAAATCGATATTTAAAAATAGCCTCCCGAGGCACAGTCTCGGAATTTGACGAAACCAGTTCCATTGGATCCGTAATATTTTATTATTATCGGATTTCAATTTTCGTAGTGTTTGGAGTGATCGTTTGGCTGTACGATAAGCAAACGCGCTGAAATTTAAATCGAAAATTCGATATTATAACTAGATTCAAAAGGCTATCTTCTCCATACGATCAAATTTGGACCCGAAACCTTTTCCATTGCGTTTGAAATAGGGGTTAAACACTATAAACTCCTAGCGACATGCATCGGTTGGAGATCGAGATTTTTGGTTGCGTTTATTGAGGCGATTTGAATTTGAATTTAAATTAATATATATATATATATATATATATATATTTAAATATATTGGGCATATTGACACGTCTTAGAAATTTTTGCACGTGTTGTTCCAAATTACACGCGTTGTTTTTTTCCTCCTTCCATTTTAAAATCTAAAACACTCAGCATATTCAATCGTTCAAAAAAATATATTAAAACAAAACAAATGGCTGAATTAAAATTTATTCTCACCTCTTCCAAGTTAAACGTTAATGGGCGCTGTAAGATCGAAATGAAAAACAAAATTCCAAAATAAATTCAAAAACAAAAATCTCGTTTCCTCTTTATCAAAATCGCATGCCCTCTCGTTCGTACTAGGCATCAACTCTGGAAGATTTAGGATGTAGGAGTCACGACCATAGGCGGCTACGATGCCGTCAGCGTGGCGTCGAAGGTGGGGCATCGACTTAGAGGGGCTGCTCACCTAGGGTTCGTTTGGATTTAGTTTGTTCACAAGGTTCTGGGAGGAGCATCGCGACCATCGCAATTTGGTGCGCACGCTCGAGGCAGGTGGAGCATTGGCTTGTGAGTTGCTTCGACAATTTGGGGATTTAGGGTTGGAAAAAAATTTGTCAATGTTGTGATGGGAACATGCATGCGTAAGTTTGGGTCGTGATAGTGCTCGCGATGGATGAAAGCTAGGGCTCGAGCGTTTTCAACTTGATTTTGACCATGATCTAGACGAGGCAAGTGATGGCTTCAGGTGCTGGCGACTGGGGTGGTGGAGGCGATGCAGTGGAGGTCGCATAGAAATCTCGTGAGGTTGTTTTACTTTCTTATTAATTTATAAATTATGTATATAAATGGAAAATATATATATACAGGGAAAGATACCTATCAGTGAGTAAAAGTACAGTAAGATAGATTTGTTAATAAGACTTAATAAATTTTTAGTTGCCAAAAATATTTTATTATAAAGAAAATTTTATTACTGTTTGTTTCATTACAGAAAATAAAATACAAATGTATTGTTTAATTGACTTATCTAAAACTATTTAAATTACTAAAGAAAATTAATTACAAAGGGACTTTAGTTTTAAATTTAAAATTTTAATTAAATAATTTTATTAAAAAGAGGGTTTAAAATTAAAGTATTAGTTTTAAATAAAACTATTAGATAATTTAAAATATCAAAATGAAATTGATTTTTCGATTTATTCGAATATTAATAAATTTTATATATGTACAAATATATATATATATATATATATATATATATATATATATATATATATATATATATATATATACCTATAGGATTTTGATTCACATCCAGGTACAAACAATGCTATTTTGAATTTGCACATATATGTATAGATTAAAAAGGATATTAATTATAAGCAGTTTGAAAATAAAAAAAATACAAATATACATATACATATACATA
Organism: Allium cepa; assembly: GCA_030765085.1. Classification (NCBI taxonomy): domain Eukaryota; kingdom Viridiplantae; phylum Streptophyta; class Magnoliopsida; order Asparagales; family Amaryllidaceae; genus Allium; species Allium cepa. Next base: position 921,515,494 of record CM060934.1, read on the forward strand.
TACATATACATATTTTAATCCCACTTATTTATTTTTAAAAATAATAAACTATAGTGATTAACTCGTTTAATTTACTCATTTAATCATGTTAGTCACTAAAAATATTTTTTTAGTTCAAGACCAAATTTTAGTTAAATAAAATCAATAGTTTAAATTAGAATTAATTAATTGGTAATTAATTGTTCGATCAATAAAAATATTAATAAATCGTTTAAATTTTTATACAAGGTAAAAACCTGAAAGAAAACGAGCTGGGATTGAAATGGGCCGCATGCAAAGACAAAGGTGAGATCTTCTCACTCAAAATTTTAATTGAAAGTTCCAGTTATTGATTGGTTGTGGAATTGTGATAGTTAAATTAAAATTGATTGATTGTGTGTTTGGATAATTTATTTATTATTAGTTATATTAGTTTAGACCCTATGCGCCGTATAGTAGCGGAGGTTATTATATTAAACCCATATACCGCGATATTCCACCTCGAGGTGGAATTGGTATTATATATGTACTTGGAGTTGTTGATTTCCCGCATTATATAGCGGATGAAACCCTTTTTGCGCCGCATAATAGTGGATAATATTTTATAAAACCCATATACCGCGATATTCCACCTCGAAGTGGAATGGGTATTTAATTGTGTGCTAACGTCTGTGGATGTAGGGAAACATGAGGGATCCAACTGGATTCCTAAAAATATTTAATTTTTTGTATGTTGTGTGTTGATTTTTTTTAAATTCGTGTGACTATTTGTGATTGAAACCGTAAAGGCTGTAATTCAGCCGAATATATTTTTGGTATCGTAGGTTGCCAGAAATAAATAGTTAATTGATTCTGAAATTTGGATAGAAAATTTATAATGAATTCACTCAAAGGAATCGAGTGAATTTTAAAATAATGAAATTTAAATAGATAAAGTTTTATCTTTGAAAACTTATTGAATAAATTCCAAAAAAATATGGGAAATATTTTTATAAAGGAATTTCGAGTAATGTTATTAAATAGTTGAAGAATTAATTTAAAATACGTATTTTAAATAATAAAAAGAGATAAAGAAATTTATTTCAAAAGGAAATAAATTTAAGAATTAAATTTGGAATTTAATTTAGAGTTGAAATTTATTTTAGAAATCGATTCGTGAATTAATTTGGAGTTAGAATAAATCTTAGGAACCAATTAGGAAATTTGGTTTGGTGTTTGGAAATAATTTTTAGGGAATCAATTTGAAATTGATTTGTTATTGGAAAATTAATTTGGGAAATCAAATTGGAATTTGATTTTGCATTTGAAATAAATTGGAAATCAAATTGGGATTTGATGTGGTTTGAAGGTGTTATTGGGAAGTTGATTTAGAATTATATATCAGTAGATATTTGGAATATAAATTCACAACGGGAATTTGTAAAAAAAGGGAAATTGTTTAAAAGTAAATATTGGTTTATTTTTAAAGTGTGAAATTTTTTTTACAAATTGGAATGTAATTTAAATAAATCATGAAGATTTATTAAGTTATTGGAATGGACCATTTGTAATGGAAAAAGAATTCTTCCGTGGAAAGCCGAATATAATTTTAAAATAGCTTTTGAATAAAATTTAAAAGTTCTAGATTTGGTTTTAAAATAATATTGTTGGAGAAAATTAGTTTGGAAATTGTTTAAAGTAAAATTTTATTTAATTTATTATATGAGGGATTATTTTAAAGGTTAAATTGATATTTAATTTAGAAAATAGTTATGTAAATATTTATACTCTATCTACTAATTTTTATTTTAAAATTTGTTTTGGACCTGAACTTTTATTTGAGATATTAGTATAATATTTTTCATAGCTAATATTAAGGCAACTATTCTAAATAGTTTAATTTAAATGTTCCAAGTATATTTTGAATAAGTATTTTATATTATTCCAAATATTTGAAATCGGCAGATTTTCAATGGAAAAGAATAAATGTTGGAAATGTTTTCCGCGTAAGGAAAAATTTATTTGAAAATTTATTTTCAAAGAATTGAAGTGTGAAATTTTACCCTGCAAAGATATATTGGAAATAATAATAATTGGTGGGAAAATTTATTTGAATCCAGTAATTGTTGTGAATAATGATTGATAGTTAAATAACCAACTATCAATATTGGTCTTTTTAATCGGCATTTGAATTTCGATGCGACCGGGAGTCGAATTCCAAATGGATATTCGAATCCCACATCGAACCTTTGTGATTGTGATGGATCTTTTGTTTTAAGGATCAAAGTGAAATTGCTGTGATTTATTTGAATCTGAATGAACACTTATTTTAAAATAAGAGCTCGTTATTCGGATTAGCCGAGAGAGGACCTTGTGTCATAAAACCCATTCCGAATAACGATACGACGAAATGGGATAGCATTTGAAGATGGTGTTGAAGACCGGGTATTTTCGAAAACGAAAGGATACTTGTCGAATGTCTCTGCACCGGGTTGCTCCGATATAGAGATTTTATCACCCTTTGTGATGGGAATTCCGGACGTGATTAGTGAATATCCGGATTGCAAGGGCTTCTTTGAAAGTGCCTTCAGTTCCATTCAATCCTGGAATGGACTTGTATGGATGTGTGTCTTGCGTTACACTTTGAGATGTAAGGCTGGTTTCTATCAAATATATTTCTGTTGGTGGCAGAGAATTTATTCTCTTAGCTTAACACCCTTCTCTAAGACGTACGAGCTCAGAGGTTATGTAATTGATGGTTACTAGTGACACATTCCCAATTTGGTAATGTGGCATATGAGATGCTGCTAATTATTTGTTGATCGAAGCATGGCTTTTGTGAAAAGCGTAGCTTTGTGGACGAGACTTCGTCGGACCTCACACCCTGGAATGGTCAAAACAGGAAGAATGCAGCAAGGTTATAGGGGGTAGCGCCCCTTAGGGTATGTACATTTCCTTCTGGATAGAAGTGGTATCATGGTATGGAGCTCAGATACTTAACTTATGTGAATATGCGCAAATATATATTACTTTGTGATTGTTGTTGTTGATGATCCTCAGATAAAGGTTGTTTACAACCGGGGGATGGCATACTCGTGTCAGTAGTTACCTATTTTTGTAGAGGTAACCCGGCCTTATGTTGGCAGAGATCCAGTTAGGTTCTCGGGGCGTCTATCCAGAGGCGTACCCATGTGGCAATGGGAAGTTCCTTGGCCTGACCGTTTGTTGGAAATCCAATTCCCAATACGAACCCAATACGGTTTTAGTTGTATAACATGCCATCTAATATGGTAGCTATAGTAGGCATACTATAATGGTACTTATGCTGGCTAAGATTAATATTATACTTTCGAAAAGTTTTCTGCACTATGCACTAATAATAATATTAAAAAGATTTTTCGTATTAAGCATATTTGACTATCATAAGGAGAAATCTCCTCCAATTCTGCGTTTGCATTGTGTGTGTGGCGGGAGGCCTTATGATAGTTTCATTTTCTAATAAAAGCATTGCGGATTTTTTTTAAAATCTTTTGTTTTCCTTTTATTAAACAATAACTGTTTTTAAAATCTCACACCAGTCTCATGACCGACCTGGAGTTTATTGTTCCTTTTCTAAACTCTGGGTGCCCATAATTTTCCACACGGGTAGCCTAGAGTCAGGTTTCAGTTATCTGGAAGAGAAATCAGAAGGGAGTTGCTGTGAAGCTCAAGAGACGAGCTGGATGGCAAGCGTACTTCTGTATACTGTTATATTTTCTTGTGCTGTTGTTGTTGTACGCTTTGATAATGTAATGTGATGTAATAACAGATATGATTCTTTGTTTTAAAAATTATTCATTGATATATTATATGTTCCGCTGCGAAATCTGAGATTCTGTTATTGTTTCTGTTCTTCTTCTATCTTCTTCTTCTTAAACCCTAACGGTTCAGTTTCCAGCATTCCATTGCGCGGCATGTGATACAGTGGACGTATAAATGTCGACTTTCGAAAGTCGTAAAATCGGGTCGTTACAATGTGGTATCAGAGCATTTGGTTAAGCGACAACCTTGGCTCTGTTGGGTGTACTCATTATAGATAGAGTCAGTAGTACTCTAGAATGAGTTTGAGTGCAATAATAGATATGAGCGCGTATTTGTTAGTGAATATAAAACTATTTTGGTATTGTGTTGACTTGTCGGTTGATTGTTTATAGATTCTGGTCCGTGTAGTCTGGCCAACTGTTTCGATAGGGGTTTCTAAACTTTTAAACAAGATAAACCGACACAGTATTGTTTTAAAATAGGGTAAATGAAATAATTTTACCCAAAACTATTTTCGTATATAAAAGAAATAAATTTTCTATGAATTATTATAATACATGGTTGCTTGGTTGTTAGGAAGCAATAATATTAGATTATTATCATCGTTGTATGAGAAATTGAAATCAAAACCAAAAGCTAAGAAAATAAAAATACAAATGAGATTTGTAAATTTAAATTTTAAATGTAATTTATAATTTGGAATAAAATTCATTAATGGAATAAAATTGGTAATGTGAATGTATAAATGGATTTTATAAATTGAAATGAGATTTGACTTGGATCAAGTTGAATAAAAGTCTAAATTTGGGAAAAAAAGAAAATAAAATGGATTGAATTCAAGTAAACTAATATGATAATTAATCAATTCATGAAATAGGAAAGTTGAATTAGTTAAATCCAAACTTGAATTGTGAGTTAAATTTGCAGATAAAATTCAAGTAAGTAGAAATAAATGGAAAATTTCCTTGTTATTGATAAAATGAATTAGAGATAAATTGAGAATGGGAATTTAAATGGATAAGTGAGTAAAACTAATTTAATTAAATTAGTAAATGGAGTGAATTTGATAAATGAAAATAAAATCAAGGATTTAAATTGGGAAGTGTTACAAGGAAAAATAAATTTGAATTTTGAATTAAAATAACTTAAGTAAATATTGGATCAAATGGAGCTAAATGTTAATAAAGGAATTTAAATTAGTTAATGAAACTAATTAAAAGAATGGAAAATTTAATATGGTTCAAAATGAATTGAATTCAATATTTATAAATGAAAGGTAAAATGAATTCATATGGAATTTGGAATCCAGTATAAATATAAGAAGTATATATAATAATTATCTTGAACTTTAGAAATAAATGGTAAAATTCTTAGGTAAAATTTAGAGTTGGGAAATATTCTAAATTATTAAATGGAGGATAAACTGGAAATTGTGAAATGGTTTTAATTTAAAAGAATGTGAGTATGGAATGCAAAATGAATTGAATGGAATCAATTGGAAATGAAATAAAATAAAGAGTAATTTGAGTTTGTATCAATTTAAATGAGTTATAAACTAGATTGGATATTCTATTAAGTGAATATCATCGAATTTGCATAGAAATGGTTGTCGTTTGACGCAAACGAGTATGTATAAAATTCTAAGAGTTAATAAAAGCAAATCAAATTGATTTTTGAATCAAGTGAAATAGATATGAGTTCATTTCGCTTAAAAATAAATTGAATGAAAGAAAGTGAGTTATAAATCACTTGAATTGAATAGAAATGGTATGTGAATTGATTATAAGCAATTAAATTTGTATCAGAACCATATTAATTGCTAATGGAAATAATTTTGAATATTTTGATTGTGAAAATTATGCGTTTACTATTGGAAATAAGTGAAATGTGAATAAATTTCTTATATATGTCACTTATGTGTTTGAATTGAGTAAATACAGGTACAGAAGGGCCGTTTGGTTGGATATGGTCATGCTAAAATGCTAATAATAAATGGCTTTGTTTAAAATGCTAAATAAGGTATGCCTACGCAATAAAAAAATAAGAAATATGAACTGTTTTTACTTTTCCGACCGGGTGGGTCGATGTATATATATATTTATATTTTTTGTCAAATTGCAAAAGCTCCTCTGTACAAAGGAGACTGTGCCAAAATTTTCCAAAAATTTTGGGAGTTAGAAAAAAAAGTTTGACAAAAAAATTTGTTAGCGACAAACGATTTCAAATTGGAAATTGAAGTAAATTAGTGAATGAAACTGAATTAAAATAATAACATGAATCAGTTATAATTGAAATATAAAATTCAATATTCATAGTAGAAGATAAATTAAATTCAAATAGAATTGTAGTGTACACTGAATTCAAATAAAAATTGAAAATGCAAGATTGAATGAAAATGGATATGTAACTTCAATAGTGAAGTAAAAATGGTACAAGAAGCATATATATTGAAAATTTTGTAATGAAAGGTGCAAAATGATTTTTGAACATTGTAATTGGATATCAGGATATACAGGTGTATTAAAGGAAATGGAACTAGGATTTTGATATTAAAGATAAAAATTGAATTGCTCAACAAAAGGTATGTATTTAAATTTCTATATGAAATTTGGTGATTTTCTTGTCTAGCCACTTGGCGTTTTGTTTTCTTTTGGGATTTGAGGGCCTTTGGTGCCATTTTGTAGTCGTACCGAGCTAGCCGCGCAAAGGAGACACTGGCGAAATTTTTCGAAAATTTAGGGTGTTAGAAAATTTTTGAGAAAATTTTGAAAGTTTGAAATTTGAATTCAAATCCAAATTTGAATTGGGAAGTAAACAATATTATTTGGAACTTATAATTGAACTTTGAAAGTTAGTTGAAATGAATCTTTAATAAAAGATTTGGGTTGATAAATTGATAAAACTGTTTGGGTTGGAAAATATTACACGGTCTAAGGTCCATTCTTCTTAACTAGTAATTTCGGGACGAAATTCTTTTAAGGAGGGAAGGATGCGACGACCCAGAATTTTTGACATTTGAAATCGAAATATTTAATTAAATGTTTGAATGACAGTTTAACTTGAATTTTAAATATCAGAATGAATTTGGCAATTTAATTTTTTAATTCAATTATAGAAGATTTGGGTAAAATTTGAATCTTGATTTTTAAGCCGATTAAAAATGTTTCCAAGGCTTAGAAAATTTATATTGATAATACTGAAGATGATAAAGCTTCAGAATTGAATTTGGAAATGTTTTATTCAGTTTTGGAATTTTATCATTTAAATCGATATTTAAAAATAGCCTCCCGGGGCACAGTCTCGGAATTTGACGAAACCAGTTCCATTGGATCCGTAATATTTTATTAAATTGCCAAAGCAACTTGCAAGCCAATGCGCCACCTGCCTCGAGCGCGCGCACCAAATTGCGATGGTCGCGATGCTCCTCCTAGAACCTAGCGAACAAACTAAATCCAAACGAACCCTAGGTGAGCTGCCCCTCTAAATCGATGCCCCACCTTCGACGCCACGTTGACGGCATCGTAGCCGCCTATGGTCGTGACTCCTACATCCTAAATCTTCCAGAGTTGATGCCTAGTACGAACGAGAGGGCGTGCGATTTTGATAAAGAGGAAACGAGATTTTTGTTTTTGAATTTATTTTGGAACTTTGATTTTCATTTCGATCTTACAGTGGCCATTAACGTTTAATTTGGAAGAGGGGAGAATAAATTTCAATTCGGCCATTTGTTTTGTTTTAATAATTTTTTTTATTTTTATTTTGAACGATTGAATATGCTCGGTTTTTTAGATTTTAAAATGGAAAGAGGAAAAAAACAGCGCGTGTAATTTGGAACAACACGTGCAAAAATTTCCGAGACGTGTCAATATGCTAATATATTTAAATATATATATATATATGTATATATATATATATATTAATTTAAATTCAAATTCAAATCGCCTCGATAAACGCAACCAAAAATCTCGATCTCCAATTGATGCATGCCGCTAGGTGTTTATAATGTTTAACCCCTATTTCGAACGCAATGGAAAAGGTTTTGGGTCCAAATTTGATCGTATGGAGAAGATAGCATTTTGGATCCAGTTATAATATCAAATTTTCGATTTAAATTTCAGCGCGTTTGCTTATCGTACGGCCAAACGATCACTTCAAACACCACGAAAATTGGAATCCGATAATTTAGGGCTGGAATTTTTTTTTTCAATCTTGTGATGGGAACAGGCATGCGTAAGTTTGGGTCGTGATAGTGCTCGCGATGGATGAAGGCTATGGCTCGAGCATTTTCAACTTGATTTTGACCACGATCTAGACGAGGCAAGTGATGGCTTCAGGTGCTGGCGACTGAGGTGGTGGAGGCGATGCAGTGGAGGTCGCATAGAAATCTCGTGAGGTAGTTTTACTTTCTTATTAATTTATAAATTATGTATATAAATGGAAAATATATATATATAGGGAAAGATACCTATCAGTGAGTAAAAGTACAGTAAGATAGATTTGTTAATAAGACTTATTAAATTTTTAGTTGCCAAAAATATTTTATTATAAAGAAAATTTTATTACTGTTTGTTTCATTACAGAAAATAAAATACAAATGTATTGTTTAATTGACTTATCTAAAACTATTTAAATTACTAAAGAAAATTAATTATAAAGGGAATTTAGTTTTAAATTTAAAATTTTATTTAAATAATTTTATTAAAAAGAGTATTTAAAATTAAAGTATTAGTTTTGAATAAAACTATTGGATAATTTAAAATATCAAAATGAAATTGATTTTTCGATTTATTCGAATATTAATAAATTTTATATATGTATAGAAATATATATATATATATATATATATATATATATATATATATATATATATATGTACACACACACCTATAGGATTTTGATTCACATCCACGTACAAACAATGGTATTTTGAATTTATACATATATCTATAGATTAAAAAGGATATTAATTATAAACAGTTTGAAAATAAATAAAAAATACAAATATACATATACATATACATATTTTAATTCCACTTATTTATTTTTAAAAATAATAAACTATAGTGATTAACTCGTTTAATTTACTCATTTAATCATGTTAGTCACTAAAAATATTATTTTAGTTCAAAACCAAATTTTAGTTAAATAAAATCAATAGTTTAAACTAAAATTAATTAATTGGTAATCAATTGTCCGATCAATAAAAATATTAATAAATCATTTAAATGTTTATACAAGGTAAAAACCTGAAAGAAAGCAAGCTGGGATTGAAATGGGTCGCATGCAAAGACAAAGGTGAGATCTTCTCACTCAAAATTTTAATTGAAAATTCCAATTATTGATTGGTTGTGGAATTGTGATAGTTAAATTAAAATTGATTGATTGTGTGTTTGGATAATTTATTTATTATTAGTTATATTAGTTTAGACCCTATGCGCCGCATAATAGCGGAGGTTATTATATTAAACCCATATACCGCGATATTCCACCTCGAGGTGAAATTGGTATTATATATGTACTTGGAGTTGTTGATTTCCCGCATTATACAAAGGATGAGACCCTATTTGCGCCGCATATTTATAAATCCCATATACCGCGATATTCTACCTCGAAGTGGAATGGGTATTTAATTGTGTGCTAACGTCTGTGGATGCAGGGAAACAGGTTGGAGGGATCCAACTGGATTCCTCAAAATATTTAATTTTTTTTGTATGTTGTGTGTTGATTTTTTTAAATTCGTGTGACTATTGGTGATTGAAACCGTAAAGGCTGTAATTCAGCCGAATATATTTTTGGTATCGTAGGATACCAGAAATAAATAGTTAATTGATTCTGAAATTTGGATAGAAAATTTATAATGAATTCACCCAAAGGAATCGGGTGAATTTTAAAAGAATGAAATTTAAGTAGATAAAGTTTTATCTTTGAAAACTTATTGAATAAGTTCCAAAAAAATATGGGAAATATTTTTATAAAGGAATTTCGAGTAATGTTGTTAAATAGTTGAAGAATTTATTTAAAATATGTACTTTAAATAATAAAAAGAGATAAAGAAATTTATTTCAAAAGGAAATAAATTTAGAAATTAAATTTGGAATTTAATTTAAAGCTGAAATTTATTTTAGAAATCGATTCGTGAATTAATTTGGAGTTAGAATAAATCTTAGGAACCAATTAGGAAATTTGGTTTGGTGTTTGGAAATAATTTTTAGGAAATCAATTTGAAATTGATTTGTTATTGGAAAATTAATTTGGGAAATCAAATTGGAATTTGATTTTGCGTTTGAAATAAATTGGAAATCAAATTGGGATTTGATGTGGTTTGAAGGTGTTATTGGGAAGTCGATTTAAAATTATATATCAGTTGATATTTGGAATATAAATTCACAACGGGAATTTGTAAAGAAAAGGGATATTGTTTAAAAATAAATATTGGTTTATTTTTAAAGTGTGAAAAGAAATTTACAAATTCTAATGTTAGTTAAAATAAATCAAGAAGATTTATTAAGTTATTGGAATGGACCATTTGTAATGGAAAAGGAATTCTTCCCTGGAAAGCCGAATATAATTTTAAAATAGCTTTTGAATAAAATTTAAAAGTTCTAGATTTGGTTTTCAAATAATATTGTTGGAGAAAATTAGTTTGGAAATTGTTTGAAGTAAAATTTTATTTAATTTATTATATGAGGGATTATTTTTAAGGTTAAATTGATATTTGATTTAGAAAATAGTTATGTAAATATTTTTACTCTATCTACTAATTTTTATTTTAAAATTTGTTTTGGACCTGAATTTTTATATGAGATATTAGTATAATATTTTCCATAGTTAATATTAAAGCAACTATTCTAAAATAGTTTATTTTAAATGTTCCAAGTATATTTTGAATAAGTATTTTATATTATTTCAAAATGTTTGAAATCGGCAGATTTTCAGTGGAAAAGAATAAATGTTGGAAATGTTTTCCGCGTAAGGAAAAATTTATTTGAAAATTTATTTTCAAAGGATTGAAGTGTGAAATTTTACCCTGCAAAGATATATTGAAAATAATAATAATTGGGGGGAAAATTTATTTGAATCCAGTAATTGTTGTGAATAATGATTGATAGTTAAATAACCAACTATCAATATTGGTCTTTTTAATAGGCATTTGAATTTCGATGCGACCGGGAGTCGAATTCCAAATGGATATTCGAAACCCACATCGAACCTTTGTGATTGTGATGGATCTTTTGTTTAAAGGATCAAAGTGAAATTGTTGTGATTTATTTGAATTTGAATGAACACTTATTTTAAAATAAGCGCTCGTTATTCGAATTAGCGGGGAGAGGACCTTGTGTCATAAAATCCATTCCGAATAACGATACGACGAAATGGGATAGCATTTGAAGATGGTGTTGAAGACTGGGTATTTTCGAAAACGAAAGGATACCCGTCGAATGTCTCTGCACCGAGTTGCTCCGGTATAGAGATTTTATCACCCTTTGTGGTGGGAATTCCGGACGTGATTAGGGAATCTCCGGATTGCAAGGGCTTCTTTGAAGCTGCCTTCAGTTTCGTTCGATCCCGGAACGGACTTGTATGGATGTGTGTCTGGCATTACACTTTGAGATGTAAGGCTGATTTCTATCAAATACATTTCTGTTGGTGATGGAGAATTTATTCCCTTAGCCTAACACCCTTCTTTGAGACGTACGAGCTCAGTGGTTATGTAGTTGATGGTTACTAGTGATACATTCCCAATTTGGTAATGTGGCATACGAAGTGCTGCTGATTATTTGTTGATCGAAGCACGGCTTTTGTGAAAAGCGTAGCTTTGTGGACGAAACTTCGTCGGGCCTCACACCCCGGAATGGTCAAAACAAGAAGAATGCAGCAAGGTTATAGGGGGTAGCGCCCCTTAGGTTATGTACATTTCCTTCTAGATAGAAGTGGTATCATGGTATGGAGCCCAGATACTAAACTTATGTGAATATTCGCAAATATATATTACTTTGTGATTGTTGTTGTTGAGGATCCTCGGATAAAAGTTGTTTACAACCGGGGGATGGCATACTCGTGTCAGTAGTTACCTATTTTTGCAGAGGTAACCCGGCCTTGTGTTGGCAGAGATCTGGTTAGGTTCTCGGGGCGTCTATCCAGAGGCGTACCCATATGGCAATGGGAAGTTCCTTGGCCTGACCATTTGTTGGAAATCCAATTCCCAATACGACCCAGTACGGTTTTAGTTGTAGAACCTGCCATCTAATATGGTATCTATAGTAGGCATACTATAATGGTACGTATGCTGGCTAAAATTAATATTATACTTTCGAAATGTTTTCCTCACTATGCACTAATAATAATATTAAAAAGATTTTGCGTATTAAGCATATTTGACTATCATAAGGAGAAATCTCCTCCAATTCTGCGTTTGCATTGTGTATGTGGCGGGAGGCCTTATGATAGTTTCATTTTCTAAAAAAAGCTTTACGGATTTCTTTTAAAATCTTTTGTTTTTCTTTTATTAAAGAATAACTGTTTTTAAGATCTCACACCAGTCCCATGACTGACCTGGAGTTTATTGTTCCCTTTCTAAACTCTGGGTGCCCATAATTTTTCACACGGGCAGCCTAGAGTCAGGTTTCAGTTATCCGGGAGCGAAATCAGAAGGGAGTTGCTGTGGAGCTCAAGAGACGAGCTGGATGGCGAAGCGTACTTCTGTATACCGTTATATTTTCTTCTGTTGTTGTTGTTGTTGTTGTTGTATGCTCTGATAACGTAATGTGATGTAATGTAATAACAGATATGATTCTTTGTTTTAAAAATTATTCATTGATATATTATATGTTCCGCTGCGAAATGTCAGATTCTGTTATTGTTTCTGTTCTTCTTCTATCTTCTTCTTCTTAAACCCTAACGGTTCAATTTTCCAGCATTCGATTGCGCGGCATGTGATACAGTGGACGTATAAATGTCGACTTTCGGAAGTCGTAAAATCGGTTCGTTAGACGCAGCCTAAATTGATGAACTTGGGGTGTCGCAAAGGTCGCATACGCGTGGGCAGGTGCGACGATGTCGTGTTTGAATTCGCGATGGCGAATGTCGAAGGCGGCAAGACGTAATCGATCGTTGGAGGGCAATTAGGGCAAGCTTTCACGAGGATAATCGAAGCTGAGTCGGGTCGATGGCGAGCAAGTACGAGGAGGCATGATGGCTTAGGGCTCAGGTTCGACGATTGCTGTGGGGTCGATCGAAGTTCAAACGACAAAGGCAAGGATTAGGGTTTCCAGATGTTCGAACGCCTGGGCCACGAGGTATTGAATTTTAATAATTTCAATAAAAAAATTTATGGCATATGCAAATTTAAATATTTATTCCGGTATTTTACAGTAAGCTATAGATAAACAGGAAAATTTATACGGAAAAGAAAAGATAATTTATTAGTTTAAAATTAATTTATATTAGTTTGTAAAAATAATTTGTTATAGGTAATTGACTGAAAATTTAATTATTCGTTTGAAAAAACCAAATTGTTGATTTAAATTAAATTTATCAAATGGAAATTGATTGTTCGATTTATTTTGAATATGAATAAACTGTATAAAATTGTTTATACAAGGTCTAATACATTGAAGAAAACAAGCCGGAATTGGTAATGGTTGCAAACAGCAAAATAAAAGGTGAGATCTTCTCACTCAAATTTTAATAATTGAAAATTTCAGTTATTGATTGATCTGTAATTTGTTTTCAAAGTATTGAAATGTCGTAAGTAATTTGAAACTTGTTTTCAAATGGTTGAAGTGTTAAAAATATATATCTTGTGAAGATATTTCGAAAATAAATAACTGGGGAAAATTATTTAAATCTGGTAATTGTTATGAATGTTGATTGATAGTTAAATAACCGACTATCAATATTTGCCTTTAAACGATATTTGAATTTCGATGCGACCGGGGGTCGGATTCCAAGTGGATATCCGAAAACCACATCGAACCTTTGTCATTGTGATGGATCTTTTGTTTAAAAGATCAAAGTGGAAATTTGTTGTGATTTGTTGAAATCTTAATGTAACACTTATTTTTAAAATAAGCGCTCGTAATTCGATTAGCCGAGAGAGGAATTTGTGTCATAACACCCATTCCGAATAATGATACGACGAAATGGGATTGCATTTGAACACAGTGTTGAAGACCGGGTATTTTCGAAAGCGAAAGGATTGCCTGCCGAATGTCTCTGCACCGGGTTGCTCCGGTATAGAGATTTTATCACCTTTGTGATGGGGATTCCGGACGTGATTTGTGAATATCCGGATTTGCAAGGGCTTCTGTGAAGTGCCTACGGTTCCATTCGATCCCAGAACGGACTTGTATGGATGTGTGTCTGACATTACACTTTGAGATGTAAAGCTGGTTTCTATCAAATACATTTCTGTTGGTGGCGGAGAATTTATTCTCGTAGCTTAACACCCTTCTCTGAGACGTACGGGCTCAGAGGTTATGTAGTTGATGGTTACTAGTGATATATTCCCAAACTGATAATGTGGCATACGAAGTGCTTCTGATCAATTGCTGATCAAAGCATGACTTTGTGAAAAGTGTAGCTTTGTGGACGAGACTTCATCAGACCTCACACCCCGGAAATGTTCAAAACAGGAAAGATGCTGCAAGGTTACGAGGGTCGTGCCCTTTAGGGTATGCCATTTCCTTCTGGAAAAGCGTGGTATCATGGTATGGAGCCCAGATATTTAACCTATGTGGTTGCTGCAATCTATTGCACTTTGTGGTTGTTGCTTTGTGGTTGAGGATTCTCGGATAAAGGTCGTAAACAACCAGGGGATGACATACTCAAGTAGTAGTTACCTAGTTACAGATAACCCGACCTTGTGTTGGTAAAGATCCGGGTAGGTTTTCGGGACATCCCTCCAGAGGCATAACCATGTGGCAGTAGGAAGTTCCTTAGCCTGACCATTTGTTGGAAATCCAAAAAACAATACGAGCCCTTTACGATTGCAATTGTATAACCTGCCTCCTCAGGAGGCAGCTATAGCAGGCATAATATAATGGTACCTATGCTGGCTAAGATTAATATTATACTTTCAAAATGTTTTCCACTATGCACTAATAAAAATATCAAAGGATTTTGAGTGTCAAGCATGTTTGACTATCATAAGGAGGAATCTCCTCCAATTTTGCGTTTGCATTGTGTGTGTGGCGGGAGGCCTTATGGTAATTTCATTTTCCAAAAGCATAGCGAATTTCTTTTTTCTTTTCTTTGTGAAAATAACTTTTTTTAAGATCTCACACCAGTCCCATGACTGACCTGGAGTTTATTGTTCCCTTTCTAAACTTTGGGTGGCTATAATTTTCCACACGGGCAGCCTAGAGTCAGGTTATCATTATTCGAGAGCGAACTCTATCAAGAAGTTGCTGTGGAGATCTGATGGCAAGCTGGATGGCAAGGCGTATCACTTATATATGTAATATTTCTTTTCCTCTGTTTATTGTTGTAACACTCGGATAATGTAATGTGATGTAATGTAATAACTGATAGAGTTCTTTGTTTTAAAGATATTCATTTATATATTATATTTGTTCCGCTGCGATATGTGAGATTCTGTTATTGTTTTATTTTCCTCTTCTTCCACCTCTTTCTTCTTTAAACCCGAAGACTCGAACATTTGTTCCACTTTGGACTGAATTGTTGTGGAATTTTTCCAGCTCAAAATGGGTATGGATTTGCGGGCCTTTACAGTGGTATCAGAGCAATTGGTCAAGCGATAACCTTGGCTCTGTTGGGTGTTACTCATTAGAGATAGAGTCGGTAGTACTCTAGAATGAGTTTGAGTGTATTAATAGATATGAGCGCGTATTTCTTAGTGAATACAAAATTGTTTTATATTGTGATGATTGGTTTGTTGAGTGGTATATGGATTCTGGTCGGTATAGTCTGTACAACTTTATCGATAGGGATCTCTAAACACTCGTACAGAACAATTCGACACGATATTGTTTTAAAATAAGGTAAATGAAATAATTTTACCCAAACAATTTTTGTAGATAAAGGAAATAATCTTTGCAAATTATTATAGTATATGGTTGCTTGGTTGTTAGGAAGTGATAATATTAAATTATTATCATTGAAATTGAATAAGAAATTGAAATCATAATCCAAAGTTAAGAAATAAATTCACATACAAATGGAATTTGAGAATATAAATTGTAAATGTGATTTGTAATTTGAAACGGAATTCCGGAGAAGTATTTGAAAATGTTTTGAAAAGAATTTGAAAATGTTTTGAAAAGAATTTGAAAATTTTGGAGATTTGTAAAGTTTAAATCCCTTTTGATTTTGAAGATGATTTTCAAAGGTTTTGGAAAAGTGTTTTGAAGGGATGAAAGCACTAAACTCTTTTCGGTCGTTGGAAAATAATTCGATGATGATTGCGACACCATCGGTGTTCATTTTCGAGTTGCCAAGAGAGGAATTGCTTCCAAATTGTTTTAAATTAAAGTTGTTTGGAAAACTGGGTTTTGTTTTAGAAATGTAAAGGGATAATTTCAATTGATTTAAAAAAAATGGTTTTGAAATGTTGAAAAGATTCTGGAATCTTATAAAAAAATATAGTTATGGAATAATATGTTTGAAAACTTAGAAAATTCTGATTAAACTGAAATTAACTTGAGTTAATTTGGATAAAGGTGAATTTGAGAAGTCTTATAGACTAAATGATAGGAATAAAATCTATTAAGGTGGAAAATAAATTGTGAATGAATAAATAAATTTACAATTGCAAGTAAATGAAAGTGAAATTGAATGTTGAAATTCATTTCAAATTTGTAAGTAAATAGAACTGGAATTGGAATTGAATTTGGTTTGTATTAAACAGAGTGAAATATTGAAATAAAATTAGTAACTAAAAACTAATAAAAGGAATGACGAAATTGAATATGATTTGAAATGAATTGAATTCAATAACTATAAACGAGAGGCAAATTAAATTCATATGGAATTGGAAATCCAGTTCAAATATAAGTGGTTATAAACCAAAATGGAGAATTGAAAATAATTTTTTGGGAATAAATAAAAGAACAAAACTGGATTTGAAACTGAATATTGAAAACCAATTTGAATTGTGTGAAATAAAATGAAGTTGTAAAATTAGTTCGAAGTGAACTAAAGATAATAAAGGTGAAATAAAAAAATGATTATTTGAGGTAAAATGAATTGGAATTTGTAATAATTAGTAAATGAAACTAATTTAAAATAGTGAGAGGAATCAAATGTGAATGAACGATAGTTGATAAAATTCAATATTCAGAAGATAAATTGAATCCAAATAGAATTAAAATTGTGAATTGAATTCAAGTAAAATTGAAAATATAAGATTGAATGAATATGGATATATAACTTCAATAGTAAAGCAAAAATGGTATAAGAAGTATATATTGGAAACTTTGTAAAGAAATGTGCAAAAATGATTTTTATTGAACATTATGGATATCAGATTATACAGGTGTGTACAGGAAATGGAATTGGGATTTTGATTCTGAAGATAATTTGAATTGCTCGACAAAAAGGTATGTATTTAAATTTCAGTATGAAATTTGATGATTTTCTTGTCTAGCCACTTGGCGTTTTGTTTTCTTTTGAATCTAGGGGCCCGTGATGCCATTTTGTAGTCCTACCGAGCTAGCCGCGCAAAGGAGACGCTAGCGAAATTTTTTGAAAATTTAGGGAGTTAGAAAAATTTGGAGAAAATTTTGAGAGTTTAAAATTTGAATTGTTAGAGGAGAAAATGTTGTTTGGAACTTATAATTGAATTTGGAAAGTTAGTCGAATTAGTGATGGGTCTTAAATAAAAAGATTTGTTTTGGTAAGATGATAAAACTATTTGGAATGGGAAAATAGTTAACGGGTTGAGGATTGTTTTTCTTAAACTAGTAATTTCGGGACGAAATTCTTTTAATGGGGGAAGGATGTGACAACCCATAATTTTTGGTATTGTAATTTTAAAATATTTAAGTAATTTTAAATGTTTGGAAGATAGTTTAACTTGAATTTCAAAATTAGCTATGAATTTGGCAATTTAATTTTTGAATTTAATTTACCGAAGTTGGATAAAAATTTGAATCTTCAGTTTTAAGCTGATTAAAAATATTTTTAAAGGCTTAGAAAATTTATATTGATAATACTAAAGATAATGGAAGCTTCAGAATTGAATTTGGAAGTGATTTAATCCGTTTTGAAATTATATTGTTTAAATCGGTATTCAAAAATAGTCTTCTGAGGCACAGTCTCGGAATTCGACGAAACCAGTTCCATTGGATCCGTAATACTATATTATTATCGAACTTCAAATTTCATAGCGTTTGGATTCACCATTTGATCGTTCGATCTGGAAACGTCTAGAAATAATTTAGTTGAATTTAATTTAAATAGCCGATTCAAATAGCTATCTTCCACATACGATCAAATTGGAGCCTGATATTTGTTCCATTGGGTTCTGAATAGGGTTATAACATTAGAAATGCTAGGCGGCATGCCTCGATAGGAAGTCAAAATTTTAAGTTACGACTTTGAGATAGTTTAAATTTAAATTTCAAAATTTTAAATGTGTATATATAGATTTTGTTGATTGACATATATCAACATCAGAACTTTTTCAAGAGCACTGTAGCATGTTTAACTCAACACGGCAACATCTTATCCTTGTCTCCCCTTCGTCTCGTTGTTAACATCATGCAAATAGATTTTCGAAAGAAAATAAAATGTAATGGCCGCCCTCATTTTAAATCAAACCTTCTTTCCTCTTCCAATTAATTTCAAAAAAAAAAATCGAGCTCGTTTGAAATAAAACTATATGGCCTCGTTCGATTTCAAGAACGAGAATGGGGGAGCCGCAGCCTAAATCGATGAACTTGGGGTGTCGCAATGGCCGCGTACGCGTGGGCAGGTGCGGCGGTATCGTGTTTGAATTCGCGATGGCGAATGTCGAAGGCGGCAAGATGTAATCGATCGTTGGAGGGCAGATAAGGCAAGCTTTCGCGAGGATAATTGAAGCTGAGTCGGGTCGATGGCGAGCAAGTACGAGGAGGCATGATGGCTTAGGGCTTAGGTTCGATGATTGCTGTGGGGTCGATCGAAGTTCGAACGACAAAGGCAAGGATTAGGGTTTCCAAATGTTTGAACGCTAGGGCCATGAGGTATTGAATTTTAATAATTTCAATAATTTTTTTTATGCAGTAAGGTATATGCAGATTTAAATATTTATTCTGGTATTTTACAGTAAGCTATAGATAAACAGGAAAATTTATACGGAAAAGAAAAGAAAATTTATTAGTTTAAAATTAATTTATATTAATTTCTAAAAATAATTTATTATAGGTAATTGATTGAAAATTTAATTATTTGTCTAAAAAAACCAAATTGTTAATTTAAATTTATCAAATGGAAATTGATTGTTCGATTTATTTCGAATATTAGTAAACTATATAAAATTGTTTATACAAGGTCTAATACAGTGAAGAAAACAAGCCGGAATTGGTAATGGTTATAAATAGCAAAATAAAGGTGAGATCTTCTCACTCAAATTTTAATAATTGAAAATTTCAGTTATTGACTGATGATTGAATTATGATAGTTAAATTTAATTGTTGATTGTGTGCTTGGATGATTAATTTATTATCAGTTATATTAGTTTAGACCCTATGCGCCGCATAATAGCGGAGGTTATTGTATTAAACCCATATACCGTGATATTCCACCTCGAAGTGGAATTGGTATTATATATGTATTTGGAGTTGTTGATTTCCCGCATTATATAGCGGATGAGACCCTATGCATCGCATAATAGCGGATGATATTTTATAGATCCCATATACCGCGATATTCCACCTCGAAGTGGAATTGGTATTTAATTGTTGTACTAACGTTCGTGGATGCAAGGAAAACAGGTTGGAGGGATCCAATTGGATTCCTCAAATAATTGAATTTGTTTCAATATTGTATGTTGATTATTTATAATCGTGTGTGACTATTTGTGATTGGAACTGTTGAAAGCTAAAATTTAGCAGAATATATTTTTGGTATCGTAGGATACCAGAAATAGATAAAATTGGATTTTTTTAAAATTTAGTAGAAAATTTATAGTAAATTAATTTTAGAAAATTTAATAAATTCAGAAGAAGGAATTTGTTTCAAAAGATAATAAATTTGGTGTTGAAATAAATTTAGAAATCAATCTTGGAAATTGATTTGGTATTTGATTTGGAAATCAATTTAGGATTTAATTCGGTGCTGAAAATGAATATTTGGAAATCGATTTGAAAATCGTATATCAATGGATATTTAGAAGTTTAAATTCACAATGGGAATTTATAAAGGAAAGGGAAATTCGTTTTAAAAATAAACATTTGGTTATTTTTAAAAGTGTGAAAGGAATTTGCGGATTCGAAAAGTAAATTTAAAATAAATCAAGAAAGATTTATTAATTGATTTGAATGAACCATTTTGAAATGGAAAATGTATTTTCCCTGGAAAGCTGAGTATGATTTCGAAGTAGCCTATAAATATAAACTGAAAATTTTTAAGGATGGTTTTAGAAAGGATACTTTGGATAAATTATTTTCCTAACTGGTTTCAAATCTTTAAAGTATGGATTTATTTAATTACTTATAAAAGGGATTATTTTAAAGATTAAAATTGATATTTGTTTTAAGAAACGATTATTTAAATAGTTATACCTTATCTACTAATTTTATTTTAAAATTAGTTAGGACTTAAAATCTTATATGTGATAATTAGTGTAATGTTTTCATAACCAATATTTTAAGTAAGTATTTAAGATGGTTTTATTTTAAATTTTTCCAAGTATATTTTGGATAAGTATTTTTAATTATTTTTAAAGTATTTGAACTCGGCAGATTTTCAGTGGAAATAAATAAATATTTGGAAATGTATTCCGCGTAAGGAAAAGTGATTTGAAATTTGTTTTCAAAGTATTGAAATGTGGTAAGTAATTTGAAATTTGTTTTCAAATGGTTGAAGTGTTAAAAATATATATCTTGCGAAGATATTTCGAAAATAAATAATTGGGGAAAATTATTTAAATCAGGTAATTGTTGTGAATGTTCATTGATAGTTAAATAACCGACTATCAATATTTGCCTTTAAATGACATTTAAATTTCGATGCGACCGGGAGTCGGATTCCAAGTGGATATCCGAAAACCCCATCGAACCTTTGTGATTGTGATGGATCTTTTGTTTAAAAGATCAAAGTGGAAATTTTTTGTGATTTTTTGAAATCTGAATGTAACACTTATTTTAAAATAAGCGCTCGTTATTCGAATTAGCCGGGAGGGGACTTTGTGGCATAAAACCCATTCCGAATAATGATACAACGAAATGGGATTGCATTCGAAGACGGTGTTGAAGACCGGGTATTTTTGAAAGCGAAAGGATTACCTATCGAATGTCTCTGCACCGGGTTGCTCCGGTATAGAGATTTTATCACCTTTATGATGGGAACTCCAGACGTGATTTGTGAATATCCGGATTTGCAAGTGCTTCTTTGAAGTGCCTTCGGTCCGTTCGATCCCACAACGGACTTGTATGGATGTGTGTCTGACATTACACTTTAAGATGTAAAGCTGGTTTCTATCAAATACATTTTTGTTGGTGACGGAAAATTTATTTTTTTAGCTTAACACCCTTCTCTGAGATGCACGAGCTCAGAGGTTATGTAGTTGATGGTTACTAGTGATATATTCCCAAACTGGTAATGTGTCATATGAAGTGCTGCTGATCATTTGTTGATCAAAGTATGACTTTGTGAAAAGTGTAGCTTTGTGGACGAGACTTCATCAGACCTCACACCCCGGAAATGGTCAAAACAGGAAAGATGCGGCAAGATTATGAGGGTCGAGCCCTTTATGGTATGTCATTTCCTTCTGGAAAAGGGTGGTATCATGGTATGGAGCCCAGATATTTAACCTATGTGGTTGCTGCAAATCTATTACACTTTGTGGTTGTTGCTTTGTGGTTGAGGATCCTCGGATAAAGGTCGCAAACGACCGGGGATGACATACTCGAGTAGTAGTTACTTAGTTACAGAGGTAACCTGGCCTTGTGTTGGTAGAGATCCAGGTAGGTTCTCGGGACGTCCCTCCAGAGGCGTACCCATGTGGCAGTAGGAAGTTCCTTAGCCTGACCATTTGTTGGAATCCAAAGAAACAATACGAGCCCTTTACGATTGCAATTGTATAACCTGACTCCTCAGGAGGCAGCTATAGCAGGCATAATATAATGGTACCTATGCTGGCTAAGATTAATATTATACTTTCAAAATGTTTTCCACTATGCACTAATAATAATAATATCAAAGGATTTTGCATATCAAGCATGTTTGACTATCATAAGGAGAAATCTCCTCCAATTCTGCGTTTGCATTGTGTGTGTGGCGGGAGACTTTATGGTAGTTTTATTTTCCAAAAGCATAGCGGATTTCTTTTTTCTTTTCTTTGTGAAAATAACTGTTTAAGATCTCACACAGTCCCATGACTGACCTGTAGTTTATTGTTCCCTTTCTAAACTCTGGGTCTCCATAATTTTCCACACGGGCATCCTAGAGTCAGGTTATCATTATTCGGGAGCGAAGTCTATCAAGAAGTTGCTGTGGATATTTGAAGGCAAGTTGGATGGCAAGGCGTATCACTTATATATGTAACATTTCTTTTCCACTGTTTGTTGTTGTAACACTCTGATAATGTAATGTGATGTAATATAATAACTGGTAGAGTTCTTTGTTTTAAAGATATTCATTTATCCATTATATTTGTTCCGCTACGATATGTGAGATTCTGTTATTGTTTTCTTTTCTTCTTCTTCTACCTCTTTCTTCTTTAAACCCGAAGACTCGTACATTTGTTCCACTTTGGGTTGAATTGTTGTGGAATTTTGCCAGCTCAAAAGGGGTACAGCTTTGCGGGCCTTTACGAAACTTTAAATTTGCAAATAAGGATATGGAATTACTTTGAACTAAAGATTTGAATGTTAATATTTGAATTTGTAAATTAAAATTATTTTGAACTTTTATTTGAACTTTGAGATAAGTTAAGCAAAGATAATTTAAAATGGAATTTTGAGAATTGGACTCAGAATTCAATTGTTTAAAGATTTTGATTTTTGATTTAAAAATAAAAGTTAATTTGATTTCAAGGGTTAAATCAACATTTGGAATTTAACTCAAATTTATATAATTCGAGATGGTTTATAGTTGAGATTTAAATTGCAATTAGTTCAAATTGAATTTAGTTTGAATTAATAAGTATTGAAGATGGATAAGTTTAAAACTTAAAATGCAAAATTTGAATTGGATTAATTTGAAATGAAATTGAAGTTGAATGAGTTCAAAATTCAAATAGGAATTTGATTTGAAATTGGGATTAATTCAAACAGAAATTGAACTAATTTGGAATTGAAGCTGGTTCAATTTGAAACTAATTCAAATTGATTTGAATAATTTGGAATTGTGATTAAAATTGAATAGGTTTAAAAATCCAAATGGAATTTGATTTGAATTTGGAAATAAATTGAGGTTAATTCAACTTGAATTGGGATTAAATCAATTTCAATGGAAATTGAAGTTATTGGAATTGAGTCAATTTAAATGGAAGTGGAAAATTAAATTGAAATGGAGATTGGAAATTGAACAGTTTGGCTCTGGACTATTTTTAATATAAATTGTTTTAATATAAACTTATTTTTCCAAGCAATTTATGTATACAACCTTTCTTTTTAAACCCCAAACTATTTATACTTATTTTATAATTATTTTTGAAACTATTTAACTAATTTACAACTATTTTATAAACTAATTACTGTTTTTCAACTGTTTTATAACTAATTATTATTTATAACTATTTTACAATTATTTAACTATTTTATAACTATTTTATCATTATTTAACTATTTAAAGATATTTTACAAACTAATAACTATTTTTCAACTACTTATCTATATTTTTAAACTTTTCATGCTATTTTTTAAATTTAAGCCGGACAAAGTGCAAACTGTTTATGGTTAAATACCCAAATGAGATTAGAATTGAGTGATAAACCAAATGGGATTGGAGTAGTTGCGAATTAAGTGAATAGAAAAGAGGATTGATTTAGCTAATAATCAATGAAGATAAATACGTAGGATGTATGTATATTACACTATTCACATAGTGATTTGATCCTGATTCAAGCACAGAATTTTGAGATAGTATATCGATCCGAGTCGGGATTTTTCACTCGATTTTCGACGGCGAACCTGGATATGGATTATTGATTGATTCTCGATATTCTCTATCATAGTTATGGCTATGCAAGGAGAATGACGGTTTCTGATCAAGAAACCAGATCTGAGTCCGCACTAGGAAGTCGGGTGGACGATACTAGTTCGGAAGTGAAATTGTATGATCGAGTGAGCGGTCAGACTGATATAGCGTACAGATGATATGTGTACATCGTACGGGTTTGAATGAAATTGATATTGAAAATTTATAGATAAGAATTGTAAAATGGTTTTGAAATGAAAAGTACATTTTATGAAATATGATGAAATAAAATGGAAATTGCATATTTCTATGGTAGAAACTTACTTTATGGAAGTAAGTAATTTGGTAAGTGACTTTATAGAGTAATCAAATTTGAGTATTTGATTTGAATAAACAAAGTTATATATCTTTGTTATATAAGATAAATCTCCCCTTGTTGAATCTATAGCCAGGAAAAAGGGTTTTGAAAATGTTTGAAGTATAAAAGGAGTTCTATACAACTTTGAAATAACCCAAAGTTTTTTAAAAATTATATATATATATATATATATATATATGTATATGTATATGTATATAATGGATCTTATGAGGATTTTTAGGAAGGTTTTTGGAACCTATGGACTTTGGAAAGGCTTTTTATTTTTGGAAAAATCAATATTGGAATTTGGAAAGCCTAATTTGAGAATTATCGATTTTGGGATAATCAATTTTGAGAAAGGAGATTTATATGGGATTCATACTAGGTGTATGATTTGGAAGATACTATATGTGTGTAGTATAAAGCGTTTTGAAAATGGCTCTGAAGAAAAAGGCGCTCCCTTGGAATGAACTTCTCAAGAGTGCCACAGGGTGGTACTGGCTTGAAACCTAAGGGGGTTCTAAAGTTGATCCTGTGAGGAGTCCGGACAAACTAGTTCCTGAGGATTATGTATAGTGTAGCGAAAATCTAGGGGCGCTGATGCCTACAGAGGCATTTGGGTTATGCTGTGACGACAGTATAGCTCAATGTCACTGCGATCTACTACAGACCATAGCGAAAGTCGTGTGTGCCGCTGAGAGCCAATAATCTACGTTTGATTTTACATCGTAGACTGTGACCTATGGTAATATAGCGAAAGTCGTGTGTGCTGTTGAGATCCAACAGTCTACGTTTGATTTTATATCAGTACACTGCGACCTATAGAGACATAAGGAAAGTCGAGAGGTCGTGAGAGCCTAAGGCTACGTTGGACTTGACTGATGAAGCCTACGACCTATGTGGGAGTGGAGAAGTTTCATTTTTTGGCAGCGAAAATCGATGGCACTGATGCCTACAGTTACATGGACTTTTGCTGTGATGGCAACGTAATCCAGGATGTAACTGCGATCTGTGGCGTGTTCCATGGCGTAATCGAGGGGCGCGGAGTGCCTACAGTTACATGGACTTTTGCTGTGATGGCAACGTAACCCAGGATGTAACTGCGACCATGGACGGGGGTGATTATTTCCAAAGCATTCTCACCAAAGATGTTTCCTCTATTTTCAAAATGTTTTCCATATTTTCAATAAAATTATCTTCCAAGTATTTTCACTGGGTGTTGAAACAGGTTTACCAAGTACTTATGATTTTCAGTCCTACGCCTGATCAACGTATGACCGAATTTATGTAAGAACGAGGATGGACTTGTTGGAACATCGAGTTATAAAATGATATTTTTATAAAACTATTTTGAAAATATTATATATAGATTTTAAATTGTTTTAAAAATGTGCAAAAGAAATTTTAACTGATATTAAGCATTTTGATAAATCTAGCTCCGTTCCTTTTGGAGGACAAAAAGATTCAAAGGGGGAAGGAATGTGATAACCCGGATTTTTGGACATCTGTTACTTGGACAATTAACTAATTTTATTTGGATAAAAACATTCTGATAATTAGGAATTTCTGAATATATATATATACGTGGATTTGAAAACTATAATAATTGTTGAATCAACATGATGAATCCTATAGTAAATTAATAAATATATTAATAGATATGTGTAAACTTTAAAATTTTATGTATATACATACACATGAAATATTGGTGTGTATATATATATATATGTAAAATAATTTGAAAGCATTGATTTGAATATAAAAACAAGAATAAATACAAAGTTTTTGTTTATATATATATATATATATATACACATATCTTTTGAAATTAAATAAGATTTAATATACATTGTAACATAATACATTTTTCTTAGAATACACACACACACATATATATATATATAAACATTTGAAAAAAAATGATTCATAAATTAATTAAATGAAAGGGTTTAAAACAAAGTTATAAATTTAATTAAAAAAAGGACCTAAACATAATATAAATAATAAATGACATTTGTAAAACTATGAACATAAGGAATAAACATTTGTAAACTTATGATAACAAGTGTGATTTGACTTCAAAAATAAATATTTAAAACTAAAACAATGCTATATAAATATATCATCATTTATTCTCTATACTTTTTTTCCTTATATTTAAATTAAACAGAATAAAAAGGGAAAGCTATAAATCTAAATACAAACCAGAGAAGAAGTAAAATCTATAAATAAAACTAAGTTCAGATCAACCAAGCTTTGGTTTCAAATTGAAAATAAAGCACTAATCAAGATCAAAGGACCAATCTCAGACCTGAAGTAAACAAATCCAAGATTAAAAACATCAAGAAATCAAACAAGCTGCAGTTTTGGATAAAGAAAGTCCAGATCAGAGTTCTTTACTCTCTTTCCTGTTTAGATTATATTAAGGTGAGTAAACAGTTTTTTTTTAAGGTTTTAAAACTGTTTTAAATCTTAATGCATGCAATAAATTATTGAAGTAAAGTATGATGAGTGTGAGCAGAATGGTTTAATATGATTATATGTATATATATATGAATAAGTATGTCTGTTATAAACAGAAGAGTCTCTATTTGAATGATAGCAGGCTGATCCAAGTTTCAAAAAAAAGATCAATTCTTTTTTCTAATCAATATTAGGCTATGATATTTGAAGGTAAAAGTTGAGAATGAATGTAACAAAATTTTTAAAATAACTTCGAGTATATATATCTGAAGAAATTATGACAAAA
This sequence comes from Allium cepa, assembly GCA_030765085.1. Taxonomy (NCBI): domain Eukaryota; kingdom Viridiplantae; phylum Streptophyta; class Magnoliopsida; order Asparagales; family Amaryllidaceae; genus Allium; species Allium cepa. The sequence goes on from CM060934.1 coordinate 921,542,664, forward strand.
ATGATTTTTTTACAGTGATAAATCATTTAAGTCAGAAATCAAAGTTGTTAAATCTCGAGTTTTGTTTAAGTTGTCGAATTCAAATTTGGCATTTATGAATTTCAATGGTATAATCACAATTTTTAAGCTTGTACAAATCGAGATTTGGATAGATGATTGGGAATAGGAAATTTGCCAATTTACGGCAATCTTGGGAATCTGTAATTCGGGGTTTGGGACAAAGATAGTTTGATGGTCGATGATCAAAGAGTAATGGGTCGGCGGGTTTATACTTCGTCGCGGAAGCGTGGCAAGGCGAAAGTAGGGTTTCTTGTTCGTTTTGGTCTGGGAGGGTTTTCGAGTGTTTGAGGAGTCGAGGTGGCGTTTGGGGGATGCGGTACTGGTGGAAATGGTAGAGGGAAGGGTGGTGCATTCTCGAGTGAAATGGATTGGTGATCGGCTTTGGGAAGAATGGCGAAGCGAGCCGATTAGATGAACGAAGTTTTTCGTTTCGGAGTGCTGGAGGTCCGAATTTCGATTTCAGACTCGTGGCAGCATTCCAGGCAATGGAGTATGGAGAGGGGATTAGTTGCGTCTTGCGTGGATGGTCGGCGAGGTTCTCGGTAGCCAATGCTTCGTGTGCACGTGCACAGTGCACGAAGGTGTCGGTGAATTTTATTGAGCTGTAGGAATAGCAAGAAGAAAGAAGAAGGAGAGAGAGGATAGGAAATTAGGGTGGTGCTCGAAGTTGTATTCGATTTGACTCGAAAATTTTCAAGTGGGATGATGGCTCGGTTTTAGGGAAATTTGGCAGGGTCGTCTCGGGTAATTTGTGGTTCTAGCTCGGGAATTTTTGGTCGTGCTCGGGTTACTTTTATAGGTGCAGAGTTTTAAATAAAAGTAACAAAAAGTTCAAAACATTAAGCGAATGCAAGCTTAAAGTAAATTGATAACAAGTTAAAATTTTAATGATAAGGTTGAATTTGATTTATTGATTTAAATAGGTTAATTATTTTATTAAATCCTTAAGGGGTTTCAAATAGAATTTAATAATAATTTAAATTAAGAAAGTGTTAAAATAAGTGTGTTAAACTTTATTAAAGGGCCTTAAGAGATTTTGTATAAATAAATTTCCAAGCATTTAAATTAAATAAGATTTAAATGATTTAATTAAGCAATTAATTAAGATAATGATTTATCTTAAATTTATTTAAAGACTTAAACAATTAAGGGAAAATTAATTAACTTAAGAATAATTACTAAACGAAATGAAGCAAAGTGATTAATTAAGGTCTTGAGTAAATTAAGGATGAATTAATTAATGACTTAAAATTTAATTAATTAAGGATAATTAACAAATGAGATAATTACTTGATAAAGTAATTTATTGAAGGGAAATTACCTAATGGAAGTAATTGGAGATTAATTACATAGAGTAATCAATTAAGGATTGATTGATTAAGGAAACTGATCAAGGGATTAGTTAATTTAATAAGTGTGATTAATTAAAGGATAATTAATCAATGCAGGTGATTATAAGATAATTAATTTGAGTAATTAAATAAGGATCAATGTAATTAATATGGATGGATAAAGGTTAATTGATTTGTGTAATTAATTAAGTTAATGTGGTTAATTCTAGTTAATGTCCAAATCCCAATTCTTTGTAGAGTGATTTCGGACCCAGATTTTCGAATCTGAGAATACCTCTTCTTATTTTGAACATATATCCTTTTAAAAAAATTAGAATCAAGTGTTTATTTTTATTAAATATTAGAGAAGAAAATTTCCAAGAGCTTTGTCTTAGACCATTTCTGCAAATTCAAAGTGCAGAGTGGCCAAAAATTCGAGTATAGATGACCTATTATCAGGTTTAATTTTTATGAACTCATGGCCTCTTCTTTTTCAATGTCCGATGTAACAACCCGCATATTTATCGATTGTATATTTAAATATTTTATTTAAATATTTCATCGTTCGTCGAATTTTAGTTCGAAAACCTACCTTTTGCAAACAGTCGAATTAGCACTCGAGACCCCTTCCATTGTGTAACGACCTGGGATTTTCGATTCCGAAAATTCCAGATAGTTAGAGAAAAGAAAAGAGATAGAAGAAGAAGAACAGAAAAGACACACAATCTCACATTCGCAGCGGATAAAAATATAATAACAAATATTAATAACAGTTTACAAAAGAAGAACTGTATCAATACACTTATATTTATACATCAGAGTTACAACCATTACTATTCACTGGACAGTTTTTAAACAACATGTCCTAACTATACAATAATATGTCACAGCGATAAAAACTACATACGTTCTAGCCATCCAGCTCGCCTCCTGAGCTCCAGAACATCCTTACCTGAAAATCTGTAATACTCGGTCTGATCCGAGCATTACACCAAAGTAACACCCGGGTCAGGCTGGAAACCAGCGTGAGTAAACTCAACTATCATGGAATATCGAAACATATAACTTATTTAAAACCCGGGGTAACTCATATAGATTTCTAACTTTATAAGTTGTTATAAACCCCACTTATTTCACATATCAATTTTCTAAGTACCAAACTTAGATTAAATGGTCCAACTTACTTAAATCATTCCATTTTAGCCTATTGATTTTACATATCAATTCATAAGGAATCGAAGTGGTTTCATATATTTACTAATACCCGACTCCGGTCTCTTCGAATCCAATGTCATCCTAACCCAAGTTATTCAAGTGATTAAATTCAACTGCTAGATGTCACTTTTACACAACAATAACATAGATAAACTTCACCCATTTATCATTGATATAACCAATACATATCAATAAAATGTCACAGCATATCATCCAATAGATATTATAAAAATTTTCAACAACAATCATCCATAAGCATGCATTGTCAATTCATATCATAATTAATCATCTAATCTTGCTTAATTAATCATTAATTAATTTACAATCATTTAATTAATTCATTGCTCTTGGATTTCCTTATCAATCAACCAATTAATCTCTAATTATAGATTGATTATCATTTAATTATCAATCAATAAATCTCAATTATTAATTAATCTTCTTTAGTACAAAGTAATCAATCCTTAATTACTCTAAAATCAATTAATTATCCTTTAATTAACTGATAAATTAACCATCAACTATTAATTAATAACCTTAATTATTAATCAATATCTCTTAATACAAATTAATCATTCCATAATTTTTTTATAATTTATTTATAATCATTAACTAAAAAATCAATCATATCTTAATTATATAAAAAAACTTAATTATTAATTAATAACCTTAATTACAAATTTATTAACCTTCAACAGATTAATCCTTTAATTTCTTACATTAAGTAATTAATCGTCCCTTAATTATTTCCATCCAGAAAATTTCCATCATTACCCAAGTTAAATAACTAACCCATAGTTGCTTCCATTAGTTAATTATCTTTAACTAATTACACTTAATAATTACTCTTTAATCACTCATACTAAGTAACTAATTACCCATTAATTTGTATTACTTAAAAGCTGTTAAATAATTTACTTGAAGCATTTTATCACTTTACTTTATTTTATGAAATAAGTTATCAAAGTCTTTACTTTCTTTTTCCCAAAACTTTGCTTTACAAAAATTTACCAAAACAAGCTTAAAATCCTTAAATTTCCTACTTCGGTTCAAACCTAGTCCCAGCTCGAGTACACCCTCGAGTTCTTCTTCTCCTTCACCTAATTTTTTTTTACTTGCTTCAGGTAAAATCCGAAGTCCTTCTTCCTTTACAAAAATTCAGTTTAAGTTTTAGGTAAGTTTAACTTATAACCTGGACCCAAAACCGATTTACACGCTAAAATCCTCCATCTGCTCGTGTTTAATCTCGATTCAATATCTCACATTCACGAGCTTCAAACCGGAATCAAACCTTCACCATCATCCAGATATGCCCGTGCACGTGTGCACCCACACCAGCGACTGACGGTGCTTCGTCCATCGACGTCGACCCCCAACAACTCGCAAGTGAACCTCGCAACCACACTCGATCACCAATTGCTCAATTCGATCGTGAATCAAAATCGACCCAAAGATCCCAAATCTGCAAACTCATACTCACCAGAAATTCACCCTACTCCGGCGATTCCTGCTTCGAGAAGCCTTGCCCTCTTCACCGTAGCTCCGCCTCGTCTTCCAGCCAGTACCTCACACCTCGCGATCGCCACTTATCAAATCCCGATGTAGCGCTCCCTTTAGAAAGAATGACAATACAACCTGAAGGCTAAACCCTATTTGATCGTCGCATGGCCACTCCGATCGTCTGAAAATTCAAGCACCATTTTTGCCAAACACCCCATCCTTTCAACAATCTCCAACAGGAAAAACCGATCATCAAAGCCCCTTTTAATTGACAGAGATCTCATAAATACCCCTCTAGTCATTCTTGAATTGTACATCCAATTCAATGTTAAAAATAAAGATTCAAGTGTTAAAAATCCTATTTTGGTAAAGGAGTTTAGATTTTATATGTGAATTAACAGATCATTGAATTCGATTTTTGGCATCACTTAAGCTCCTCTGTGTATTTTTTTATCCTCCTAGTTAATATATCTATCTATAATTCTTAAAAATATTTTTTAAACATAATTTAGTTTTAAACAAACAAACCCTTTTTAAATACTTAAACCTAAAGAGGTTAGAGTGTGTGAAAGGTTAAATTTTTAATCTATATTTAAATTTCTGGAACTTAAAGTAGAAAGAATATCATTTACAGATATTCACACAGCAACTATAAACATGTTTTCAGAATCATAAAACCATCATGCAAATCAGATTACAAGTTTTCACTAAGCACAGGTCACATTCATCTATATGTAAGTTAATTATGTCTACAGTTTTAAAAGTCAGAGGCATAAACTCAGATCAGAGATGTAAACTCAACAGTCACATATAGATTTGCATATATATATATATATATATACATATATATATATATATATATATATATATATATAGATACTCAAAGAAAATATTAACACGGTAATCCACATGCCACAAATATTAGTTACTTAAACTTTAAATTTTTAAAGCTTACTCACCTGATTTGAGATCCAATTATTAAATCGAGAGGTTCAAAGTTTTTCCCAAATTCAAAATTCCACTGTAATTTCATTTCAGAGATGATTACTTAACCATTGAACTTGAAATCATTTTATAAGTGATGTTACCACAATTTAAACCTTATCTTTCAAAAATTGAATTCTAAAATGGATCCTAATAGCAAATATGAATTTGGGTTCGAAGTCTTTGAGTTTGTAATGATAGCAGTGACAAATATATGTGTTCATAGTCATTTATATCCATAATACAGGTAGTTCCATTCATATTTCAGAAAAGATTTATCCATTCAAACATGTTTCTTATATCCATACAAATTTATCACTTGCAACAGATTTAAATCTTCTTTATTTAGGGTAAAAGTTCACTCACCTTGATGTTGAACAGAGAGCATTTGTTTCCAGAATAAACTGCTGATGGATACAAAATTTTCTGCTTGATTGATTTTTAATCTGCAGCAGAACTTCATTCTCCTTGTTGTTGTAGATTATTAAACTGCATGCTGACCCATATCTTCATTTTCTTCAATAAGAGTTGATCTTAAATTTATGTTGAAACTTGATTTCATATTTGCAGTTTTGTTTTCAGATTTTTAAATCATGAATTGGTTTTGCAGATTTTATATTGAAGTTGTTTTGTAGAATTGGTTTTGAATTTCTTCTTTTCAGATTTGATTTTAGTTTCTTATTTGAAGAAAAATGTTTTGAACAAAAATGAATCTCTAAGTTTTTCTTACCTACAAAAATTAATTTCAAAATATATTAACGTTGCCACTTGTTATCTTAGCATGACAAATGTTTACAAGTGTCTTCCCTTATGATTTGAATGCTTAACACATGTTCATCATAATATAAAAAATTATTTTCTTAGTTTATGAATGTATTTAAATTCTTCTAAAACCATTTCTAATTTAATTTAACATGTTAAAAAAACATCTTAGCTTACATAGATAAATTGTTGGTAGAAACTTTAGAATTGAAATTTCAAAAATGAATCTTTTGAAATAGGTTGAATTTTAACACTCAATAATTTAAAACTGTAATTCATCATTTATTACAATTTTGATCAATTTATATTTTATATTTATATTTATATCTTTCTAGTATCTATACACAAAAAAATTCAAAAGAGAAGAGTTTAAAATCTAAATTACACACTAATTTAATTATTCTTTAATTTATTCATTAATTTAATTAATCTATAATTTACCAAAATCTTAATTGATTTTAAGCTAAAACATAAACCTTTTAATTAACCACTTAATTTTATTTTTAACTAAGGCTAAAATAACTTAAGAACGAAACTAATTAAACAAGACATACCACTTTACTTAACTAAGTATTTAAAACATTATCATATAAAGAAATTGATTTAAAATTAGTTTAAAACTTGCTTTTCTATTTAATTTAAACTTGCTATAATTTCTTCGAGTTCAACCCGGAGCCTACTTCGAGATAACCCAAAAAAACTTCCCTTTCCTCTTAAAATTTGGTTAAGTTAAAATTTAAAACCAGTAATAGTTTATTTAAAACTTCCCAACCCTGCTATCATATAAACAACCAAGCTAAAAACAACAACTCCTAAATTCACTATAATATTTATTAAATAAGGCAATAATAACTTATTAGAAAATTATAAAAATCCCAAATTACATAATTCTATAAATATCTTATATATGAATGGTAACAATCATATATTATTTTGCTTTAAAATAGAAATTTATATTATTAGGATTTATTTAGATCAATGGTAAAATCAGTAAATTATCCAATACCATATGTTCAAAAATTCGGGTTATCACATTCCTCCCCCCTTTGAATCTTTTCATCCTCGAAAAGAATGAAACCAGAATTTATTAAATACTTTAAAACCAGTTAAAATATTCTTTGATTATTTTAAAACACTTAAAAACCTATATATTATTTTCAAAATAGTTTTTATAGAAAATATCATTTTATAACTTGATGTCTCAACAAGTCCATCATCGTTCTCATAGAAATTCGGTCATACGTTGATCAGGCGTATGACTAAAAATCTATAAGTACTTAGCAGACCCATTTTTAATACCCAGTGAAAATGCTTGGAAAATAATTTTATTGAAAATATTGAAAACAGTTTTTGAAAATAGAGGATATTATTCTTTGGTGAGAATGCTCTGGAAATCATCACCCCCATCCATGGTCACAGTTACATTCCAGGGTTACGTTGCCATCGCAGCAAAAGTCCACGTAACTGCAGGCTCTCCACGGCCTCTCGATTACGCCATGGAACCTACACAACAGATCACAGTTACACCTAGGGTTACGTTGCCGTCGCAGCAAAAGTCCATGTAACTGCAGGCTCTCAACGGCCACTGATTTTCGCTGTCGAAATGAAACTACTCCACACCAACATAGGTTGCAGTCCACCGATGTAAAATCAAACGTAGACTGTTGGCTCTCAGCGACGCACACGACTTCCGCTATGTTATCACAGGTCATAGTCTGCCGATATAAAATCAAACGCAGACTGTTGGCTCTCAGTAACACACACGACCTTCACTATGTTACCATAGATCGCAGTCTACTGATATAAAATCAAACGTAGACCTTGGCTCTCAGCGACACACACGAATTTCGCTATGGTAACCTCTACTCAAGATCCCCAGGAACTAATTTTGTCCGGACTCCTCACAAGATCAACTTTAGAACCCCCCCTTGGGGCTCAAGGCAGCACCACCCGGTGGTACTCCTGAGAAGTTCATTTCAAGGGAGCGCCTTTTTCCCCAGAGCCATCATCAAAATATTTTATACTATACATATATATTATCTTCAAATCATACACCTAGTATGATCTCATACAAAGCTCCTTTACACAAAATCGATTATCCCAAAATCGATAATTCTCAAACTAGGCTTTCCAGATTTCAATATTGATTTTACCCAAAAATGAAAAGCCTTTCCAAATCCATAAGTTCCCAAAACCTTTTTTCAAAATCCTCATAAGATCCTTTGTACATATATATATACAGATATATATAATTTTTAATACTTTGGATCATTTCAAACCTGTATAAAACTCCTTTTATACTTCAAACATTTTCATAAACCCTTTTCTTCTGGCAAAAGATTCAACAAAGGGAGTTTCAATTTATAAAACAAAGATATTTAACTTTATTTACTCAAAATTAAATATTCTAATTTGATTACTCCTTTCAATGTCATTTTCATTCAAATCCGTACAATGTATACACATCATCCGTATGCTATACCAATCTGATCGCTATACCAATCTGATCACTCACTCGATCACACAATTTCATTTCCGAACTAGTATCGTCGACCCGACTTCCTAGTGCGGACACAGATCTGGTTTCTTGATCAGAAACCGTCATTCTCCTTACATAGTCATAACTATGATAGAGAATATACAGAACCAATCAACATCCATATCTAGGTTCGCCGTCGAAAATCGAGTGAAAAGATCGATATAACTATCTCGAAATTCTGTGCTCGAATCTGGATCAAATCACTATGCGAATAGAATAACATACGTACACCCTACGTATTTGTCTTATTGGTTATTAGCCAAATCAATTCCATTTCCATTCACATTCACTTTGATTTTCATTCACTTACTCACAATTGCTCTAATCCATTTGGATTATCACCTCTATTCTTATCTTGATTGGGTATTTAACCAATAACGTTTAAACTCTATCCGGTTTATTTAGAAAATAGCTTGAAAAATTTAAAAATAGATAAGTAGTTGGAAAATAATTACTAGTTTGTAAAATAGGTGTAAAATAGTTTAGAAAGTAGTTAAAACAATTATATAAATTTTAGATAATTGCAAAATATAGTAAGATAGTAATCAGTTTATAAAATAGTTGAAATATAGTAATTAGTTTATAAAACAGTTGGAAAATTGTTAAACGGTTTCAAAAATAATTGTAAAACAAGTATAAGATAATTTGGCTTTTAAAAGAAAGGTTGTATATATAATGAATAACTTGGAAAAATAGGTTTATACTAAAACAATTTATATTAAAAATAGTCCAGAGTCAAAACTACTCACTTCCCAATCTCCATTCTCATCAATTCAATTTAAATTTCCACTTCTATTTAAATTGACCCAATTCCAATTTAAATAACTTCGATCTTTATTGAAATTGATTCAATCCCAATTCAAGTTGAATTATCCTCAGTTTCTTTCCAAATTTAACTTTATTCAACCTTGATCTCAAATTTTTACTAACTCAAATAAATTTCAATTAAACTAGTTCCAATTTCAATTCATTTCAACTCCAGTTTAAATTAATCCCAATTTCAAACTCTATTTCGAAATCAAGTTGAATTATTCTTGACTTCTTCCCAAATTCAATTCAAATTCCATTTGAATTTTAAATTATTCAACTTTAATTACAATCCCAAATAAATTTGTACTAATTTCAAATTGAACCCATTTCAATTTCAAATCATTTCAAATTAATCCAATTCAAATTTTCCATTTGAATTCTTAAACTTACTCATCTTCAATCTGAAGTCCAATTTATTCAAGTCAGATTCAATTTCAATTCAAAGTAATTCCATATTCTTAATTTCAAATGAAAGTGTGATTTTCCTTTTATCCCAATAATGGATATATTACCACACTTAATTTCTCATTCAAAACAAATTCTCTTTAAAATTTTCAAACATTTCTTATTTTAAAATAAGATCATATTCAAAGTAGTTTGAATAATATTATTTCCTTTAACATTTTGAAACCAATTCAAAATTTTAAACTTAGAATTCAAGACTTCACAATTTGAAACCCACTTTTATTTGTATCCTTTCTCATTTACAAATTATTTTCTTTTTAAATGGTTACTTCCTTAAAACATTTTATTGTTTATTGAAAAACAATCATCCCATTATTAAACACAATATCCATTCTATTTCTTGGTTTGAAACCAATTCTAATTCATCTTATTCTGAAATACTTCTCCAATTCAAGATTTCAATTTTAGTTTGAATCCTTTTCAATCTTGTCTTTAATTTAATTTCAATTTGGTTGTAATTCTATTACCACTTAATTCTTACTATTACTTTTAATTTAATTAATACTACAACCAATTTCCTTTATATAATAGATAATCTATTTCTTATACAAGATTCATTTACTTTTGAAATCATTTAAAAACCTTTATATAAGAAAATAACAAGTACGCTCTCTCATATACACACACACACACACACACACACACACACACACACACACACACACACACACACACACACACACTCAACTCATTCTAGGGTACCACTTACCCTATCCTTAATGAGTAATCCCAACAGAGCCAAGGTTCTCGCTTAACCTTCTGCTCTGATACCAAATGTAACGACCTGGGATTTCCGATTCCGAAAATTCCAGATAGTTAGAGAAAAGAAAAGAGATAAAAGAAGAAGAACAGAAAAGACACACAATCTCACATTCGCAGTAGATAAAATATAATAACAAATATTAATAACAGTTTACAAAAGAAGAACTGTATCAATACACTCATATTTATACGTCAGAGTTACAACCATTACTATTCACTGGACAGTTTTTAAACAACATGTCCAAACTATACAACAATATGTCACAGCGATAAACACTCCATACGTTCTAGCCATCCAGCTCCCCTCCTGAGCCCCAGAACGTCCTTACCTGAAAATCTGTAATACTCGGTCTGACCCGAGCATACATCAAAGTAACACCTGGGTCAGGCTGGAAACCAGCGTGAGTAAACTCAACTATCATGGAATATCGAAACATATAACTTATTTAAAACCCGGGATAACTCATATAGATTTCTAACTTTATAAGTTGTTATAAGCCCCACTTATTTCACATATCAATTTTCTAAGTACCAAACTTAGATTAAATGGTCCAACTTACTTAAATCATTCCACTTTAGCCTATTGATTTTACATATCAATTCATAAGGAATCGAAGTGGTTTCGGATATTTACTAATACCCGACTCCAGTCTCTTCAAATCCAATGTCATCCTAACCCAAGTTATTCAAGTGATTAAATTCAACTACTAGATGTCACTTTTACACAACAATAACATAGATAAACATCGCCCATTTATCATTGATATAACCAATACATATCAATAAAATGTCACAGCATATCATCCAATAGATATTATAAAAAATTTCAACAACAATCATCCATAAACATGCATTGTCAATTCATATCATAATTAATCATCTAATCCCGCTTAATTAATCATTAATTAATTTACAATCATTTAACTAATTCATTGCTCCTGGATTTCCTTATCAATCAACCAATTAATCTCTAATTATAGATTGATTATCCTTTAATTATCAATCAATAAATCTCAATTATTAATTAATCTTCTTTAGTACAAAGTAATCAATCCTTAATTACTCTAAAATCAATTAATTATCCTTTAATTAACTGATAAATTAACCATCAACTATTGATTAATAACCTTAATTATTAATCAATATCTCTTAAAACAAATTAATTATTCCATAATTTTTTTATAATTTATTTATTAATCATTAACTAACAAATCAATTATATCTTAATTATATAAAAAAAACTTAATTATTAATTAATAACCTTAATTACAAATTTATTATCCTTCAACAGATTAATCCTTTAATTTCTTACATTAAGTAATTAATCGTCCCTTAATTATTTCCATCCAGAAAATTTCCATCATTACCCAAGTTAAATAACTAACCCATAGTTGCTTCCGTTAGTTAATTATCTTTAACTAATTACACTTAATAATTACTCTTTAATCACTCATACTAAGTAACTAATTACCCATTAATTTGTATTACTTAAAAGCTGTTAAATAATTTACTTGAAGCTTGTTGTCACTTTACTTTATTTTATGAAATAAGTTATCAAAGTCTTTACTTGCTTTTTCCCAAAACTTTGCTTTACAAAAATTTACCAAAACAAGCTTAAAATCCTTAAATTTCCTACTTCGGTTCAAACCTAGTCCCTGCTCGAGTACACCCTCGAGTTCTTCTTCTCCTTCACCTAATTTTTTTTTTACTTGCTTCAGGTAAAACCCGAAGTCCTTCTTCCTTTACAAAAATTTAGTTTAAGTTTTAGGTAAGTTTAACTTATAACTTGGACGCAAAACTGATTTACACGCTAAAATCCTCCATCTGCTCGTGTTTAATGTCGAGTCAATATCTCACATTCACGAGCTTCAAACCGGAATCAAACCTTCACCATCATCCAGATATGCCTGTGCACGTGTGCACCTACACTAGCGACTAACGGTGCTTCGTCCATCGACGTCGACCCCCAACAACTCGCCAGTAAACCTCGCAACCACGCTCGATCACCAATTGCTCAATTCGATCGTGAATCAAAATCGACCCAAAAATCCCAAATCTGCAAACTCATACTCACCGGAAATTCACCCTACTCCGGCGATCCCTGCTTCGAGAAGCCTTGCCTCTTCACGGTAGCTCCGCCTCGTCTTCCAGGCACTACCTCACACCTCGCGATCGCCACTGATCAAATCCCGATGCAGCGCTCCCTTTAGAAAGAATGACAATACAACCTGGAGGCTAAACCATATTTGATCGTCGCATGGCCACTCCGGTCGTCTAAAAATTCAAGCACCTTTTTGCCAAACACCCCATCCTTTCAACAATCTCCAACAGGAAAACCCTATCATCAAAGCCCCTTTTGATTGACAGAGATCTCACAAATACCCCTCCAGTCATTCTTGAATTGTACATCCAATTCAATGTTAAAAATAAAGATTCAAGTGTTAAAAATCCTAGTTTGGTAGAGGAGTTTAGATTTTATATGTGAATTAACAGATCACTGAATTCGATTTTTGGCATCACTTAAGCTCCTCTGTGTATTTTTTTATCCTCCCAGTATCTATCTATAATTCTTAAAAATATTTTTAAAACATAATTTAGTTTTAAACAAACAAACCCTTTTTAAATACTTAAACCTAAAGAGGTTAGAGTGTGTGAAAGGTTAAATTTTTAATCTATGTTTTAATTTCTGGAACTTAAAGCAGAAAGAATATCATTTACAGATATTCACACAGCAACTATAAACATGCTTTCAGAATCATAAAACCATCATGCAAATCACATTACAAGTTTTCACTAAGCATAGGTCACATTCATCTATCTGTAAGTTAATTATTTCTATAGTTTTAAAAGTCAAAGGCATAAACTCAGATCAGAGATGTAAACTCAACAGTCACACATAGATTTGCATATATATATATATATAGATACATATATATATATATATATATATATATATATATATATATGTATATATACATATACACTCAAAGCAAATATTAACATAGTAATCCACATGCCACAAATATTAGTCACTTAAACTTTAAATTTTTAAAGTTTACTCACCTGATTTGAGATTCCAATTATTAAATCGAGAGGTTCAAAGTTTTTCCCAAATTCAAAATTCCACTGTAATTTCATTTTAGAGATGAATACTTGACCATTGAACTTGAAATCATTTTATAAGTGATGTTACCACAATTTAAACCTTATCTTTCAAAAATTGAATTCTAAAATGGATCCTAATAGCAAATATGAATTTTGGGTTTGAAGTCTTTGAGTCTGTAATGATAGCAGTGACAAATATATATGTTCATAGTCATTTATATCCATAATACAGGTAGTTCCATTCATAAGATTTATCCATTCAAACATGTTTCTTATATCCATACAAATTTATCACTTGCAACAGATTTAAATCTTCTTTATTTAGGGTAAAAGTTCACTTACCTTGATGTTGAACAGAGAGCATTTGTTTCCAGAATAAACTACTGATGGATACAAAATTTTCTGCTTGATTGATTTTTAATCTGCAGCAGAACTCCATTCTCCTTGTTGTTGTAGATTATTAAAACTGCATGCTGACCCATATCTTCATTTTCTTGAATAAGAGTTGATCTTAAATTTATGTTGAAACTTGATTTCATATTTGCAGTTTTGTTTTCAGATTTTTAAATCATGAATTGGTTTTGCAGATTTTATATTAAAGTTGTTTTGTAGAATTGGTTTTGAATTTCTTCTTTTTAGATCTGATTTTAGTTTCTTATTTGAAGAAAAATGTTTTGAGCAAAAATAAATCTCTAAGTTTTTCTTACCTACAAAAATTAATTTCAAAATATATTAACATTGCCACTTGTTATCTTAGTTTGACATATGTTTACAAGTGTCTTCCCTTATGATTTGATTGCTTAACACATGTTCATTATAATATAAAAAATAATTTTCTTAGTTTATGAATGTATTTAAATTCTTCTAAAACCATTTCTAATTTAATTTAACATGTTAAAAAAAACATCTTAGCTTACATAGATAAATTGTTGATAGAAACTTTAGAATTGAAATTTCAAAAATGAATCTTTTGAAATAGGTTGAATTTTAACACTCAATAATTTGAAACTGTAATTCATAATTTGTTACAATTTTGATCAATTTATATTTTATATTTATATTTATATTATATATTTCTAGTATCTATACAAAAAAATTCAAAAGAAAAGATTTTAAAATCTAAATTACACACTAATTTAATTATTCTTTAATTTATTCATTAATTTAATTAATCTATAATTGCCCAAGATCTTAATTGATTTTAAGCTAAAACATAAACCTTTTAATTAACCACTTAATTTTATTTTTAGCTAAGGCTAAAATAACTTAAGAACGAAACTAATTAAACAAGACATACTACTTTACTTAACTAAGTATTTAAAACATTATCATATAAAGAAATTGATTTAAAATTAGTTTAAAACTTGCTTTTCTATTTAATTTAAACTTGCTATAATTTCTTCGAGTTCAACCCGGAGCCTACTTCGAGATAACCCAAAAAAACTTCCCTTTCCTCTTAAAATTTGGTTAAGTTAAAATTTAAAACCAGTAATAGTTTATTTAAAACTTCCCAACCCTGCTATCATATAAACAACCGAGCTAAAAACAACAACTCCTAAATTCACTATAATATTTATTAAATAAGGCAATAATAACTTATTAGAAAATTATAAAAATCCCAAATTACATAATTCTATAAATATCTTATATATGAATGGTAACAATAATATTTTATTTTACTTTAAAATAGAAATTTATATTATCAGGATTTATTTAGATCAATGGTAAAATCAGTAAATTATCCAATACCATATGTTCAAAAATCCGGGTTATCACACATTGTGTTCAAAACGTCGTTTGCGACCTTTTTGAGTATAAGCTTCGATATGTTTGGAGTAACTCGAATTTTGCTACTTTTTCTATTGGGTTTTGGGTTTGGGTTCAGCCCACTAGCTAACTTAATACCCTAACTCAGCCCTCTCCTCTCCATTCACTCATCCCCACTCCTCAAATTCAAGCTAAAACTGAAAATGGGGGAAAGGAAGAGGAATTAGATATTCCTAAGCCCTAGTTCCTTTGCAAACTCAAATTCTTGCTCCAAAATCAAAGAGAAGCCATTGGTAAGCCTTCTCTTCATCTTCTCCAACTCTTTCTCTCTTTAATTTCAGAAAATTAATAAACCTAATTTGGGAAATGTTTCTCTTTTAAGCTTAGATTCAAGCTTCTTGTGTTGAGATTGAAGTGTGGTTGATCTTTCCTTGTCCTCAAGCTTCTCATTCATTGTTTTCGGGTTCAAAGGTGAGATTTTTATCTCACATCTATGCTTATATCTATCTTTGAATGTTGGGTATGAATTCCTAACACTTATTCATGTGCATTTGCTTTTGGTTTGGATTGAATTAGTGAATATCCCAATTTTTAGTGTTTTGTGTTCAAATCTTTAAAAATCCTAACTTTGATGTTGGAACATGTTTTTGGTGATGCATCGAGGAGCCAATAGGGCCGGGTTGCCGATTGGCGTAAATCCCTAGCGTCCGTGCTTGCCCGATTGCAAATTGATTGAGCTTGAACTTCATTTAAAATGGGATACAAAATGCAGGACATCGGGTTCGGTCAACCGAACTCTCTGACTCGGCCGACCGAAGATGAAGTCGAAACATTCTGGGCTATTTTCGGTCGACCGACTCAGAGAGTTCAGTCGACTGACCTGCTCCTATTTTCCTGTTTGCCTATTTATGCTCGTTTTGCTTTGTTTTTCCGATTGTTAATCGATTCTTCTTCTCCGATTAGTTGTTATCATCTTTTGTCAACTTTGATAACTTCAATTTTTGGAATTTCTAGGTATTTCCACTTTGATGGATTGGGTATCGATTTCTTTGGATTTTATTCACGTCTTCGTATGTGAATTTTTATGATTGATTGTTTCTACAATCACTTCTATGATTTGTTACTTTAAAATATAAAGGTTTTTAATACTAGTAGTGAATATCAAAACCCTTTATTCAAAATGATTTCAACACTATTTTTACAAAGCTCGTTTCTTAAAACCGTTTTTCAATCTACTAGTATATACAAACCTTTACCTCACTCATATGAGAAATCTAATTAAACGGCTTAGTAAAACAAGTGGTATGAAACTCTTGCGTTTACTTCGTCGGTTAATTCTTAGACTTGTTCGATTGAATCTCTTATGACAAATTTCTAGTGGAGATCTATAATTTGTTCGTAAATATTTAAGTTAAGCTAGTAGTTATGGGACATGAAGCTAAGCTCATATATTTACTAGCTTACTGTAATTGACACTTCTTGATGATCGATGATGATCATTTTATAGTTTAGACTAGCAATGTGCGATGTCTCTTTGTCCACATGGAGGACTGTACCTCATTTATTGAGCTTCGTCTCATTTCTTTGTGGGCTAGCGACCCATGTACTTTTAATGTGCTTCGATTCATCTGATGTACCATTTGTACTACATCGATGTCTCGGCTTTTCGATTCATTGGATGTACTGTGTGTACAACGACGATGTTTCGAATTGTTTTATGTTTCGATTCATTGGATGTACTGTTTGTACTACATCGATGTCTCGGCTTTTTGATTCATTGGACGTACCGTGTGTACTGCGTCGATGTTCTAAATTGTTTTGTGTTTCGATTCGTTGGATGTACCGTTTGTACTACATCGATGTCTCGGCTTTTCGATTCGTTGGACGTACCGTGTGTACTGCGTCGATGTTCGGAATTGTTTTGTGTGGTACATCGATGTCTCGGCTTTTCGATTCATTGGACGTACCGTGTGTACTGTGTCGATGTTTCGAATTGTTTTGTGTTTTGATTCATTGGATGTATCGTTTGTACTACATCGATGTCTCGGCTTTTCGATTCATTGGACGTACCGTGTGTACTGCGTCGATGTTTCGAATTGTTTTATGCTTCGATTCATTGGATGTACCGTTTGTACAACATCGATGTATCGGGTTTTTGATTCATTGGACGTACCGTGTGTACTGCGTCGATGTTCCGAATTGTTTTGTGTTTCGATTCATTGGATGTACCGTTTGTACTACATCGATGTCTCGGCTTTTCGATTCATTGGACGTACCATGTGTACTGCGTCAATATTCCGAATTGTTTGTGATACACGTGTTGGTGAGTTTTCATGCTCCCGCTTGGGATTGGCCATCCTTTTCTTATGATTTTTGGATTTCTAATTATTGATTTCTGGAATTTATGTTTCACCAACTTTTACAATTGACATTGATATGTATGTCATTTTTTTTTGTGGCTTGGTGAATTAAATAAAGAATATGACATTCTTTTTATGCTATGAGATTCGTGAGATATTTGTATGATTTTCCTTTGTTGATTTTCTAATGTATACTTATCGAGGTATGACATTTTTGGTTATCATACGTTTTTATTTTATCTCTTCTTATATCTCATTTTATCTGATAATTATAGCTAGACTGATCCGTTTATTATTTTCTTCTTAAACAATACTCGGGCCAGACTGAGATTTTACAGGTGCTTCTGCTTGACTCCTTATCGGACCATCATCTGATCTTTTGGCTAACTACTTTAGTTTAGTAGTTTTTGTTGTATACAATTGAGATATAGACTTCTTGATGTATACATATTTTTGTCTAGCACTTGTATCTAGTCCTTTGTGATGTTGTGGATCTTATTTGACCACTACTCTGATATACACTTTTATGTGTAATATTCATATCTATTTCCGCCGTTGTGATATGAATTATCTGTGACTGATTTGTGTTGTGTTTATTTCTATATTTGTTTCCGAAGATATTTATAGTCACTGTGTAGTAGCTTTGAGTTTGTATCGGTATGTTGGATTTCCTCTTGAAACGAAATGCATCTTAAACTATCTGACATTCCGGTGCTCGCACGAAGCAATTACACGGATGGTCGCTCCTCAACAGCCTTATTCTCCACGCTAGTTGACGGCATTACACCGTAGTGTCCTTGGCTAGCGTGGGTATAGAGGTGGGGCATCACAGTTTGGTATCGGTGCCAAACTTCGAAACAATATAGAATAATCTAGCAAGGATCATGTCCTAAGTCTTTCTTAGGAGTCATGGTTTAGGATTTTATTCGAGTCTTCGTACCGATTCATCCTGTTTTTCTTTATGATTCCTTGTTTTATCTATCAAGATTGCTTGATATTTATTTTGAGAATAACCTTTTTCTTCTTCTTTCTTTCTTTCTTAAAGAAGAAGAAATGGTTAGTTCTAGCAGTCCTAGCGCTGGTCAATCCAGTAGCCCTTCTCTGGATGGCGCATTCATGTCTTCCCAACAACTTTTGGATCTTGTAAAGAATCAAGATTTTATCTGTGCTTTGAGTAAGAACCCCGAAATGGTTCTACCTTTGAAACTTGAAGTTCCTTTCAATCAGCTTGTGGATCTTACTCTTCGACATGAAGAGGTTGGTAAAGGAGGTGATAATGATATGGGATTTCCAAGAAGAACCATATTAAGTTCAAAAGCCCTTATCTCAATAGGAAGGTGAAGCAAATTACTTTGGTAGCCAAGACTCCAATCCCTTATCGTGGAGGATGCTACAATTATAATTCTAAGGACCACTATGCAAAGGAGTGTCCGGGGCCACTCTTTTATCGTTATTGCAAAAATTCGGGTCACCATATAACTGCATGTCCCAAACTTCAAAGTAGGAGAGAGGGAAAGCTTAAAGCTCCTAGTGACTCTTCTCTTGGTCAAGGTATTTTTCATTCAATCCGTGATGACATTTGTATTGTGATCTTCCTATTTGAGTTCTTGTTGATAAGGGTTCATCTTATCATTTTTATATCAAAAGAACTTGTTCATTCTTTTTCTTTAAACATTTTGGGTTTGATGACTTCACTGAGATTTGCTAATCCGATTGGCGGATCTGCAACACTCAGTTTCTTCTATTTATGTCAAGATTGTTTTATGTGATTTTTCTTTCCGAGCCGATTTGCATGTTATGCATTACTTAGGCTTCGAAAATTGATTTTTGTGGAAGGATTGGCTTAATCATTGTGAAGCCCATATCCTATTTTTCCAAGCGGACTATTCACCTTCGACATTTCCCATCTGTTAAGCAGATTTTTTTTTTCTTTGTGATTCCGATTTCAAATTTTTGGTGGCATCATTTTATTCATTAAGCCCTCATGATGAGGAAAGTGTTATTTCTCTCATCTAAATAGTTGTGAAATTTTTCGGTATTTTTGAGCTTGTCTTAGGATTATCACCTAAGCAAACTTTTGAGTGGTGTTAAGGTCTTTTCAACTCGACCTTGCCACCGGTTTTCATTTGCTACGAGTTGCGAAAGTTAGCATTCCACTTACCGCATTCCGCACTCGTTATGATTCTTATGAATGACTTATTATGTCATTCAGTTTGTCCAGCTTATTTCATCCATTTTATAAACCGAGTATTCTATGAATATTTCGATGAGACCATTCTTTTATTTATTGGTTTTGGATTAAAATAGCATTTTAAAAATTTTACAAATCTTTTTCGTAAGATTTAAGTATAGTTGGATTTTGTTCTTAAACGAGCAAAGAATATTCTTAAAACCTTTTAAGAGACATTTTGTCATATAGAAGATGGTTTTGTGTTGTTTTGCCCATTGAGTGCTTTTAGAGTTCTGGTCGATGCGCTTGATCAACGTTATCGATAGGAATCTCCTAAACGCTTTGATGAGACAATCAAACACAGTAAATTAACTTAAAAATAGTAATTTTTTCTAGAAAGATGATTACATAAAGTTAATTGTAATTTTGAAAGTTTTAGCATTTTGGGAAAGAGGATTATAAAAGAACTCTTTTCCGATACTCTTATTCTTGTGATTCCCGAGGGAAACCAAAACTTTATCTTTTGTACTAATGCTAGTCGTATTGGTTTGGATGCCGTTCTCTTACGAAAGAAGACGTGCTATCACTTGTGATTATAAATCATTAAAGCCGATCGAGACTAGGTATGCCACTCATGATCTAGTGCTCGCGGTTGTTGTTTTCGCTTTTAGAGTTTGGCATCATCATTTTTGGGGGAGAAATTTGTTCACCACCTCGATCATAAATCTTTGGAATATTTATTTTCTCATAAGGAACTTCATGTTGACTCGAGTTCCTGGCATCTTATGATCTTGATATTCTTTATTCCCGGAAGGGAAATCGTGTTGCCAACGCGTTTAGTCGTAAGCAACAAGTGGTTGATTCTTTAATGATGTCTGAATGGAATTATCTTTTTATCAAGTTCATCGGAAGCTTTGATATACTTTGTTTTATTGAGCTTTATCTCATTCCTTTTATGGATTAGTGTCCGATGTTCTTTTATGGTGTTCGCTTCATTGGACATACCGTATTTGTTCTACGTCGATGTTCCGAAATTATTCGAGCTTTGGTTCATCTGGCGTACCGTTATTGTACTACGTCGTTTTTCCAAATTATTCGAGTTTCTCGTTTCTCGGGCGTACCGTTTCTGCACTACGCCGTTGCACCGGCTCAATTTTCTGTTATTCATGACGTTTTCTCATGTTTTTCTACATGGAAATGCCTTAGGGATTCCGATTCTTATGCTTGAGCCAGGTATTATTGAAGGAAGTGAAGTTTCACCAGATTTGACTTAGGAGCTATATTCTATTCGCATCATTGCTTCGGAGGTTGAGCACCTTCGGAATAAAGATGTTCCTTTTGTGAAAGTTCAATGGTTCTCAAATCCTAGGGATTGCTCTTGGGAATCCAGAGAATTCATCGTGCGAACCCATTCGGACTTACTCTTTCGTGCTCTTTATGGTGAACTTCTTATTTCAAATTTTATTTTGTGTTGATATGCTTTTATGGTTGTTACTATTTATTTTCTTCTTAACTATTGCGAGGACGCAATTTCTTTAAGGAGGGGAGTCCGTAACAACCCGCATATTTATCGATTGTATATTTAAATATTTCATTGTTCGTCGGATTTTAGTCCAAAAACCTACTTTTTGCAAACAGTCGAATTGGGACTCGAGACCCCTTCCATTGAGTTCAAAATGTCGTTTGCGATCTTTTTGAGTATAAGCTTCGATATGTTTGGAGTAACTCGAATTTTGCTACTTTTTCTATTGGGTTTTTGGTTTGGGTTCAGCCCAATAGCTAACTTAATACCCTAACTCAACCCTCTCCTCTCCATTCACTCATCCCCACTCCTCAAACTCAAGCTAAAACTGAAAATGGGGGAATGGAAGAGGAATTAGAAATTCCTAACCCTAGTTCCTTTGCAAACTCAAATTCTTGCTCTAAAATCAAAGAGAAGCCATTGGTAAGCCTTCTCTTCATCTTCTCCAATTCTTTCTCTCTTTAATTTCAGAAAATTACTAAACCTAATTTGGGAAATGTTTCTCTTTTAAGCTTAGATTCAAGCTTCTTGTGTTGAGATTGAAGTGTGGTTGATCTTTCCTTGTATTCAAGCTTCTCATTCATTGTTTTCGGGTTCAAAGGTGAGATTTTTATCTCACATCTATGCTTATATCTATCTTTGAATGTTGGGTATGAATTCCTAACACTTATTCATGTGCATTTGCTTTTGGTTTGGATTGAATTGGTGAATATCCCAATTTTTAGTGTTTTGTGTTCAAATCTTCAAAAATCCTAACTTTGATGTTGGAACATATTTTTGGTGATGCATCGAGGAGCCAATAGGGCCGGGTTGCCGATTGGCGTAAACCCTTAGCGTCCGTGCTTTCCCGATTGCAAATTGATTGAGTTTGAACTTCATTTAAAATGGGATACAAAATGCAGGACATCAGGTTCGGTCGACCGAACTCTCTGAGTCGGCCGACCGAAGCTGAAGCCGAAACATTTTGGGCTATTTTCGGTCGACCGACTCAGAGAGTTCAGTCGACCGACCTGCTCCTATTTCCCTGTTTGCCTATTTATGCTCGTTTTGCTTTGTTTTTCCAATTGTTAATCGATTCTTCTTCACCGATTAGTTGTTATAACCTTTGTCAACTTTGATAACTTCAATTTTTGGAACTTTTGGGTATTTCCACTTTGATGGATTCAGTATCGATTTCTTTGGATTTTATTCATGTCTTCGTATGTGAATTTTTATGATTGATTGTTTCTATAATCACTTCTATGATTTGTCACTTTAAAATATAAAGGTTTTTAATACTAGTAGTGAATATCAAAACCGTTTCTCCAAAACGATTTCAACACTATTTTTACAAAGCTCGTTTCTTAAAACCGTTTTCCAATCTACTAGTATATACAAACCTTTACCTCACTCGTATGAGAAATCTAATTAAACGGCTTAGTAAAACAAGTGTTATGAAACGCTTGCGTTTACTTCGTCGGTTAATTCTTAGACTTGTTCGATTGAATCTCTTGTGACAATTTTCTAGTGGAGATTTACAATTTGTTCGTAAATATTAAAGTTAAGCTAGTGGTAATGGGACATGAAGCTAAGCTCATATATTTACTAACTTACTGTAATTGACACTTCTTGATGATCGATGATGATCATTTAATGGTTTGCACTAGCAATATGCGATGTCTCTTTGTCCACATGGAGGACTGTACCTCATTTTATTGAGCTTCATCTCATTTCTTTATGGGCTAGCGACCCATGTACTTTTAATGTGCTTCGATTCATCTGATGTACCGTTTGTACTACATCGATGTCTCGGCTTTTCGATTCATTGGACGTACCGTGTGTACTGCGTCGATGTTTCGAATTGTTTTGTGCTTCGATTCATTGGATGTACTGTTTGTACTACCTCGATGTCTCGGCTTTTCGATTCATTGGACGTACCGTGTGTATTGCGTCGATGTTCCGAATTGTTTTGTGTTTCGATTCATTGGATGTACCGTTTGTACTACATCGATGTCTCGGCTTTCCGATTCATTGGACGTGCAGTGTGTACTGCGTCGATGTTCCAAAAATGTTTTGTGCTTCGATTCATTGGATGTACCGTTTGTACTACATCGATGTCTCGGCTTTTTGATTCCTTGGACGTACCGTGTGTACTACGTCGATGTTCCGAATTGTTTTGCGTTTCGATTCATTGGATGTACCGTTTGTACTACATCGATGTCTTGGCTTTCCGATTCATTGGACGTACCGTGTGTACTGCGTCGATGTTTCAAATTGTTTTGTGCTTCGATTCATTGGATGTATCGTTTGTACTACATCGATGTCTCGGCTTTTCGATTCATTGGACGTATCGTGTGTACTGCGTCGATGTTCCGAATTGTTTTGTGTTTCGATTCATTGGATGTACCGTTTGTACTACATCGATGTATCGGCTTTTCGATTCATTGGACGTACCGTGTGTACTGCGTCGATGTTCCGAATTATTTGTGATACACGTGTTGGTGAGTTTTCATGCTTCCACTTGGGGTTGGCCATCCTTTTCTTGTGATTTCTGGATTTCTAATTATTGATTTCTGTAATTTATGTTTCACCAACTTTTACAATTGACATTGATATGTATGTCATTTTTTTGTGGCTTGGTGAATTAAATAAAGAATATTACATTCTTTTTATGCTATGAGATTCGTGAGATATTTGTATGATTTTCCTTTGTTGATTTTCTAATGTATACTTGTCGAGGTATGCCATTTTTGGTTATCATACGTTTTTATTATATCTCTTCTTATATCTCATTTTATTTGATAATTATAGCTAGACTGATCCGTTTATTATTTTCTTCTTAAATAATACTCGGGACAGACTGAGATTTTACAGGTGCTTCTGCTTGAATCCTTATCAGACCATCATTTGATCTTTTGGCTAACTACTTTAGTTTAGTAGTTTTTATTGTATACAATTGAGATATACACTCCTTGATGTACACATATTTTTGTATAGCACTTGTATCTATTCCTTTGTGATGTTGTGGATCTTATTTGACCACTACTCTGATATACACTTTTATGTGTAATATTCATATCTATTTCCGCCTTTGTGATATGAATTGTCTATGACTGATTTGTGTTGTGTTTATTTCTATATTTGTTTCCAAAGATATTTATAGCCACTATGTAGTAGCTTTGAGTTTGTATCGGTATGTCGGATTTCCTCTTGAAACGAAATGCATCTTAAACTATCTGACATTCGGTGCTCGCACGAAGCAATTACACGGATGGTCGCTCCTCAACAGCCTTATTCTCCGCACTAGTTGACGGCATTACACCGT
The DNA here is from genome assembly GCA_030765085.1 of Allium cepa. Lineage (NCBI taxonomy): Eukaryota > Viridiplantae > Streptophyta > Magnoliopsida > Asparagales > Amaryllidaceae > Allium > Allium cepa. Next base: position 921,567,320 of record CM060934.1, read on the forward strand.
AGTGTCCTTGGCTAGCGTGGGTATAGAGGTGGGGTGTCTACTTTTTCAATGTCCGAGCTCTTTGACCCATTTTCACCGTTGTGATCTTATTACACCGTAGTTCCCAAAAATTAGAGTAAAGATGACCCATTTTCAGGTTTAACTTTTATGAACTCATGGCCTCTACTTTTTCAATGTCCGAGCTCTTTGACCCTAGACCCTTTTTCCCTGAGCCTTCAATCCTAGGCCGAGCCCACATAGTGCAATGTGAAGGTGGTGTTTGGTGCTTGTCTTGATTGAGGGCATTTTTAGTTTGGTTCAGAGAAGTTATAACAATAATTATGAGAACAACTCCATGCCTTTTACTAATAATTTCTATGATGATATGTTTATATGATTGTTATGTTGCTTGATCATCATGTTTTGGATGTCGATTATATACTTACTTGATATGGAAATAATTCACAGTAGAATACACGTCGAATTTACACAAAGGAAACACTTCCCTTTATAAATTATAATGGTATATATAGCATTATTACCTCTTTAAAAATGGATAAAAACAGTTTAAAACGTTTATTATTTTTTATAAATGCTAAAACTCACGTCGATAAAGCATTAAAAGGACAGGAAAATGGAGTCAAAACAAGCGTGTCGCATAATGGTAGTCTGCGATTTCACAACGTAAAAAGTTAAATCCACTTATAGAATGGAAAATGAGTCAAAATTCTGTGAAGGAAGAATTTTCTAGACTCTCATAACCATATTTTACAAGTGAAAAGGAAAAATTTAGTTTTCATTTAATAAATTTTAGGATATGTCCAAACCAAGTTTTCAAAATAGTCGCGTTTTTGTAGTTCGTAAATATTTTACAACCTTTTAAAATTTGATGTTTTTAATCTTTAAAAATATAAAATAAATTCCATAAATAAATTAAAATATTTTAAAAAGAATCCGAGTAATAAAAATGTACATAAGTATATAATGGAATAAGTGTTTTGATCTACAAAGATTTATAATCACTATTTACCGACAATTTACCAACTAAATTTGGCAATTTTTGAATAAATGATTTAAATTTGGATTTCTCTCCTCGAATCTTTAGGAAATGTTTTCCAAATAACCATACAAGTATTTTAAAGGTCTAGAGTCGATCAAATAACTTGACCGCCTTATAGGTGACAAAGATGTAGTCTCTAGGTTGGAGTTTGGAAAACCAGTTGCCTGCTCCTCATAGCTATCCGGACTGGCCCGATGGAGGGGATATTTATTTTGATTTACTCGAATTATATTTTACTAAGATAAAAGAAAAGGGATTTGGAACTTTCCACAAAGTTAAACAAGATTTTAAATAAGATTATGATGGTAAAGAGAACGTTCTAGTTAACCCTGCATTAATTTCCAAAGGGGGAACCCACACTATCCATGCGAATTTAATAGGCGATTTCACCATTATTCGATGACTAGTACAGGTTGAATACAAAAATTAGTATTGAGTATAATTAATCTAAAATTTATGGATCATGTTCTATCCAATACTAATTGGTTTGAGTTTACAATAAATGTCTTAAATAATATTATTTTTAATTTGTTAAAGATATGTTTTGGTAACATGAAATCTCTGTTAAGATTGGAAATATACTAATATTAGAAGATGGAAATATTTTCCTAAGTAATTTAAAAGAAATGATTTGGTATTTTCGAAGTTGAAAAGAGGCTTAATAATCCCATATATACTAAAAGAATAAAAATGGTTTAACACTCACATCTTTGAAGAGGTAATTATTTGGATGAAAAGATTTATAAATTGGATGATGTTTAATAATCACCCACATACTTGACATCTTTTTATCCATAGTTCGGAGAGACCGAGATCGGATTTGGGTAATTTCTATTCGAAAACCACTTCGAACGAATATACGCATTCGAAAGTGAAGATATATATATATATATATTAAAGATAATGATTTTGAAGATGGAGATCTTCATAATGTCGGGTTGCTTGCCACTAACCTCTGGGGTGATTCCATATTATATATTTGGTGCCAGTAATGCCTTCATTCTGAAAATCTTCGATAGACAATGACTACTCGTTACTAACCCTAAGGGTGATTCCCAAACTGGATGTAGTAGGAGGAGTGTCTTTGGTTTGTCCTTCAACTGGACAAATTGTATGGACGAATGTTTGATATTGCACTTCTAAGGTCATGTACGTTGGTTTTTACAAATGTACGTTTGTTTGGTGGTGTAGGAGGGAACCCCTCTTATACATAACACCCTGTTAGTCCGAGATGATGGTTTTGATGACAACAACCTTAAAATAGATTATAAAATATAAATACTAACATTATAAGTTTAGATATATATGTATATGCAGGATTTAACCATGTAAGTACTAAGAATGAAGACTGTACAATATAGAGATTCAAGATATCAAAATAAAATATCAAGATAGATGACTCATGAGTATCGAGACTATCAAGAGTTTAAGATTTCAAGGATAAGTATTTTTTATTATTATTAGGAATTTTTGTCAAAAATCGTAAAAAAGCACTGGCATCTTAAAGTCCAATTTATTCGTGGAATGGAATCCATTTCGAGCCCGTTAAAGGGATGGAACTCTAAGTAGGATGGAACCTACGAAAAATCTAGTGGAACATTGTTTTGTATCCGCTAACTTTTATTAAAAATGATTTTTCAAAATTATATCATGTTTTCAAAACTTTCCTTTAAAAAGATTCAAAACCCTCGATCCTGATTTTAAATAATTTTAGCCTAAAAAACATCTTTATTTTCAAAGTCAAATTACTCCTGATTTTAACTATCTTTTTAAATAATATATTTAACTTTTAAATATTTATACTTAGATTTAAATATAAAATTATAATTAAAATCTATATATATTATTCTTTATATTTACTTATGAATTTTAACTATAGTCAAGTATATTTATAAAGTTTAAAATAGTTTTTATATAAGATAAAGGTTATTTTCAAAGAAAATCAAAAACACCAAAAAATCCTTTGGGATGTCGACATGCCTAGCATGACCATGTCGACATGGTGACAATTTGATTCAAAAATTCAAATTTCAAAAGAAGTGTCTATTCGCCATATCTCTTCATGAATGGTCATGGCTGTTGTTCTTCTACAAATAGGGGTCAGTTTCAACGAATTTTTAGTCATAATTTTCTAGTTTTCATTCCTCTTCTTCTTCTTCCTCCTCATTTCTTAATACATACTCTTATCAGTACTCTGCCAAAATCAACATTGAATCATACTCGATTACTTCTTGTTTGATTCTCTATCACTATCTTTAGAAGATTCTCTATGCTATTCAGAGTTTTAGACTTCTTTGTAATCTATTAAGCGAGAAAAGGTGTGATTGTAGCCTTGGAAATCAATCAAAAGGGAAAAGGTGTGATTGTAGCCTTGGAAATCAATCAAAAGGGAAAATGTGTGATTGTAGTCTTGGTAAATCAATTGGGTAAACTTGTGGCCCGGAAATTAAGTATCTCTACCCAGAGGATCGAAATTCTGAAGGGTGTACCTCGTATCCTTGAAACCGAGGGTGTAATTGTAAAATTGCTTTTGAAAGAAAATCCGTACTTGTGTTGTGGGACTGGATGTAGGGTAACTCCGTACCAATATAAAATCCGGTGTGTTCTTTCCTTTACTGCTTTTATTTTATTTCTGCATCTGTGATTGTTTCTGTGATCATATCTGTGTCTGTATATTGCATATTTTTATGTCTAAATTAACATAAATTAAAAAGATTTAGTAATTCTTTATTAACACTATTCACCCTCCTCTAGTGTTAACCTTAGCCTTAAGATCCGTAATCCGCATTTCTCACAATTTGTATCAGAGCAAGGTTTTCAAAGTTTCATAATCTAATTTTTGAAAAGTTTTTAAAATGGCCATACTCATTAATACTAATTTAGAAGTATTCAAATCATCATTGTTTCATAAGTCTGCATATAATCAATATTCAAATTCAATTTATCTACCAAAATTGTTTGATGTGCAGGAATCATGCTTTATGGGTGTTGAGGAATCAATCCTCAACGGAGTAATTGTGCAAATCAGAAAGAACAAATGGATACTTGATAATGGATGTTCTAGACACACAATTGGCAATCCAGATATACTGAATGATATAATATACAAACACGAAGGATTGGTTAACTTTGGAGACAATTCAAAAGGATATGTGATTGGCATTGGCAAAGTCGATAATTCTGAAATTCCTACTATTACTAATGTTTTGCTAGTTAAGAATCTGAAACATAATATGCTAAGTATAAGTCAACTATGTGATAAAGGTTATAAAATTAAAATTGAAAAAGATAAATGTCACATTGAAGATAATAATTCAACCATTATATTTGAGGGAGTTAGGAAAAAGAATCTATATATTCTTAGTATGGAAGTTTCAAATGATAACCTGTGTCTGTTGGCAAATACAAGTGACCCTTGGATTTGGTACAAGAGATTTGGGCATTTGAATTTCAAACTCCTATCTAGACTGTCAAAACATGATCTAGTAAGAGGTCTCCTTAAAATGAATTTTAAAGTAGATAGTTTATGTGATGCTTGTCAATTAAGAAAACTTAGAAAAATTCTTTTAAGTTAGAAGATATGATTTCAACTTCAAAACCTCTTGAATTACTTCATCTTGATTTATTTGGTCATCTCAAATTTTATCAATAAATCATAGTAGATATTTCTTTGTAATTATAGATGATTATTCTAGATTTACATGGACAATATTTTTGAAACATAAAAGTGATACTTTTGAATGTTTTAAGACATTCGCAAAAAGAATTCAAAATCAATTTTCTCTAAAAATTATAACTATTCGAAGTAATCACGGTGGTGAATTTGAAAATGAAAGGTTTGAGGAATTCTGCAATAAAAAGGGAATAACTCACAATTTTTCATTTCCAAGAAATCCACAACAAAACGGAGTAATAGAACATAAAAATATGACGATTCAAGAGTGTGTGAGAACTATGCTTACGGATAGTAATTTACCAAAGAAATTTTGGGCAGAAGCAGTTGCTACCGCCTGTTATATTTTGAATAGAACTTTAATTAGACCTCTAACTGATAAGACATCTTATGAACTTCTTTATTCAAAGAAACCTAAGGTGCCTTATTTCATAATTTTTGGAAGTAAATGCTTTATTTTAAACACAAAAGATAATTTAGATAAATTTGACCCTAAATCCGACAAAGGTATCTTTATTGGATATTCTAGTAGAAGTAAAGCGTACAGAGTGTTTAATTTAAAAACTAATACCACTGAAGAAACAATGCATGTTTCATTTGATGAAAATTTCAAAATTTTTGAAGATACGAATGATGAAGAGGATTTAATCACTCAAAATCAAGAACCTATTGAAACTAATAATGAAATTGAACATCCTAATAAAAGAACAAAACTTTTAAAAGATCACCCTATAGAAAATATACTGGGAGTTATGCAATCTGTTGTTAAAACTAGAAATCAACTAAGTCAAATGAGTAATGTAGCTTTTATATCAACTATTAAACCCAGAAATCCAATAGAAGCATCAATTGATGATTTATGGATTTTGGCTATGCAAGAAGAATTAAATCAATTTACTAGAAATGACGTTTAGAACATGTTCCTAGACCAGGAAATAAAACTATAATTGGAACTAAATGGGTTTATAAAAATAAAATGAATGAACAAGGAGAGGTAGTTAGAAATAAAGCTCCTTTAGTCGCTGAAGGTTATTGTCAAGAAGAAGGAATATATTTTGATGAAACCTTTGCTCCCGTAGCAAGATTAGAAGCCATTAGGATTCTACGTGCTTTTGCAAATCACAATAATTTCAAATTATTTCAAATGGATGTTAAAAGCGCCTTTTTAAATGGATTTGTAAAGAAGAAGTATATGTCGAACAAACACCACTTTTTGAAAATGATAAATTACCAAATCATGTTTACAAACTTAAAAAACACTATATGGTCTAAAACAAGCTCCTAGAGCCTGGTATGATAGACTAAGATCTTATTTATTGCAATCTAATTTTGAAATTGGTAAAGTAGATAATACTCTTTTTATTAAAAGAAATAAAAATGATATTCAACTAGTACAAGTTCACGTAGATGATATCATTTTTGGTTCAACTAATTTTGAAATGAATAAAGAATTTTTTGAAGTAATGAAAAAAGAATTTGAGATGAGTCATATGGGTGAATTAAATTTCTTTTTAGGATTACAAATAAAACAATTAGATAATTGTATCTTTATTAGTCAAGATGCTAAAGACCTAATTAGTAAATTTGGTTTGACCACTGCGAGGGGAAAACCCACTCCCGTGGCAACCAATGAGTACCTTAGTAAAGAAGATCTCTCGAAAGATGTAGATCAAAAATTATAAAGAGGAATGATTGGCTCATTACTCTATATTACTGCTAGTAGACCTGATATCATGCATAGTGTCTGTCTCTGTGTCAGATTTCAATCCCAACCTAAAGAGACTCACTTAAAAGCCGTGAAACGAATCATAAGATATGTTAAACACATGTCTAATTATGGTTTATTCTACCCTAAAAATGATTCTTTTAACTTAATATCTTACTATGATGCTGACTATGCTGGTTGTATATAAGATCGAAAAAGTACAAGTGGGACTTGTCACTTTTTGGGGCATTCTCTGATTTCTTGGCTTAGTAAAAAGCAAAACACAGTTTCTTTATCAATAACTGAAGCAGAGTATATTCTGCTGCTTTGGCTTGTTCTCAAATAGTATATATGCAACAAACCTTAAAAGATTTTGGTTTAAATTTCTCAAAATCTCCAATTTATTGTGACAATACGAGTGCGATAAATTTATCCAAAAAATACTACTCAACATGCTCGAACTAAACATATTGATATCAGACATCTTTTTCTCAGAGATAATATAAGCAAGGAAGTAGTTACTCTCGATTATATCAATTCTGAAAATCAAATTGCTGATATCTTAACAAAACCTTTAAATGAATCAATATTTACTAAATTAAGAAGAGAATTAGGAATTTGTTCTATAACTGAAATATAAAATATAAATAACAAGTATAATTAACAATTGGTATCAAAATAAATCAAAGAGTTAAATTTTATAAAGACCATGTCGACATCCCCTAGGTATACATGTCGACATATAACGTTTTTGATTTTTTTTTTATAAAATTTTCCTACCGAAATTCAAAAATTTAGTTATATATTCTTCTCAATTTCGAATTTTCATTCATTCTCTCTGCTTTCTCTTCATTCTCTCTTTTGAAATAAATAAAATCATGGCCTCATCCTCAAAATCAAACATAAAATCAACTTTCTCATTTCCCTCTCCTACTTCTGGTCCATTCCAATGCACTGCTCTTGCTCGTGTAACGAAAATAGAGGAGTCTATGATTGATGTACTTCAGATGTTAACTGAAATTCAAGTAACTCAACTTCGTGTGGCAAAGGAACAGGAAAGGCAAGGAAAGATTCTTAGGAATTTGCAAAAATTCCTAATAAACAACCAGGCCAACCCTATCTTGATCGATGAAGACTCTTCGCTCAATCAAGAACAGGAGGCCAGCGACGAAGAAGAAGAACGCATGGAAGAAGCACACGAGGAGAATGATGACTAAGTAGTGTGTGTTGGAGAAGTGAGTTTCGACAAAAATGGGAATCTTGTCGAACACCGTGGAAATTTCTGTTTCCACTATCCAAACTGTTCGACTCATAGATCTCCTATGTTCAGAATCACACATTAGTTTCTTCTCTTTCCTTCCATTGTTGTTTGTGTTTTTATGTTTTCCAAATGCATATATAAATACAACCATATACGTAATAAATAACTCATGTTCTTATATGTGTTTTTATTATAAGTATTATTGTGAATTCTTAGTTAGGATAGTTAATAGTTTAGGACTATGTTTTAGTATTAGACTTAAGTGTTGATTATTTATGATAACACTATCATTATAATCACATGTCATAGAGTAATAGTTTTAGGGGGAGTTATATAGTTTGGAGTTATCTAGTTTAGATAAAAAATTTATTGATGACAAATGGGGAGAAATATAAAATAGGATAGTTAGGTATAGATTAAGGGGGAGTTGTTAGTTTTAGGGGGAGATATTAGGATAGAAATAATATTTTATAAACAAAGGTTTTCATAATCAAAAAGGGGGAGATTGTTAATCCGTGAGATGATGGTTTTGATGACAACAACCTTAAAATAGATTATAAAATATAAATACTAACATTATAAGTTTAGATATATATGTATATGCAGGATTTAACCATGCAGGTACTAAGAATGAAGACTGTACAGCATAGAGATTCAAGATATCAAGATAAATTATCAAGATAGAAAACTCATGAGTATCGATACTATCAAGAGTTCAAGATTTGAAGCATAAGTATTTTTTATTAGTATTAGGAATTTTTATTAAAACTCGTAGAAAGGCACTGGTATCTTAAAATCCAATTTATTCGTGGAATGGAGTCCACTTCGAGCCCGTTAAAGGGATGGAACCTTAAGTAGGATGGAACCTACGAAAAATCTAGTGAAACATTGTTTTGTATCCGCTAGCTTTTATTCAAAATGATTTTTCAAAATTATATCCTATTTTCAAAATGTTTTCAAAACTTTCCTTTTAAATGATTCAAAACCCTCGATCCTGATTTTAAATAATTTTAGCCTAAAAAACATCTTTATTTTCAAAGTCAAATTACTCCTGATTTTGAACTATCTTTTTAAATAATATATTTAACTTTTAAATATTTATACTTATATTTAAATATAAAATTATAGTTAAAATCTATATATATTATTCTTTATATTTACTTATGAATTTAAACTATAGTTAAGTATATTTATAAAGTTTAAAATAGTTTCTTATAAGATAAAGGTTATTTTAAAAGAAAATCAAAAACACCAAAAAACACTTTGGGATGTCGACATGTCTAGCATGACCATGTCGACATGGTGACAGTTTGATTCAAAAATTCAAATTTCAAAAGAAGTGTCTATTCGCCATAACTCTTCATGAATGGTCATGGCTGTTGTTCTTCTATAAATAGGGGTCAGTTTCAATGAATTTTAAATCATAATTTTCTGGTTTTCACTCCTCTTCTTCTTTCTCATTTCTTAATACATATTCTTATCATTACTTTGCCGAAATCAACATTGAATCATACTCGATTACTTCTAGTTTGATTCTCTATCACTATCTCTACAAGATTCTCAGTGCTATTCAGAGTTATAGACTTCTTTGTAATCTATTAAGCGAGAAAAGGTGTGATTTTATCCTTGGAAATCAATCAAAAGGGAAAAGGTGTGATTGTAGCCTTGGTAAATCAATTGGGTAAACTTGTGGCCCGGAAAACAAGTATCTCTACCCAGAGGATCGAAATTCTGGAGGGTGTACCTCGTAGCCTTGAAACCGAGGGTGTAATTGTAAAATTGCTTTTGAAAAGAAATCCGTACTTTTGTTGCGGGACTGGATGTAGGGCAACTCCGAACCAGTATAAAATCCAGTGTGTTCTTTCCTTTAGCGCTTTTATTTTATTTCTGCATCTGTGATTGTTTCTGTGATCATATCTGTGTCTGTATGTTGCATATTTTTGTGTCGAAATTAACATAAATTAAAATGATTTAGTAATTCTTTATTAACACTATTCACCCTCCCTCTAGTGTTAATCTTAGCCTTAAGATCCGTAATCCGCATTTCTCACACACCCTTCCCTAAGGCATATGAATTAGGGGATTGTGCTTTTTTGGAAATCAATAGTGTGTTGTCAAAAATGGCAATGTGGCAATCTAAGTGGAAATTTATTTGTCGAAAGTAAAGCATGGCCTCACAAGCCTCACATCCCGGAGATGATATGTGAAACTATGTGGTCTGAAGGAAATATTAAAATATTAGAGACTATAGGATAATCGCGGATAAAAAGATATTGCAGCCTTAGAGTTTAAATGAACATGTATAATGGTGTATGAGTCCCTGTACGAAAAGCCACTGTATATGCTGATTCATAATAATATAGCAATATGGTATAGTGGTGTATGAGTAGCCACCGAGTACTATGATTGCTATATGTGGAGTCCGCAAAGGTAGGAAAAGGCCACTAGTTCCCTAACATGTTGGAAATCCAATTCCAATATGAGCTTTACGAATCTGATTGTATTCCCAAAATAGCTGTAATGCCTTGTAAACATTTCAACTGCCTCTTAGTACCATATACTCTGTCGACTTGTCTAGGTATTGGTACCATCTTTGAATATACATTTATTTCAAAAGTGTTTTCAAATTAGTGTCATTAAGGATAATATCAAAATGTTTCATTATAAAGAATTTTGGTTATCGTAAGGTAAAAACTCATCCGTGTTTATATGCGGCGTGGTCTTACGAGATACCTTTTTTTCTTCCAAAAAGGCTGTGTTTTGGTATTAATATGATCCATGACACTGTCATATATATTTATATTTCATGTTTCTCATGCTGGTTTGCCAAGCCTGATTCGGGTAATCTTAATACTTAGGTCAGATCCGAGTAGTTTCACGATTAGCCGAAGAAGCTTGGAATTTCCCAAGGAGAGCTAGAGATCTTCATCAATGTATGGAAGTAGTTTACTTTTTCACTGTGTTTGTTGTTTTTCAACATTTGTAAGGACGTGTATTTATAGCTGTCCAGGCTGAGCTTAGGTTAGACTGTGATATAAGTATTTTCAAATTTTCCAAGTAAAGATGATTAATATTATAAATTACTGCAATTGTGTGAGATTCTATTCTGTCGTTGTTTTCTATTATCCTTAACAATTGGTTTTTCCTAAACTTGAATGCTTGGCACACAATACAGTGCATGTATTAGTATCAATTTCATGGGTCGAAAATCCCATTCGTTGAACCAAATGTTAGGCAGTATATTACTCATGGCTTTTGGGTGCACCTAAGGTTTACATACTAGTAGTTATTGGATAACTATATAATGACTCACTTGACAGTTCTTTGTTCGTTAATATAACTGAAGGAAAATAGAAAATATTGAAGTGAATTACAGTTCTCTTGACTTGAGAATACTGTCGACCTTTGATATGAAAGTTCATCTTTGATTATAATTGAATCTGATTGAGGCATGGGTATGCCTTAGGGGAAATTATATAATTTATCACATATCTAACTCGATAACCAATCTTATTCAAAATAAAAGATGTTTTGTTTCTATTATGTACTTGATATAGTGAGTTAAGTTAATTAATTAATTTAATTAAGTATATTTAATAGAAAATCTATAAGTGGTATGTGTTTTGATAGTAGTTACAAGTTGTTATAAGTATAAGTAATTTATCATAATGAAATTAAATATAATGTTTTGAATATTCCTAGTTAAGATGTATTGGGACTGGATGTTGATACATCCAATGAGATTAGAGTACGTAACACTCTTCAAATTTTGGACAGTGTATTACTCATGACTATTGGGGACACCAAGGAGTCATGTACTTATAGTTACTGGATAACAATGGAATGACTCACTCGATAATTTGAGTTAATATAACTAAGGTCGAATAGAAAATATTGATGTGACAAACTCACACTGTTTTCTTAATTTGAGAATACTATTAATCTAATTCAATATTGAAGCTCCGCTTTGATTGTAGTTAAATCATGGCACAATGTCCATCAAATGACTACAGTTAGGTCAAGGGGAAGCTTTGGAGATGAAACACGATTCAAGAGAGGATTCGTCTCCTCGGTTACATGAGATTAGTATTACGATCAATTAAAGTCAAAGTCTCTGATTAGAGCATTTCGATTAATAATAATTATTATTATTGAACCAAGAACCTTGTGTTTGGACTATAGAGTTGAATATTGTAACAACCCTAGATTTTGTATATTATTTAAATTAGACTTTCTTTTATTTTTAAATTAATTTAAATTTTTTATTTCAAACATTTCATCTTTAAATATAAATGTTGATTATTAAGTGATTTATAGTTCAAACTAGTATAATTTGAATATCTTACTGTAAAGGGAATTTCTGGTCAAACTGTTCAAACTTTGACTTTTAAACTTCAAATTTAAATTATTTTAAATCTTAAATTATATATTTTATTATGAAAATAGATTTAATATCATGAATATTGCTTTTCGTTTCGTCGAAATTGGATTTAAATTGTGAAAGTTATACCCTTTGCAATATTGTGTGTATATAGGGTTATTTAACAATATTCTTTGTTTTAATTTATATAAATGATATTTTTACTTGATAAATCTTATTACAATTTGTATACTTATGTTATATTATGTATATTTAGACTTTTAAATATTTTTAAAGTGATAATAAAAAATTTCCAAAGCTTGGTGAATTTATTTTCAATTTTTAAAACCTAGTTTCTATTTTCTTTGCTATTTTCTTAATTTAATTTTATATAATTAAAATTTATTTATTTATTTTATGCATTCACTTTTATTTTCTATGTTCTTACTTTATTTATATTCATTTTACATGTATTAAAATTAAAATAAAATTTGTCCAAAGTTTATTGAAGTTATTTCTAATTTTTAAGCCTAGTTTGCAATTTTAAGCCATTTTCTTAATCTAAATTCTATTTAATTAAAATTAAATTATTTATTTCACTTTGGAAATGTTTTAAAAATAATTTTTATTTCAAATTTTATTTTAGAATATTTTTAAATTGAATTTAATAATTTTTCAAAGCCAATGGTGATTTATTGAAATTTCTGGACAGTGTTTTGGATTTTTAAGCAATTTCTTTAAATCTTTTTCTATTTTCTTTAAAATTATTTATTTATTTTCATATTATGTCACTTTTTTTCGGTTTTTAAAAGTATTTACTGAAATTATTTTGTTATATTTGATTTAATATAAATAGTAAATTGAAGAGACAAGACTCTTCCATTTCCATATGACTTTTCAGTTTCTTGACTTTTCAAATTACATAACTCTTCATTTACTACAACTCCTCCATTACTCTTGCTTTGGCTGTGTATTTTCCTTGGATTTCCATGTATTATGTCTCATTTCTTATGCAAAAAAATTCTCATTTCATTCTTCTTCACGGCTTGCAAAAAAATTGGTAATGGCCTCCATCTCCTTTTCCACTTTTCTTCCTATTTTTATACACTTTTGCCTTGTTTTCTCATGCTAGTTTGGATCGGCTCCTCCTTGTTCCATGGCCACCACCACCCTACATCACTTCCTTGATATCAACACCAGCCACTCCTCTAATCTTCACCAAGGCCGAGCCCCTATGGTGATCAAAACCCTCTAGAATGCAACCTATTGCCTAAAAGCAATGCTAGTTGACCACCTTTGCTTCATCTCCTTTAACCACCACCATAGCCACCGTCTCCACCTCTGTCCAGACCTCCCCTCACCCCTCCAGCTACTGTCCAGACCTGAGCACAAGTGGCCGAGCCCAAGATCCATAGCCGTGCCCTTTTGTTGAACCAAAACTTCACAACATTGCCTAAAAACCCCTTCACCTTCTCATGTATAAAACTCCACTTTGTTCACACCTTAAACCCGAGCCATGCTAGCCCAAACCTGAGCCAAAACTTGACCAAATCTGAACCAAACCATACCTTAGGCCATGACAAAAGTTGAGGAAGCAAGGCAAAAAGTTTGGCATTCATATTCTCTTTTATTTCAAAGTTATTTCATTTTTAAGTTATATTGAAATTGTGTTGTTTTGATTGTTTGTTTGGGTTGTAACACAAGAGTTGTAGCTTGGATTCGCTCTCCACTCAAGTTCATAACCGTGACATCGTGCTTTTTTTTCTGTTGTTCCTTTGATTTTGAAATCTACAGCAATTAGAGATGAGTAAAACTCACATGACGTTTATACTTATACAGTTGTGAAACAACAACAACTGAATGTGTAGAAAAAATATATATTATGTCATAACTGCCTGTGATTAATTATATATGATGTTAAACCTGTTTATACACCTGTCATATCATCTTTCAATTATTTATATGTTATTACTGTTCATTTATATCTGTTTATCACACTTCAAGTTCCCTGTAGATTAATATCACTATGGGTTGAAATGATACATACCCGAACGGACTTTAGAATAAGGGAAAATCGTTATGGGCTGAAATGATAGGCCTGAGTGGTTTTCAAAAATCATTCATTTTACTTGGGACCACGGGTTTGAAATGATAGAACCCGGGTTTTCTTTGTAAACTGCGGATTGAAATGATATACATCCGTATCACTTGACCTAGGCTAGAAAACTATGTACAAACCCGTGGGTTATAAATTATTTTCTGAAATGTTTTAAAATTATTTTTAAAAGTAAAAGTATAATATTTTGAATTGAAATGAATAAAATGATTTTTTTTATAAAAATAAAAGTGATTTTTGAATAAATGAAAATGTGAATAAATGAATGTTTTAAGTCAAAATTTTGAAATATAACTTATTTTGGGAAATTTTGAACTTTTGTTAAAAATGACATTTTTATTATGTAAAATAAATAGAAATAAGTTATAATTTGGTAATTTAAAATTTAATGGTTAAGTAATAAAATTAATTAAAGAAATGGGATTTAATACTTTAATTTAAATAAGAAATTATGTTAAAATTTGATTTTTGGTTGAAATTTAACTTTATAAAAATCATAAAAATAAGAGTATCAAAATGATGATTTTAAAATGTGAAATTTTATGATTTTATAAGTTAAATGGTTTAAATTAAAATTAAATGTTGGTGAAATTTGTATTGAAGCCTTGAATTTGATTAAACAACATTTTTGAAATGCAATGTAAGAGTGTTACAGCATTTTGTAAATGTTGCAGTTGTTTAAATGAACTAAAAAGTTAAATTGAGATAAAGGCTATTATAGCACTTTGTAAATGTTATAGTGGTTAAACTTAACATTTAAGTTTATTTGAAATTTAAAGGAAATCTATTACAGCACTTAAACGCCATCTTTTGTCAAATGAACTATTTTAAACTATAACTTTACGTAGCATTTTTTTAGTGCTACGGAAACTATATTTTTGTTGTTTTAATAACTTTTGCGAAAAAAAAAATCTTTGGAAAATGATAAAATTTGGGAAATTAAATGTTAAATTTCTAAAGATAATGAATAAAAGTTAAAGGATTTAAGTTTTGGAAATTTAATATTTAATTAATAAATATAAGGAATTGACTTTAAATGATATAAATTATTTAAATGAAGAGAATTAATTTTTGATATAAATTTTTTTGAAACATAAGTTTGAAATGGTAATTAATTCCTAAATAAAATGAAGGGATTTAAAAGTTATTTAAATGAATAAAAATGAATGGTGTTTTGAATAATATTTTGACATTTTGATATTTTGAAAGGATATTTGATTTCTGTTTTATTTAATTTATTTGATAAATGAATATTTGAAGTATATATTATTTGAATTTATTTAAATGATATTGGATTTATGAGAGGTGGGATATTCAAACCTTGAAATATACTAAAGATTGAATATTGTATTTTGCGGATTAAACCTATATTTGAATTTGATAAGATTTGAAATGGTTTATTAGTAAACTGAATTTGAATTGAAAATGATGGTTTGGATTAAATTAAATTGAAATTTAAATTTGGGTTTAATTTAATAAATTTGTAAATGTATAGAATTAAAGGATGATTGCAAATGTGTGATTTCAAAATGTGCTGATTTTTAAAGTGTAATGATTTCAATGTTTTGGTTTCGAAAGATTTATAACTTTGAAAGTACAAACTATTTTGAAAAGTGAATATATGTTTGGAATGGAAATGATATTGTTTTTGAAATAAATATAGTTTTGAAATAAAAATGATTTTGGGTTTTCGAAGTATAAACTATCTTTGAAATGATATTTTGATATTAAAATGATTTGTAGTGAAGTTTTGAAAGGATATGATATTTCGATATATTGAAATGATTTGAAAAGGAAGTTTTGAAAGGATATGCTGTTTTGATATATTGAAATGGTTTGGAAATGATTTAATCTTTAATTTGATAAAGATTTGGATTTGAAATGATATTTTATTTCGAAGTGTAAAATATTATATTTTAAAATTATAACCATGGGTTATAATAACGATTGGTTGTTAAAGAGACCGGGATCGGATATCTGGCATACTCTCTGTCGATATCGAAAACCACTTTAACAACTGTGTATGCGGTGGAGATTGCAGAATGAAGTAGGATGGTGGTGACGTTCTTGAGGTATATTACGTGGACCCAACTCCTGTGAGTTGGCATAAGGTGGCTAAAACAGGAGCGATCTTGGGCCAAGTGATGTCATTCCTCCGATCGGACACATTCCTTCGATACTATACTCTTACTGGTGATTGATTAGATGGCCATCCTCTGATTTTGATTGGGAGTGTGTTCCGAGGTGGGCGTATGTGGCTGCTGCGTTACCACCAGCCCGTGTGCGTAATCGGTATATCTACCCTGGCATTGCCTTGTGTGCCGTGTCACCTACCATACCGAGCCTTTACTACGAGTTTGTTTTTCTCCCTTAGCCCGTGTGGTATCCTCTGACAGTCACCCGGTGTGGAGATGTCATGATATTGGATGGACTGCTGGGACTATTATGTGTGAAGGGTGATATGGGTAGCCTGGAACGCTATTTAAAAGTAAGTTTATTTTACTGTAGACATTATTATAATAGCGCAATATTACTACATAGTAAATAGTTTAACGGATCCTTAGAGGATGGGCGGTCCCAGGCATCCTTTAAGTTACTTGTACTTTATTACAGTTCACTTGAGTTTGTTTACATTATATAAGTATATATTGCCTTACTCGAGTGTTTGTATTTTTATTTACGCTCGGGTCTGCCTGAGTTATTCACACATTTGGATTCCACTTTCTGGAGATTGGAATCGTTGGAGATTATCTGCTTATCTAGTTTTATCTATTCCAGTTCTGTTGTTCTATTCAGCTTGTACTTGGTTATCATCTTGAGACTTCTGTTGTACTTTATTTCTTCGGTTGTATTTTATTTAACTCTGATATATTTATATAGTAGCTTCATGAACTACCTTTTCCTTTACTTCCGCTGCATTATTAAATACTCTGTGTCTGTGATCTGTGATTATTATTTACTGTATATTCTGAGATTTGCCAAATTTTATTTACAACGCGGTATTTTGAGCAATTCAATTCCGGCATGAGCATCTACCTATACACTTATAATGGATGCGAATGGTTGAAAATATCGGGCTGTTACAGTTGGTATCAGAGCTTTGGCTTTGTGGAAAAACTTAGAATGTATGGTAGATTTAGTTACAGAATCACTTTCATCCAAACTTGAATCTCTTCCTCTTTGATTCAAATTTCATTTGAATTTTGGAACGTTCTCTTCGGTTCCAAAATTTATTCGTGTCCCTCACCATTCACCTCCTTTTGATTCTGGAGTATCCCATAACTCCACTTCGAATGAGCTTATAGTGAATTGGCGGTCCCGCCAATCTTAAAAATTCATTTGTAAAGGGGAAAACTCCTTTACAATTAGCATCGATTCACCAGAGATTTATATCTATCGTTGGTTTAGATGCTAATATCTTTTGCTATTCCAAACTCTATCTCCTGAGGTCCAATGTAGATTTACCCCAGAAATCCACATTGATCTTATTCTTTAAGTCACGGTTAACCCGGTTAAGGTTGCCCGCGATTTATATAAGCTTATCCATCTTCCTATTCTGTTATTTAATCATGTCATCTTTGTTTCCAACTTATTTTTAAAACAGAATTTCCTTTGATTTGAGTTAATCAAAATTTGAATCTCTATCCTTCTTTGAAAATCTGTTCCTGTATAGTGTATTTGTAAACTAATACTTAAATTTAAAATGTTTTATATATTGTGTTGTTTGAGTTGTTGATGTTGAATTGGGTTTCTGATCGATTCGTCTGATCAACGCTATCGATAAAATTTCTAAAACACTTTGACAGAACAAACTGACACAATATTATTTTAAAATTTGGTTAATAAAATAAATTTTGATATAAGTAAATTTGTGGAGCTTAATAAATTGATTTAAATTAATCATTTGAAATTATAATACTTGATTTATCATTTATTGTTCTATAAATGAATTTATAAATAGCTGTTTATAAATTGATTTAGGAACAGAAATGAATTTAAAACAAGAATTTGAGAATTTAATTTCCGATGGTTTCAAACCTTGTGTTTTCAAGTTTTAAAGGATATCTTATTTAAAGCATTTTGAATAGAAATTTGTTTCCAAAGAATTTGAAAAGTTAAATAAATTTGTGCTCTTCTCTTTGTGGCTGGAAAATAATTTCGGTGATGAATCACGACATCATCGACTTTCATTTTCGAGTTTCGAAGTGAAGAGACCGTTCTGTAGTCTTGCTACATTGTTGTTTTGGGAAATCTAATTGATTTGAATTTCTAAAGTATGATTTGATTTATAATATATATAGATATATGATTTAATTTTGATTTAACATATTATGTATATATATTTATTTATCTCTAAATGGTTTGAAAGAATCGGAAATTTTATTCTTAAACTTTATCTTAAAGAATCATTTCAATTATAAAAAGAAAATCAAAATTTTATATAAATGATTCAAACTTGAGATGAGGGAATTAAAAAGTTTTATTTGTATAATACTCAATTGCATTTAAATATAACTTACCCAAATTATATAGAAGTTAATAATGTAATTGGATAATATACAACATAAAAAGATTTTATAAATAAAATTTGAATGGTTATAATAAATGTTATACACTTAAATTCTAGTTATAAAATGATTAACAGGAGTAAATGGAATAAAAGGTAATTGAATAATTTACAATATAAAATGATGTTAATGGAACTAACAATAAATTAATGCAGTTTTAATAAGAGTAAGTATAAGGAGCATAGATCATAAAATATATTGAAAGGAATAAATTTAACTTTAAGTAGGAAAAAGAAGAATTAAATTTATTAAGTACATTATGAGCATAATGAATGATTATTTTCAAGTCCATGATCTTAGAAATTGTTAATTTAAGATGATTAGAAGATAACATAATAAAACTTGAGATAGTTAAGATTTATTTAACTTGTGCAAAAAAAAAAATAGTTATCTATTTAAGTTGAAATTTTCATGGTTTCTAATTTATTATATTATTTCATTTTTCAAACTATCTTCTGATTGTCCTTATTTTCCTTATCTTGCTACAAAATGGGGAAGCTACTGCTTATACCAGTCTGTTTAGAAACCTTTCATAATCTTTGAAAATCTTTGATACTTATCTTGAATCTGAGCACTGTTTGCCATCCACAGACCGTCGGTCAAGCGGAAAGGGTGGATCAGATTCTAGAAGATCTTTTTCGTGCCTGTGTTCTTGATTCTGGAAGATGTTGGGAAGATCATCTCCACCTTGTTAAACTTACCTATAACAACTGTTATCAGGTATAAATTTCAATCTTCTTGTCATATTGT
This sequence comes from Allium cepa, assembly GCA_030765085.1. Lineage (NCBI taxonomy): Eukaryota > Viridiplantae > Streptophyta > Magnoliopsida > Asparagales > Amaryllidaceae > Allium > Allium cepa. Next base: position 921,586,792 of record CM060934.1, read on the forward strand.
CTTAATCTTATTTCACTCTATATTTTTTTGTGCTTTCCCTTTCCACATTCCTTTTCGGGGACGAAAAGTTTTGAGTGGGGGAGAGTATAACAACCCTAGATTTTGTATATTATTTAAATTGGACTTTCTTTTATTTTTAAATTAATTAAAATTTTTTATTTCAAACATTTCATCTTTAAATATAAATGTTGATTATTAAGTGATTTATAGTTCAAACTAGTATAATTTGAATATTTTACTGTAAAGTGAATTTCTGGTCAAACTATTCAAAATTTGACTTTTAAACTTCAAATTTAAATTATTTTAAATATTAAATTTTATCTTTTATTATGAAAATAGATTTAATATCATGAATATTGCTTTACGTTTCGTTGAAATTGGATTTAAATTGTTAAAGTTATACCCATTACAATATTGTGTGTATATAGGGTTATTTAACAATAATCTTTGTTTTAATTTATAAAATGATATTTTTACTTGATAAATCTTATTCTAATTTGTATACTTATGTTATATTATGTATATTTTGACTTTTAAATATTTTTAAAGTGATAATAAAAAATTTCCAAAGCTTGCTGAATTTATTTTCAATTTTTAAAACCTAGTTTCTATTTTCTTTGCTATTTTCTTAATTTAATTTTATATAATTAAAATTTATTTATTTATTTTATGCATTCACTTTTATTTTCTGTGTTCTTACTTTATTTATATTAATTTTACATGTATTTAAATTAAAATAAAATTTGTCCAAAGTTTATTGAAGTTATTTCTAATTTTTAAGCCTAGTTTGCAATTTTAAGCCATTTTCTTAATCTAAATTCTATTTAATTAAAATTAAATTATTTATTTCACTTTGGAAATGTTTTAAAAATATTTTTTATTTCAAATTTTATTTTTGAATATTTTTAAATTGAAGTTAATAATTTTTTAAAGCCAATGGTGATTTATTGAAATTTCTAGACACTATTTTGGATTTTTAAGCAATTTCTTTAAATCTTTTTCTATTTTCATTAAAATTAATTAATTATTTTCATATTACGTCAATTTGTTTCGGTTTTTAAAAGTATTTAATGAAATTATTTTGTTATATTTGATTTAATATAAATAGTAAATTGAAGAGACAAGACTCTTCCTTTTCCTTATGACTTTTCAGTTTCTTGACTTTTCAAATTACATAACTCTTCATTTACTACAACTCCTCCATTACTCTTGCTTTGGCTATGTATTTTCCTTGGATTGCCGTGTATTATGTCTCATTTCTCATGCAAAAAAATTCTCATTTCATTCTTCTTCACGGCTTGCAAAAAAATTGGTAATGGCCTCCATCTCCTTTTCCACTTTTCTTCCTATTTTTATACACTTTTGCCTTGTTTTCTCATGCTAGTTTGGATCATCTCATCCTTGTTCCATGGCCACCACCATCCTACATCACTTCCATGATATCAACACCAGCCACTCCTCTGATCTTCACCAAGGCCGAGCCCCTATGGTGATCAAAACCCTCTAGAATGCAACTTATTGCCTAAAACCAATGCTAGTTGACCACCTTTGCTTCATCTCCTTTAACCACCACCATAGCCGCCGCCGCCACCTCCAGACCTCCCCTCACCCCTCCAGCTACTGTCCAGACCTGAGCACAAGTGGCCGAGCCCAAGATCCATAGCCGTGCCCTTTTGTTGAACCAAAACTTCACAACATTGCCTAAAAACCCCCTCACCTTCTCATGTATAAAACTCCACTTTGTTCACACCTTAAACCCGAGCCATGCTAGCCCAAACCTAAGCCAAAACTTGACCAAATCTGAACCAAACCATACCTTAGGCCGTGACAAAAGTTGAGGAAGAAAGGCAAAAAGTTTGGCATCATATTCTCTTTTATTTCAAAGTTATTTCATTTTTAAGTTATATTGAAATTGTGTTGTTTTGATTGTTTGTTTGGGTTGTAACACAAGAGTTGTAGCTTGGATTCGCTCTCCACTCAAGTTCATAATCGTGACATCGTGTTTTGTTTTCTGTTGTGCCTTTGATTTTGAAATCTACAGCAATTAAAGGTGAGTAAAACTCACACGACGTTTATACTTATACAGTTGTGAAACAACAACAACTGAATGTGTAGAAAAAATATATATTGTGTTATAACTTCCTATGATTAATTATATATGATGTTAAACCTGTTTATACACCTGTCATATCATCTGTCAATTATTTATATGTTATTACTGTTCATTTATATCTGTTTATCACACTGCAAGTTCCCTGTAGATTAATATCACTATGGGTTGAAATGATACATACCCGAACGGACTTTAGAATAGGGGAAAATCGTTATGGGCTGAAATGATAGGCCTGAGCGGTTTTCAAAAATCATTCATTTTTCTTGGAACCGTGGGTTTGAAATGATAGAACCCGGGGTTTCTTTGTAAAATGCGGATTGAAATGATATATATCTGTATCACTTGACCTAGGCTAGAAAACTATATACAGACCCGTGGGTTATAAATTATTTTATGAAATGTTTTAAAATTATTTTTAAAAGTAAAAGTATAATATTTTGAATTGAAATGAATAAAATGATTTTTTATAAAAATAAAAGTGAGTTTTGAATAAATGAAAATGTGAATAAATGAATGTTTTAAGTCAAAATTTTGAAATATAAATTATTTTGGGAAATTTTGAACTTTTGTTAGAAATGACATTTTTACTAAGTAAAATAAATAAAAATAAGTTATAATTTGGTAATTTAAAACTTAATGGTTAAGTAATAAAATTAATTAAAGAAATGGGATTTAATACTTTAATTTAAATAAGAAATTATGTTAAAATTTGATTTTTGGATGAAATTTAACTTTATAAATTTCAAAAAATAAGAGTATCGAAATGATGATTTTAAAATGTGAAATTTTATGATTTTATAAGTTAAATGGTTTAAATTAAAATTAACTATTGGTGAAATTTGTATTGAAGCCTTGAATTTGATTTAACAGCATTTTTGAAATGCAATGTAAGAGTGTTACGGCATTTTGTAAATGCTGCAGTTGTTTAAATGAACTAAAAAGTTAAATTGAAATAAAGGCTATTATAGAACTTTGTAAATGTTATAGTGGTAAACTTAACATTTAAGTTTATTTGAAATTTAAAGGAAATCTATTACAGCACTTAAACGATATCTTTTATCAAATGAACTATTTTAAACTATAACTTTACGTAGCATTTATTTTAGTGCTACTGAAACTATATATTTATTGTTTTAATAACTTTTATGAAAAAAATAATCTTTGGAAAATGATAAAATTTTGGAAATTAAATGTTAAATTTCTAAAGATAATGAATAAAAGTTAAAGGATTTAAGTTTGGGAAATTTAATATTTAATTAATAAATATAAGGAATTGATTTTAAATGATTTAAATGGAGAGATTTAATTTTTGATATAAAATCTTTTGAAACATAAGTTTGAAATGGTAATTAATTCCTAAATAAAATGAAGGGATTTAAAAGTTATTTAAATGAATAAAAATGAATGATGTTTTGAATAATATTTTGACATTTTGAAAGGATATTTGATTTCTGTTTTATTTAATTTATTTGATAAATGAATATTTGAAGTATATATTATTTGAGTTTATTTAAATGATATTGAATTTATGAAAGGTGGGATATTCAAACCTTGAAATATACTAAAGATTGAATATTGTATTTTGCGGATTAAACCTATATTTGAATTTGATAAGATTTGAAATGGTTTGTTAGTAAACTGAATTTGAATTGAAAATGATGGTTTGGATTAAATTAAATTGAAATTGAAATTTGGGTTTAATTTAATAAATTTGTAAATGTATAGAATTAAAGGATGATTGCAAATGTATGATTTCAAAATGTGCTGATTTTTAAAGTGTAATGATTTCAATGTTTTGGTTTCGAAAGAGTTATAACTTTGAAAGTATAAACTATTTTGAAAAGTGAATATATGTTTGGAATGGAAATGATATTGTTTTTGAAATAAATATAGTTTTGAAATAAAAATGATTTTGGGTTTTCGAAGTATAAACTATCTTTGAAATGATATTTTGATATTAAAATGATTTGTAGTGAAGTTTTGAAATGATATGATATTTCGATATATTGAAATGATTTGAAAAGAAAGTTTTGAAAGGATATGCTGTTTTGATATATTGAAATGGTTTGGAAATGATTTAATCTTTAATTTGATAAAGATTTGGATTTGAAATGATATTTTATTTAGAAGTATAAAATATTATATTTTAAAATTATAACCATGGGTTATAATAACGATTGGTTGTTAAAGAGACCGGGATCGGATATCTGGCATACTCTCTGTCGATACCGAAAACCACTTTAACAACTGTGTATGCGGTGGAGATTCCAGAATGAAGTAGGATGGTGGTGACGTTCTTGAGGTATATTACGTGGACCCAACTCCCGTGAGTTGGCATAAGGTGGCTAAAACAGGAGCGATCTCGGGCCAAGTGAGGTCATTCCTCCGATCGGACACATTCCTTCGATACTATACTCTTACTGGTGATTGATTAGATGGCCATCCTCCGATTTTGATTGGGAGTGTGTTCCGAGGTGGGCGCATGTGGCTGCTGAGTTACCACCAGCCCGTGTGCGTAATTGGTATATCTACCCTGGCATTGCCTTGTGTGCCGTGTCACCTACCATACCGAGCCTTTACTACGAGTTTTTTTTTCTCCCGTAGCCCATGTGGTATCCTCTGACAGTCACCCGGTGTGGAGATGTCATGATATTGGATGGACTGCTGGGACTATTATGTGTGAAGGGTGATATGGGTAGCCTGGAACGCTATTTAAAAGTAAGTTTATTTTACTGTAGACATTATTATAATAGCGCAATATTACTACATAGTAAATAGTTTAACGGATCCTTAGAGGATGGGCGGTCCTAGGCATCTTTTAAGCTACTTGTACTTTATTACAGTTCACTTGAGTTGGTTTACATTATACAAGTATATATTGTCCTGACTCGAGTGTTTGTGTTTTTATTTACGCTCGGGCCAGCCTGAGTTATTCACAGATTTGGATTCCACTTTCTGGAGATTCAAATCGCTAGAGATTATCTGCTTATCTAGTTTAATCTATTCCAGTTCTGTTGTTCTATTCAGCTTGTACTTGGTTATCATCTTGAGACTTCTGTTGTACTTTATTTCTTCTGTTGTATTTTATTTAACTCTGATATATTTATATAGTAGCTTCATGAACTACTTTTTCCTTTACTTCCATTGCATTATTAAATACTCTGTGTCTGTGATCTGTGATTATTATTTACTGTATATTCTGAGATTTGCCAAATTTTATTTACAACGCGGTATTTTGAGCAATTCAATTCCGGCATGAGCGTCTACCTGTACACTTATAATGGATGCGAATGGTTGAAAATATCGGGTTGTTACAAATATGGATGATATTTGAATTTTGACTATTACCAAATTCTATAAGTCCAAAGTCACGTTGTTTTGACAAAAATAATTGGTGTAAAAATAGTTACAATAGGGCAATGCTTAGATAAGGAAAATTGGATTTTACTGAAAAAAATCTATAAACGATAAATTTCAAAATGTCACAACATTGGCTAAGGTGACACGTGAAAGTTAATATTTAGATTGTTCAATATTAATCGCTGATTGAATTTACACCTTTGACTCAAATAACCGTAATGATGAATACTTTGAATAAACCACACAGTTTAATTAATTTATAATCATTATAAATTAATTAAATTAATTTATATTTTTGATATTGATTGTTAAATTTTATTTGATTTTCTTATAAACCATTAGCATATAATAAAGGGCATAAATAAAATCTATAAAAGTATGTATCGATATACGACATTAATAGATTGTTTAAATTGGATTTAAATGAAATAAAAGCTAAGTGGGTTTGGGATCACTTAAGGCCCATAATTACTCCATGTTTGGCTAACTATGAGGGAGGATAAGTATTCAAAAGAATTATAAAGGGTAAAGAATAATATAAATAAGGAAAAAAGTCTCTCCTTTATTGGGCATCGATTACCTTCTTTATTTCTCATTTTTTTCATAATCTTTTTCCATTCATTCATATCTGTAAAAAAAATTTGTCTTCTTCCTCTCCAATGGATGAAATGTTGAGAGCTCCTATGGCTAATAATTTTCCAAAAAAATAAAAATCAAATTAGTTTATTAAATGTGGTTTATCCCTCTTGATCCTTGCAAAACCTGGATGTTGATTTGAAATCTAGGAGCTTTGACTTATTGTTCAAGGTGTGATTTATTGGCTACATCCAAAGGTATTTTTCTTATTTAAATTCACCTTTGTATTTGTATGATTTGTATAATTATATTTTCTATGGTACATCTTATGCTTAATTATTCATCTTGCCACAAGTAAATTAAATCTTATGTCTATGTTGATTAAAACATGTTTATTATATTATTTGATTTAGATCTACGTTTGTTCATCATCTCCCTTTAATGCATGTTCATGATAAAATGATATGCTTTTGAATCCTATAGTACTTTTGATAACTTGTCATTATTCTCTGTATTGCTTAGATTTTTAAATTCTTATCAAGAATTTATACATATTTACTTTATCAAAATTTCTTTTATTTTGTTTTGGAAATTTATAAAATTGGAATGTAATTTTGAATAAGTTTTTAAATATAATTATATAACATTTACATACTTAAATGCAATGAATTGTATATGTTATATTAACTACTATTTTGAAATTAATCTTTAATTTCACATGTTAGACAATTGAATATAATTGTTTCAATCCCTATTTAAAAGACTTAATTTAATACTAGTGAACAGACTTTACAGCAAATTCTAATTCTTTGAGGTTTCCTATATTTAAAGTATCATGCAAATCTAAAATATTGTTTCTTTCTAAAATTAAAAGTTCAATGAAAACTGTTAATATAGTCAATGTTTATACATACATACACATATATCATATGCTACAATATGTGCAAATATATGTTGTTTAGATCTAAATTATTAAATTGTAACATTCATGTATATGGAAATATGCATGCTTAGTTTGATTCATATTTGTTAGAAAATTTTGCGCAATAGTACAACCTTTCTTTGTCAAATCTTTCTTTAGTTGAACATTCCCATTAATGTTAAGTTTGGATTTCTAATCATTTAAAACAATTAATAGGTTTTCACTTTATATATAGATATGTATGTTTGTATGTATCCATAATTATTATGGATGTACGAATATATTTCATTAATTAGAAACTTGGATAACAAAGACGTGTGTAAATTTAGTTGATGTTACCCCGCCTTTTGGACAAGGCTGGGATATCAACAAATTGGCTAATAAGGATGGATATCAGGATTGAGGATCGATTGGAAACCAGGCTGTGATCAATACCATCAAAATTGAACCAAGCTCCAATCAAGGTGGGATCGATTGGGAATGATAAACAAGGCTAGGAAAAGCTACGTTTCAATTTTCAGGTCAATCGAAGCTTGTATGCTCGAAATATGATCGATACGAAGGACACATATAAAAGGCAGCAGCTTGGATGGATACAAAAGGCCATGGATTGGGGGAGACTTAGGATTAACATGAAGAAGGGATGGGTATGAAAGGCAAGCATTTAGAGATCGATACGAAATAGAGAGCGACTGATGAATAAGCAAACGTATGCTTCCCAGAGCGGCATCACATCGATATGAAGGTAGGTGTAAAGCATGGATACGAGAAAGCATTTTGTATCAATCATTTATTGATCGATACGAAGGACATACTCAAGATAGCCACGTAAGATGGACACGAAGGATCCTGTTTGTATAGATCGGTATAAAGGAATCGATCAAGGGAAGGAGCGCGTTGCATGGGTCGAAGCATGGAACTCGGATGGATACGAAGGCTATGGCTATGGACATGGGGACTGATGGATACGAAGCCTTCGGCCTACTCAGAAGAACAAACTTGGATTGATCATAACTCCTATTCTACAAGTTCAAATGCTATGAAATTTTCATAGTGGCTTTCTTGTACACTTAAGAATGTTCATGATCGATCTCAGCGTGGTTGGACCAGTTTTGGATTGACGCGACTTGGATCGATCAGGATCGATCCCAAACGACCCCTGATCGATCTAGTGTCCCACCTACACATGAGAAGAGGTATTCCGAGGTTTAAGGAAGATATTTTCCAGATCTGCAGCTATAAATAGCATCTCTATAGCAACTAAAGAGGGATCTTCTTCGGCTTTTCTAGGAGAAACTCTGTCATTTTGTTTACTGATTTCAAAGGCTTGTAACTGTATTCTTAATATAAAAGAAATAAAAGGAACAATTCAAAGTGGACATAGGCCGGAGATAGCCGAACCATTATAAACCTTGTGTTCTTTACTTTCGTACTCATTTTAATTTAGTTATTTCTTCACTTTTATTATCTACATTATCTGGATCTATGATCTGTGTTTGGATATTAAAGATTTGTGTATAAACACTAGTGCTTTCACTACTTCTAGAGTTTGTGACCAATTTTTGCGCAAAAACTTTGGTGCTTTCACCGAGAAGACTGGCACCCACTATATCAGATTTGTAGTTCAGATTTGAAAAGCTAAAGGATTGGATCTAGGAGGAACTATAGAGTTGCAAGAGGTCGGATTCACGGAGCTGGAGCACCAGGAATGAAGGAGGACATCCAGGATCAGATTTAGAAAAAGGAAGCAAGCGAGATGAATATTGGATAGAGCTTTGGATCTTGGAATGGAACAGAGCTGGGATGCATGTCTGGAAAAGGATGATTTAGGCTTCCTATGACGATCCGGATTTTCGGACCAACTAAAATTGTCGAAAAATCCGTCCATTCTAAAACTACGAACTTAATACATCATATTTGATAAATATTCAACATTACTAAATGTATGAAATACAATTTCAATTATACAACTTATCAGAGTAATTAATTAATTTATTAATCCTACAAAGTATGCTTTAATACATACCATATACAATGACTATAAATCTACCACTGTACCACTCTGATGAGAAAGACATCACTATTCTTACCTACGAACTCAATAAACAATGTAAATCCGGAATGAAATAGTAAGCAGGAATAATACATCAATACACGATATATAGCAAACAATAAACAAAAAAATGTTATGTTATTATTGGGCTGCATCACGACCACTAGTGACTGCCTACGTACCCCTATCTGATTGGGTACCCAATTAGACAACAGGATCAAGCCAACGTAGTTCCCCTACCACAAATAGGAGTCATGGAGCCTATGACAACAAATAATATGCAATTCCCAAAACTATCCACTTAGGCTTAATCTTCTATTTTAGATTTTCAAATCTAATTACCTTTACAGAAATTATCTCTTTGGACTTTATTCTCAAATTCTTATTTCAAAACTTTTGAAATATATGTATATCTTTTGTATTCAAATTATATTTACTTCGGAATATTAAATCAAATCACTTTTGAAAAGTTAATTTGGAAATCCCCTATAATAAAAACATATCAAAGCATATGCAACCAGATCGGGAGTTGTGACACCCTACCTCTATACCCACGCTAGCCAAGGACACTACGGGGTAATGCCGTCAACTAGCATGGAGAATAAGGCTGTTGAGGAGCGACCATCCGTGCAATTGCTTAGTGCGAGCACCGATATGTCAGATAGTAACATGCATGGAATTCGACACACCGTTACAAACTCAAAACTACTACACAGTGACTATATATATTCTTCAGAAACAAACATAGAAATAAACATAACATAAATCAGTCACAGATTTCCATATCACAAAGGCGGAAAAATATACAAATATTACACATAGAAGTGTACAACAGAGTAGTGGTCAAACAAGAACCACAATATCACAAACGAATAGTTACAAGTGCTAGAAAAAAGAATAAGTATACATCCTGGAGTCTATATCTCAAATGTATACTACAAAATAAACTACTAATCTAAGTAGTTAGCCAAAAGTTAGAATAATAACTCCAGAAGAGGAGTCAAGTAGAAGCACCTGCAACATTTCGGTCTGACCCAAGTATTATTTAATAAGAAAATAATAAACGGATCAGTCTAACTATAAATATCAGATGTAACAATATAGAATAAGAGATATGATATAAACATATAAAAACCATAATACCATACTATGATAAGTATGTAATTGAAAACCAACCAGAGATTAGTCAATATCACAAGAATCTTCTCAAAGATCAAAAGGAATGTCATACTCCTTATTTCATTCACCAAGCCACAAATATTGACAACATATAAATGCCAATCATAAAATTGGTGAAATTCAAATTCTAGAAATCATCAATAGAAATCCAGGAACCACAAAAAAGGGGGAGGCCTATCATAAAACAGGAGCTTGAAAACTCACCAACACGTGTATCACAAATGGGACGCTATCGCATGGTCGCTAACCATAGAGCCGGTGAAACGACGTAGTACAACGGTACGCCCGAGGAACTAGAAACTCGAATAGTTCGGAACAACAACGTATTACAACGGTACGCCCGAAGATCCGAACTCCATAAAAACGTGGGTCGCTAGCCCACAAAAATTGGGTCGAAACCGCAAGAAATAAATAGGTCGTTAGCCTATAATAAAAATGAGAGGAAACTCAATAAAACGAGGCACCGTCCACTTCGTGGACAAAGAAACATAGCATAGCGCTAGTCTAAAACAAAAAAATGATCCTCAATGATCATCAAGAAAGTGTCAATTACTCTAAGCTAGTAAATATATGAGCTTAGCTTCATGTCCCATAACCACTAGCTTAACTTAAATATTTATGAGCAAATTGTAGATCTCCACTAGAAAATTATCACAAGAGATTCAATCGAACAAGTCCAAGAATTAACCAATGAAGTAAACGCAAGCGTTTCATACCACTTGTTTTACTAAGTTGTTTAACTAGATTTCTCATACGAGTGAGGTAAAGGTTTGTATATGCTAGTAGATTGGAAAACGGTTTGAGAAAACGAGCCTTGTAATAAAATAGCGTTGAAATCATTTTGAAGAAAGAGTTTTGATATTTATTACTAGTATAGAAAACCTTTATAATTTTAAAGTGACAAATCACAAAAATGATTGTAGAAACAATCAATCATTAAAATTCACATACGAAGACGTGAATTAAGTCCAAAGAAATCGATATTAAATCCATCAAAATGGATATTTCCAAAAATCCCAAAATAGAAGTCATCAAAGTCGAATAACAATTGATACAACAAGTGGGAATAAACCCAAATCGATTAAATTTGGAAACACAAGAGAAATAGACAAAAATAGGCATAATAGGCATTTAAGAGCAGGTCAGTCGACTGGCTCAATGAGTTCAGTCGACTGACTGCAGGAAACAGAGACCTCCTTTCCCTGTTATCTGCCTTTGGTACGCCAACTGGCTACAGCCAATCGACTAGATTCAAAGTCCAGTCGACTGACTGGAACTTAGGCAGTTTTTCTGCCTATACAAAATAACGTTCAAACCCAACAAATTCGCGACCGATCGAGCAATGGCGCAAGGGATTTATGCCAATCGGCAACCCGACCCTATAGGCTCTTCGATGCATCACCAAGAACACGTTCAAACATCCATAAAAGGATTTTCATAGGTTTTGCTTTTGAAGCACCAAAAGTTGGAATATATACCAAATCACTCCAAATCAAAAGCAAATACACATGAACAAGTGTTAGGAACTCATATCCAACATCAAAGATAATCATAGACTTAGATGTGAGATAAAAATCTCACCTTTAAACCCAAAACAAATGAATGAGAAGCCTGAAGACAAGGGAAGATCAGCCACACTTCAATCTCAACACAAGAAGTTGAATCTAAGATTAAAAGAGAAACATTTCCCAAATTAGGTTTAGGAATTTTCTGAAATCAAAGAGAGAATGAGTTGGAGAAGAAGGAGATGATACTTACCAATGCTTTTCTTTGAATTTGGAGCTAGAACTCGATTTGCAAAGGGAAACTAGGGCTTAGGATTTTAATTCTTTTTTCTTTTCCCCCATTATTCTCTTTAGAACTGAAAAGATAAGGAAGAGGGAATGAATGAAGTGAAGTGGTTCAGTTTAGGGTATTAAGTTGGCTAGCGGGCTAAACCCAAACCCAAACCCAAAGTGAAAAGGGTCAAATATTTAGCTAGCTCCAAACATATCAATTTTATACTCAAAAAAGTTGCAAACGGCATTCTGAACTCAATGGAAGGGGTCTCGAGTCCCAATTCAACTGTTTGCAAAAAGTAGGTTTTTGGACTAAAATCCGACGAATGATGAAAAATTTAAATAAAAAATTTAAATACACAATTGATAAATATGCGGGTTGTTACAGACTCCCCTTCTTAAAGAAATTGCATCCTTGCAATCTTAAGAAATAAATGAATAGAAGTAACAACCATAAAAGCATATCAATACAAAAGAAATTTGAAATAGAAAGTTCACCTCAAAGAGCACGAGAAAGTAAGTCCGGATGTGTTCGCTCGATGAATTCTCAAGATTCCCAAGAGCAATCCTTAGGATTTGAGGACCATTGAACCTTCACAAGCGGGACATCTTTATTTCGAAGGCATTTGACCTCCGAAGCAACAATATTAATAGGATGTTGCTCACAAGCTAGATTTGGTGAAATTTCAATTTCTTCCACAACAACGGGCTCAAGAATAGAATCGGGATCTCAAAGGCATTTATGTAATTAAGAAACATGAAACACGTCATGAATAGCAGAAAACTGAGCCAGTAATAAGAGGCGATAAGCCGCGGAACCAATACATTCGATGAAAGGAAATGGACCAATATATCGTGGTGCTAACTTTCCCGATCGACTGAAACGTACAACACCCTTCATAGGTGAAACATGAATAAACACAAGATCTTCCACAGAAAATTCTAATTTTATTCTTCGGTTATCGGCATAGGATTTTTGTGTACTTTGGGCTTCTTTCATCCTATGACGAATGAGATCAATCTTTTATGTGGAATCATGAATAAAGTCTGGACCTAAAACCAGCTTCTTACCGGCCTCAAGCCAACAAGACGGAGAACGGCATGGCCTTCCATAGAGTGCCTCAAAAGGTGCCATACCAATACTAGATTGGAAGCTATTATTATAGGAAAACTCAACGAGAGCAATATGATCTTCCCAACTTCCACCAAAATCAAGAACACATGAACGAAGAAGATCTTCAAGAGTTTGATTCACACGCTCGGTTTGTCCATTAGACTGAGGATGATAAGCGGTGCTAAAATTAAGCTTCGTTCCCAAAGCTTTTTGAAGACTCTTCCAAAATCCACTAGTAAACAATGGATCACGATCACTAACAATAGAAGAAGGAACTCCATGCAATTTTACAATTTCTTTAATAAAGAGTTTGGCCAAGAGAGGAACGGTTCGATTGAACCGAACGGGAATAAAATGGGCGGATTTAGTAAGTCTATCAACTATCACCCATAAGCTATCATGACCCGAACTAGAATGGGGAAGGCCGTCAATAAAATCCATGGAAATTTGATCCCACTTCCAAATTGGAATTTCTAAAGGTTGCAATAACCCACAGGCCTATGATGCTCGGCCTTGACAAGTTGGCAAGTCACGCAACACTTAACAAAGTTAGCAATATCAGATTTCATTCCCTCCCAATAATAAAGTCGCTTCATACCTGCGTACATTTTACTACTACCGGGATGAACGGTAAATTTAGAAAGATGAGAATCTTCTAAAATGTCTTTATGAAGATCACTGATATTTGGCACGATAAGTCTATCAAATTTTCGAATACCGCCACGAGAATCAACATCAAAGTCTTTCAAACCTTCAATATCAATTTTATCCCTAAAATTTTGGCCAAGAAGAGCCAATTCGGGATCTAGCTTTTGAGCTTCAAGAATGCAGTCTAAAAGAGAAGGATGGGCCTCAAGGCTACATAAAACAAGAGACGAACATAAATCGGAAACACGATGTCGAATCTCATAAGTGGATAAAACCCCGAGATCATTCCATTCGGATATCATCGTAGAAACAACCGCTTGTTTCTTGCGACTAAGTGCATCGGTATAAACAATAAAATCTTGATTCCCTTCGGGAATAACAAGAATAGGAGCATCGGAAAGAAGTTCTTTTAATTTCTGGAAAGAAGCTTCACATTTGTCCGACCAAATGTATTTAACACCCTTCTTCGTCAAACTAGTAAGAGGCACGGAAATTTTTGAAAAGTCTTTTATAAAGTGACGGTAATAACCTGCCAATCCAAGAAAACTACGGATCTCCATCACACTCTCCGGTCTCTTCCAATTTTGAAGCGCTTCAATATTTGAAGGATCCACGGAAATTCCGGATTCGGAAATAATATGATCAAGAAACTTCACACGAGATTGCCAAAAGTGGCATTTAGAAAATTTTGCTTTCAATTGATTGCTCCTAAGAGTTTCCAATACAATCTGAAGATGCTTTTCATGCTCCTCCTCGGTTTTAGAATACACAAGAATATCATCAATGAAGATGAGAACAAATCGATCGAGGAAGTCTTTGAAAACTCTATTCATAAGGTCAACGAAATAAGCCGGAGCATTCGTTAAACCAAATGGCATAACAAGCCATTCATAAGATCCATAACGAGTACGGAATGGTGTCAAAGGAATGCTATCCTCTGCAATACAAAGCTGATGAAAACCGGTTGCCAAGTCCAATTGTGAAAAGACTCTTGCACCACTAAGTTGATCGAATAGATCATCAATCCGAGGTAAAGGATATTTATTTTTTAATAGTAAGATCATTAAGATTGCGGTAGTCAATGCAAAGCCTAAGTGTAACATCAGATTTCTTCACGAAAATAGCCGAAGCTCCCCAAGGCGAGGAACTAGAGCGAATAAATTGCTTTGTCTCCAATTCGGATAATTGTTTGCACATCTCCTCATTTTCGTTATTGGACATGCGATAAGGAAAACGAGTGATAGGTTGAGCTCCAGGGATGAGATTAATTTTGAACTCAATTGCTCGCTTAGGTGGTAGTCCTAAAATGGGCTCAAATATGTCGGAGAATTCACGAACAACGTGAATAAGAGAAATGACATCTTCCTCATCATCATTATCGTCATCATGAGGATTTAAAGAATATAAAAATGCAACTAAGTTGTGATCCGAATCTTTAAGATCAACAGAAATATGCTTAACAGATTGAGGATGTCGAATATGAATAGTCCGCTCAGGACAGAGGATTTGAGCTTCATAGCGGTTAAGCCAATCCATTCCCAAAATCATTCCAAAGCCTAAATAAGGCATGACATGCAAATCGGCTCAGAAAGAAAAATCACACAAAATAATCTCGACATCTTTACAAAGTAAACTAATTGTTGCGGATCCACCAACCGGATTCGCAATTCTCAAAGAAGTCATTAAAGCAACAACACTTAAAGAAAAAGTATCAACAAGTTCTTTCGATATAAAAGAATGGGATGCACCCGTATCAAAAAGAACTCGAATAGGTTGATCATGAAACATAATAATGCCATCAAGGATAGAATGAGAAATACCTTGACCACGAGAAGTGTTGCTAGGGGCTTGTGCAACATTTAACTTTCCCTCCTTCTTGCCTTGAAGTTTGGGACATGCAGATATAAAATGACCTGAACTTTTGCAATAGCGACAAAAGAGAGGTTTCGGGCATTTATTGGCATAATGGTCTTTAGAACCATATTTGAAGCATTGCCCACTATTAGAGGAAGAAGTCTTTGCTTCGGCGGTTGCTTGCTTTCCTTTCTTATTAGGATACGGGCCTTTGGACTTATTAGGCCTTTTCTTGTTATTGTTGAAGTTTGGTTTGGCACCCACAACTTCAACGTCACTTTCTTTATCTGCCTCTTCAAGTCGAAGAGCGATATCAACAAGTTGATCAAAAGAAACCTCTAACTTTAGAAGTAATGGCTTCTTGAGATTTTTGTTCAAGCCATAGACAAATCTTTGGTTCTTCTTCAATGGGGCGTTTATGTATTCGACCCCGTATTTAGAAAGTGACTCGAAGTATGCGACATAATCTGCCACAGAGGATTCACCTTGAACAAGGTCAATGAAACGACGAGCCAATGTCACTTTCTCAGCTTCAGGCACAAACTTTAATTCGAATCATTCTCGGAATTTCTCCCAAGTAAGATCCGCTTCATTTGTTTCATAAATCAAAGACCAGTCTAATGCTCTTTCTTAGAGCATGCTAGAGGCTAACTGGACTCGGTGAAGATCAATAAGATTCATGCGAGAAAAGACTCGATCGCATGTTCTTAGCCAAGCCTGGACTTCAATAATGGTTTCAGAACCTTTGAATGGCTTCCCACCGAAATTGGTATAATCGTTGCACAAACGTGCAAATCCAGACTTAGGGTGAGTAGGCTCCGGATTAGAACTGGCTGCTTGAGCATTCTTTACTAAATCAAGAAGCTGTTGGGCAGACATAAATACTCCATCTTGGGGAGTAGCACTAGATTGACCGGCGCTTGGACGGCTAGGTCTAACCATTTCTCTTCTTTAAGAAAGAAAGAAAGAAGAAAACGGTTATTCACAAAATTAATATCAAACAATAGTGATTGGTAAAACAAGGAATCACAAAAGAAAATAGGATAGGACGGTACGAAGAAACGAATTAAATCCTAAGGCACGACTATTAAGATGGACTTAGGACGATGATCCATGTTAAATTATTCTACATCGTTGCGAAGTTTGGCTTTGATACCAAGCTGTGACGCCTGACCTCTATACCCACGCTATCCAAGGACACTATGGGGTAATGCCGTCAACTAGCACGGAGAATAAGGCTGTTGAGGACCGACCATCCGTGTAATTGCTTAGTGCGAGCACCGATATGTCAAATAGTATAACATGCATGGAATCCGACATACCGTTACAAACTCAAAACTACTACACAGTGGCTATATATATTCTTCGAAAATAAACATAGAAATAAGCATAACATAAATCAGTCACAGATATCCATATCACAAAGATGGAAAAAGATATGCATATTACACATAGAAGTGTACATCAGAGTAGTGGTCAAACAAGATCCACAATATCACAAAAGAATAGTTACAAGTGCTAGATAAAAGAATAAGTATACATCCTGGAGTCTATATCTCAAATGTATACTACAAAATAAACTACTAATCTAAGTAGTTAGCCAAAAGTCAGAATAATAACTCCAGAAGAGGAGTCAAGTAGAAGCAATTGCAACATCTCGGTCTGACCCAAGTATTATTTAATAAGAAAATAATAAACGGATCAGTCTAACTATAAATATCAGATGTAGTGATATAGAATAAGAGATATGACATAAACATATAAAAACAATAATACCATACTATGATAAGTATGTAATTGAAAACCAACCAGGGATTAGTCAATATCACAAGAATCTTCTCAAAGATCAAAAGGAATGTCATACTCCTTATTTCATTCACCAAGCCACAAATATTGACAACATATAAATGCAAATCATAAAATTGGTGAAATTCAAATTCTAGAAATCATCAATAGAAATCCAAGAACCACAAAAAAGGGGAGGCCTATCACAAAACAGGAGCCTGAAAACTCACCAACACGTGTATCACAAACGGGACGCTATCCCATGGTCGCTAACCATAGAGCCGGTGCAACGACGTAGTACAACGGTATGCCCGAGGAACCAGAAAATCGAATAGTTCGGAACAACAACGTAGTACTACAGTACGTCCGAAGATCCGAACTCCATAAAAACATGGGTCGCTAACCCACAAAAATTGGGTCGAAACCCCAAGAAATAAATAGGTCGTTAGCCTATAATAAAAATGAGACGAAACACAATAAAATGAGGCACCGTCCACTTCGTGGACAAAGAAACATAGCGCTAGTCTAAAACAAAAAAATGATCCTCAATGATCATCAAGAAAGTGTCAATTACTCTAAGCTAGTAAATATATGAGCTTAGCTTCATGTCCCATAACCACTAGCTTAACTTAAATATTTACGAGCAAATTGTAGATCTCCACTAGAAAATTATCACAAGAGATTCAATCGAACAAGTCCAAGAATTAACCAATGAAGTAAACGCAAGCGTTTCATACCACTTGTTTTACTAAGTTGTTTAACTAGATTTCTCATACGAGTGAGGTAAATGTTTGTATATGCTAGTAGATTGGAAAACGGTTTGAGAAAACGAGCCTTGTAATAAAATAGCGTTGAAATCATTTTGAAGAAAGAGTTTTGATATTTATTACTAGTATAGAAAACCTTTATATTTTTAAAGTGACAAATCACAGAAATGATTGTAGAAACAATCAATCACTAAAATACACATACGAAGACGTGAATTAATTCCAAAGAAATCGATATCAAATCCATCAAAATGTATATTCCAAAAATCCCAAAATAGAAGTCATCAAAGTCGAATAACAATTGATACAACAAGTGGGAATAAACCCGAATCGATTAAATTTGGAAACACAAGAGAAATAGACAAAAATAGGCATAATAGCATCTAAGAGCAGGTCAGTCGACTGGCTCAATGAGTTCAGTCGACTGACTGCAGGAAACAGAGATCTCCTATCTCTGTTATCGGCCTTTGGTACGCCAATTGGCTACAGCTAATCGAATGGATTCAAAGTCCAGTCGACTGACTGGAACCTAGGCAGTTTTTCTGCCTATACAAAATAACGTGCAAACCCAACAAATTCACGACCGATCGAGCAATGGCGCAAGGGATTTATGCCAATTGGCGACCCGGCCCTATAGGCTCTTCGATGCATCACCAAGAACACGTTCAAACATCCATAAAAGAATTTTCATAGGTTTTGCTTCCGAAGCACCAAATGTTGGAATATATACCAAATCAATCCAAACCAAAAGCAATTGCACATGTACAAGTGTTAGGAACTCTTATCCAATATCAAAGATATCATAGACTTAGATGTGAGATAAAAATCTCACCTTTAAACCTAAAACAAATGAATGAGAAGCCTGAAGGCAAGGGAAAATCAACCACACTTCAGTCTCAACACAAGAAGCTTGAATCTAAGCTTAAAAGGGAAACATTTCCCAAATTAGATTTAGGAATTTTCTAAAATCAAAGAGAGAATGAGTTGGAGAAGAAGGAGATGATACTTACCAATGCTTCTCTTTGAATTTGGAGCTAGAACTTGATTTGCAAAGGGAAACTAGGGCATAGGATTTTAATTCTTTTTTCTTTTCTTCTATTATTCTCTTTAGAACTGAAAAGATAAGGAAGAGGGAATGAATGAAGTGAAGTGGTTTAGTTTGGGGTATTAAGTTGGCTAGTGGGCTGAACCCAAACTCAAACCCAAAGTGAAAAAGGTTAAATTTTTAGCTAGCTCCAAACATATCAATGTTTATACTCAAAAAGGTTGCAAATGGCATTTTGAACTCAATGGAAGGGGTCTCGAGCCCCAATTCGACTGTTTGCAAAAAGTAGGTTTTCCGACTGAAATCCGACGAACGATGAAATATTTAAATATACAATCGATAAATATGCAGGTTGTTAGAGGAGCTTTCTCCCAATAACAAGGCAATTGGGTCTCAGCCTTCTTACAATCGGTAAATAAGTACATCCCTCTATTCCAAGAGCGGGCTATACCAAAAACACATGCCCACTTTTTAGTTACAGGTTACTCGAATCATTGGTAACATAACAAATCATTTCATATCCTGAAGTGATAAATCATTTCACACCAATATTCACAAGTACTTTCAAATCTACAATAATTTTCATTTCCCAAATCCATTCAAAAATCATCTTAAAACCACCGGGTTTCGAAATTCTTTCCATTTTATAAAACATTTTTATAATACCATTCTTATATAAATCACTTTTATATAATATCTCTTCAAAACATTCATTACCAAAAATTCCTATTTCTTTTAAAGGGAAAACATTTCATAACATTTTCATTGAAACCAATTTTCAAAACAATTCATTAAATTGAAGTGAACCAAATATTACCGCTAAACACCTAATAGTCAAATCGTGAAATAATTCACAAGGTGTAAGCCTATAATTGTTTTCTAACTAGCCCATGCATATGGATAATTAATTGCTCATAAACTGGTCAAGCAAAGTCAACAATAAGTAAATAATAATCAATGCTCATAAACTGGCCGAGCCTAATTCAAATAATCAATCAATGAAATAAACGCAACAATAAATGATAATTAATGCTTCATTCTATCAAATATTTGAACACATTTTATTTTATATTGAGTTAAAACGATTTGATATTTATTTTGAAGCAGGCTTTCCCTTCGACATGTTATGTCCCTCGCCCAAGTCTTCTTAGATCTCACAGACGAAACACAGGTACTAGTCGTTTCCACATACACTATTAAGTATTTAACTTCTAAATTTTAAATTACTTAATTAACCATCCAAACATAATATCGAGCAAGGAAATCAAACCAATGTTTTAGAAAACAAAGTAAACAAGCATTCAACATGGGTTTTCAAACAACACTTAACACTTAAGTTCTTTCAACTTAGAAATGACTTTAATGAACTTAAAATAAGAAATAACTTACTTTGGATTCAACTCTGTCAAAATTTAAGGCAAGGAACTTAATATCTAATGCACATTTCTTATCATGCTTTGGAACCAGACGAAAATAAACCTAAATTCCTCCTTTTTAATGCTTGGCCAAGGCTTGAAATGGAGATTGGCCGAAAGATAGAGAAAACGTGGTAGAGCATTGAACTTGAATTCTCAAGATTTAGATTCGAAAAATAGGTTATCTTGTATCTAGTTTTAGTCCCTCTAAATCTTAAAATTTAGAAAAGTTGTAAATTATAAAGTTGTTGAAAATTCATTTCTCTTGAATTTGGGAAAAAGAATCACTTGACTCCAAGTTTTTTTGAGGAAGATGTGATAGAATGAAGAAGAGGTATCTTCGGATTGACAAAAATGAAGCCCGAAAATGCACTTCAAAGAATTGAATTTCAGGTATAGCAATCCTCAAAACTAGAAAACATGATCAACACAAAAGTTGTAGTCACTTGAATTTTATATGGTTTGAAAATAATATTTCTTAATTTGGATCTGTTATGATAAAATATCGGCCTATTCTCTGGCTTAAAAACTGGGCCAGAGAATGCACTGGAAAGAATTGGATTTTTGACATGGTTAAGTTTAGAATGATATAAAGTGGTCAACATGAAATTTGTCGCCACTGGAAAAATAATTTTGCATTTTGGTTCTTCTTTAAAGAAGTTATGGTCGAGAGAACAAGAAGTAAAATATGGAGAAAAGAGGAGTTTGATTTGAAAAGGATGAACATTGATATCTTTTGAATATTTTGCAACTATTTTGACATTATTTCTTTATAATTTTTTCTATGGATTGGAAGGCATTAAAGAGACGAGGAAGAAGGTGAAGAAGCTTGAGAAAAGAAGAAGAAGAAAATGTGAATGAAAGTGAAAAAGGAGTGGGTATTTATGGAAAAAGAAAGAAGTGATAAATTTACCAAAATAACTTCTTACCAATTTACAAAACTATCCTAACTTCAACCTAAAGCAACATTCACTTTTTCAATACTTAGCATCATCCTTTCACTTCTTACTTTATGTCTTAGTCACTTAAAGAATAAGTAAAGAAAAGTAATTATTTTGTTAGATTTTAATTTGATGTGATATGATGTTTACTTTTCTTACTTTTGTTAACTCTTATTTACTTTTACTAATGACTTCTAGTGGTTTTCTAATCCTATTTAGTAAAAGTAAACATGCTTAGTTATTAAAATGTGTAATATATATTAAAATAAGTTAACAAGGTGCAATAACGTTGCGACAACTTTTAATCGATAAAACCTTTTACGGTCACAATTTGACGTTTTAGTTAAACAATTTATTTATGTAAAACAAATTTAAAAATAAATTTGTATAATTTATTTAAAAATATAAACACTTATAAATAAATTAAAATAAATTGTTAAGCCATTTAAACTTACTTTTCTAAAATCAGGATTTTGTCACTTTTGTCGATATAAGCAAATGTTACTGTTTTATGTATATTTCTATTTTGAAATCCTTTCTAATATTGTTTGAATCATAAAACCTTTTATATTTTATATTTAAAATCACTTTAAATATTATACTCTAAAGCGGTCAAATTTTGGGTTGTTACAATTCCCTTGTAGACTCGGTGGAAGGATGAGAATGATGATTAGAAACAACCCATAGATGCAGGAACAGCTGGAATCTGGAATCCAGGATTTGGAGCGGAAAACAAAAGACATACACATAGATTGGATCAACTGGGGCAAACCCCGACCAAGGTTAATCGATTAGCGTAACTACCCATGGAACTGGGGGGCATGGATTTGGATGGCTTTGTTTGGAAACGGGTAGTGGTGATGGAACATGAGCAGCTATCATCCATCGAAAATCGGAGCTATCCCAGCTTAAAGGCACATGTCATCAAATAATCGGGATGGTATGGAATAAGAAGCAAACACTGGGCAGACGGCTAAGTGACTTACCCATGTTCGAGGATGGAGATAGCCCATAGGCATGCTTTGAGATGATGATAAACCATAATTCTTTAGTTGACGAAATCTGCTTTTTGTTTCAATTTTGGATATTTGCTTTTTCTTGTTTGGTTTTGGAGTTTGGTTTGAACTCTTGGTTTTCTTGGTTTTTTGGTTTAGATGCTTGCCTTTTGGTTTGGATTTTTGAAATGGATATCTGGTTTGATCAAGATTTCGGATTGGAATTTGAATGGATTTTCCTCTAGTTTTTGGTAAAAAAAGTTGTCGAATATGGACTATGCTCGGCGACAACTCGGAAAATAAAAGTCCTCGACCAGAGAGTCGAGACCGAAGAATACAAAAGTCCTTGACAGGAGAGTCGAGGCTGGAGAATATAAGTCCTCAACCGGAGAGTCAAGGCCAGAGAATATAAAGTCCCCCGTTGGGGATCGAGGCTGGAGAAGGATAGCCCATAAATAAGTCCTTGACCAGAGAGTCAAGGCTAGAGAATACAAAAGTCCTCGACCGGAGAGTCGAGGCCAAAGAAAATAAGTCCTCGACTAGAGAGTCGAGGCCGGAGAATATAAAGTCCTCGACCGAAGAGTCGAGGCCGGAGAATATAAAGTCTTCGACCGGGGATCGAGGCCGGAGAAGGATACCCCACAAATAAGACCTCGACCCGAGAATTGAGGCCGGAGAATACAAGCCCTCGACTGGATAGTCGAGGGCAAAGAATACAATCCCTCGACCGGAGAGTCGAGGCCGGAGTAGCATGAAATGACTTGACAAGGTCTATGGACTTGGTTTTGGACCCGGAGAGACCCCTGCTTTGGATTTGGACCTAGCAAGGTCCCGGGCTTGGATAAATCGACCCGGAGAGGTGATGAATTTGGTTATTGATTTATGGATATGGAATTGGCTAAGGATTTGGTTACTGGATTTGGGATCAGATATCGACTCATAGCAATCGAGGATTCGGATAAAGGTATGGCTATGGCACTTGGATAGAATGGTTTGTTAATGGATTGGATTATGGATCAGACGATATGGTTATGGATGGAACAGAAACTTCAGATGTCGAATTTAAAGCTATTCAAAACACACCTTCCTACCGCAAGCCATGTTGTGGAGGGGAAATGTTACTCGCCTTTTGGACAAGGTCGGGATATCAACAAATTGGCTAAAAAGGATGGGTATCAATAGGAAACCAGGCTGTTATCGATACCATCAAATTGAACCAAGCTCCAATCAAGGTGGGATCGATTGGGAATGATGAAAAAGGCTAGGAAAGGCTACGTTTCAATTTTCAAGTCAATCGGAGCTCGTATGCTCGAAATATGGATCGATCAATATTGAAGAGAAATGGTTGGCATCGATACCTTTGGATCGATACGATTCATATCGATCAACATAGATCACTTTGGATTGATGGATGTCGTTCGTATCGGTATGGTTCGTATCGATCGAGGGATATTAAGATGGATACGAATATGGGTAACACACACTCACTCTTGTACGTTTGCTTCCGGCCGATGGTAGTTCGTATCAATAGCATCATGATCGATACGAAGATCACATACAAAAGGCAGCAGCTTTGGATGGATACAAAAGGCTATAGATTGGTGGAAACTTGGGATCGACACGAAGAAGGGGTGGTTACAAAAGGCAGGCATTCAGGGATCAATATGAAATAGGCAGCTGCTGATGGATAAGCAGACATGTGCTTCCCAGAGCGGCATCAGATCGATACGAAGGTAGGTGTAAAGCATGGATACTGGAAAGCATTTCGTATTGATCATTTATTGATCGATACGTAGGACATACTCAAGATAGCCCTGTTGGATGGATACAAAAGATCCAGGAGCCATTTTCGTGTCGAACGTGTTCGTATCGATAGATACGAAGGAACTGGTCAGGGGAAGGAGTGCATTGCATAATCGAAGCGTGGAACTCGGATGGATACGAAGGCTATGGATATGTACATGGGGACTGATGGATACAAAGTTATGGAGGAAAATTGATGGATACGAAATCCATGGATATGAAGCCTTCAGCCTACTCATAAGAACAAACTTGGATCGATCATAACTCTTATTCTATAAGTTCAAATGCTATGAAATTTTTCCAAAGACTTTCTTATGCACTTAAGATTGTTCATGATCGATCTCAGCTTGGTTGGACCATTTTTTTGGATCGATATGAATTGTACTTGGATCGATTGGGATCAATCCCCAAATGACCTTGGATAAATCTGGTGGGCCCACCTGCATATGAGAAGAGGTATTTCGAGGTTTGAGGAAGATATTTTCTAGATCTGCACCTATAAATAGCAGCTTTGTGGCAACTAAAAAGGGATCTTCTTTGGCTTTTCTAAGCAAAACTATGTTATTTTGTTTACTGATTTCAATGTCTTGTAACTGTATTCTCAATATAAAAGGAATAAAAGGATCAATTCAAAGTGGACGTAAGCCGGAGGTAGCCAAACCAGTATAAACCTTATGTTATTTGCTTTCTCACTCATTTTAATTTAGTTATTTCTTCACTTCCCTACATTATCTGGATATGTGATCTGTGTTTGGATATTGAAGATTTGTGTATAAACACTGGTGCTTTCACTACTTCTGGGGTTTGTGACCAATTATGGCGCAAACAGTTGATAAGTTATAAATGTCATTTAATAAAGAATTATTACAATTAAAGAAGGAGAGAAATGAAAGGTTTTTCTCTCTTCATAAAATGGCATATCTTGTCATTTATTAATTGCATAGGGAAAGAGAGGTAAACTAAAGGTTTCCTTATCTACTCATTTATACATACTTTATTTACGCATATATCCACCACTCATATACTGCACTTACACTTCACACAAATGAATGTATTTGATACATTCATACCTAAGTTTAAGTTATATTGAAATCACCATTTTAACAATTTAAACAAAATAAAATTTTACTTGAAATTTTATTATAGTGGATCTAATACACATTTAGACTTCATAGACCCAATAAAGATCCAAAATGTAGTTTTTTTTAAATTCACCCATTTCTTCCACTATAGGCCTGCCCAATTCCAACAAAATCATGGCATAATAACCATCGAGTGATTGTAGTTTGATCGAGTGGAAGTATTGAAAGTGAAACACAATTCAAGAAAGGATTCGTCTCATTGGTTTTATGAGGTTAATATCACGGTCAACTAAGTCAACTGAAAGTCAAATTTTTTGGCCCGAATAGTTTGGTTAATTATTATCAGTATTATCAAACCAAGAACATTGCATTTTAATATAAGGTTGAATATGGACGATGTTGAATTCTCGGCCATTTTCAAATTCCATAAGTCCAAATTGATAGAGTTTAACGAAGAGAATTGGGTTAGATAATCGTTACTATCATGTACCGCTTATTTAAAATAAAATTGGATTATACCAAAAGATGTGTAAATAATAAATTCAGCCAAAACGTCACACCACTAACTAAGGTGACGTTTGAACATTAATATTCAAATTGTTTGATATTAATCGCTGACTGAATTCACACCTTGAGTCGCACAACGGAATGATGAATACTCCAAATGAACAACATGGTTTAATTAAATAATAATTATTCTAAATTAATAAATTAATTAATATTTATAAAATATTAATTATTAAATTTATTTGATTTGTTTAAATGCCATTAGAATTTAATAAAGTGCGTATATAAAAGTTATAAATGTACGTATTGATATACAATGGTGGTAGAATATTTAAATTTGATTTAAATATAATAAATACTAAGTTTATTATTATACTAGGTTAATTAATTATATTTATGAAATATTAATTATTAGAATTTTATTTTATTTAAATACCATTAGCATTTAAATGAGTGCAAAAATAAAAGTATAAATGTGCATATCAATATACGATATCAATAAATTGTTTAAATTGGATTTAAATGGTACAATTGTTGGGTGGGTTTAGGATCTTTTGAGGCCCATGTGGCATTTATGTTTGGCCAACCAAATGAAAGGAAATGGTTCAGAATAGATTTGTGAGGGAAGGGAGTAAACAATGGAACGCAAATGATCTCTAGCTTTAATTTGAAAAAAAATCGATTGCCTTCATTATTCATTTTCATACCTTCTGCCATTCCCTCTTCCACTCTCCTAGAAATTAATGAGTCATGACCAAAATATACATGGGAACAATGGCTAAATTTTTTCCAAAACAAAGTGAAATCAAATTAATTAATAAAAGGAATTTTATCCCTCTTGATCTTTGCAAAATCTAGAGGTTGGTTTCTACATCTTGGAGCTATTGCTTCATTATTTAAGGCGTGAACTTTTGGCATCATCATATGGTAATTTTCAATTCCTTTTAATTTATACTACAACATGTTTGAATGAATTATGTGACAACCCAAAATTCTAATCATTTGATTTAAAATATTTAATAAATTTTAATGTTTAAATAATTGGATTTTGGAATTTTGAATTCAAATATAGGGAATAATTAAATATCTAAGTTGTGAATTAAATGTTAACTAAATAGGTTTAATAATTTTATTTTACTCCTTTTAATTAATAAGTAAATTGGTGAATTCAATTTGTATATTTACAAAAGTAAATATACTGGATAATATCGATAATTAAATGTTTAAATCTATGAAATTGTCGTTCCGAGGCATAGTCTTAGATTTGGACGGAACTAGTTTCATTGGATCCGTAATAGTGAATTATATTACGCCGTCAAATTTCGTGACGATTGGACATATCGTTTGGTTGTGCGAGATCAAAACGCGCTCAAATTAATATCGAAAATTTAATATAATAACTGGGTCTAAGAACGTACCTTCTGCATAGGATTAGACCTCACGATAAGTTCTATTGCATTCTAAGTAGGGGTATAACATATAGAAGCCGGGCGACATGCCTTGTTTGGA
Organism: Allium cepa; assembly: GCA_030765085.1. Lineage (NCBI taxonomy): Eukaryota > Viridiplantae > Streptophyta > Magnoliopsida > Asparagales > Amaryllidaceae > Allium > Allium cepa. Next base: position 921,614,238 of record CM060934.1, read on the forward strand.
GTTTGAAATTTTTGGGTATATTTTATTGAAAATTTTAAAAATAAAATAGTATGTATATGTGCACATACATCATAATTTTGGCCATAACCCCCTATTCTCTGCCATACCTTTCCCATACCCATGTATGCAGGCCATCCCTCATCTCCCTTAAATAACATTGCCTGCAAATAAAGAGGGGCTTCTCCCATTTGGAATTCAAGAATTTCAAAATTCAAAATATAGTGTGATACTCAATTAAAAATATTAAAAAAAGTTTTAAAAATTCAAATCCGACGAGATCTTCCCCCGGTATGCTTTTTGAGAGGTGCAATCATGGTCTAGGTGATGTCTGACATTTCAGTCAACTTAGGGCTTGCTTTAGACGTGGCTTGAGGATGAGATTGGCATTATGGTGAGCGCGGTTGAGTTCGTCGTCATTTGGGTCAGCCGTGGGCGAAGATCGGTGGGTCACGGTTATGTGTGGAGTGTCGTGACTAGTGGGGTTCACGTGCAGGGGAGGCTCGGTTGCAATCAGTTTGGGGAGGTCGAGTGTAGAGTTGAGGGGAGGAAGGTAGAGATTTCAATGAAGGGGTGATCAAAGGCTATTTCATGCATTTTCGTTGCAGTTGGAGGAGCGGTCGAAGTTTAATGGTGGCATGCACTATCCTGTGCATGCACAGGTGATACGGTTGAATAGGGGAAGAATGGTTGGAGGGGGTATAATTGTAATTAATATATATAATTGTTTCATTTTTTAATTTAAATTTAATCCGATAACTTATAAAATTCATATTTCTCCCATACGAGGTCGGATTCGAACACCGCCTTTTGCGTTGGACTCATGTCGTCGAGATTTTCATGATGGAGTTAGTTTGGTTAAATTTGGAGCAAGTGAACATTTAAGCAAAAATCGGACGACCATCCGGTTTTAGTCTAAAATTGGGACGTTTAGGCGAAAACGAAAACCAATGTGAGTTTGACTTATATTTTATTTTATTATATCATATCAGTATAGTTATAAACGTTTATTGATTGTTTGGATGTTAGTTAAATTATTTGAATGCTTGTTTGGTTATATTTCCATTTGGAAAATGGATGACATTAATTTAATGAATTATAAACTCATATGATTATATATATTATCCATAATCATTATTTTGCAGGAAAAATTTGTAGAGAGGCCCAAAGGGGGTTCTCGCGTATAAATTATTTATTTACACCCGTATGCTATTATTGATGGTAAACTGAAATTAATTACAGGTATTCCATTTAATAGTTTAAATGTCGTTATAGCAATTTATGTATATCGTCAATTACTTAATTTCATCCCCAAACCCTGTCATATGAACTTGAGCTTGTGTTTCCGCTAAAAAGAATATTGGGAATTCATTAATCATTTTGACTAAGGATAATTTTGATTAATTAATCATTTTAAAAAATGATTTTGAAACTAATTAAGCAATTCGGTAAATGATGATTAAAATTGGTTTACCTTTAGATTTAATTAATCATTTTGCTAATGATGTTTTATACTTAATTTATCGTTTTAACTAATGGTTATTTCAGTTTAATTAATTATTTTAATTAATGACAATGGCGTTTAATTAAATTGTTGAAATTAATTAATTATTTTATTTAATGATAATTGAAATTAATAATTATTTTAATTATTGAGATTTAAAATTAAGCTATCATTTTAGATAATGATATTTGAATTTTATTAATCATTTTAATTAGTGATTGTTTAAATTTAACTAGTTGTTTCAACTAATGATTTTTGGAATTTAGTTGAATCATTTAATTAATGATGACTTGTAGTTCAACAAATGATGTTTTAATTAATCGTTTTAGCTAATGGAGTTTGAATTTAATTAATCCAATTAATTTGTGGTTATTTAAACTTAATAAATTGTCTTAATTAGTGGTATTTAAAATTTATTTATTATTTTAATTGACAATGTTTGAGATTAATTATTCAGTTAATTAATGATTATTTGAATTTAATAAATCTTTTTAACTATTGATATCTAAAATTAATTAATTTATTTATTAAAAGTGATTAATGTAAATTAACTAACATAATAAAATTGCTTTAATCAACTGATTTAAAGTTAAAAAACTGATTAACAAAGATTTTAAAGTTAATTTACCAATGTTATACAAGCGTTTGGAAATAATTGTCTATTATATTAAAGATAATGGATTTTTTTATTTGAAGGAGATCTTAAATGTGATTAATTATCTTTCAGGATGATTAATATTGTTTTAAAGTTATAAAAAGGAATTGGAACTCGGTTATTGGGATTTTAAGTTGGATAATCTTCTGGGTGTTCGGTTTGATGTTGGTTTAGGCCTTGGGAGTTGCGCACTTGGAAAAATTATTCTATTAATGTTTTAATAATTAGGAACTAATTTCAAAAGTGTTTTACCTATATGGTAATAAGGAAACCAAGCACAAGTTCAGTTCGGTTTTGAAGGAAAAAGTTTGGTTCAATTATGGAAATGAATTATCTCCGTAAAGCGAATCACTTATATGAAAATGATTTACTTGTATAATTAGCAATAAACATCGAAGAAGAAAACTTGTCAATATTTCAAAAGTTAAGAGTAATCGTTGGACATGACTTTGAGGTAACACTATCTTGACTTGTCCGGTATTATTGTTAACCGAGAAAAAGTACAAGTTTGAATTTAAGGAGTAGTGATAAGTATACAAGACTTAATTTCCATGTACGATTGTTTTATATCCTCGATAGTTGGTATCTCAGCTATCGGTTACTTCAGCTACTTTATTAACGTCATTCTAAGACGATTTGTTGCTCAATCGAGCTTTGTCATCCTTTATTAGAAATGACTAAACCCAAAGCGAAAGAGGAAGCCAAGCTATGTGGGGTTGCTCTCATCAAAAGGGTGTTTTCACATCTCATCTAGTTTGCGTTCGGTTGTGCACTTAGATGTGGAAATCAGATTCTCGGTAATGTATAGCGGGGATCGGCTTGGTATTTTTCCAAGAAGTGTCACACAACATATGGTCGAGCTCAGGAGTATATTACTAGAGGTATACTTCAAGGGGGTGCACCTTTCTGGTCATTTGGTGGAAAAGTTATTTTCCTTTTTTGATTTGAAAGTCCTGATTATGTTTTAGTTTTAAACTGCTACGAGTCGAGCCAACTCCTCATCATTGCATTTAAGTATCGATTTAGTCCATTCTATCAATTTGGACTGTTACCTTATTCTATCCATTCTATCAAGTTGGATGGTTTCCTTATTTAGCCCACTTTATCAAGTTGGATTGTTTTACTTGTTCTATCCATTCTGTTCAGTTTGGATTTTACTCGGTTTATTTTCCATTCTTTCAAGTCTGGTTTAATATTAATTATGCTCATTTATATTTGGATTTGTTTCCTGATATTTATTTCTACTCTTCCTATATGGATGTTATTCTTGTGAGGTGAAGGCCCATTCCATGTTAGCGGCATGGTCTCGCAGAACTTTTATATGTACCCCATTATTTGAGTTATCTCACTTGCTTAGGAACAGAGGTGCTGCATGATAGAGGGTTCTCGCTTCTTGTTATGTAGCAAATGGATGACTCTTAACCCTACATGTCCGATGGGTTGGTTGTTAGTTGGGAGGCTAACCTTGAAAGAAAATGAGAGGTACCATTATAAGCTAAGTTGGGGGTGTACCCACAGTCGATGGTTGAAAAGCCAAGATCGATACGCAGCATGATATTATAGCACGAGGTTAAGCAAGAACCATGGCTTTGGTAGGGTTTGGTTCCTTAGAAATAGGATAAGCGACACTCTAGAATGAGTTTAGGAGTATTATACATTCGAGAGCATATTTTTTAATGTTATAAAAACATATTATGTTAATTGGTCGATTGAGCTTTTATGAATTATGGTCGAGACGTGGGACGCCACGGTATCGATAGGGGTTTTTAAATACTTGACCAAGGCCAACGAACATGGTATTCAAATTTTTGGCAAATTAAATATTTTTCCTAGGATTGTATTTTAAATATGTAAAGGAATAATTTTCAAATTATTTATATAGTTATAAAGTGTGTTTTTAAGATGTGATAATATTTATTTATTATCACTATTGTTTGTTCGATTATACTTAGTTTAAATATGAAGCATTAACCGTTGCTTGTTATTTGTTAAATTGTGCTCGGTTTAATTAGGAGCATTTATAGTTTTGATTTAAAACGAACCCTTTGTGAATTATTTTTCATGATTTGATTATAAGGTGTTCAAAAAATATGATTAAGTTAAAAACTCGCCATTTAATAATAACGAGTTAAGGATTGAACTTTAATAAAAAGTTGTATACAGCCTGAATGGTAAGACAAAACATTTAGATAATAAATATTTGAGAAAATTTGATATAATAAAGAAGAATTACTATACTATGAAATGATTTTTATATAAAGGAAATTTTATATAAATTTAGTTTATAAAACATGTTTAAAAATAATTTAGGAATCTGAATCCTGGAATTTTCGAAAATAATCTCAAAAAGGTTTTCGAGAAATGAAATAGAAGCACGTTTGAAAATAATTGAAAGTAAATATATTTTCAAAAGTAAAATTTTAAATGGAATGCATTTTCTTTGGATAATTAGAAGGAATTTGTTTCGGTTAGTTTTGTGGTAATTTGAATAATCTTTTAAGTGACGATCGGAGGTTTACTTAGGCGAACGTTGTGGAATACTTGGTAAATTATTTTCATTATCATTGTGCGATTGAAATGAGTTGAATCCTAGTAAATCCAAAGTGTGTTTTAATAAATAAATTGTCCGAAGTTATTCTATATAAAAATATATGCAATATGCTTCCAAAGTTGAGTTTTGAAATTAAAACCGGGTATCTAATCATTAAGTTCCCTTAAACAGGAATTGTTTCCCAAACAAAAAGAGCTATTTGTGACAAGAGATTATTTTGATAAATAAGATTTTCCCTTGGATAAGATAAGGGATAATTTAACACAGGTTTAAAATTGGGCGAAATTAAATAAGAAGGTTTAATAAATCGTACAATTATTTAAAACATCTAGGTAGTATAAATTACTTGTTAATGGGTCAATCCATAACTATTATTCATTTTAACACTCTAAATAGAAAAGGGGTTAATAGGTTGAATAGGTCTTAAGAAACCATAATTTGATTTGATCTCCATCCAGATGTTTGAAAAAGTAAATTAAAATTTGTATGTATTCTCAAGACATAAAAGAATATTATACAAGTACATAAAGTGGAATAAGTTATGATTTGATGTTTTATAAAGAAATAACTTTGTTTTAAAACATGGGTGAGAAATTATAAGATAACTCATAAATAATTTTAGCATTAAATAAAATACTAAGTGAAAATATAATTAAAAAATAATATAATTAAGAAATTTATAAAATACAAATATAACTTTCCATTTTGTTCGAGTTAGGTTGGATAATCTTCTGAGCAATAACCGAAGGCTAATTAGAAAAATGTTACATTTAGATAATTATATATATATTTGGACAATTAAGAAAGTTTTGAACCTAAGTTAAGATTTGTTTGCTAGTCATTTGACATTTTGAAATAATTTTAATTGATAAGTTTTTCCTTATGGAATTTGATTGACCATCTATATTAGCTTATGCCTTCATGGAATTTGATTGATTTGATTGATTGAGTTGAATTGACTGGTTGTGTGATTTCATTTAGCATCCCTATAAAGTTTAAATTTATAAACGAAGGATTTTGAATTGCTGCTACTAGGACCTAAACCCCGGTGATTTTGGAAAAAGGAAATTTTTGAAGATTTTTGGAATGGAAAATATATTATTCACTCTAGCGGATGTTTTTGGAGGAACCGGTATACCATTGGATGCTCCATGTTGTCTTGATTCTAGAGTTTCACCATCATTTATTTGGAGGAATCACCTTCTTGTCATTTGATTTTTATCTTCTGAGAAATTTGAACATTGATTTTGAATTGGAAAACCCAAGAATTTAGATCTAAATTTGTCATTTAAATAATTGGATGCATATTATCTATTATAGATTATTCTCGGTATTTTGTCACATATGATTGATATATGGTTGTTAATTGCTTATAGATTTATATCAGACTTGTTTTTGCATGTAGAGTTACATAACATTGCTTCTGTCAACCTGATTTTCTTTTAGATTATATAAGTAAGCAAGAGATTGTAGAATATACTAGTGTATTATTTTTTCTTGATGATAATAAACATATATATGTACATATTCGTTTAAATGTATTTGTCATTTACTATTTTATTTTTCCACATAATTAAATAAATATTTGTTGAATAAAATAAATAACTCGGAATTCTTATTCAAACAAATATTTTATTTAAACAAATATTTCAGAAATTTTTTATTCAAGTGAAAAGCATATTGGATCAAAATAGACTGCTAATTACTCAGATTAATCAAAACCACGAGTCGAAAATGCCAGTGAAGTTAAGTAGAAATGCAGGACTAATCAGAGAGCTAAAAAATAACATAAGGAGAGTTGTCGGCCATAACAATCACACACATATATACATACATAGATGTATGTATGTATATACATGGAGACATCAAATTAAACTCGAGAAAAACATCATGTTTAGATTACTAGTACGAGGCAGTGCTAAAAAATATCGAAAATTGTCGGTAGTAGTTTGTACAAGTCAAGAGAATTCAATCAGAAGTCATAAGGAAACATATTTCAGAAAATGGAACAGCCAACGATGAGCAAGTTATTTGCAGTAATGAACGGAACCAATTCAAAAATATCTAAAATTCAAATGCCAAGCTGTAATTGAAGGATCATTAGGTCAGAGATGAACAAGTCATTCTTCAGAGATCGTTCGATAAGAAATCAATGCTAGTACTAAAATCACGAAGAATTCAAATCAAAACAACGCAAATGAGAATTTAAGGATTTTATCCTTATTTAAACCTGTATTATCATTGGCAGAATATAAATAGTCGAGTTACTAGTAAGATAATTAAAAACAGCAAATTCAAAATCATACCAAAGCCATAACCAAAGAAGTGCTTGACTCAACTGAAGCGACCGAGTGTAATCAAAGCTAGGGAATCGATTGACGAAGAAAATCCAAGTGAAATTATCACTTCAATCGATCAATTTGAATCAGCCTGTTCAATCAGAAGGAACCCTAATTTCAGAAGAAGGAATATAATGAAACCGGCCGAAGAGATTTCACAAACTAGGAAAAAGGGAGACAGTCTTTTCTTTAATTATATGTTTCTTGGGCCGTATTTTTATGTGTATTTGGTTTCAATGTATAAAGATAGGGTTTTGTTTTTAGCTTTATTTATACTTATAACTTTCCATTTTATAAATTTTGTAAATTTCTAGTTGTGTAACTAAGTACAAACTATGGGGCATAGTTTGAGAATTCATAGCTCGGTGGTTGAGTTGTGGAAAAGATTTGAGCTTAGTTAGATTAATTGAGTTAGCGGGTATCGCAAGTTTACGTATTTTTGTAAGCGTCTGATTACTTAATTTCTGGTAAAAACCTCGGAGGCAGCACGCACGTAGGTTTTTGCCGAAGTTGGGTAAAACCATGTGTGATCTTTACTACATTACTCTCTGTTTTTATTTTTATTTTCGCATTAATATTTAGTAAACCCTATTCACCTCCTTTAGAGTCAAAACGATCCTACAAGTGGTATCAGAGCTAGGATCAAAAACCATTTTTTTGTTAAAAATTTTTTTGGATTTTTTCTTTGATTGGCTTCTTTTAACAATGCTTTTGCTGAAGGTCAGTCCATAGGTAGACCATCCATGTTCAATTGTGAATATTTCTATTGGAAAACTAAAATGAAATTTTTTCTGAAAACCATAGATGCATGGAATATTGTTAAAACGGGATATAGCACACCAATTATGATGGTAGGCAATCAAGAAGTTGATAAATCTATGGGCCAATGGACAAATCTTGAAAATAAACTGCAAACTGCTAATGCTAAAGCTATGTATTCTATTATTTATTCATTAGATCAAATTAAATTTAACCGTGTCTCACATTATCTAACTACGTAGGAAATCTAGCGCACGCTTGAAGCTACTCATGAAGGAACCACTTAGGTTATAGAATATCACCTTGTCATGCTTAGTAGCAAGTACGAGAACTTCACAATGGCGAAGAATGAAAGTGTCAAAGAAATGAATGGACGACTTATGAGCTAGAAATCAAATTCAAGGATGAACGCGAAGGAGGAGATACGCGAAAGAAATCAATAGCTCTCAAAGGAACTATGGAAAGTGAAGATGATGGTGATGATGAAGGAGCAGATGAACTAGCACTGATAATAAAGAGATCCAAAAGGTGGAATCGCAAATATGGAAATCCAGCCCTAAATCAACAACTTAAGAGCAGAATCATCAAATTTCTAGACAACTCAGAAAAGTAGGAAGTCATTTTTCACCAGTGCAATGAACCTGGTCATATCAAGCTAAATTGTCCTCAAAATTGATTCAGCAATGGAAAGAAATCAAAAAGGAGAAGTTTTGCAGCAAATTGGAATGAAAGTGATGATGAAAGCATTGGCAGTGTGAGTGAAAGAGAAATTTGCGTTTTTTACAAGAAACAAGTGATAGCGATGATGACTGTAACGATCCCGGGTTTTTATTTAGTTTAAATTGATAATTAAATTAATTTTTGAATAAAAATTGTGAGGCTAATTGATTAATCGATTTGAGTTTCTCCAAATTCAAATAAAATATATGTGAAATCATTTGAATTAAAATTTTAAGTAAATGGTTTAAAGATAATTTGAATTTATAATACAAGTAGGAAAATAAATAAATACTTAGGATAATTCTTAAAATTGGATATGTATACAAACAAATGTACATAAGATAAATTATATAGTTGTGTGATGATATAAAGCAAACACATAGATAAATTATAACAACATAATAAATATAGGATGTTACATGTGGTATCAGAGCTGAGGGGTAAAACTTTAGCTCGGGAGTACAACACATTAAGTAACTCATTAGAGATAGGGTGAAGTATACCCTAGAATGGGTATATCCCTAAGATATCCGTTCGAGTGCCTCAGTAAATTCTCTTGCTTTCCACTGATAGTGAGTATGAGTGCAAGAAGAGGACGAGATAGGGGACAGGGGAGTACCACTAAGTGGTCAATACCCTACAACGGTGGAAAAAAATTTCTCTTCTCAATCTCTTTTGATTCGATTCCAAATTTCTTTTGATTGCTTCGTAGCAGCTACAAGAAGAAGTTTCGGTGTGATGGTGGCTCTACGAATCATTGAAGAAAGTCCTTACTTCGTATCTTTATCGATTTCTTATCAGCTTTTCGATTTAAACTTTAATGAATTGGAAAGTTGAAATTGAAAATTTTAAATAAATTGGAAATTTTAAATTGAGTTAAATTGAGTTAATGGAATATAGGGCTAAATTTGAATTGAATCGATAAAATGATTTTGTTTAAAACCAAATTTGAATTTCTATTGTAATTTGTTGGTTATATCGAAGTCCGAAGAGGGACAAATTGGTATATACTTTGGGCTATTCCGACTTGAGTTTGGGATCCATATCTTGTGTTTGAGAAATTGTAGAAGGTTGAATCCATCTATCAATCTCTTTTGTTTAGCATCTCTTTTCGATTCTTCGATAGTTCCTGGTAGATCCAGAAAGAAGATTTGATATATTTGCATGGGACATAAACTCCAAATAGGTCAGAATCGTTTGTTTGGATGAATTGGTTGCTTTGATTGTTATGGTTAATAGGTATACCGTAGTTTCTAAACTAAAAGTTTTGAAATTGTATCCATATATCTATCTATTTTGGGTCTAGATATATTCTACGAATGGTTAGTTATCCTTCAAACCAACCAGTGCCCTACATATTCGTAGATCTGGATGACCCGAGTATCCTGTGAAGTATTAAATGAGCTGTTCTCATATTATCGATATTCTGATTTTGTAAGCCAAATACAGAATAGATATCTAGTTTGACTTGGAAAACTGTTTCTCTTTCTTTGTGTATCTATCTTTGTTTTTTTCGTGCCTGGCAAATTTCGGGGATGAAATTTCTTTAAGGGGGGAATCTGTAACGATCCCGGATTTTTATTAAGTTTAAATTGATAATTAAATTAATTTTTGAATAAAAATTGTGAGATTAATTGATTAATCGATTTGAGTTTCTCCAAATTCAAATAAAATATGTGTGAAATCATTTGAATTTGAATTTTAAGTAAATGGTTTAAAGATAATTTGAATTTATAATATAAGTAGGAAAATAAATAAATACTTAGGATAATTCTTAAAATTGGATATATGTATACAAACAAATATACATAAGATAAATTATAGAGTTGTGTAATTATATAAAGTAAACACATAGATAAATTATAACAACATAATAAATATAGGATGTTACAATGACGAACCAAGCGAGGTATCAAAACTTAATCACTCACAATTACTTATATATTTTCATGATGTAAATGGCTGTTTTGAAAGAGGGAGAAGTATGCTAAAATTGAATCACAAAAGGATATTTTGATAGAACAAAATATGCAAGTTGATCAAATGTTTCGAAATTGTAGAAAAAGAGCCCCAAGTGTGATAAGTGTCCATTATTAGAAGAGGAAATAAAAAAAATCAGAAACAAAAATTAAATCGCTTGAAAATAAAATTTTGATTTTGAAAGTAGGTGAAAATACTAAGAGAGAAAATTCTATTGAAAAGTGCACTTTGTTATTGAATGAAAATGACTCTCTCAAGTCACAAGTCCAACAATTGTCTACACCTTAGGAAAATTCTTCAAAGGAGAAAGATCACTAAATATGCTATCAGGGAAACAAACTATTAATCTGTTAATACCATTAGACAAGCACTTGGGTATACTCAATCTGAAAAAGGTAGAAGTGAAACTAATCATGTCAACTCCAAGTGCACAATTTGTGGAAAAATTGGATGCAATCAAAACAATTTCTGGTATAGACCCAAACACATGAAAACTATACCAATTTGGGTTCCTAAAGGCATGAATGTAAAATCCCTTAAAATCAAACAAATTTGGATGCCAAAAGAAACAAACATAGACTGTCTTGGTTCTATGCAAACTTGTTTTTCAAAATTTTTTGCCACAAGCAATCATGGACCTATGAAAACAAATAGGTCACTAAACTCTTTTCTCGTGTAGATATGTTGATAGGCTAAAGAACCGCAAGAGTGGTACGTAGATTTTGGCTGTTCCAAGCACATGACAGGTGATAAATCAATGTTCCTTAACTTAGAGAAGTATAAAGGTGGCAGATTCACAATGGAAAACAATGATAAATGTAAAATTATCGGTAAAGGTAAAGTAGGTAATGGCACATTTTCCTTAAACGATGTATTATATGTTGAAAATCTGCACCATAATCTGATTTCAATCAGCCAGTTATGTGATAAGAGAATGGATGTTGTTTTTGAATCTGATTTGTGTAAAATTATTGACCAATCATCAAAAGAAACATTATTTTCATGTAAGAGGAAAGGTAATATATACTCTCTATCTTTATGATCTCAATCTTTCAAAATGTTTGGTAGCTAAGAGTGAAGAAGTAAACTTATAGCCTAGACGATTAGGACATGCTAGATGAATCTGTTAAACAAATTAAAAAGAAAAGATTTCGTAAGAGGTTTACCGTCTCATGATTTCAAAACAGAAGCTCTATGCAAAGCATGTACTACGGGAAATTTAAAAAAAAAATCATCTTTTCATGCCAAGAATACTGTATGTACCTCTAGAGTCCTTGAACTAGTTCATATGGATTTGTTTGGACCTAACGATATTGCAAGTTTAGGTGGTAAGAGTTATCGTTATGTATTTGTAACGACCTAGAATTTCTATTAATTAAAATTTGTATATTTAATTGAATTTAAATATTAATAAGTGAAATTTATAAATCGAATAATTTATTTTCGAATATTGGATTTAATTGGATAATTAAATCGATTATTTAATAGTTGAAATTACAGAAATAATTGAAAATCGAGTTTAATATGATTGGAAATGATTTGTAAAATTTTATTTAATCATATTGCAGTTATAGAGATGTTATAGAACTTTTAAAATTGAATTAAAAGTTTATTTGTGAAAATTGAATATTTTATTATCGATTGAAAATTAGCCAATTTTCGAACAGTCTCAGAATTAGACGAAACTAGTTCCATTGAATCCGTAATAGTTTGTTATTATCGGATTTCAATTTACGTAGCAATCGGAGTTTTCGTTTGACCGTGGCAGTTCGAAACGCATCGAAATTGTTTTAATATTAATTTGGCGAGTTAAAATAGTCATTTTTCAAACAGTCTTGGATTTCGACGAAACCAGTTTCATCGGATATGTAATTTGACATTATTACGTGGTTTCAAATTTCGTATCAATCGGATTTACGGTTTGTCCGGGGCAAGCCAAAACGCATAGAAATTAGTTTAAATCGGTTTAATTTAAAATTTGATCGTTTATTGCTGTAACTCCAATAGATGATCGAATTAGCCTCCGAAACACGTTCCATTGCATTAGGAACATAGGGTAAACCTTAGAAATGCCAGCCGGCACGCTTCGTTTGGAGTTCGGAAAATTCGGGATGAATAGTGTTTTGGCGATTTTCTATAAAAGGACGTCACAATTTCTAATTTGCAAAAATATTAGGGTTCTAACCCTAGCCGCCGGCCTTAACTCCAATGGTCAGAAATCAATATCGTTCTTCCTCAAAATTCTTCAAATCCATCAGTTTTTACTAAAAGTTATCAACTACAAAGTTGTAGATAACGATGAGTTCTTCCACTTCAACGATCAAGATCGTAAGAGGAGTTACAGATTGTCGGCAATATGCATTCAAAGGCGCGTCCGTGTTCACGTTTTTCAAGGCCAAATAGGAGGCCGAGCTCGACCGTTTTTCTGGTGATGGTTGAGCGCGAGATGAGCTTCGCAACGATGGAGGTCGATCGTCTTCAAACTTCATGGTGTGGGCGCGATAATTTGAAGATGAATGACGGCTAATGGGTTGAAACATTCGGCTTTGAACATGTAACTGGGAAGAAGGAGAAGATGAGGATTGCCGGCCCTGATCTGCCTGGGCTTGAAATCAACGGTCTTGATTGCGTAGGGTTTTGAAATTAAAAGAAAAATCGTAAATTATTTATACTATAATTCGTTCAGAATTTAAAAATCCATATCTTTTTCATACAAGGTCGAAAACGCACGAAACGAATTGCGTTGGCTTCGTTTTGTCGAGCACTACACAATGGAGCTGGTTTGGATTCGTTTGGATCTAGTGAGAATTTTGGGTAAAATTAAACGCTCGTTTAGTTTTATTCGAAATAAAATGCGGAAACTGAATTGAAATCAAGGTGAGAACTTCTCACTCAATCGAATTGTTTCGATTTAAATTTTAAATAGTTATATTTAAAATTGCTTGATTATATGTTTGAATGATGATTATTATCTATTGATTGTTAAAATAGACATTATGCGCCGTTAGTAAGCGGAGGTTATTTATTAAAAACTACCGCGATAATTCCATCTTGATTGGAATTGGTATTATATATGTACTTGGAGTTGATTTTCCCGCATTATATAGCGGATGAGACCCTATTGCGCCGTCTATTAAGCAGATAATATTTTATAAATCCCATATACCGCGATAATTCCGTACTGGAACGGAATTGGTATTGTGCTAATGTTTGTGGATGCAGGGAAACAGGTTGGAGGGATTCAACTGGATTCCTCAACTATATTGATTTATTTACAGATATTGTGATGTTTGTTGATTATCATATCGACATATGATATTTGAATGTCGTGATTAACTATTTGGTACTGTTGCATCATCGGTGTTCATTTTCGGGTTTCCAAAAGAGGGATTGCTGCCAAATAGTTTTAAATGAAAGTTGTTTGGAAAATTTTGAGTTTGGGTTTTGAAATTCAAAGGATAATTTGAATTGAATATAAGTGAAAAGAGTTTTGAACTTATAATATGGACTTTTGGTATATATTTGAGATATATAAATTGAATTGGATTAATAAAGGAGATTTATAAATCGAAGTTTATAAATAGAAATGGAATTTATAGTCATTGTTTATAAATTCGAAATCATTGGAATTTGATAAATTGAATATAGAAATTTATTAAAAGGAGTATATTCGCGATTTCGGATAGCGAATTATCCTTGAAATAAAATGTGTAGAAAATATTAAATTTGGTTAGTGAAGTATATTCACGATTTTGGACAGTGAATATATTATTAAACAAAATGGATATGTTTTGGGAAAATGAATATTATCAAATGAAGTTAATTGTTTTAAAGATATTTTAAAATGGATTAACTATCGAAACCATATATTTCAACATTTATTGTTGAAATAGACGTTTTCGAGAAATAAGGAAATGGTAGACTATAACACTGTTGTTATAGTAAATGATTTCTGAAAGGAAATGTTTTATATAGTATTGGTATTTATATCTATTTTAATTTCGAATCCCTATACTAGTGATTTTGGGTCGTCGTAACGATGTTTTACGCAACATTCGTTTTGGGCCCAAATAAATGTGTTTAAGCGCACGTTTTCTTTAAAGAATGAAATATATACTTAATTTTGATTTAAGTATATTGAATATTTTCCAAGTGTAGAAAATAAATGGATTTGTGAATTACTTATTATTAAATAAGTATGGAAATGTTTTCCAATATGAAGTGAATATTTTGAGATTTTATCTTTTAAAGATAAATTGAAAATGAATACTAAAAATCGATTTGAAAATCGTATATTCATAGATATTTTGGAATTGTAAATTCACTATGGAATTTATAAAAGAAAGAGGAATTTGTTTAAAAATAAACGTTGATTTATTTTTGAAGTGTGGGAATAAATTTACGGATTTGGAACGTAAATATAAAGTAAATCGGTAAGGATTTATTTAATTGGTTTAAACAAACCATTTTGAAATTAAAATATTTCCGCGTAAGGAAAATGATTGAAATTTGGTTTCAAAGATTGAAAGGTGAAAAGTGATTTGAATTTTTTTTTCAAATGGTTGAAGTGTGGAAATTATATGTCTAGTAAAGATATTTTTGGAAAATAAATAATTTGGGAAATTATTTGGAATCTGTTGAGCATGCCTATTGATAGTTAAATAATCCGACTATCAATATTTACCTTTAAATAGGTATTTGTTGTGATTTGCTTGAATTTAAATGCCATACTTATTTTTGAATAAGTGCTCACTATTCGGGTTAGCCGGGAAAGGACCTTGGGGTCGTATAACCCATTCTGAATATGTGATACGTCGTTATGGATTGCATTTGATGACCGGTGTTGAAGACCGGATATTTGTGAAAACGGAAGGATTACCGTCGAATATTTCTGCATCGGCTGATCTCCAATATAGAAATTTATTACCCTTTTTGATGGGAAGTCCGGTCGTGATTAGTGAATGTCCGGATTGCAAGGACTTCTTTGTAAGTGCCTTCGGTTCCGTTCGACCCTGGAACGGACTTGTATGGATGTGTGTCTGACATTACATTTTGAGATGTAAAGCTGGTTTCTTTCAAATATATTTCCGTTGGTGTCGGAGAATTTATTCTCTTAGCTTAAAACCCTTAGAAGTTATGTAGTTGATGGTTACTAGTGATACATTCCCAAATTTGTAATGTGGCATACGAAGTGCTGTTGAGCGTTTGATGATCAAAGCACAACTTTTATATAAAGCGTGGCTTTGTGGACGAGACTTCGTCGGACCTCACACCCCGGAAATGTTCAAAACAGGAAGGATGCGGCAAGGTTATTAGGGGGTAGCACCCCTTTAGTGTATGTCATTCCTTCTGGATAGAGGTGGTATCATGGTATGGATCCCACATACTTAACCTATGTTGTTGTTGCAAATTTATTGCTTTGTGGTTGCTGGAAATCGAGGATCCTCGGATATAGATCGGTTACGATCGGGGAATGACATATTCGTGTCAGTAGTTACGCAGTTAGGGGTAACTCGACCTTGTGTTGGCAGAGATCCAGTTTGGTTCTCGGGTCGTCTTTCCAGAGGCGTACCCATGTGGCAATGGGAAGTTCCTTGGCCTGACCATTTGTTGAAAATCCAAAGAAACAATACGATCTTGTACGATTTTAGTTGTATAACCTGCCATGGAATGTGGCGGTAACCTGCTATTGAACATGGTAGCTATAGTAGGCATAAGTGCGAAATGCCTATGCTTGCTAAGATTTATATCTTTACTTTCGAAATTTTCTTATACACTATGCACTAGTAATAATATCAAATGTTTCTTTTTAATGCGTATCAAGCAACTTTGAATATCATAAGGAGAAATCTCCTCCGATTCTGCGTTTGCATTGTGTGTGCGTGCGGGAGGCCTTATGGTAGTCTCATTTTCTAAAAAGCATTGCGAATCTGTTTTAAAATTATCCTGTTCTTTGTTTTAAAGATAAACTATTTTAGTTCTCAAACGAGTCACATGACTGACTCAGAGTTTATTGTTTTCCTTCCTAAACTCTGGGTGCCCACCAATTTCCACACGGGCAGTCAAGAGTCAGGTTTATCAGGATATTCTGGAATTCAGGAGTTGCATGAGGCAAGTTGGATGGCATGGCGTATTCACTGTATATAGTATTTCTTTTCCGCTGTTAGTTGTTGTTTGTTATTGTACACTCTGATGATGTAATGTAATAACCGATATAGTTCTTTTGTTTAAAGATTATTCATTTATTTATTATATGTCGTTCCGCTACGATTGTGAGATTCTGATATTGTTCTGTTATTTCTTTCTGTTATGTTCTATCTTTTTCTTCTTCTTTAACCATAACGGTACGGTTTTCCGGCATTCGATTGCTCGGCAGTTGATACAGTGGACGTATTGATGTTGGTTTTCGAGCGTCGAAAAGTCGCACTCGTTACACTATTGGTTGATGATTACTTTAGATACACGTGGGTATACTTCTTAGCTAAAAAATAAAAAACTTTCTCATACTTCATTAAATTCATAAAATTAGTTCAAAATGAAAAAGGAGTTTCTATTATTTCGCTAGGAAGTGATCATGGTGAAGAATTTTAAATTATAAATTTGAAAACTTTTGTGATGAAAATGGATTTAAAGATGAATTCTTTGCCCCACATACTCCACAACAAAATGGAGTAGTCGAGAGAAAGAATCAAACCTTATAAGAGTTGCTAGATCTATGATAAATGAGTATGAACTACCCTTATTATTTTGGGCAGAGGCAGTAAATACAACTTGTTATGTAATAAATAGAGTCATGATTAGGCCGATTCTTAAGAAAGCACCATATGAACTATGGTTCAACAAAAAGCCAAACATTGCATATTTCAAAATTTTTGGTTGTCCATGTTTTATTCTCAATACAAGTGATCAACTGGAAAATTTTGAGCCAAAAGCCGAAGAAGGCATGTTCATGGGATAATCTTCCAGAAAGCTTATAGAGTATACAACAAAAGGATGAGAACAATCGCGGAGTCAATCAATGTGAAATTTGATGAAGGCATTGATGATCAAAGCAAGGAAATAATCAAAAGAAATGTAGAAGAGGAGAACGAAAAAGATGAAAGTGAAAATCCAAAAGAAATTGCAACCGTGGAAGAAGTCCAAAGAAATCTGGAACTAGAGAGATTGAAATTCAAAGCAGATCATCCTCCAGAATTGGTAATAGGTAACCCTGCCATAGGTATTCTAGCTCATTCCGTTTTTAGAAATTTATGTGATTTATGTCTATACATTGGATTTATTTCAAAAATTGAACCCAAAGACATAGATATTGCTCTCAATGATGAGAGTTGGTTTATGGCTATGCAATAAGAGCCAAATCAATTTGAATGAAATAATGTTTGTATTCTAGCACCTAGACCCAATGATTATCCAGTTGTAGGAACCAAATGGATTTTTAAAAATAAATTTGATGAATATGGAAATATGATTAGAAACAAAGCTAGGTTAGTTGCTAAAGGTTATAATCAAATTGAAGGAATTGGTTTTAATGAAATTTTTGCACCAGTAGCAAGACTAGAATCCATTAGAATCTTGTTAGCTTTTGCTTGTTATAAAGGATTTAAACTAAGACAAATGGATATTAAAAGTGCTTTTCTTAATCGAATTTTGAAAGAGGATGTATTCATTGAACAACCTGACGGTTTTGAAATTCAAGAATACCCTAACCATGTATATAAACTTAAGAAAGCATTATATGGATTAAAACAAGCCCCTAGGGCTTCGTACGAATGTCTTAGCACTTATCTCCTTGAAAATGGGTTCAAAAGGGGTTGTAGACACCACATTATTTCTAGTGCACGAAAATGATGACCTTTTGATTGTTCAAATATATGTTGATGACATTATTTATGGTTCCACTAACAATCTTTTGTATGAGAAATTTGAAAAAGTCACGCAGGAAAAGTTTGAAATGAGCTTGGTAGGAGAGTTGAAATTCTTTTTAGGATTTCAAATCAAACAAAGCGAAAAAGGTACGTTCATCTCTTAAACAAAATATATCAGAGAGCTTGTCAACAAATTTGGATTGAAAGAAGCTAAACCAGCAGAAAATCCTATGAGCACAATAATTAAAATTAACAAGGATGAAAAAGGTAAGTTAGTTGATCAAAAAAAATATCGAGGTATGAATGGATCACTTCTTTATCTTACTGCTTCTTGACTAGACATTATGTTCTATGTTTGTTTATGTGCACGGTTTCAATCAAATCCAAAAGAATCTCAATTAAAAGCTGTAAAAAGGATTATAGGGTATCTGTTGCACACCCATGGCTTGGTCTATGGTATCCAACTAATGATAACATTGAGCAAAAAGGGTATTCAAATGCAGACTATGCTATTAGTCTAGTTGATAGAAAAAGTACTAGTGGCACGTTTTTTATTTTGGGACATTCGTTAATTGCATGGTCAAGTCGAAAACAAAATAGTATTGCATTATCTACCACTGAGATAAAGTATATTGCTCTAAGCGGTTGCTCTGCTCAAATCTTGTGGATGTTACCAACCTTGCAAGACTATAGGCTAAACTTTAAACGAGTTCCATGTATGTGTGATACCAAAAGTGCAATTGATCTCACAAATAATCCTGTACATCATTCTTGCAATAAGCATATAGATGTTAGACATCATTTCATTAGAGATCATGTTTACAAAGAAAATATCTGCATAAATTTCATTTTAACCGATTCTTAAATGGCAGACATTTTTACAAAACCCCTTCCTGAAAATAGTTTTTATCGACTTCATCTCAGTTTAGGTATTTTGGATATGTGATTTAATTTTTTTTGGATTTAATTTTAAATGTCTATATTAGCTAATCTTACTCCCTATTGATTATCGAAAAGATAAATAGTGACTAAAAAAGTGATGAGTGTTGATCTTGATGTTACATTATGTCTTAAGAGAGTATATTTATAAAATTTCTTTAAAAATTTAAACAAAATTTGTAATAACTTTGATTAGTAAAAATTCTATGACCATCTCTACTCCTATCATATTTCTACGTCAATCACTCATCAAAATCCAATATATTGTGCCAAAATTTGGTATTTAAATAGGAATAATTCTTTTTTTTGATTAGCAATAAAATCATCCAAAAGTAACCACTCTTATTTAAAAGTCCTCACGATTATGCATGGGTTAACTACTTGAAATCTCTAATTATGTGCTTTCATGCTCATTTAAAAATCCTCACGGTTATGCATGTATGGAACACATATCAAAATTGGATGAAATAGGCGATTTGATTCTAACTCCGTTTAAAAGTCCTCACGGGTATGCATGGTTAGAAGATGCTTGGTATTCACTTTTAATAAAAATAGGGAATACTACTAATCTCATTTGAAAGCCCTAATGGGTATGCATGGTTAGTAAGTATTTAAAAAATTCCTCTCATAAATATACCACAAATGGACACGACTATATGGTTTCTATTCCGACATCACTCCTATCACTCTAATATGGAATATGCGCCCTAACAGAGTATTTATGATTCTTGTTTGATTTTTTTTTTGAAATTTAATATTTATACTCGATTAGGAATTTGTGTTTCATGTCTATCACTTTATCACTCTTATCTAATACTGTTACTCTTTTGCTGATAACAAAAGGGGGGAGAAGTTAAGATTTTGACAAATAATTCATTTATTTTATCTACATATTCTCATCTAGGTTCATTGCATTTGTTTATTATTGTTTTTTATTTGCATATTCTCTTTTTTTTTGCATATGTGAAGGGGGATCTTTGTTGTAGAGGGAGTATTCAAATAAGGGGAGCTAATAGAATTCATCAAGACCAAATACATTTAATAGAGTCAAAACCTTAATATACGATTGTTATCATCAAAAGCAGAAGATTGAACAATATATTACTGTATGATTTTTTTTTGATGATAATAAACATATGTGTGTGTATATATATATTCATTTAAATGTATTTGTTGTTCTACAATTTTATTTTTCCACATAATTAAATAAATATTTGTCAAATAAAATAAATAACACGGAATTTTTATTTAAGAAAATATTTTATTCAAACAAATACTTTATTACAAATTTAAATAGTACAAATTTAAGCTCTCACTATATTTACACAATTCTAAATACAAGTTTCACCTCACTACATATTCACCTATCACTTGTACTTGATCATCAACTCTGTTCTAGCCTATATCCAGCATCTGATCTACCTGCAAAATAAACATTGACGTATTGAAATTGAAAAAGAAATATTTTTCAGTGCATAAAAAAGTGTTTGTTTGAAAATATTGTTTGCCTTAGTTATTTTTGTTGTTAATCATCGTTTTAATTCATCTTTCTATTTTTAACTAAAATAAAAAATACGCAAACAACTTGTGACATGCACAGTGTATCACTGTACATGCCACAAGATCGTGTACATCGATACACACTTGCTTGTTAAAATTGAAGGGATAGGTGAGCACAAGATCAAACCCAAGGCAAGACTAAATTCAACTCAAGTGCAATGAAAACACAAACCAAAACTTTTCAGAAATTTTTTATTCAAGTGCAAAGCATATTGGATCAAAACAGACTACTAATACTGAGATTAATCAAAACCTCGTGTCGAAAATGCCAGAGAAGTTAAGTAGAAATGCAGGACTAATCAGAGAGCTAAACAACAACATAAGGAGAGTTTTCGGCCATAGCAATCACACACATATATACATAAATATATGTATGTATGTATATACATGGAGACATCAGATTAAACTCGAGAAAACATCATGTTTAGATTACTAGTATGAGCCAGTGTTCAAAAATATTGAAAATTATTAGTAGCAGTTTGAACAAGTCAAGAGAATTCAAGTAGACGTCATAAGGAAACATATTTGAGAAAATGGAACAACGAATGATGAGCAAGTCATTTGTAGCAATGAACGGAACCAAATCAAATATATCTAAAATTCAAACGCCAAGCGGTAATCGAAGGATGATCAAGTCAGAGATGAACAAGTCATTCTTCAGAGATCGTTTGATCAGAAATCAACGCAAGTACTAAAACCACGAAGAATTCAAATCAAAACAACGCAAATGAGAGTTTAAGGATTTTATCCTTATTTAAACCCGCATCATCATTGGCAGAACATAAATAGTCGAGTTACTAGCAAGATAATTAAAAATAGCAAATTTAAAATCATACCAAAGCAATAACCGAAGAAGTGCTCGACTCAACTAAAGCGATTGAGTGTAATCAAAGCTAGGGAATCGATTGACGAAGCAAACCAAAGTGATATCACTTCAATCGATCAATTTGAATCGGAAAAAAGGGAGACATTCTTTTCTTTAATTATATGTTTCTTAGGCCATATTTTTATGCGTATTTGGCTTCAATATATAAAGATAGGATTTTTTAGCTTTATTTATATTTATTATATTTATATTTTTCTCTTTTATAAATTTTGTAACTTTCTAGTTGTGTAACTAAGTACAAACTATGGGCCGTAGTTTGAGAATTCGTAGCTCAGTGGCTGAATCGTGGCAAAGTTTTGAGCTTAGAGTTAGGTTAATTGAGTTAGCGGGTATCGCAAGTTTATGTATTTTTGTAAGCGTATGATTACTTAATTTCTGGTAAAAACCTTGGGGGCAGCACGTAGGTAGGTTTTTGCTGAAGCTGGGTAAAACTGTGTCTGATCTTTACTGCATTACTCTTTGTTTTTACTTTTATTTCCGCATTAATATTTAGTAGACCCTATTCCCCCCTCTAGGGTCAAAACGATCCTACAAGTGGTATCAGAGGACAAAAAATCATTTTTTGTTAATATTTTTTTGATTTTTCTTTGAATGGCTTCTTTTAATAATGCTTTTGCTGAAGGTCATTCCATTGGTAGACCATCCATGTTCAATGGTGAATATGCTTATTGGAAAACTAGAATGAATTTTTTTATAAAAACCATAGATTCATGGAATACTGTTAAAACGGGATATAGCACACCAACAGTAATGGCAGACAATCAAAAAGTTGATAAACCGATGGGTCAATGGACAGATCTTGAAAATAAACTGCAAACTGCTATTGCTAAAGCTATGAATTCTATTATTTATTCATTAGATCAAATTGAATTTAACTGTGTCTCACATTGTCTAACTACGCAGGAAATCTTGCGCACACTTGAAGCGACTCATGAAGAAACCTCCTAGGTTAAAGAATATCACCTGGTCATGCTTAGTAGCAGGTACGAGAACTTCACAATGGCGAAGGTTGAAAGTGTCAAAGAAATGTATGGACGACTTTCTAATCTTTTATACAAATCAAAATCCTTAGGAAGACCATATATAGAATAGGAAATAGTCCGAAAGATCCTTAGAATTTTTCTAGGAAATTTTGAAGCAAAGGTGACCGCCATCCAAGAGCCAAAGGATCTGAAACAGGTTAAAGTTGAAGAACTCATCAGAAATCTCACCACTTATGAGCTAGAAATCAAATTCGAGGAAGAACGTGAAGGAGGAGATACGCGAAAGAAATCAACTCAAAGGAACGATGGAAAGTGAAGATGAAGGAGCAGCTAAACTGGCACTGATAGTAAAGAGATCCAAAAGGTGGAACCGCAAATATGAAAATCCAGCCCTAAATCATCAACTTAAGAGCAGAATCATCATAGTTCTAGACAAATCAGAAAAACAGGAGGTCATTTGTCACTAGTGCAATAAACCTGGTCATATCAAGCTAAATTGTCCTCAAAATCGATTCATCAAAGGAAAGAAATCGAAAAGTAGAAATTTTGCAGCAAATTGGGATGAAAGTTATGAGGATGATGATGAAAGCACTGGCAATGTGAGTGAAAGAGAAAATCTGTGTTTTTTTAGAAGAAACAAGTGAGAACGTTGATGACGAGCCAAGCGAGGTATCAAAACTTAATCACTCGCAATTACTTATATATTTTCATGATGTAAATGGCTGTTTTGAAAGACTTAGGGAGAAGTACGCTAAAATTGAATCACAAAAGGATTGTTTGATAGAACTAAATATGCAATTTGATCAAATGGTTCGAAACTGCTAGAAAAAAGAGCCCCAAAAATGATTAGTGTTCATTGCATTCGTAACGCACTGAAATCAATATCTGAATTTTAATATAATAACTGGGTCTATAAATCTATCTTTTGCATACGATTGAGTTAGACCTTGGGACAAGTTCCATTGCATTCTGAATAGAGGTATAACATATAGAATGCTAGGCGGCATTCCTCGTTTGGACTTTGAAATTTTTGGATATGTTTTATTGAAAATTAAAAAATGAACTAATATGTATATATACATATACACCTTAATTTTAGACATAAACCCCACATCCTCTGCCATACGTAGCCCTTACCCGTGTGTGTAGGCCATCCCTCATCTCCCCTTAAATAACGTTGCCTGTAAACAAAGCGGCTTCTCCCATTTGGAATTCAAGAATTCCAAATTTCAAAATATAGTGTTATACTCAATTAAAAATCCTAAAACAAATTTTAAAAATTCAAATTCGACGAGATCTTCCCCCGACATGCTTTTTGAAAGGTGCGGTAATGGTCTAGGTGATGGCCGACATTCCAGTCAACCTAAGGCTTGCTTAAGACATGGCTTGAGGTCGAGATTGGCATTGTGGTGAGAGCGGTTAAGTTTGTCGTCGTTTGGGTCAGCCGTGGCCGATGATCGGTGGGTTGCGGTCGTGTGTGGAGTCTTAGGTCTTGTTGGGCTCACATGAAGAGGAGGCTCGGTCACGATTTGTTATGGAGGTCGCGTGTCGAGTTGAGCGGATGACATGTAGAGATTTCGAAGAGGGGGCGATTGAAGGTGGTTTCATGCATTTTCGTTGACGCTTGGAGGAGCAGTCGAAGTTTGAGGGTGGCGCGCACTGTCTTATGCATGCACAGGTAACGGTTGAATTAGGGAAGAATGGTTGGAGGGGGTATAATTTTAATTAATATATATAGTTGTTTGACTTTTTTTAATTTAAATTTAATTCGAGAATTTATAAAATTTATATCCCTCTCATATGAAGTCAGATTCCAATGCGGCTTTTTGCATTGGACTCGTGTCATCGGGATATATATGATGGAATTGGTTTGGTTGGATTTGAAGTAAGTGAACATTTAGGCAAAAATCAGACGACTGTTCGGTTTTAGTCTAAAACGGGGACGTTTCGGCGAAAACGAAAAACAATGTGAGTTTAACTCACATTTAATTTTATTATATCATATCAGTAAAGTTATAAATGTTTACTGATTGTTTGGATGTTAGTTAAATTGTTTGATTGCTTTTTTCGTCGAATTTCCATTTGGAAAATGAATGACGTACTAATTTGATGCGTTATAAACTCATATGATTATATATTTTATCCATAACCATTGTTTTGCAGGAAAAATCTATAGAGAGACCCAAAGGGGGTTTCTCACCTATAAATTACTTACTTACATCTGTATGTTGTTATTGATGGTTAATTGAAATTAATTACTGATATTCCATTTAATAGTTTAAATCTCGTTATAGCAATTTCGCCTAATCATCAATTATTAAATTTCATCCACTAACCCTATCATATGAATTTGAGCTTGTGTTTTTGCTAAAAAATATATTGGGGATTTATTAATCATTTTGATTAAGGATAATTTTGATTGATTAATAATTTTAAAAATGATTTTTAAACTAATTCACAGATTTAATAAATGATGATTAAAATTGGTTTACCTTTAGATTTAATTAATCATTTTTGTAAATGATGTTTTATACTTAATTAATCATTTTAACTAATGGTTATTTGAGTTTAATTAACGATAATGGAGTTTAATTAAATCATTAAACTTAATTAATTATTTTAAGTAATGATAATTAAAATTAATAATCATTTTAATTAATGATATTTAAAAGTAATCAATCATTTTAAATAATGATCTTTGGATTTTATTAGTTTTAATTAATAATAATTTTAATTTAATTAGTTG
This sequence comes from Allium cepa, assembly GCA_030765085.1. Taxonomy (NCBI): domain Eukaryota; kingdom Viridiplantae; phylum Streptophyta; class Magnoliopsida; order Asparagales; family Amaryllidaceae; genus Allium; species Allium cepa. The sequence continues at coordinate 921,639,722 of CM060934.1, forward strand.
TTTCAACTAATGATTTATGGAATTTAGTTTTTAATTAATGATGATTTATAATTAAACAAATCATTTAACAAATGATGTTTAATTAATAGTTTTAATGGAGTTTGAATTTAACCAGTCCAATTAATTTATGATTATTTGAACTTAATAGATTGCTTTAATTAATGGTGTCTAAAATTTACTTATCATTTTAACTAATAATGTTTGAGATTAATTATTCATTTAATTAATGATTATTTTAATTTGATAAATCTTTTTAACTATTGATATTTAAAATTAATTGACTGATTTAGTAAAAGTATTAATGTAAATTAGCTAATATAATAAAATTGCTTTAACTAACTAATTTAAAGTTAAAAAACTGATTAAATAAAGATTTTAAAGTTAATTTACCAATGTTATATAAGTGTTTTAAAATAATTGTCCATTATATTAAAGATAATGGTTTTTTTATTTAAAAGAGATCTTAAATGTGATTAATTATCTTTTGGGATGATTAATATTGTTTTAAAGTTATAAAAAGGAATTGGAACTCAATTATTGGGATGTTAAGTTGGATAATCTTCTGGGTGTTCAATCTAATGTTGGTTTAGACATTCTAGGTCGCGCACTTGGAAAAATTGTTCCCTTAACGTTAACAATCATGAACTAATTCTAAAAGTGTTTTACCAGTATGGAAATAGGGAAATCAAGCACAAGTTCAGTTCATTTTTAAAGGAAAGTTTGATTCGTTTATGGAAATGAATTATCTCCGTAAAGTGAATCACTTATATGGAAACGATTTACTTGTATAATAAGCACTAAACATCGAAGAAGTAAACTTATCACTATTTCAAAAGTTAAGAGTAATCGTTGGACATGACTTTGAGGTAACACTACATTGACTTGTCCGGTATTATTATTAACTGAGAAAAAGTAAAAGTTTGAATTCATTATGAATTCATTGAGTGGTCATAAGTGTACAAGATTTAATTTCCATATACGATCATTTTATTTCCTCAATAGTTGGTATCAGCTATCGGTTACTTCAGCTACATTATTAACATCATTCTAAGATGATTGTTGCTCAATCGAGCTTTGTTATCTTTTGTCGAAAATGACTAAACCCATAGCGCGAGAGGAAGCCAAGCTATGTGGGATTACTCCCATCAAAAGGGCATTTTCACATGTCATCTAGTTTGGATTCGGTCGTGTGCTTGGATATGGAAATATTCGGATCCTCGGTAAGGTCTAGTGGGGTCCGGCTTGGTATTTGTCCGAGAAGTGTCACACCACATATGGCCGAGCTGAGGAGGATATTACTAGAGGTATACTTTAAGGGGGTGCGCCTTCCTAGTCATTTTTTGGAAAATTTCATTTACTTATTTGATTTGAAAACCCTGAATATGTTTTAGCTTTAAATTTCCATGAGTCGAGCCAACTCCTCATTATGGCATTTAAGTATTGATTTAGTCTATTCTATCAAGTTGTACAGTTACCTTATTCTGTCCATTCTATCAAGTTGAACGGTTTCCTTAATTAGTCCATTCTATCAAGTTGGATTGTTTTTCTTGTTCTATCCATTCTGTTCAGTTTGGATTTTACTCGATTTATTTTCCATTCTTTCAAGTTTTATTTAATATTAATTATGCTCATTTATATTTGGATTTGTTTCCTAATATTTATTTCCGCTCTTGTCTACATGATGTTATTCTTGTGAGGTGAAACCCCGTTCCGCATTAGCGGCATGGTCTCACTAAACTTTTATATGTTACTCGTTATTCGAGTTATCTCACGCTGGTATTTCCAAATAGATCCGGGTGTTACTTATTTATAATTCTTAGGTCAGAATGAGTATTTCCAGGAGGTCTTTAAAGTTTTGGAGATCGTGGAGGGGAGCTGAAGATTTACCTTTCATAATATTTTATTTTTGAATGTATTATATAGTATACCTATCGGCATTTGTAAGGTCAGAATTTTATAACTATCCAGCTAATAAGTTTTGTTTTTAACTCAGATATACTTTGTATTTGGAGTGATAGTTTATACTATCCTTGTTATATTATACGTTGTCGATTCTGCTATGAGTTCTGTTTTTCTCTGTCATCTATTCTTTTCTTTTTATTTACGCTAACAATCTGCCCTTTTGTCGATTGGATGCGTGACATTGAAACACAATAGCAGTGTTTGATGTCGTCTTTTGATGGTCAAAATGGCGGGTCGTTCCCTTCTTACCTTGATATGATCACAGATCACATCTTGTTAATTTGATTTAGATCTCACATTTCTTACAAAAATTATATATATGTTTGTGTTGTCCAATTTTCTTTCAAATTATATTAGAAACTAATGTCAAAAAAACTTTCAAACCTAGATCTAATTTTAATTAACTGAAATATTTTGATACAAATACACACATATATCTGTGTGTGTTTGTGTTTATATATATATATATAATATGTAGATATAACTGAAATACATACATATTTTTTGAAACATTTATGAAATTGAGTATAAGATTCATGTGCAACATTTTATTTTTGATTACTGCATATTTTGTTATCTACGTTGTTTCAATTAAAATTATAAAAGGACTTGAAAAGGAAAATTATAGATCTAATGTTATATTCATCCCAAAACTAAAATTAGACCTCTATTTGTTATTGTGAGTTGTAAAACATAGAAGACTATAAGTTCCATTTGTATGTTATTTCAAATTTAATATTGTTTTTATTATTTACATATGTATATAAACATAGATTTTTATTATTTTAGTTAGAAATCATAGTAGGACTTTATCGAAATAATTACAAATCTGATGTTGAATTCTTTTATAAGTCAAAACTATTCAGTTGTTGATTTTAAATTGTAAACACATAAGATTCCATATTTTACATTAGTATGTTAATTTGAATTTAAAGTATGTTTCATTATTATTTACATATGCTTATATGTGTGTGTACACATGTGTGTGTGTGTGTATTTGTGTGTGTATGTGTTATTAGTCAAAACTTGGACAATAAAAGCATGCGTAAATTTAGTAAAAAATGTCATTTAATATACCATTGATCTAACTAATGAGAGAGAGAGAAGAAAGGCTTATTTTCTCTATATTAATTTACACACATTTTATTTACACATGCACGCTTCTCATATGTTGCACTTACACTATATACACTGTTAGTTTATTTTGATTTATTCATATTTCATGATATGTTTAAATTGATAATCAATGAATTTTAATAAATTATTCAATTTAATTAAGGTGAGAGAAATTAAAGGTTTCTCCCTCCATATAAAGAAAAATATGCTCTCCATTAATTGCATAAGCTTTAAAGAAAGGAATCGTCATGGCCCGTTTTTCCATACTCTTTGAATGGACAATAAACCACACATGTCTAACTCAAATTGCATGAACAAGCGAAACATGAAGGGTAATATAGAAAATAAAGTCAGAACAGAATCTCATACAAATGGAATAACATATATTATTGCAATAAAAATCTTTGCAGTGGAAAATTTTTAAATACAATATCAGAGTCTAACCTAGATTCAGCTGGACAGTTATCACACCTACCCTTACAAATGCTGACAAACATCAAACAAAACTAACAAACCACGGTGGATAATAGAATATGTCCATACGATGATGAATATCTCCAGCTCTCCTCTGGAAACTCCAACCGTCTTTGACAAAACTTGAAACTACTCGGATCTGACCCGAGTATTGAAAATACCCGGATCAGGCTTGATAAACCAGCGTGAGAAAACTCAATAATAAATGACAGTGCCATATATCAGCCTTTAAATGAAATCCTTTGAAAAGAAAGAGTATCTCATAAGACCATGACCACACATAAACATGGACGGGTTTTTACCCTATAATAACTAAAACACTTTTATATCAAAGTATTTGATATTATTTCTAATGACATTATTTGAATACACTTTCAAATAAACTTATTAATCTTATCCGAAATTGTTACCCATATAGCATTTCCAAGCTATTCATTATGCCAATACAAACAAAACCGTAGGTTCTTATTAGAGAATAGATTTCCATACAATTGACCAGGTGAAGGATCTACCTTCCGAAATGGGTACACCTCTAGATGGATATCCCAAGGAACCATCACAAAGCTCCTCTACCAACACAAGACCGGCCTTCCTTTGTAACTAGATAGTACCAAATATGTCATCCCCCGGTCATTACCGACCTTTAACCGAGTGCTCGTTTCCATACACCACATTAATTTACATCCCGAATGTCATAGTGGGAAGAAATAAATCTAGAAGGGGAAGATCATACCCTAATTGGGAATGACCCACGTAGCCTTACTTTATCTAATCCTGTTTCGGTCATTTTCGGTTTGATGAGGCTTAAGGTAACGATTACCTTTTCACATAGCTCATATCATCTCTTTGAATGCCACATTGCCATTTTCGTTGACTACTAATTGCCTTCCACAAAAATACAACCCTTGAGCTCATACGTCTCAAGGAGGGTGTTAAGCTAAGAGAAGTTGCCTTCTCCGCCACCATTAATGTACTTTGTTAAAACCAATGTACGTAATCTTTAGAAATGCAATGTCAGACAAATGTCCATACAAGTTGTCTAGGAACATGACAAACCGAATGCATTCTCCTACTACCACTAGTAGCGAGTAGTCCTTGCAATCCGAAAAATCTCCACAATGAGGAGACCACTGCTATAAATAACTCCATAATGGGTGCGACCCAGAGCAAGTCAACAAGCAGTCCTCGCGTTATGAAGATCCACGGTCTTCAATAATCATCATCTTCAACATGTCTTCACATTCAAACGTATATATTTGTTCTAAGTGGTTTTTGGATAGGAATCACCCAAATCCGAACCCGGTTCCTTTGAAATCCAATTATCGATAAAAAGTGAATATAAGTATACATGCTTTATTAAGTCTCTTTTCATTTTAATTCTTTTTGAATGATTTTGAAATCTCTTTCTTTTGATTTTGAATAATTCTAAGTAATTCATTCTTTCGCTTCAGATAATATCTCAAATTTCCTTACTTAACACTCGATCCAAATTCCTTAACTTTTAGTCGGGTCAAAAACAATGTTATTTAAGACATTGTTTACAATAAACCCTAAAATCAATCTTAGTAAGCATTTTTGTGTAAATAGGATCATAGAAATCAATCATTATGGAGGCTGCTTAAATTTTGGATAGTACCAATCTTCTTTTATTTTGGAAAATTTAATATAATCTTTTTATTTAAGAGCACCCGAGATTTCCTTTCGATCTGTTCCACCCCACGCCTATGAAAAGAAAACATAGGTCAGGTAAGTTCAGGACACTGGTTGCTTCATCCCTAATCTAAGATAAGCACCTTATTTCATCTTCCCAGACCTCACAAGCGAGACAAATGTACTAATCGTTTCCGCATACTCAGTTATCAATTTAATTTTGGAATTGATTACGAAGATTTGAAATTATCTTTTAAATGCTTAATTTTCCTTTAAAAAACAATCACAATTGATTCTGCGAAAAATCATTACATTTAAACTCATTATTCAAAAAGTTATACAATTCGCAGCATAAAAGTGTTGCGGAAAGTGCTATATAAGCTTATTTGATTTAAACAACTTTTAAACATTTGATAATTCATATTTTCCAATCCAAATATCTTTTAAACTATTTAAATAGATTTATCAAATTTATTCCATATTTTTCCATAATCAAAAACGTTCATTTAAACATATTTCATGTTATGTTCACTTACCTGCGCTAGCGCGATTTTTCTAGAAAATTAATTTGGACTTAATTCAAAATCTACTCAACAAAATTTTGATTTTCTTTCTTCGTTAGAATATATGGATATAATAGTCTGAAATTTTCATATCTTGAAGAATTCTGAGCTATATTCTACTCTATACATTCATTTGAATTTTTCGGTGCGAAATCGCGAACTACCGTTGCACGACGCGCCTAGTTTTAACTTATTTTTCAATATTTGAAATAATCTATTCAAATTGGATTTTATCACTTATAAAATCATTACTAATCATTTTAAATCATATTTTCACTTTTTAAAGTATTTAAAATGAATTTTCACCATTTCGATATTATAATATTATTATATTCACATTATTTTAATATTAAATTTTAAATTCCAATTTCAATTCAATTTCAATTCTAACTTTAAATTAAACTCATTTAAAACTTAGATTTCAAATCTAATTTCAGTTTAAACTTCAATTCAACCTTAATCACAACGTAACGACCCGGAATTTTGGGCAATATCAATTTAATAATCTGTATAAATAATTTAATTGGTTTGATAATTTTCTTTATAATTTTAATTCAATCTGATAATTGTGATCAATATCTTTTTAACAATTTAAAATGGATAAGATTTATTTTTCAAAGTTAATGAAATTTTATTCTATCTATAATATATACACTTGATATATATTATGAATAGAAATATCTTTTGTTTAAATAAAGATTGAGTTTTGCAAATTGTAATATATAATGATTGTATATGTTATAATTTGAAATTTGTTTTGAAATTTAATTAAATCAATTATTAATTTATAATGTATGAATATTATAGATTGAAGCTTTGTTTTAGAATCAATGTTTTCAAAAGTTAATTTAGTTTAATTTATTTGTTTTCAAATATAAGATGGATATTTATTTTGAATATGATAGTTTATAAAGGAATTAATCAATGTTTTATTTTTGTTTTCTTTAAAATGTTCAAATTAAAATGGTTATAAATGCATATGTATAAATGTTTTAGATTTTAAATACATATATAAGAATTATTTGCATTTTTATTAGTTTATAATATTTTCTTTAAAAGGTAAGCTATTTATAAAATAAAGGTTTACAAAGATTTCACACTTGTATTTATTAAAATTCAAAAGCTTATAATCATAAAAACATTTCACTAATGCATATAAACATTTCATAAATACATATAAATACTTTATGAATACATTTATAATTTAAATAATTTAATATATTAGAGTTTAACACTTGTAAATTGAGAAGTACATGCAAATGACATTTGTTTGAATTAAAGAACATGTGGCAACATTTACTCTTATTTAGAATTTAAATTTATATAAAAGTTTTTGTTTGAAGAGAAAATTTGTTTTCCACTTTTATTTTCCAGCTCAAACTCTTTTCTTTTCTTTCTTCATTCTTTCAAATATTAATGGCAACCTGAAATATTTCTCAAATCTGTAATGGAAACTAAAAATCAAAACTAGCAACAACAATGAAAATCTGCATTTTTTTCAAACCTGCAAATTGCAAATCCGTAAACCTCAATCTGCAATCTTTCAATCTGCAAATGCAAATGGAGTTCAACCTGCAAGTTTCCACTTTTAATCATCAATCTGAAAGCATGCAAAGGAAGTTTCAAAAGCATATTCAAAGCAAATGCATTTTTCTGAATTATAGTTCAAGCCTGGAAATTAAGAAAATCTGCTCTTCATATTTCAATAAGGTGAGTAAATAATTTTAAAAACAGTTTGCTATGTTTTCATTTCTATGCATGTGATGAATTATGCTATAATGTTGGATATATGTTTACATAAAACATTGATATGTATGTAGATTAAGAGTTTGAAGTGTCTGTTGATAGTGTCATCTTCATTTTGTTATTTACAGAGTAGTTTAGGAAAAAAATTAAAAATCTTTCAATCTAAACAAAATTGGATCTTGGCATGTGAATGAAAATGATTTTTAATGTCTAATGGAAATTTTGAAAACAGTTGGTGAAATTTTTAGTTTACAAATGGTATTTAAAATGAGAATAACAGTAAAATACTGTTACATATGAAAAATCAAGAATCTTGTTTTCTGATTTGGATTTCGTGAATGAATTAGTAATTAGAAATCATGATTTTTAATACAAGTTTCATGATTTTTAGTTTAAAGAATCGAGAGAATTTCGACATTGAACATTTTTGGGATTTTTAAGAACTGCAGATGATGTACTTGATAAATTGAGTTGATACTTGGATCGAAGTTTGCATGAATGCTATTGATGATGGGAAAAATGTTTAAGAATTTTTCTAATGGCAGAATTGTGCGAATTAGATTAAACTAGTGTTTAGCAGTGTGATTTGTTGCCCTGGGTTGCCGAGGCATTTGCATCTCGGTTTATGGTTCGTATGAAATCGCGTTAGAGGGGGAAGGTGTTCAGGGTCATGGCGTTTAAATGGAGGCTCGGCGAAGTTCATCGATGAGGAGGTCGACGGCGTTGGGAAGTTTGGTGACAAGTTTTGGGTTTTAGTTTTCGAACGATGATCGAAAATTCAATTCGATGATATTACGTTTGATCTGGGTTTGGGTTATTGCTCGCACGCGTTCAGGTGATTGTCGCCGATGGTCGCGACGACCAAGTTTGGCCGGAGGCAGTCGCGCATGTGCACGAGGGTATACCATGTACACTGGAGGTGGATTTGAGAAGACGAGTTGAAGAACTCGGGTTTGCTTTCGCGTTTTCATAGAGACGACTCGAAGCAGGGAGTTTGGGTTTTTCTTCGGGGCTAGCTCGTGTGGGATAAGTGTTTTACTTGAGTTTGGGATGTGGGTTATAGTTAGTACTGTGTAATGATTAAAGTGCTAATTCAACTTGTTGTTGAATAAACTGAAGACAAGTTATAAAAGTAACTCGAGTTTGAATATTTGAAAGATCAAGTTTTAAATTTTAAAACCAAGTTTATGAAGTAAACAAATTTTGTAAAAGGTTAAACTTGTTCCTTGATATAAAAGTAAATCAACTTTTAAAAGTGTTAATTGAACTAAATTTTCAAATTTAAATTTGTTTAAGATGGTTCTTTGGAGAGTAATTTAACTTAATTAAAATTTAATTTTAAATTTAAGTGAGGAATGTTTTGAATTCGTATATTTAATCAAAGTTTTAAAGTAAATTATTAAGTAATGTTTAAAAACTAAGTTTTCAAAATTCTATAGAGATAAATAGGATTAAATTTAGATAATTTAAAGTGTTTTAGATTTTAAATTGATTTAAAATGCATTATTTCCAAATAAGTTTATTGTTCTAATTTTGAAATCAAAATAGAATAATTTATTTTTAAGTTGTTAAAATTTGATTAAGTTCAAATAATCTATTTATGGAAATAAATAAGGTTGAAATATTTGAATATAAATTTAAGAATACTTAATAATTTGTTAGTATGTAAAAGATTAATTAAGAATAATGTTTTCTTAATTAATTAAGGATTCTTTTTAAATCTAGGAAGTTAATTAATTTATTGTTTAATTAATTTTAAATAATTAGTTAATTATTTATTTAATTTCTTAATAGTCACTTAATTATGGATTAATTAAGTGTAATTACTTAATAAAGTAATCAATGGTTAACAATTGAATATAATTAGAAAGGTAATTACTTATGGAAGTAATTAGAGAAGTTACTCATGGGAGTAATTAAAGTGGAAGTGATTATGAATAATCACATAATGTTATTAATTAAGGATTGATTAAATTAATTGTTTAAAAGTTAATTAATTATGGAGTAATTAATTAATTAATGAATTAAGAATTATTTAATGATGGAATTAATTATTTGTGGAGTGATTAATTAAGGGTTTATTAATGGCAGTAATTAGGAGATAATTACTTATGTAAGTAATTAAGAGTTGATTACTTAGTTAATTTTAATTTATTAATTAATATGGTTAATTAATTAATGAATGTGATTAAGTTAAGATTAATTACTAAGAGTAATTAATTTTAAAAATGTAATTAATTAATAAAGTAATTAATTAAGGATTTATTTATTAATTTAATTGTTTAATAATTACTTAATGAAGTAATTAAAGATTAATTAATTGGATTAATTAATCAGGAATTAATATAATTAATTTAGAAGTTAATTAATTAAGTTAAGTAACTACAAATTGTTAATTACTGATTATGATTAATAGAATGAATAATTATAAGTTAATTAATTAATTGAAGTAATTATTAATTAATAAGATCATTAATTATTGAATTTAATGATATTAATCAAGGTTGATTAATATAAGTGATTTATTCAGGAGTGATTAATTAATTGTAATTAATTAAGGTTTAATGTAATTAATTACGATTGATTAATATGAAGTAATGTAGGATCATTAATTATTGTAATTAATGATAGTAATTAAAAGTTAATTACTGAATATGGTTAAGGATAATTACTTGAATGTAATCAAATATAATTAATCAAGGAAGATTAATTAAGGAAAATCATTAGAGATGATTAATTTATTTTATTTGGAATAATAATTAATGAAGAAGGGTTATGGTAATCAACTGATTAAGAGATAATCAATTCTGTTTTGGATGTTTGATTAATATGGATTGATTGATTAATATTGGTTAATTGATTAATATTGGATGATCAATATTTAGAGATTGATATTGGATGTTTGATATTGGTTGATACTGGTTATCTCTGTTACGTGATATGCTGTTTTATGAAGATGAATGTAGTTATGAATTATCTTTTGTGATAATATGATTCATCTATCTGTTTACATATCATCCTGAATTTAAGTTAAACTGTTTAAAACCCTTAAGTACAACTTGGACATTAAAATGGCGTTTGGTTTCGGTGAGACCGGGATCGGATTTCCATATTTGGGTATCCGAAAACCACATCGATTCCAATTAAACGTTAGGTCGTTAATCCAAGTGGAGCAAGTGAAGACTCGAGGTGTAAGGGCAATACATCAGTATAACTCTTTGGGTGATTCTGTAAAGAGTTGACGGAATAGTACTTATAGATTCGAGATGGTGATTTAGAGTGCAAGGGCTATGGTCGTTGACTCTAAGGGTGATTCTAATAATGAGTGCAACGAGATAGTGCCTTCGGTTTCGTTCGAACCCAGAACGAACTTGTATGGATTGAATGCTTCCAGAACATCGTCAAGTGGACGATGAGCATTCTAAGATAGATGTGTTCTATAAAGGTAATCGTAACCTCATGCCTCATCAACCGGGAATGGCTAAAACAGGGGAGGTGCAACAGGGCTTCGTGGGTAGCCCCCACTTGAGAGTGAGATTTACCCCTGCCTAGAGGTCCCTTTCTATTTCGGCTTAGTGTGTGGTTGGTCGCGCCAACTACGGGGTGGTCTTGTTCGGGACTGTTCAGTAAGGAATGGTTCCGGCCTTGTGTTGCAGGGCAGTGGGAGTACTCCTCGGTACTGTGATCTAGGCCACGTACTGTGACGGTCGGTACCCCAGTAGCCCTGCCATTGATGGAATCCAAAATCCAATAAGTGCCTGTATGGTTTTGATTGTGCCCAACTATGTTGGAACGTGAGATGTAAGCATTCCAGCTATTTCTGTATTTTATTTTGAAAACCCTATTATAATATCACTGGATTTCCTATCAAATGTTTTGGTTAGCGTAAGGTAAAAACTTTTCCATGTTTATGTGTGGGAAGTCTTACGTGATACCTTTTCTTCTCAAAGGTTTTTCTAAAGTTAAGAAACTTTAAACCGTTTACTCACACCAGACCCCTGTCCGACCCAAGTGTTTATTTTCTATTTTATTAAACTCTTGGGTACTCATATTATGTATGAGTAGTCAAGTGGATCAGGCTAGCTTGACGAATTCTGGAGGAGATACGGAGCAGGAGGCTTCGATGTGTAAATATATATTGATTCCGCTGTGTTTGATGTATCTGTTTCTCTGGTGCTTGAGTTGTATGAATTAGACAGATGTTTATAACTGTCTAATATGTGTTGAATAAGTCGTGTAACTCTGTTGTAATAAGATACTATGTAATATTTTATGAGATATATTATATTTTATTCGTTCCGCTGTGAGTTCTCTGATGTTGTTCTATTTCTTCTTTCTCTTTCTTTTCTTCTTCTATCCCTTTCTTTCTTCAAGATGATGCGATTTCCTGGAGATAGGAAGTCGGGTCGTCTCACTCAACTTCAATTTTCAAAATCGATTTTAATTTCAATTTCACTATTTATCTCAATTTCAATTTAACTATCGTTTTTAAAACCGTTTTATTTCAAATTTCAAATTCTCTTTTATTTTTTACTTTAATTTCATTTCTAATTGAAAAAAGAATTTTTTTTCCAAAGTATCCCATATCACTAAAATATAGTCTTATTAACAAAGTATCACTTAATCAAAATAAAAATAACCAATATCCATATTTATCGCTAACATAACATCCATTCAACCAATCACATAAGATATGATTTCAAATCCAACATTCACTATTAATATCATAACGGGATATATTATCAAAATTAAATTATCTATCCAAACTATCAATCATCCATAATAAGAATCAATTTGGTATAACCATTCATATGTCATAAGGATATAAATATTATTGTTTTAACATAACCAAAATATAATTTCAAAAGCGACGAGGATTTCTCATCTTCTTATTTACTCCGTCAATCTTTTTTCTAAACTAGTGTGCTTTTGTTTCTCGAACGTCATTTTCTTTTTCTTTATTTTATTTTATTTTGGAGGTGCGTGAGCTATAAGGGAGGGTACGGCTTAGGGTAGTGGGGTGTGTACGACTTGGGTAGTTGCTTTGGTCTCGGGTAGGGCTTGTACACATCGGGTATGGGATTTTTGGGCTTGGGTTTTGTGGGGTAGAGTTGTGTAGGTGAGTGTGGGAGGTGAGTGTGGGAGGTGGGTAGGTGGAAGTTTAGACTCGGGTTGGCTTGTAGGTGCTCGGGTTAGCTTATAGTTGCTCAGCCTTGGTATGGGTGGTGATGTGGCTAGTGTTTTGGTGAGGTGAAGGTGGTGTGGCCGAGATTAGAGGGTGTTTAGGTGGTGTTGGAGCTTGGCGGAAGAGAATAGAGAGGTGGAAAGCCATGAAAATGGAGGTGAAGAAGATGGAGAAAGTGAAGAAGGAAGGTAGAGAATGAAGTGCGCAAAATGAAAGGTATGGATGCTTATTTATACTTGAGCTTTGGATGGCAAATGACTACAATACCATTTTCTACTTTTTGACTTTTAATTAACCTTTTTACTCTTGATTTGAACTTTTCTTAATGGAGAAGAGATGGTGTTAAATGTGAAATGATGTTTACCTCTTTTTCTTACACTTTAAAATGTTAAAATAAAATTTTCTCCTTTTCCATGTAAGATAAGTTATATGCATTAGTGGGAAATGATGGTTTAGTAATGATGTTGTTTAGCATAGATTTGTTTACAGGTTTATGTCAAATCATACTTTTATACTTTTCAAAAGTAAAATCTTTTTGTCTTTTAGTGCTAAATGCGAAGTGTTTAAACGGTTTGTAAACTTGTATTTATGCATTTGTGTATGTTAGAAAATGTATCAAGTTGCAACAACTTGACGCCAACTTGTTTTGGTTACACGGTGTTTTTGTCGACAAATTTTATGGTCAAAATTTGACCTTTTGTTAAGCTATATATTGAAGTAAACCAAACTTTAAAATGATTTTTTTACTTCTTTAAAAAAATTAAAACATGTCTCTTTATATTTTAAAATCATATTTAATTAATATCAAAATCTCTAATTTTACAGTGTATGTAAACTGACAAAATGCGACAAAATTTGGTATTTTTGTGAAATGATTATTAATATATTTTTAAATATATTAGTACACCTTTATTACCTTTATTAGATGTTTTAAATAAGATTTAACTTATAAAATAAATATTTAAACTTATTTATTTAAGCCTTTATTTATTTTTAACAAAACTTAGTTTTTGTTGATTTGTTCTAAAATCCAAATTTATACCTTTTAAATTATTAATTATAAGAATAAATGGATTCTTCATTATTATATATTATATATAACATTTTTATTTAAGATTTAAATTCCTTTTAAATCTAAAACAAATGAAATCTCTTATTTTCGAAGTAGCGAAATTACGGGTCGTTACATTCTCCCTACTTAAAAGCATGTCATTATCGAAAATGAAAGTTAGATAAATGAATCTATCTCATACTCGTATCCTCAAAAGTTTTGACTGATTTATACCGATGATAGAAAAGAAGAAGGTCGATGTCATAACAACACTAAATGAAATAATGCCAAACATATAGAGATTCTGCACACTAACCTAAGTACTTATCACGTACTTAAGGTTATATATACATACATCAAACCAGACTTCTATCGTACCTATCCTAGTGTGTACTGCACACTTAAGATAACATACACAACAACCAAACAATGCTATACATCCAAAAAACACAACTAATACTATATCGACATAAATGAATACATCCATATAACTAATTCTCTGACTTGAGCTTGTACCACACCTGTGGTGTGTGTGTGTGTATATATATATATATATATATATATATATATAGGCACACACACACATACCTACCAAAACATAAGTCTAACCACTATTTCTTAGTGCTTACTATTTAAGATAACTATCCAACTACTATGTAGACGGACCCAAAATATCATACAATACGTGATATTTGATTCAATCTATTATTTGAATCCACAACTTTACTTTCGAACTAGTATCGATCCCCCAATTTTTTAGTGCAGACTTTGATCAGACTTTCTAATCACAAACCCTTGCTTTCCTTGCATAGCTCCCAACCATGATAGAAAAATTGAGTACATAATCACATACCCTCATCAACATTCGCCGTCAAGAATCGAATGATAAATCCTTTCTCGGATTGGTGTAAACACCTCAAAGTTCTATACTCAAATCTTAGATCAAATATTTATGTGCCGAAATAATTTATGTATAACTTATATATTTATTCACATTCATTTTTACCTAATATATTTCTTCAAAATTTCTATTAATCCACGTTTATTTCACAACCATTTACTTTCTTCTAAATACATTATTACTTAAGCATACAAATATGACTTAAACTTGTATAGTATATCTTTGCTTCCTAAGAGTATATATACATATCCCCAAACTTCCAATTATTATTACTTCAATTAGGGTGTTTAACAATTGTGGAATTCTACTATTATCACAAATTAATAAGTTATAAAACTTAATCCTTAGTTTTATTTGTCTAAGGTCTTAATTTAGCTAATATTATTCATATATTAACAAGACAACTTTACTAAGTGTACGCCTTTTTCTTATGATTATCAACTTATTTATTTACCTATCCATTTTCTAAATCGAATTTCTTAACCTTAAATCCATCAAATACCTTATAGTCAAATTGTGAAACTTAATTCGCATGGTATCTGCTACTTAAACACTTTCATCCAACAATCAACCTACTAACCATGTTATTCAAAACTATCCATTTCTAATCTTACTTCATTTTGAATTAAAAATGTAACCTTAAATGTATCACTAATCCAAAGTTTTATATTAGGATGATATTTCTTATATCTCTTATTCCTAAATTTAACTTTGATTCAAACCTAATCAAAGTTTCTAAATTCATATTATCTTATCAAATTGTAAGTTATAGAACTTACCCTTTCATATTATATTTTCACCAAAGACTCAATTTAGGCATATCTTTTTTTTCTATCTTGTTGCTAAGAATTTTTCTAAGTATGCATTTTCTTTTTACTTTCTCCTATTACAACTTCTAGCTTCAATATTATTATCAAATATGTTATAGTCAAATCATGAATTTTACTTCATAAGATATTTTTGCTTAGCTTTTAAATCCATCAATTATTATGATCATTAAATCAATATTTCTTAATAACCAATGTTTATGGGTATACGATTAAAGTTCTAAATTCCAGTTTTCTACCAATTGATTCTATATAGAATATCTCATAGTCAAATCGAGACTAATCATAAGATATTCATTTTTTAGTTTTACTAAGCTAAATTATAATCAATCCTTAATTTCTGACCTAAAAATAATAATATCCTCTTTGTATATTTGAAATATAAACCCAAGGAAAATTATTTTATTTACCAATTTCTTCAAAACAAAATCACTTTTATAAAATTAGCAAATATGCGCTCATATATATAATACTCTCATAACTCATTCTAGGGTGTAACTAACCCTATCTCTAATGAGTTACTCATCCTAGGATATCACTAATCCTATCTCTAATGAGACTTACCCTTATCAGGCTTCCGTGTTCGCTCAACCAAAAGCTCTGATACCAAATGTCATGGCCCGTTTTTTGTACCCTTTGAATCGACAATAAACCATACATGTCTAACTCAAATTGCACGAATAAGCGGAACATAAAGGGTAATAAAGAAAATAAAGTCAGAATAGAATCTCACACGAATGGAATAACATATATTACTTCAATAATAATCTTTATAGCGGAAAATTTTAAAATACGATATCAGAGTCTAACCTACATTCAGCCTGGACAGTTATAACACATGCCCTTATAAATGCTGACAAACATCAAACAAAACTAACAAACCACTGGGATAATAGAATATGTCCATACGACGACGAAGATCTCCAGCTCTCCTTTGGAAACTCCAACCGTCTTCGACTAAACCTGAAACTACTCGGATCTGATCCGAGTATTGAAAATACCCGGATCAGGCTTGATAAACCAGCTTGAGAAAACTCGATAATAAATGACAGTGTCATATATTAGCCTTTAAATGAAATCCTTTGAAAAGAAATGGTATCTCATAAGACCATGTAACGATCGGTATTTCATGCCATTCGCATTCGCATATAGTAACGAGCCGTAAATTTTTACGGTTTTAATAACGTAATTAACTGAAATTTTTCTTGAAAATAAATAACGTAATTTGAAAATGAAAATATGATATTTGAAATACGTCTATATAAACATAGCAATTGGTAAATTTTCATCTGAAAATATGGAAGTTTATTTCTTTGTTTAATTTTATTTAAATTTAAATTAGTTATACTCATGATAATAAAATATTTCTCAAACCTGAGTATTTTTACACAATAAAACTGTTTATCATTTTCTAAGTGAGATGCCATAATTCTTTTCTTTAAATTTGGACCTCTTTAACCCCGTTTATCTTATTTTCGACGTTTCAGCAGCATTTTCGGTAGCGAAAAATTGAGTTTTTGTAACTTGATCGTATCGCTGATATCTGTATACCCTTCTGTTCGGCTCGTCATGTTGTTTTCCACAGTATATTTATTTTTGTATTTTGAGGTTCGAAGTGCGACGAAATGATTGAACAGTTCATCGTAATGGTACCATAAATTGTGACTTTTAACTTACCGTGCCTTTTCAAAAATCAAGCATGCAACCCTAGGAATCAAATAATTTGCTCTAATGATTCCATGAATTCTCGGGCTTGACAATTGTCCTTCCTACTGTTATAGAAATAAATGACAGTTCGTTTCCTACTTTCATCGGTTCTACAGGTCAAACAATATATATATATATATATATATATATATATATATATATATATATATGCAATCTGCATATAATCAAACAATTGTTGCTGTCTCCTTTCTATCACTTCTTCCTCTCATCTTTTGGCTTCTTGTATTCATTTTCGAAAACAATGGCCGAACCCACTCCCCATCCTCCTCCCACCGACCCACCATACTTCGACCACCACACCCGATAGCCTGCTCATCGTATTCTTCTTCGCAGGCCACGTCTCCCTCGCCTCAACACCACTCCGACCATGTCTTCTTCCCTGTCTCGCGCCCTACCACCGTGAGTTCACTAGCCTGCCACATCACTCACCACTCATCATCATTTACCGTATAAATCAAATAGTCGTTGCTTTTATTATTCCAGAATTTAAGGGTTGACTGCCACTATTCTCACAATTCATTGCTAACGTTTATATTCCATCCTTCCGTTTACATCTTTTATTTCTAACGGTTCAATTGGAAAAAATATATACATATGATAATTTACAGCTTTTCACATTTCCCTGTAGTTTATCTATTCTTCTTCCCTTTCTTCTCTCTCCTAGCCTTCTCCTTTTATTATTTATTTTCTTCTTCAAATATGATCATCGCTGCTATAGCCTTCCACTATTCTCTCTCTCCACCCATGCCGAATAACCCACATCCCCTCGGCCCGACCAAATCTCTAACGAGGCCATCACCACAACCCACCGGCCTCAATTTCGATCACTACAGCGCCTCCACCCCCTCAGTCACCTTCGATCAACCATACTCGCATCACCTTCACACCCCGAATGCTACCGTGACAGCCCGCACTGATTTTCAATCACTGAACACCTCTCTTCCCTCGTCGCCGGAAGCCTCCGACCTGCTTTTCTTTAGCCGAGCCATCCAAGGTTTTCTCCCTTGCCTTTCTCTATTCTCGTTCTTGTTGAAAAATGGGAATAGTATATATGTAGTGTGTGTGTGTATCTATATTTGTTTGCAGCCTCCATTATTTAAACTGTTTATCCCTTAGTTTTATATTTTACAGTTTTCCTATATATGAATATTCAGTTTTAGCTATACATATTGGTTTTAAATACTGATATCTAGAATATAATGTTTATATATATATATATATAGTTGTTTATATTGTGTAGGTTTAAACCATTTCATAAATATACATGGTTACATAGGTTGCTTATATACGATTTGCTTGTGTGTTTATATATATATATATATATATATATATATATATGTTCATACTACATATAACTTGTTATTTCTATATATTAGTCTGTAACCTGGTTGTGTATACACAAGTGTATATAAGTTTACTATACAATATGTTAAAATATTTACTTAAGTTATGTTGTATTTTTGAAGTAGTTTTAATAATATACATATATATACATATAATGTTTATATATTAGCTTACGTATATAGTCTGCTCTATAGGTATAAGTTTATATAATAGTTATATATATACATATGAGATTTGTATATACCCGTTTACAGTGTGCATTTTTATTTTATAGCAGTAGTAGATGTCACAGCAATGCATATATGTTTAATAGTACATATTATATAATTAAGCACTAAATATTTTCTAATTATGTCTTTGTTGTATATAATATGTTGTTCTTATATATATGGGTTATTATATATATATATATATGTATATATATATATATATATTTTAAGTTCTAAGTCTTTATTCTATATGAGTTGTAATGGTTGGTTTATACGGTTAATCCACATATATGAATTTACAGGTTTGCACATATGTGTAAAAGTTACATAGTATATATAGTTATAATATATAATGTTTACACGACAGTTTTACATACATTATATTTTAAGATATGTATGTATGTCAGGTTTACATATTTAATTGAATGTATATATTTTTGCAACTGTATATATATGTTGGCAAAGCTATGCCTGTATTTTTATAAGTGATTCATATATCATGTATATATATAATATGTCATTAGTTTGCTGTGAATGACTTAGTAACATATGTGTAGATTTTAAATTATAAGTTTGTATTGTTTTATAATAAATATTTTTAAATATATATAATAGGTATATAAGTTTATATATGTTATAAATCCGTTCATATGCATCAATTATATATAGTTTATGTAAGTTTGTTGTTTTGTGTTGTATATATACAAAGTGACATGTTTGTATATCTACATAAGTATTTCTTTAAAAATATATTATTTATATATATTTGATTTTAATATATGTGTTCTAATCTATAACAATCATTTTTGAAATACATATATATATTTAATTTAATATGAGTTCGAATTCAAAATATGATTTTATATATATCAATAGTTATATACAGTTATATATATAAGTTCACTTATACCATTGATTTTCATTAAATCCAATTCATCGTACTTTGCTTTGTAGCTGTCTCGGTGTTACTTTGTGCTTATCCGTATCAGTTTATCGATTTGTCGACTATCTGTGCCCATTTCCGTTTTGTTCTCGTATTTCTCTAGCATCGAAAGGTGAGAAATCACTCACGATTAACATTCTTATATTTATTAAATTTGATTTCACTTGAAAGGACAATTGAAATATGCTGCTAAATTGAACTGTTGATTATATAATTTATGTATATGATATACCATTATCTGTAATTATTCACCAGTGACACCTGACACCGTGATCTGTTATTTATATTATGTTTTATTGTTGCTGATGATATACGCCTGTTGTTGATCTGTTATATTATTATCGTAATTGTTCTCACTCTGCAAGTTCCTTGTTAGTTTAGAATTCCCTATGGGTTGAAAGGATACATACCCGAACGATCTTGTAGAATAAGGAAACCCTTATGGATTAAAATGATAAACCTAAACGATTTTCATTAATTTTGAATCTTGGGATTACGGGTTGAAATGATATATACTTGTAGATAATTAAATTGCGGATTGAAATGATGAATATCCGCATCACTTGACCATAGGATAGAAAATTATATACGGACACCGTTGGTCTATATTTTGAAAAATGATTTTGCAATGTTTGAAAGGAAATATATGAGTTTTAATAAATATTGTTTTATATAATATTTATAAATGTAATTTCTATATATGTATAAAAATTTAGATTTCAAATTCATATGTATTGGAAATTGTAATTTATAAGTTAGTTTTGAAAAATATAAAATTTAAGACTTTCTTATAGTATTATTATTTTAAAAATATATAATAAGATTTAATATAAATACAATTAATAATAAGATTCAATTTAATAAAATTTAATTTAATTAGTATATAATATGTTTTAAAATATCTATTTAAAAATTTATATTAATTTTTTAAAGTAGATTTATAACTTTAATAACAAAGGTTAGAAAGATAAATTAATATTGACTTGGAATTTAAATTAGTTAATCATTGAATTTAAGAAAGAATTGATTTAAACTTAATAGTTTTGAGATTTTGGAAAGATATGATTATAACTTGATTTGATAAAAAGGTGATAAATGAATATTCTCAATTTTGAATAAAATTAAGATTGAGTATTTATTATTGATTTAAGGATATAAATTGGGATTTAAATAAATTTTATAAAAATGGTTAAGGGAATAGTTTCCAATTTGAATAAATTTAACGTTAAATGTTGAAATGAAATTTATATTGTAAATGTTTGAATATTTAATCTTGAATCTTTGAACTTTAAATTTAAATGGTTAAATTGGAGATTTCAATTGGATTTTTGGGATTCAAAATGGTTTCAATCAATTTGTGAAATTAGAGAAAACTATTTTTATTATATAATTATTTTAATATATATAAACTATTTTAATATATATAAATTATTTTTATATATAAACTATTTTATTCTATAACTATTTTATGATATATATTATCTTCAATATCTAAACTATTTAAGTTGAAAGTGCTACGATTTTCAAAGTGTTATGAATTCAAACGTGTTATGATTTCCAAAGTGTTATGAATTCAAAAGTGTTGTGATTTTCGAAAAGTGTTATAATTTTTGAAAGTACTACGATTTTCGAAATGAATATGATTTAAAGTGAATATAATATTGAATGAATATGGATTTTGAAATGAATATGATATTTTGATATAAAATATGAACTATCCGAAAAGAAATGACCATGGTGTGAAATAAGCATTTGGTTGTTAAAGAGACCGGGATCGGATATTGTCATACTCTTTGCCAATACCGAAACAACTTTAACAACTGTGTACGTGGTGAAGATTCCAGAATGAAGTAGGACGGTTTGGTGACAAGTCTATATGGTATTTACATAGCCCTGACTTTCGTGAGTCAGCTTGACGCAGCTAAAACAGGAGCCATGTCGGGCCAAGTGAGGTCATTCCTCTGATCAAACACATTTCTTCGATACCATTCTATTGCTTTTGTGATTTGATTGGGTGCACCATTGATTTAGGAGTGTGTCACGAGGTGAAAAATAGTAGCTGCTATGCGTTACCACCAATCTGGATACGCAAACGGTATATCTACCTTAGCATTGCCTCGAGAGCCTTATCGCATGCCCTATCGTGCCTTCTACGAGTTTGGTTTGTACCATACCTATGGAGTACCCTCTGATAGCCCTCCAGTTTATGGAGGAATTATGGTATAGTATAGACCATGGGAATATATAAAAATATGTTAAGGGGATATGGGTAACGCCTTAGCGCTATTTTAATAGTTTACTTTACTATAGACATAATATAATAGCGTATATTACTACATAGTAGATAGTTTCACGGATCCTTAGAGGATGGAAATCCCAAACATCCTTTAAGTTACTTGTATTTCAGTTGACATTTTACTTGAGTTGAATTCATTGATATAAGAATATTAATCCCGACTCGAGTGTTTTGTGTTTTTCTTTATGCTCGGGTCAGGCTGAGTGTCATAGCATTTCAGACTCACCTTTGGAGTTGGAGCTTCACTTGGAGATCCATCTGTATCTATTCGGCTTTTAGCTATCCAGTGGTTTATTTCAGACTTTTCATCTTTTTATGTTCGAGACTGTATTGTATTTGATATATTCTGTTGTATTTTATTTCAAACTTTGTTGCTTATATAGTGGCTTCATGAACTACGATCTATTCCACTGCTTATTGTTATATTACTCCATGTCTGTGATTCGATGATTGATTTATTTACTGTATATGCTAAGTTTTGCCAAAAATAAATTGACAATCTGATATTTTGGGCAATTCAAGTTCGACATGTGCTGATGCTAATGGTTCGAAATACCGGGTCATTACAGACCACGCCTATACATAAACATGGACGGGTTATTACCTTATGATAACTAAAACACTTTTATATCAAGCATTTGGTATTATTTCTAATGACATTCTTTGAAAAAATTTGCGAATAAACTTATTAGTCTTATCCGAAATGGTTACTCATATAGCATTTCGAGGCTATTCATTACGCCAATACAAACAAAACCGTAGGTTCTTATTGGAGAATGGATTTCCACACAAATGACTAGGTGAAGGATCTACCTTCGGAAATGGGTACACCTCTAAATCGATGTCCCAAAGAACCATCACAAAGCTCCTCTACCAACACAAGACCGGCCTACCTCTGTAACTAGATAGTACCGGATATGTCATCCCTCAGTCGTTACCGGCCTTTAATTGAGCGCTCGTTTCCATACACCACATTAATTTACATCCTGAATGTCATAGCGGAAAGAAATATATCTAGAAAGGGATGGTCATACCCTGATTGGGAATAACCCACTTAGCTTTGCTGAATCTAATCCTGTTTCGGTCATTTTCGGTTTGATGAGGCTTAAGGTAACGAGTGCCAAATTGCCATTTTCATTAACTACTAATTTCCTTCCACAAAAATACAACCTTTGAGCTTGCACTCTCGATGAGGGTGTTAAGCTAAGAGAAGTTGCCTTCTCCGCCACCACTGATGTACGTTTGTAAAAACCAATGTACGTAATCTTTAAAAATACAATGTTAGACAAACGTCCATACAATTTGTTTAGAAACAGGACAAACCGAAGGCACTCTCCTATTACCACTAGATGGAGTAGTCCTTGCAATCCGGAAAATCTCCAAAACGAGGAGACCATTGCTATAATAACTCTATAATGGGTGCGACTTAGAGCAAGTCAACAAGCAGTCCTCACGCTATGAAGATCCATGGTCTTCAATAATCATCATCTTCAACATGTCTTCACATTTGAACGTATACATTGGTTCGAAGTGGTTTTCAGATAGGAATCACCTAAATTCGACACCGGTTCCTTCAAAATCTAATTATTGATAAAACGTGAACGTGAGTATACAAGATTTATTAAGTCTCTTTTCACTTTATTTATTTTCGAATGATTTTTAAATACCTTTCTTTTGATTTAGAATAATTCTAAGTAATTTATTCTTTCACTATGGATAATATCTCAAATTTCTTACTTAACTCTCGATCCAAATTCCTGAACTTTTAGACGGGTCAAAAATAATTTTATTTAAGACAACATTTACAATAAATCCTAAAATCAATCTTAGTAAACATTTTTGAGTAAATATGATCATAGAAATCATTCATTTTGGAGATTGCTTAAATTTTGGATTATCCCAATCTTCTTTTATTTTGGATAACTTAATATAATCTTTTTATTTAAGAGCATCCGGGCTTTCTTTTTGATCTGTTCCATCCCTTGCCTAAGAAAAGAAAACATAGGCTAGATAAGCTCAGGACACTGGTTGCTCCCTCCCTAACCTTAGTTAAACACCATGTTTTATCTTCCCAGATCTCATAGGCGGGACAAATGTACTAGTCGTTTCTGCATACTCAGTTATCAACTTAATTTTGGAATTGATTATAAGGACTTCGAATTATCTTTTAAATGCTTAATTTTTCTTTTAAAAGTATTCACAATTGATTCTAGGAAAATCGTTTTATTTAAACTCATTATTCAAAAAGTGCTGCGGAATGTGCTATATAAGCTTATTTGATTTAGACAACTTTTAAACATTTGATAATTCATATTTTCCAATGCAGATATCTTTTAAACTATTTAAATAGATTTATCAAATTTATTCCATATTTTTTGAGAACTAAAAACGTTCATTTAAATAGATTTTATGTTATGGTCACTTAACTGCACTAGCGCGATTTTTCTAGAAAATTGATTTAGACATAATTCAAAATCTACTCAACGAAAATTTGATTTTCTTTCTTAGTTTAGAAGATATGGATATAATAGTCTGAGATTTTCTTATCTCGAAGAATTCTGAGCTATATTCCACTCTATACACTCATTTGAAATTTTCGACGCGAAATCGCGAGCTACCGTTGCGCAACGCACCTAGTTTTAACTTATTTTTCAATATTTGAAATAATCTATTCAAATTGGATTTTATCACTTATAAAATCATTACAAATCATTTTAAATCAATATTTCAACTTTTTAAAGTATTTAAAATGAATTTTCACCATTTCCATATTATAATATTATTATATTCACATTATTTTAATTTTAAATTTCAAATTCCAATTTAAATTCAATTTCAATTCTAACTTAAAATTAAACTCATTTAAAACTTAGATTTCAAATCTAATTTCAATTTAAACTTCAATTCCACCTTAATCTCAACTTCAATTTTCAAAATCGATTATAGTTTTAATTTCACTATTCATCTCAATTTCAATTTCAATTTAACTATCCTTTTTAAAACTGTTTTACTTCAAATATCAAATTCTCTTTTATTTTAACTTTAATTTCACTTCTAATTGAAAAGAGACTTATTTTTTCAAAATATCTTATATCACTAAAATACGGTCTTATAAACAAAGGATCACTTAATCAAATTGAACATAATCAATATCCATATTTATCACTAATATAACATTCATTCAACCAATCACATAACATATGATTTCAAATCCTACATTCGCTATTAATACCATAACGGGATATATTATCAAAATTGAATTATCTAACCAAACTATCATTCATCCATATTAAGAATCAATTTGGTATAAGTATTCATATGTCATAAGGATATAAATATGATTGTCATAACATAACCATAATATAATTTCAAAAGCGATGAAGATTTCTCTCTTCATATCCACTCCGTCAATCTTTTTTCTGAACTGGCGTGCTTTTGTTTCTCGAACCTCTCGAGTTTGTCGTTTCCTCTCCTTTTCTTCTTCTTTTTATTTCCTTTTATTTTTTTATTATTTTAATTTTGGAGGTACGTGAGCTATAGGAGAGGGTA
Source organism: Allium cepa (assembly GCA_030765085.1). Classification (NCBI taxonomy): domain Eukaryota; kingdom Viridiplantae; phylum Streptophyta; class Magnoliopsida; order Asparagales; family Amaryllidaceae; genus Allium; species Allium cepa. Next base: position 921,665,266 of record CM060934.1, read on the forward strand.
TGGCCTATGGTAGTGGGGTGTGTACGGCTTGGGTAGTTGCTTTGGGCTCAAGTAGGACTTGTACACGGCGGTTATTGGATCTTTGGGCTCGGGTTTTGTGGGGGTAGAGGTGTGTAGGTAAGTGTGGGAGGTGGGTAGGTGGAAGTTTGGGCTCGGGTTGGCTTGTAGGTGCTCGACCTTGGTATGGGTGATGATTTTCCTAGTGTTTTGGCGAGGTAGAGGTGGTGCGGCTGAGAGTAGATGGTGTTTAGGTGGTGGTGGAGCTTGGTGGAAGTGAATGGAGAGGTGGAAAGCCATGGAAATGGAGGTGAAGAAGTGGAGAAAATAAAGAAGGAAGCCACGGAAGTGGAGGCGAAGAAGATTTAAAACCGACAAAATGCGACAAAATTTGGTTACTTTTGGAAAAAGATTTTTGATATATTTTCATATATATTCATATACCTATTAGCTTTATTAGATGTTTAAATAAGATTTAACTTATCAAATAAATATTTAAACTTATTTATTTAAGCCTTTATTTATTTTTAACAAAACTTAACTTTTGTTGATTTGTTCTAAGATCCAAATTTGTACCTTTTAAATTATTAATTATAAGAATAAATGATTTCTTCATTATTATATATTAAATATAAAATTTTTATTTAAGATTTAAATTCCTTTTAAATTTAAAACTAACGAAATCTCTTATTTTCGAAGTAGCGAAATTACGGGTCGTTAAAGAAATGAATGATTTCCTTTTCTAAATTAACTCTTAACAAGTAACTATTTCACACAAGGGTGTATTTGATACACTCACATGTTTAAATTTATATAAAATTCATACATCTTTCAAATTAAGTAAATAATATGTTGATTTTATATAAAAGTAAATTTAGAAAAATTATAAATAAATTTATACTTTATAAGCCCAATAAGAATCCAAAATGGAAACATTTTGAAATTTACCAATTTCTTCAGTTGTAGGTTGGCCCAGTTTTAACAAAATAATTTATAATTATTAATTTAATCTTTAAAACAACAATGGCCATCCTCATTCCTACCACTCTAATACTAATTTAATACCAGTGATTGCAGGTTTGAAACTACGACTTGAAGCAAAATTAAATATTGTTATTTATATAACAATCCGCCTTTCTTACAACTAAAGACGACACTTAATGCATCCTCATTATTTGTGTGTCAATCGTTTAAGTGTACAAAAGACAGGTCATTAGGGTGAAAGAAAGAAAAGATAGAACAAAATCTCACAAAAATGTGATGAGTAATATATAATATACACAAAATCTTTACAAAACGAATCATCTTTATTTATACACAACTTCAGAATACACTATCATATTATCATCCTGGACAATTATAACATGTCTTTACAATTACCGATAGATATAGACAAAACAAACAAATGGAAACAACTGAAGAATATAAGGTACGTGAATACGTCTCGGAGAATCCTGCTCGTCACCCGAAAGCTTCAAAGGATCCAGCTAAATCTGGAAAATATGTTTGGGCTGACCCAAGCATTATAAGAAAATAATGTCTGGATCAGTCTTGTAAAACCAGCATGAGAAACTCAAATCATAAGGAATTTTTTTTATAATAACTTGTAAAATCCTTTAAAATCAATGGTATCTTGTAAAACCACGCCGTCGGATGGGTTTTTATCTTACGATAACCAAAACTTTTTTATGGAAATTCCAGTGACATTATGATAATGTCTAGAATACAAACACATATTAATCATAGCCGAAACTGCTACATTATTAAATTCCAGCATAATAGGTATACAATCATGTCCAAAGGCACTTAGTGGAGAATGGATTCCAACTATGAAAGGGTAAGGGTCTGCCCACCGAATCCGTACACCTCTAGATAAAATATATGGGAGATCACAATGCATTCCACCTCTACTACTCAGAACCGACCCTACTCCTTACTGGACAGCGCCGAATACGATCACCCCTTGGTTGCGATCGAACAACCATAACATGCCCCGAAGCATACATAAAGATATCGACACTAGATCTTGGGATGATCATACCCTAATGGGGGCACCCACATAGCCCTACTGCATGTACCTACTTTAGCCATTTTCCTGGTTGATGAGGCTTGAGGCTACAATTACCTTTTTATATAGCAACCATCTTAGAATGCTGACATTGCTCTCCAAGCAACAATTCAGTGCCAACATCCATCCATACAAGTTCATTCTGGGTCTGAAGGAAGCCGAAGGCACTACCTCTACTACAATCATGTTTGAATCACCCTCAGGATTAGTAGCATGCAACCTTGCATTTCAAAAATCCATCTTTGATTCCATACTCTTAAAGATATCTTCAGTTCAAAATGCTTGAGTTGGATCGAAGTGGTTTTCAGATAATTTATACTTATCCAATCCCGGTCTCTTCGAAAAAACTATCGATGGTTTCGGTAAACTCAACCCCTGTTCTTTTGGAAATAATCAAACAATATATAGGAGCAGGGATCACCCCCTAACCTTTTAAGTGAAGGATCTCCATATCATTTGTCACAGGAGAAGAAAACGAGATTCACATGTAGTACAACATAATTGAAGATGACTAAGCCATATAACTCACATATTCCTCCTAGATATTTCTGTGGTTATATTTTGGTCTAGATTTTATAGTCCGTTATTTAATTATCAAATAAACAAACAACAACAAATTCAGAGATTTAATTACCCATAGCAACAACCAAGCCTCAAAATAAATCTTTCATTTATTAAAATCTCTTTCCAAAAGTATTTATCGAAAGCATTCATATACTTATCTCATTGATATAAGTATTTTCACAAAGTATTTGTGAAAGATTTCTCATTTTCAAATCATATCAAAGGATCAAAAAAATGTTATTTAAATTAGAGATAAAGATAACCTCAAACAATATTGCTTCGATGTTAAGTGTGGAACGGATATCAGTACCACCAGAATTAAGAAGGTCAGTTAAAGGAAATCGAATCTCAAATCCTTTAATAAATTTCCTCCTATAAATCCTCATAATAAACCTCCTTCATTTATGAATCTTCGTTACTTAAATTTCAAACACATTTAAAAAACTCTTTACAAATCACCAAGTTAAATTTACAAAACTCTTTTATAAATATTAAAACCATTTATATATCTCTTTATAAATCTTCAAAGTTATTTATAAACTTCCTTTATAAATATCCAAAATCATTTATAAAACTTTCTTATAAATATTCCTTATTTAAACATAACTCTTTTGATAAAATCATTTAATAAAGTCTTTTTGATAAACAAAACGATTATTTAAAACTCGTTTACTAAAATCATTACTTAACTCGAAACCATTATTAAAGGTATTATTGAACATAAAAATCATAAAGAAGCTTAGTGGCCACAATGGTTTTCTTTTAATTAAATTTACTTTTCAAGTTATAACATGGGTATTTACATAACAAGCAGATATGTATAAGTGAATCAGTCAATAACAAACAAATCAATGTATAGTTAAGATGTCCAAGTTACTATAATAGTAGATAGGATTTGTTCTGCTAAACACTCGTACAAGTTAGTATAGTAGTAGAATGGGTTTTTATTCTGCTTAAATAGATGTCAAGATAATCTACTTGGTGAACTATGGTAGAATAGTGAATTAAATAGATGTCAAATACCAGTTAATTAGCAGAAAGGTGATTTAATATGCTAAATGGATGTCATTGCGTTTCCTATTTAACTAGGTTTAATTAAGGATGGTCGATAAAGAAATGCCTTAGATTTAAAACATTCTTTAAAAGAAAGTTGCTTTTTGAAACAAAATCGATCTTTAGAAATAAAGTGGTTTAAAACTTCAAAAAAAATTCTTTAAAAATCAAATAATAATTTAACTCTTTACTTAATAATAATTAAACCTTTAATTAATAACCAAATAATTATTAACTATTAAATAAATAAATAATATCTAATTAATCCTTGATTAATTATTAAATAATTATTTAAACCGTTAATTAATAACTAAACATTGATTAATCTTAATTCATTAATTAAATATTCATTAATTAAAACTTAAATAATAAATTAAATCTTCATTTAAAATAACTAAACCATAATTAAATTTTAATTAAATATTAAATTAAATTTAACTTGATTAATAATTAATTAATAATTAATCCCTTCTCAAATAAATAATTTAATTATAATTAAATAATAATTAATCTTAAAATAAATAATTAAATAATAATCAAATTTATATTAATTAAAAAATTATAATTAACTTACTTAAAAATAATTAAGTACTAATTACCCTAACTTAATTAATGATTAAGTATTAATTACCTTACTTAGTTTATTAATTAAATAATCATTAAATAAATAAATAAATAATTGATTTAAAATATTTAAAATATGTTTGAAAATAATTTTCAAAAAGATACATAATTTAAAACATTTTAATTCAAAAAAAGTTTGTTTTTCACGAACTGCATTTATAGCGACTATCGCTATACTACCCAAAATTTCAAAAGTTCATTTTATACTCTAAATCACTTTTTGAACTCTTTATTTTATATTTAGACTACTTTATAAACTTTGAGTAAAGTTTTAGAAAACAAAGGTAAGGTTTTTAATACTTTTATAAAACATTTTTAAAAGTAAAGTTAGAAAACAAGTTTAAACCAAAGGATCTCGATGTCGTTTTAACAAGTCATAATGCTGACTTTTCTTAGCACATACAACACATATATAAGCTCATGTATCCAAACACATGCCATAACAACATATATAAGTGACAACTATAAACCAATCATATCTTTCCAACTAACCTCAACATTAGGTTTCATTTCAATTCTAACTTCCAGTCATATACAACATCGTACAATATTGTCTAAAGCAAACATCCAACATATTTAACAACCAAATAATAATATTTATTATCAAAGTAAGCATCATATTTAAAGTCAAAACTTTTAAATGAATTCGTGAGTTATACTCATCGAAAAGCTACCAAACCGCTCTGAACTTCCACTATAACTTGTCTATGTCCTAGCTACATGCTATACGATTTGAAAATGAAGATTTGGGGGCCTTAAGGTGGAGGGGCTTCGGATCAACATCGATTTCACAAAATCAAACCTAAAAATGGGTCTCCTCCTAATTGATTTTTGGACAAGTGAATCATGGAATTTCAGAAAGTTGTCAAAAGAAAAGTTCTTGAAAATTCTTTATTCTTCAATTTTGTGACAACCCAGATTTTTTAACATTTTAAAATAAAATAATTAATTGATTTTAAATATTTAAAAGTTAATTTTAACTTGAATTCCAAATATTAATATTTACTTGATAATTAAATTATTGAATTATATAATTCGAAATTGGTAAGATGTTGAATATGGAATTTTAAGCCGGTTAGAAATAATTTGAAGGCTTATAAAATTCATAATGATGATACCGAAGATAATAGAATGGTTGAAATTTAATTTAATGGTGGTTTGTTCAATTTTAATAATATATTGTTCAAATTGATATTTAAAAATAGCCTTCCAAGGCTTAGTCTCGGAATTTGACGAAACTAGTTTCATTGGATCCATAATAGTTAGTTATTATCGGATTTCAATTTTCGTAGTGATCGGAGTTGCCGTTTCACCCTGGCAGCCCAAAACGCTTAAAACTATTTTAATCGATTTAATTTAAATTTGATCGTTTTCTTTTGTAACTCGAGCATACGATCAAATTAGCCTCCGAAACATATTTCATTGTGTTCGGAATGCATGTAAAACCTTATAAACGTCTGTCAGCATGTCTGATTCGGGGTTCGGGATTTCGCTTTATACAACGCGAGATATTTTCAATATTCTATTATATTATATACACGCGTACTCAAGAAGCTTCTCCAACCCTATACCTTATCCCCAACCCCTCTTTAATCTTCAAACAAAAAACCAAATTCACGAAAAGAAATCTTCAGAAAAATAATAATGGCCGAAGCCGTTTAATCAAAAAATAATAAGGGGGAAGTCGCGCGGCATGGTTCACCAATTTAGGTGGAGATCGCATCATGGGCTTCGGGTTTCGTCGTCGACTTCAGTTAGGGCAGAAGCGACTGGTCGCAAATTAAGGCGCGTCCACGCATGGGGGCACATTAGCGTTGAGGCGGGGTCGAATTTATTTGGAGTCGCTCTCTGTTCTAGTGTAACTACGAGTAATTCCTGCTCCTTTACCCAAGTTATTGCACTACAGATTGCTTCTTTTGCTAATTCTTCATATGGGTAGATGTCGAACTTGATTAGTTTGGGTCATTTGTGCACGATTGACAGTTATATGATTCAAAACGCTGGTAAATTCTGTGTGTCTTCGTGTTTGGGTTTTCTTTTGTTCGAAGGGTTCTGTCAAGATTTAGGTATGAATAAATTTTGTAAAGGTAGGAGATTTCAAATGAAAATTTTAGTTGGTTAAAACACTTTAAAATTTAAAATCAAACAAATTAGTTGATTGAATTTGTTTAGTGGTAAATCATTTTAGGTCATTTCAAATATTAATAGGAACCATATAAATTGTTTATACGAGGCCAAAACTGTGAAAATAAAATTGAATTGAAGTGGATTGCAAACCAAAATCAAAGGTGAGTAAATCTCCCTCTGTTTGATTTTTATTTAAATTTAAATGGTTAAATTTAAATAATTGGTTGGATAAATAAATTGGTTGGATGTGTACTGATGATGATATGACTTTGGTTATGGTGGTTCTCGAGTTAATTGTGGGTTGACTCGAAGTATTCGGGTTATTTAATTTTTTTGGACTTAAAGTTATAAATAAGAAAATGTTTTCATTTTAATGTCGATAAGGGCTTAAGGATTGGTGATTAATCAAATTAGTAGGGTAATTAAAATGGATAAATTAATTCAATTAATTAATGTTTTGGGTTGATAATTTTGTAATTAAGGGTTTGAATTAATTAATGAAGGTTTAAGTCCATTAAAGAAGTTTAATTAATGTAGAATAATCAATGGATGGTTGATAGGTAATTACTTAATGAAATTGATAAAATATAATTACTTTGTGTAATTGATCGAGAGATTAATCAAGATAATGAATTAAGGAATAATTAACTTATTTAATGAAGTAAATAAAAAGATAGTTAATTACAGTTTGGGATTAATCGAAAATGATTAATGCTGAGGTTTAATTAATGTAATTAAATTTGACCAGGATAAATTAAAATATAATTGGAAATCATTAAATTATATAATTAATGATGTAATTAAAGATTGGTAAATTAAAATTGATTAATCCATAATAAGTGACTTATGAGAAATTAATTAATACAAGTAATTAAGGATTAATGTAATTAATATAGATAATTAATTTATGAAGAAGTTAAGATTACTTATTGAATTTGGTTAAGAAGAATTAATATCGTGAAATTAAATAAAGATAAATTACTTGAATAAATTGGAAAATAATTAATCCAAGATGATTAATCAAGATGAATGATGAGGGAAGATTAATTAATTGATTTGAAATTAATTAATGACAAGTGAAGAATTCTAAATGGTCAAGGTTAGAAATTCAATCAGAAATAATTTATTTACTATTGGTAGCGAATAAGCTTCGCTTATTGCCGATTTAATGGTAATGGATGCTTTGAATGAGTTGATATCTCTGATATGAAATGTTGTGTATTTTGTATGGATAACTTGGGATAGGATAACATGAGACTCGAAGAGGCCGGGATCGGGTATTGGGAGATACCCGAAACCACTTCGAATTTCTTATAAATTGATATGAGAAATTGATAGGTTGGAATGAATGGGTTTAAATGAAATGGATTATTTAATCTAAATTTTGGCACTTAGAAAACTTAATTTGAAATAAGTTATGTCTATAACAAATTGTAACTTTGTAAAATTTATTCGAGTTACCCCGGGTTATATAGTTGTTTGCTTGGATATTCCATGTTAGTTGGGTTTACTCACGCTGGTTTCCAGCCTGACCCGGGTGTTACTTTGGTGTAATGCTCGGGTCAGATCGAGTATTACCGATTTTCAAGTAGGTACGTTCTGGAGCTCAGGAGGCGAGCTGAATGGCAAGGGCGTATAGAGTATTTCCGCTATATAATATTGTTGTGTATCTGTGACATGATAATTGAGTATATGCAATGTCTGTATATATGTGACTCTTATGTATTAAAATGTAATCGACAAATATAATATTCTTTTGTTGTAACGACCCAGAATTTTATTTAATTAAAATTTGAATATTTAATTTATTTTAAATATTAATAATTCAATTTATAAGTCGAATAAATTTTTATTTGAATTATTGGATTTAATTGGATAATTAAATCGATAATTATTACGTTAAATTATAGAAATAATTGAAAATGAGGTTAAAAATGATTGAAAATAATTTGGAAAATTTTATTTAATCATACTGGAGTTATAGAAATATTTTAGAACTTTTAAAATCGAATTAAAAGTTAATTTGTGAAAATTGAATATTTTAATATTTAATAATCGACTGTAAAATAGTCAATTTTTGAACAGTCTCAGAATTGAATGAAACCAGTTCCATTGGATCCGTAATAGTTAGTTATTACCGGATTTCAATTTTCGTATCAATCGGAGTTATCGTTTGATCGTGGCAACTCGAAACGCATCGATTTGTCTTTAATTTAAATTTGGCGAGTCAAAATAGCCATTTTTCAAAAAGTCTCGGATTTCGACGAAACCAGTTTCATCAGATCCGTAATGTGATATTATTGTAAGGTTTCAAATTTCAAGTCAATTGGATTTACCGTTTGTCCGGTACGAATTAAAACGCCTAGAAATCGATTTAAATCGGTTTAATTTAAATTGAGCGTTTGCAGCCATAACTCGCACAGATGTCCGAATTAGCTTCCGAAACCTGTTCCATTGTGTCCGGAATGTGGGGTAAACCTTAGAAACGCTGGTTACGGCGTCTAAATCGGAGTTCGGAATTTCCGGGATGAATAGTGTCGCTCGTTCCTTATAAATAGACCCCTTGCCTTCATAATTTGATAAAAATATCATTCCAAACCCTAATTTTATAACCTAGCCGTCACTTATACATGAATGGCCAGAAATCATTCTCATTCATCTCTCAATCTCTCCCAATCTACAAAGAATTAGAAGAAGTGTTTAACACGGAAGTCGTAGAGCTCGACGAGAGCTTCGATTCCATACGGTGATGATCGGAAATGGTGCAACGTAGAGGGAGCAAGATGGGGCCGTTCGCTATAGGTTTGGCACGGAATTCGAGCATCTTGGGGGGGCCGAGCTTCATGATGGGGGTGGTGGTGGTAGCTCTTGCAATGGTCTTCGAGATGGCGGTGGTTTGATGAAGTATCGTTGAGCGTAGAGATCACGAAATCAAACCCTAGTATATGATAAATGGGTTTGGTTGCGTTTTGTGTTTACTGGATATTAACGTGAAGAGGAAGAAGGGTGGGGGACGGTCTTGATGCACTGGGGAAGGATCTAAGGGCTAGGATGGAAGTTAGGTTTATAATTTTAAAGTATGTTGTAATTTAGTTAATTTAAATTCGTGTAAACTTTGAAAATACATAACTTTTTCATACGAGGTCGAAAAAATGCAAACTCAGTTGCGTTGGAATCGTATGGACGAGCACTACGCGATGAAGTTGGTTTGGAGTCGTTTGGAGTTAGTGAGAATTTCGGGTAAAATTAAACGCGCGTTTAATTTTATTCGAAATAAAAGCTAAAACGGAATTTAAAATCAAGGTGAGAATTTCTCACTCAATCGAATCGGTTTCGATTTTATTTTAAATAGTTAGATTTAAAATATTTGAATGCATGTTTGAATGATGACTGTTAATTATTGATTGTTAAAATAGACATTATACGCCGTTAGTAAGCGGATGTTATTTAATATAAACATATACCGCGAATATTTCATAAACAGTGAAATTGGTATTATATATAATATCAATATATATATATTGGCATATGTATATATTGCAGTTGTTGATTTCCCGCATTTTTGTTTAGCGGATGAGACCCTATTACGCCGTTAGTAAGCGGATAATATTTATTAAAAACATGTACCGCGATAATTTCGTACTGGAGCGAAATTGGTATTGTGCTAATGTTTTTGGATGCAGGAAACAGGTTGGAGGGATCCAACTGGATTCCTCAACAGTTTTTATTTGATTTCAGATATTTTGATATTTGATGGATTATCATATCGATATATGATGGATCGTTGTAGTCGTGATTGACTATTTGGTGTGTAGCATCATTGGACCCAAATTTTGGGATTTAAAATGTTTTTAAAGTGATTTTTAAAAAAATAGAATATTTTTGGAATTGATCCATTATAAATAAATGAACGTTATAATTCTTAAAGTTATAAAATTTATAATTTTTGAGAAATACGGTTAAAAGCTGATTTTTGAGAAATAGGAATTAATGACTTTATAAAATAGTTTAAACTGGATTTTTGAATTTATTATCAAAAGTTTAAATATAGGATTTATAAAATTTGATTATTTTATAAATCAAAATGGTGAAATTATAAAGGAATTTAAAGACGTTTTAAAAGAATAATATAAATTGATTTATATTAAGAGATTTATAAATGGATATTTATAAATTGAAATATTGACATTATAAAACGAGTTTTTATAAGTGTTTGAATGATGTGAGAATGAATTTCATAATAGAATGAAATTTATAGAATTATAAACTGTGAAGTTATAAATGAAATTTATAAATAGTAAGATTTATAAATTTGTGAAGTTATTTGAAGAATAAATTTTGTTAAATAAATAAATCTTATAAGTTATAAGATTTATGGTTTGGAAAGTCTTTAAAAGAACGATTTTGTAAAATAATCGTTTTATAAGCAATTGACTTATAATATGAACTTTTAGTTTATAATTGAGATATGAAATCAAATAGGTTAATAAAGGAATTTATAAAAAAGAAGTTTTTATAAATAAATAGAAACGGAATTTATAAACGTTGTTTTATAAATCCGCAAACGACTTATTTTGATAAGTTAATTGTTATAACCTATTAATGGAGTTATATTCACGTTGTAAACAGTGAATAATCCTTTAAGTTAAAAAGAATAGAAATAATGGAATTTGTGAACATAGTATATTCACGTTTTTGAATAGTGAATAAGACGTTAAAGAAATGTTTTGAATGTGATATTTTAAATAGAATTAAAACGATCTAACGATGTTTTAAAAGGTGTTGAGATTAGAAACCATAGATTTCAACATTCATTGTTGAAATAGATGTTTCGTGAAATAAAAGGAAATGGTGGACTATAACACTGTTGTTATAGTAAATGATTTCCGAAAGGAAATGTTTAGAATAATATTGGGATTTATATATCTATTTTAGTTTCGAATCCCTATACTAGTGATTTTGGGTTGTTGTAACGATGTTTTACGCAACATTCGTTTTGGCCCAAATAAAAATGTTTAAGAGAATGATTTCCCTTAAAGAATGAAATATATACTTAATTCGATTTAAGTATATTGAATATTTTCAAAGGTTGAAAATAAAAAGATTTGTCGATTACTTATTTTTAATAAGTATGGAAATGTTTTCCAATATGAAGTGAATATTTAGAATTTATCTTTTGAAGATAAATTGAAGTGGATAGTTGAAATTATATATGCATGATATTTTGAAATATAAATTCATTATGGAATTTATATGTGAAAGTGGAATTTATATGAAAATAAATGTTGATTTATTTTTGAAGTGTTGAAATAATATATCTTGTAAAGATATTTTGGAAAATAAATAATTTGGAAAATTATTTGGAATCTGGTGATGTGTGCATATCCAGTGATAGTTCAATAACCGACTATCAGTATTTCCCTTTGAATGGGTAATTGATGTGATTTGATTGAATTTGAATGCACACTTATATTTGAATAAGCGCTCACTATTCGGGTTAACCGGGAAAGGACCATGGGGTCGTATAACCCATTCCGAATATGTGATACGTCGTTGTGAATAGCATTGAAGATCGGTGTTGAAGACCGGATATTTGCGAGAGCGATAGGATGAACTATCGATTGACTCTGCACCGAGTAGCTACGGTATTGAGTTCTCCATATGTGATGGTGAATCCGATCAGGATTGTGAATATCCGGATTGCAAGGACTTCTTTGTAAGTGCCTTCGGTTCTGTTCGATCCCGGAACAGACTTGTATGGATTGTATGCCTGACATTACAATTTGAGATATAAAGCCGATTTCTTTCAAATATATTTCTGTTGGTGGCGGAGAATTTATTCTTTGCTTAACACCCTTCTCTGAGACGTACGAGCTCAAAGGTTATATAGTTGAAGTTATCAGCGATATATTCCCAGTTTGGTAATGTGACATGCTGAGTGATGCTGAAATGATCATTGTGTTGATTATTTGTGATAGGATCATTTATTTGATCGTCTATCTTAGTGATCATTGTGTTGATCATTTGTTGACCCAAAGCATGGCTTTTGTATAAAGTATGTTTTTGTGGACGTGACTTCGTCGAGCCTCACACCCCGTGAATGGTCAAAACAGGAAAGATGCAGCAAGGTTATGAGGGGTAGCGCCCTTTAGGATATGTCCATTTCCTTCTGGAAAAGGGTGGTATCATGGTATGGAGCCCAGATACTTACTCATGTTGAAAACACTTTATGATTGTGTGAATTGATTACGAGCGCTCGGTTGATAAAGGTCCCAAAGGACCGGGGGATGGCATATTCGGTCAGTTGTTACTCAGTTAGGAGTAACCCGGCCTTGTGTTGGTAGAGATCCGGTTTGGTTCTCGGGGATGTCCATCCAGAGGCATTCTCATGTGGCAATGGGAAGTTCCTTGGCCTGACCATTTGTTGGAAATCCAATTCCCAATACGAAACTTTTACGGTATTAGTTGTAGAACCTGCTATTCACTTATGGTGGTCACCACTGTTTGGATAGTAGCTATAGTAGGCATACGATAATGGTCGTATGTTGGCTAAGATTTATATTCTACTTTCGAAATGAATTTGTTATACACTATGCACTAATAATAATATCAAATGTTATTTTAAATGCGTATCAAGCATCTTTGACTATCATAAGGAGAAATCTCCTCCGATTCTGCGTTTGCATTGTGTGTGTGTGCGGGAGGCCTTATGGTAGTCTCATTTTTAAAAGCATTGCGAATTGAATTTAAAAATATTCCTCTATTTTGATTTTAAAGATAAATAAACTGTTTTGAGTTCTCACACCAGTCACATGACTGACTTGGAGTTTATTGTTTTCCTTCCTAAACTCTGGGTGCCCACCAATTTCCACACGGGCAGTTAAGAGTTAAGGTTTATCAGGATATTCTGGATATTCTGGAGTTGCTGGAGGCAAGCTGGATGGCATGACGTAATACTACTATATAGTATTTCTTTTTCCGCTGCATTGTTTGATGTTGTATGTTGTACACTCTGATGATTTGATGTAATGTAATATAATGTAATGTAATAACTGATATAGTTCTTTTTTTAAAGATTATTCATTTATTATTATATGTTGTTCCGCTGCGAATTGTGAGATTCTGTTGTTGTTCTGTTGTTTCCTTTCTGTCTATTTCTATTTTTCAAATTTTCTATCTTCTGTCTGTTTTTCTAATTCTCTATTTTCTAAAAAAAATTGTCTATCTTCTTTTCCCTCTATTTTTCTTTTTCTTTCTTCTTTTTCTCTCTTCTTTCTTTTCTTTTCTTTTTAAAACCCATAACATATTCGGTTTTTCGGCAACGAAAATCCGCGTATGTTACATTTGGTATCAGAGCTGATGGTTAAGCGACAACCATGGTTCTGTTGGGTATTACTCATTAGAGATAGAGTCAGTAGTACTCTAGAATGAGTTTGAGTGTAATAATAGCTATGAGAGCGTATTTGTTAGTGAATATGAAATTGTTTTATATTGTGTTGACTTATCGGTTGATTGTTTATAGATTCTGATCGATCTAGTCTAGCTAACTATCGTAGATAGGGGTTTCTAAACTCTTGAACAAGATAAATCGACATAATATTGATTTTAAATAGGGTAAATGAAATAATTTTACCTTGAGTATATTTTATATGTAAAGGAATAATTTTTCAGAATTATTAAAGTATATATAAGTTGATTGTTTAGTTGTTTGGATAATCTAAATAAAAGAATAATTGTATAAGTAAAAGAATTATAAGAATTGAATTATAATTAAAGTGTTTACAATTGTGAAATAAACTTATATATATAAGAAGTGAAACTATATTAATATGAGTTGTAAATAAAAGTGAATTTTAAAGTTAAATGGAATATAACTTAAGTGTTGTTGGATGGAATTGATTTTGGTATCGAAGTAAATAATCAAGTGGATTAAATGAATATGAACTTGAGGTATGTAATAGAATTCAACTTTAGTAATTGAATTGAATTAATGGATTGGACGTTAATCAATTGAATGTGAATCAAGTTGGTATGAAATAATGAATGTTAATTCATTTAAAATCTAATGTTATTAGAAGTTGAATAAAATTGAATGAAAATCAATTTAAAGCAAAGGAATTTGGTTGAAATTAATATACTTTGGTTGTTATATGATTGTAGTTAATTTTATATAAGTTCATTAAGTATTAATGAAGTGGAAAGCTAAAGTAAATTGAATTCAAATTGAAAGTAAATAAATTTGAATAGAATTGAATGTGGATTAGATTTAAATTAGTAAATGATAACTAATTGAATTGAGAAGGAATGTTGATAAAATCCAATGTGAATAAATCAAATGTGATTTAAAGTGAAAACCAATTCATTGAAAATTAATGAGAATATGAATATTTATTGATTATGAATGTTAATTGGTTGATGGTTGCATTTGTTGCTTTAGTTGCATTTGTTGCTTTAGTTGCATTTGCTATATTATGTAGTAGTTATGTTGATATATGTTGTATATCGATACTATGCTTTATATACATGATTCTCATGTTGTTTGTTGAGTTTAGTAGGTGCGGATCGCGTTGCTTCGCATTTGGAGTTCGCTTTAGCGCTATATTAGCCGTATATGCTTGCTAATAAAATATAAGGTACATATCTCGGATTAAATATCGTACTTTTACACTTTTTTCCCTGCGGGATGCCTCATTACTTGATGAGATGTATATTTGTGATATATATACTGTCATTTTTTTCGGATCGAGCCGCGCAAAGGAGACTATGGCGAATTTTTTCGAAAACTTAAGGCGTTAGAAAAAATTTGAGAAAAATTGGAAAATTTTGAAAACTTTAAACTTTATTTTGGAATTGAAAGTTAAACAATAGTAGTTGCTTTTGAAAACATAACTAAGTATGATTCGAAAACTTAGTAAAGTTTTGTAAGAAGTTTAATTATGGATTTTGGGAAAATTAATAGATTTTGTAACCTTTCTTACTTGTAATTTCGAGGACGAAATTCTTTTAAGGGGGAAAGATTGTAACGACCCAGAATTTTATTTAATTAAAATTTGAATATTTAATTTATTTTAAATATTAATAATTGAATTTATAAGTCGAATAAATTTTTATTTGAATTATTGGATTTAATTGGATAAATAAATCGATAATTTAATACGTTAAATTATAGAAATAATTGAAAATGAGGTTAAAAATGATTGAAAATAATTTGGAAAATTTTATTTAATCATACTGGAGTTATAGAAATATTTTAGAACTTTTAAAATCGAATTAAAAGTTAATTTGTGAAAATTGAATATTTTAATATTTAATAATCGACTGTAAAATAGTCAATTTTTGAACAGTCTCAGAATTGAACGAAACCAGTTCCATTGGATCCGTAATAGTTAGTTATTACCGGATTTCAATTTTCGTATCAATCGGAGTTATCGTTTGATCATGGCAGCTCGAAACGCATCGATTTGTCTTTAATTTAAATTTGGCGAGTCAAAATAGCCATTTTTCAAAAAGTCTCGGATTTCGACGAAACCAGTTTCATCAGATCCGTAATGTGATATTATTGTAAGGTTTCAAATTTCAAGTCAATTGGATTTACCGTTTGTCCGGTACGAATTAAAACGCCTAGAAATCGATTTAAATCGGTTTAATTTAAATTGAGCGTTTGCAGCCATAACTCGCACAGTTGTCCGAATTAGCTTCCGAAACCTGTTCCATTGTGTCCGGAATGTGGGGTAAACCTTAGAAACGCTGGTTACGGCGTCTAAATCGGAGTTCGGAATTTCCGGGATGAATAGTGTCGCTCGTTCCTTATAAATAGACCCCTTGCCTTCATAATTTGATAAAAATATCATTCCAAACCCTAATTTTATAACCTAGCCGTCACTTATACATAAATGGCCAGAAATCATTCTCATTCATCTCTCAATCTCTCCCAATCTACAAAGAATTAGAAGAAGTGTTTAACACGGAAGTCGTAGAGCTCGACGAGAGCTTCGATTCCATACGGTGATGATCGGAAATGGTGCAACGTAGAGGGAGCAAGATGGGGCCGTTCGCTACAGGTTTGGCACGGAATTCGAGCATCTTGGGGGGGCCGAGCTTCATGATGGGGGTGGTGGTGGTAGCTCTTGCAATGGTCTTCGAGATGGCGGTGGTTTGATGAAGTATCGTTGAGCGTAGAGATCACGAAATCAAACCCTAGTATATGATAAATGGGTTTGGTTGCGTTTTGTGTTTACTGGATATTAACGTGAAGAGGAAGAAGGGTGGGGGACGGTCTTGATGCACTGGGGAAGGATCTAAGGGCTAGGATGGAAGTTAGGTTTATAATTTTAAAGTATGTTGTAATTTAGTTAATTTAAATTCGTGTAAACTTTGAAAATACATAACTTTTTCATACGAGGTCGAAAAAATGCAAACTCAGTTGCGTTGGAATCGTATGGACGAGCACTACGCGATGAAGTTGGTTTGGAGTCGTTTGGAGTTAGTGAGAATTTCGGGTAAAATTAAACGCGCGTTTAATTTTATTCGAAATAAAAGCTAAAACGGAATTTAAAATCAAGGTGAGAATTTCTCACTCAATCGAATCGGTTTCGATTTTATTTTAAATAGTTAGATTTAAAATATTTGAATGCATGTTTGAATGATGACTGTTAATTATTGATTGTTAAAATAGACATTATACGCCGTTAGTAAGCGGATGTTATTTAATATAAACATATACCGCGAATATTTCATAAACAGTGAAATTGGTATTATATATAATATCAATATATATATATTGGCATATGTATATATTGCAGTTGTTGATTTCCCGCATTTTTGTTTAGCGGATGAGACCCTATTACGCCGTTAGTAAGCGGATAATATTTATTAAAAACATGTACCGCGATAATTTCGTACTGGAGCGAAATTGGTATTGTGCTAATGTTTTTGGATGCAGGAAACAGGTTGGAGGGATCCAACTGGATTCCTCAACAGTTTTTATTTGATTTCAGATATTTTGATATTTGATGGATTATCATATCGATATATGATGGATCGTTGTAGTCGTGATTGACTATTTGGTGTGTAGCATCATTGGACCCAAATTTTGGGATTTAAAATGTTTTTAAAGTGATTTTTAAAAAAATAGAATATTTTTGGAATTGATCCATTATAAATAAATGAACGTTATAATTCTTAAAGTTATAAAATTTATAATTTTTGAGAAATACGGTTAAAAGCTGATTTTTGAGAAATAGGAATTAATGACTTTATAAAATAGTTTAAACTGGATTTTTGAATTTATTATCAAAAGTTTAAATATAGGATTTATAAAATTTGATTATTTTATAAATCAAAATGGTGAAATTATAAAGGAATTTAAAGACGTTTTAAAAGAATAATATAAATTGATTTATATTAAGAGATTTATAAATGGATATTTATAAATTGAAATATTGACATTATAAAACGAGTTTTTATAAGTGTTTGAATGATGTGAGAATGAATTTCATAATAGAATGAAATTTATAGAATTATAAACTGTGAAGTTATAAATGAAATTTATAAATAGTAAGATTTATAAATTTGTGAAGTTATTTGAAGAATAAATTTTGTTAAATAAATAAATCTTATAAGTTATAAGATTTATGGTTTGGAAAGTCTTTAAAAGAACGATTTTGTAAAATAATCGTTTTATAAGCAATTGACTTATAATATGAACTTTTAGTTTATAATTGAGATATGAAATCAAATAGGTTAATAAAGGAATTTATAAAAAAGAAGTTTTTATAAATAAATAGAAACGGAATTTATAAACGTTGTTTTATAAATCCGCAAACGACTTATTTTGATAAGTTAATTGTTATAACCTATTAATGGAGTTATATTCACGTTGTAAACAGTGAATAATCCTTTAAGTTAAAAAGAATAGAAATAATGGAATTTGTGAACATAGTATATTCACGTTTTTGAATAGTGAATAAGACGTTAAAGAAATGTTTTGAATGTGATATTTTAAATAGAATTAAAACGATCTAACGATGTTTTAAAAGGTGTTGAGATTAGAAACCATAGATTTCAACATTCATTGTTGAAATAGATGTTTCGTGAAATAAAAGGAAATGGTGGACTATAACACTGTTGTTATAGTAAATGATTTCCGAAAGGAAATGTTTAGAATAATATTGGGATTTATATATCTATTTTAGTTTCGAATCCCTATACTAGTGATTTTGGGTTGTTGTAACGATGTTTTACGCAACATTCGTTTTGGCCCAAATAAAAATGTTTAAGAGAATGATTTCCCTTAAAGAATGAAATATATACTTAATTCGATTTAAGTATATTGAATATTTTCAAAGGTTGAAAATAAAAAGATTTGTCGATTACTTATTTTTAATAAGTATGGAAATGTTTTCCAATATGAAGTGAATATTTAGAATTTATCTTTTGAAGATAAATTGAAGTGGATAGTTGATATTATATATGCATGATATTTTGAAATATAAATTCATTATGGAATTTATATGTGAAAGTGGAATTTATATGAAAATAAATGTTGATTTATTTTTGAAGTGTTGAAATAATATATCTTGTAAAGATATTTTGGAAAATAAATAATTTGGAAAATTATTTGGAATCTGGTGATGTGTGCATATCCAGTGATAGTTCAATAACCGACTATCAGTATTTCCCTTTGAATGGGTAATTGATGTGATTTGATTGAATTTGAATGCACACTTATATTTGAATAAGCGCTCACTATTCGGGTTAACCGGAAAAGGACCATGGGGTCGTATAACCCATTCCGAATATGTGATACGTCGTTGTGAATAGCATTGAAGATCGGTGTTGAAGACCGGATATTTGCGAGAGCGATAGGATGAACTATCGATTGACTCTGCACCGAGTAGCTACGGTATTGAGTTCTCCATATGTGATGGTGAATCCGATCAGGATTGTGAATATCCGGATTGCAAGGACTTCTTTGTAAGTGCCTTCGGTTCTGTTCGATCCCGGAACAGACTTGTATGGATTGTATGCCTGACATTACAATTTGAGATATAAAGCCGATTTCTTTCAAATATATTTCTGTTGGTGGCGGAGAATTTATTCTTTGCTTAACACCCTTCTCTGAGACGTACGAGCTCAAAGGTTATATAGTTGAAGTTATCAGCGATATATTCCCAGTTTGGTAATGTGACATGCTGAGTGATGCTGAAATGATCATTGTGTTGATTATTTGTGATAGGATCATTTATTTGATCGTCTATCTTAGTGATCATTGTGTTGATCATTTGTTGACCCAAAGCATGGCTTTTGTATAAAGTATGTTTTTGTGGACGTGACTTCGTCGAGCCTCACACCCCGTGAATGGTCAAAACAGGAAAGATGCAGCAAGGTTATGAGGGGTAGCGCCCTTTAGGATATGTCCATTTCCTTCTGGAAAAGGGTGGTATCATGGTATGGAGCCCAGATACTTACTCATGTTGAAAACACTTTATGATTGTGTGAATTGATTACGAGCGCTCGGTTGATAAAGGTCCCAAAGGACCGGGGGATGGCATATTCGGTCGGTTGTTACTCAGTTAGGAGTAACCCGGCCTTGTGTTGGTAGAGATCTGGTTTGGTTCTCGGGGATGTCCATCCAGAGGCATTCTCATGTGGCAATGGGAAGTTCCTTGGCCTGACCATTTGTTGGAAATCCAATTCCCAATACGAAACTTTTACGGTATTAGTTGTAGAACCTGCTATTCACTTATGGTGGTCACCACTGTTTGGATAGTAGCTATAGTAGGCATACGATAATGGTCGTATGTTGGCTAAGATTTATATTCTACTTTCGAAATGAATTTGTTATACACTATGCACTAATAATAATATCAAATGTTATTTTAAATGCGTATCAAGCATCTTTGACTATCATAAGGAGAAATCTCCTCCGATTCTGCGTTTGCATTGTGTGTGTGTGCGGGAGGCCTTATGGTAGTCTCATTTTTAAAAGCATTGCGAATTGAATTTAAAAATATTCCTCTATTTTGATTTTAAAGATAAATAAACTGTTTTGAGTTCTCACACCAGTCACATGACTGACTTGGAGTTTATTGTTTTCCTTCCTAAACTCTGGGTGCCCACCAATTTCCACACGGGCAGTTAAGAGTTAAGGTTTATCAGGATATTCTGGATATTCTGGAGTTGCTGGAGGCAAGCTGGATGGCATGACGTAATACTACTATATAGTATTTCTTTTTCCGCTGCATTGTTTGATGTTGTATGTTGTACACTCTGATGATTTGATGTAATGTAATATAATGTAATGTAATAACTGATATAGTTCTTTTTTTAAAGATTATTCATTTATTATTATATGTTGTTCCGCTGCGAATTGTGAGATTCTGTTGTTGTTCTGTTGTTTCCTTTCTGTCTATTTCTATTTTTCAAATTTTCTATCTTCTGTCTGTTTTTCTAATTCTCTATTTTCTAAAAAAAATTGTCTATCTTCTTTTCCCTCTATTTTTCTTTTTCTTTCTTCTTTTTCTCTCTTCTTTCTTTTCTTTTCTTTTTAAAACCCATAACATATTCGGTTTTTCGGCAACGAAAATCCGCGTATGTTACATTTGTAAACTGTTATTATTTATTATTATATTTTATCCGCTGCGAATGTGAGATGTTGGTGTTTCTGATCTTCTTCTTCTTCTATCTCTTTCTTCTTTTTCATAATTATCTAGAATTTTCGGGTTCTAAAATTGTAGGTCGTTACAGTTGGTATCAGAGCTGAAAGGTTAAGCGAGAACCTTGGCTCTATTGGGGATTACTCATTAAATAGGGTCCGTAGTACTCAAGAATGAGTCGAACATATATATGAGCGCGTACTTGTTATTTTCTTATATAAAAGGGTTTTAAATGATTTTATATAAAAAATATATTTTGATATATAAAGCAATAATTTCTTCTAATAAATATTAAGGTGTTTGGTTGTTAATTATTGAAATTAAAATTAAGAAGTAATAAAATACAACATAACTGAAATCTTGAATTGGAATTAAATTAAGTGGTAACAGAAATACAACCAAATTAAATTTAAATTGATTGAAATGAAATTCTAGAATTTGAGCTCATAAATTAAATTGTTTAAAAACTTTAAATAAAGGTATGTTTGAAATGGATTCAAATTGAAATTATATCTTGAATTTATAGAAGTAAGAATAATATATAAAGGAATTGGCATCTAGATATGATTACCTTGGGTATCGTCATAAATAGTTATTGTGTTTAATAATGATATGTTAGTTATTAAGTAAGAGAAATGAAGTAAATTTATAAGATGAGTATAACTTCTAAATTAAAAATTGTGAAGTTTTAAAACCTAAGTCTAGAAATAATCAATTGTTTCAAAGAGTTAAAGAAAACAAATAATATAATTCAGACTATTTTGAATATAGTTTTATTTTCAAACAAGGAATGTTTAGAAGATTTTTAAGGAATTTTTTTTGAAATTAAAACCAAGGGTGGTTTAAAAATTTAAAAGTAGCCTGGTGTGTAAAGAAATTATATTGTTTAAAAAAAAATGAACAAAGTTAATTTGGTCTAAAAAGTTAAACCAACCTTTGAGAATTTAACTCGAATTTATATAATTCGAGATAGTTTAAATTTAAGATTGAAATTGAATTAGTTCAAAATTAAATTTGGTTTGAATTAATTGGATTTGTGATTGAAGATGTATAAGTTTAAAATTTTCAATGGGAAATTGAATTAGATTAAATTGAAATGATTTGAATTTGAAATGGGTTCAATTGATAATAATTCAAATTGATTGGAATAATTTGAAATTATAATTAAAGTTTAACAGGATTAAAATCAAATGGAAGTTGATTTGGATTGGGAAAGAAATCAAGATGATTCAACTTGAATTGGGATTAAATAAATTCCGATGGAAATTGAAGTTATTCAAATTGTAATTGGGTCAATTTAAATGGAAGTGGAAATTTAAATTGGATTGATGAGAATGGAGATTGGGAATTGAACGGTTTGACTCTAGACTATTTTTAAATAAATTGTTTTAGTACAAATCTATTTTTCCAAGTTATTTATTATATATATACAACCTTTCTTATAAAACCCAAACTATCTTATATTATTTAATAACTACTTTTGAAGTTATTTAACTATTTTGTAACTGTTATATAAAATAATTACTGTTTCTCCACTATTTTATGAATTAATTACTATTTTACAACTATTTTGCAATTACCTAAAATTTCTGAAACTATTTAACTATTTTTCAACTATTTTATAATTAGTTAACTATTTTATAGTTATTTTGCAAAATAATAATTATTTTTCAACCACTTATCTATTTTTAAACTTTTTAAACTATTTTCTAAAAATAAACTGGTCGGAGTTCAAACTGTTATTGATTAAATACCCAACTGAGATAAGAATTGAAGTGATAAATCCAAATGAGGATTAAGATAAATGTGAATAAGTGAATAAAGTTCAAAGTGAGGATGAATAGAAAGGAAATTGTAACGACCCGTATTTTACGTATCGATAAATCGTAGAATTATTAGGTCGTTAGTGTTGTTTATGTCATCTATAGCCTAAGTCGTATGGTAGTTAGATCGTGTGGGGAAGCTAACTCGTGTAGGGGCGACTTAAGTTAGGTCGGTAGTTAACGAGTTACGACCTATAGGAATGACCGACCTAAGAGTTAGCGAGTTAAGGGGTTAGAGGTAGTTAACGACCTAAGGAATTTAACCTACATAAGTATTTGACCGACCTAGGAGGATTAACGACCTAAGTTTGCTGGGTATAGATAGGTCGTAAGCGACCTAAGATAGGGGGTGTGTTAGGTCGAGTGGATTTGATAGGTCGTAACCCAGTTAGGTCGTAAGCGACCTAAGTAAGTCGTTGAGTTTTTAGGTCGTGTGATAAGCCTCGTCCCAGTTAGGTCGTAGGTCGTTGGGTTCGATGAGTCGTAGGTCGTTGGGAATGGTAGGTCGGCAATAGTTAGGTCGCTGGGTAGTTATGTGGTGCAGTTAGGTAGTTAGACGACCTAAGGTAGGTTGCATAGATTGTTAGGTCGCGCGCTTATGTTTTTAGGTCGCGTGCATACTGTGGGTCTTAGGTCGTAGTATAGTTAGGTCGAGACTTTTTAGGTCGGCAACGACCTAATAGCGAGCCTACGAGTTAAGATCTGGGCGACCTAAGGGGCGATTCAGCCTATAAATACGCGACCACTAGTGCACTTTTTGGGATCCGGATTTCGAAGCGACGAAGTGCTGCCATTTTGAGAGCTCATCTATAACAGTTCTTCACTTCTTTTCTCTACTCTAATCTAGTGTTAACATCCATCCAAGATCGAAGATCAAGATTGAAGATCCAAGAGCCAAAGTTGAAGATCTTCATCCGACGAAGCTAGATTTCACCATTTCAAGCGAGATTTCGACGAATCGAGCTTGAATCCTTGCTGTCCAGATCTTTAGTTGATAGTTGTTGAAGTGTTTGGGTGATTCGGTGAGTGGTAGTTATCTCTCACGCGGACCCAAAGGAGTATATTGGATTGGTGGCTTGTTTGAGTATTAAAGTTAGAGATTTCATGCATTTTTCTTAGTTCCAAGACTAGATTCATTACTTTTGAAGATGTTTGCCTATGCAAGTTCAATTAACAAGTTATAGAGACAAAACCCATGTTTTATATTTGATAGATCTATGCTAAAATCCATGATTTCATATATGTTAGACTTATGCTCATTTATTTACGAAATTGCCATTATAGTTGATATTGCTTGATTAGATCTTGTTTGAATGCTTGATTGTTTGGATGTATGATTGATTTGATTGTCTCGAGTTAGCTTGTAGTTGATTTGGGACAAGATGGTTGAAGATGATTCAAAAGCTAAGTGAAAAGGCTCTTGAATGGTGAAAGCTGCTGTGGCATATGAAGCGGATGATGAAGCTCATATGGATGGGTTCAAGGACTTTGCTATAGTTAGAGGAAGCGAAGTATGATGACGAAATGGACTTTGCCATGATATGTTGAGGCGAAGTATGATGATGAGATGGACTTTGCTAAGATGCATTGGAGCAAAGCATGATGTGGAAGCCGTGGTTTAATCCAGACGGGATCATCCCAAGCATGTTGATTACTCGATGATGCGGTTCGAGTTGGTGGATAATGGTGGGCTCGAGAGGTGCTTGAGCTATAATGGGAATAGTCGTCGAGGAGGATGACTAGAAGGCTGAGATCTTATCGTTATTGAAGGTTCTAGCAAGCTCAAAGCAAGAGTACGTTGGGTAGATCCGTTATACCCAGGCGCGGGTCATGATGACGTGCTAGTACTCTGGGTAGATTCGTTATACCTAGGCACGGGTCACGGTGACGTGCGGAGTTATGTCTAGAACCGGGGTTGCCATTAGCCCTTGACGGATGGTTGAAAGATGAGTTGGTCATTCAATTAACGATAAAATCAAGGCAATGATAACAGTGATAGCCAGAGTCATGGATGTTTGGTTGTATCATCATTCGGTCTCAAGAGCGGTGTTTTCTGGGTGCTTATCTGATCTTGGTTTAGGCCTTGGGGGTTTGTATTTGGAAAATATCGACCTTGACTCGAGTGATTATTGCTTTACTTTAATTATCTGCTTTGCCATGCTTGCTTCTCCTTAGTGTGTGTCTGGGGGCTATCACTGTAGAAAGAGGTGGAGTGGGATGATTTGGGTTCCTATTCCTTTTATCCTTTATGTTCCTTTGGTATGTTTGATAGTTGATTTACTGCTCACTAAGACTGTTGTCTGACTCAAGGTTTTATGTCTCCTCTTATTACCTTGGGCTGTTCATTCCATGTTTGGGATAGGCAGACTAGGTGACAGGTGGCAGGTGCTGATCTTAGTGGCTCACGCTGATGATGACGAAGACGAGCAGGAGGCTTTACATATTATTTTCATATTCTATGTACTGGATATTCTGCTGATTGTTGATTACTCTGAGTGCTATGTAGTGATGCTTCTTGTATTCATGATTCAGACCATGTATAAAGCTATTATGATTAGATGATGATATTCTGTTCTATGGGAGCTTCACTATATTATATTTCTCTATTGTATTTTTTCCATGCGCTGTGAGTTATACAATAGATTCTGCAATGTTATTTCTACCCTTGACTATCGTCCATGGCTGCCTGGCACACTTTCAGCGCACTATTTCCTTGTTTTGGTGCGGAAGTCATGGACGGTCGTCACATTTGGCATCAGAGCGAGGTTAATCGATTTTAGCCAACGCTCGCTGACGTAACTACGTAAGAGAGACGTAATTGTATTTTGATGGATGATTACTATATATAATATAGTAGTTTAGATGGATTTGAACTCCTTATGTAGTTGTTTCTCAAGGTGTTCTAATCAGTCCTTTTTGTAGATACTAAGGATGAGTCGAAGAGGGAGACCAGTTGCAAGGGAAGGCCGTGCCGCTGAAGGAGTTGCTGATTATGGAGCTATGTTTGAAGCCATGATGACTTCTATCATGAGAAAGATACCAGCTCCAGGGCCATCTGTAGATGTTGGAGTTCAAGTTCAAGCTCCAAAACCGGTGGATTTTGCTAAGCTTTGTAAGGATTATACTGCTCTTGGAGGGAAGGTTTTCTTAGGGACAGAGTCAACCATTGAAGTCCAAAGATGGATAGATGCTTGTAGAAGGATCTTTGGTGACTTGGGAATTGAGGATGCAACTAAAAGGAAGCTTGCATCAAGACAGCTTCAAGGGAGAGCTTCTGATTGGTGGAACTCTATCACCATTGATACTCCGGAGGAAGAAATTACTTGGGTGCAGTTCCAAGCTAGATTTGAAGCTAAGTTCATTTCTACGGCTCAGAAGTCTGTCTTGTTTAAGAAGTTTGTTGAGCTCAAGCAAGGTGGGAGATCGGTTCTTGAGTATGTTTCTGAGTTTGAGGCTTTGTCCAAGTATGCTCGGTCGTATATTGAATCTTCTTATCAGAAGAATGAGAAGTTTGTGACGGGCTTGGACAGTTATCTTGGAAGACAGTTGGTGGATCATCTGGACGATCCATTTGAGAAGCTAGTGGAGAAAGCTCTCAGGCATGAGAGTTTGTTTCCTAAGGAAGTATCTGTTGTTGCTGTGACCAAGGAGGAATCTAAACCACAGCAGGGTGGAAACAAGAAGAGGAAGCAGCAATAGCAGAAGGGTAAGGATGGTCAGAAGAAGCTGAAGGGGGAAAAGACCTGCTATAATTGTCGGCAGAAGGGCCATCTCTCCAAGGATTGCAAGAATCCAAAGGTGTTGTTGAAGTGCTACAACTGTGATAAGATGGGGCACATTAAGAAGAACTGTCCGGAACCGATAAAGGACAGGCAGGTTGTGCAAGCTTATGCTTTGGGGGCTGTCCCATCATCTTCGAAAGCTCCTACTGCTGAAGAGAAGGGGAAGAGTGTGGTGGTTCAAGGTACTCTTTCCATTTGTGGTGTTCCAGTTAGAGTGTTATTTGATACTGGAGCGTCTCATTCTTTTGTTTGTAATGAGTTGGTAGACCGGTTGGGTTTGGAACCGGATATTGTTAATAGACCATTGGTAGTGACTAATCCAGTTGGGGGTTCGTCTTGTTTGTGTATGCTATGCCGTGGTCTAGTTATATCGAGTCATGATTGCTCTTTTGTTTGTGATTGCTTTGTTCTGAACTTTGCGGGGTTCAGAATTATTTTGGGTATGGACTGGCTTAGGAAGTATGCGGCAAAGGTTGATTGTGAGAGATTGGAGGTGACAGTCGAGAATGTAGAGGGGCGAAAGGTTGTGATACGATGTAAGCATGAAGAAGGCCTCTTCATGAGCTTCATGTATTCGCTGGTTGTTCCACGGGATGGACTGTCATCGGTGCCAATCGTGAATGGATTCGGGGATGTCTTTGATGAAGTCAAAGGGTTACTGCCGCATAGGGAGATCGAGTTTCATATCGATCTAGTTGAGGAAGCCAGACCCATTGTGATGCCGCTTAGGCGGATGGCGCCTAGGGAACAGCAAGAGTTGAAGGTGCAAGTTGATGACCTTTTACGGAAAGGATTCATTCGGCGTAGTGTGTCCGAAAGGGGTGCACCAATTGTGTTCACAACCAAAGCGGATGGATCGTTGAGGTTGTGTGTCGATTATCGTGAGCTGAATAAGGTGACTAAGAAGAACAAGTATCCATTGCCAAGAATAGATGACTTGTTTGATCAGCTTCACGAAGCTAAGGTGTTTTCTCAAATGGATTTGGCAACGGGATTTCACCAGTTGAGAGTGGCGAAGGATAGTGTGCCGAAGACTGCTTTCAGGACACCATCCGGTTTCTATGAGTGGCTGGTAATGTCGTTTGGATTGACTAATGCACCAGCATATTTTGTGGATCTTATGAATAGAGTGTTCAGAGATCAGTTGAGCAAGTTCGTACTTGTGTTCGTGGACGATATTCTGATTTACTCCAGAACTGAAGAAGAGCACAAGACGCACTTGCGTATTGTTTTGGAAATCTTGCGAAAACATCAGCTAAAGGCTAAGTTTTCGAAGTGTCACTTCTGGAAGAGTGAAGTGAGGTTCTTAGGCCATGTTATTTCTGGAAATGGAATAGCGG
Organism: Allium cepa; assembly: GCA_030765085.1. NCBI lineage: Eukaryota > Viridiplantae > Streptophyta > Magnoliopsida > Asparagales > Amaryllidaceae > Allium > Allium cepa. The sequence continues at coordinate 921,693,301 of CM060934.1, forward strand.
TTGATCCTGCTAAGGTGGCAGCAATCCAGGATTGGGTTAGACCTAAGAATGCATCCGATGTGAGAAGTTTTCTTGGATTAGCAGGATATTATCATCGGTTTATCAAAGACTTTTCCAAGATAGCAGCACCGTTAACAGGATTGACGAAGAAAAACCAAGTGTTCAGTTGGGATGCTAAGTGTGAACAAGCCTTTGGAATCCTGAAAGAGCGACTGACGAGTGCTCCTGTTTTGACTATTCCGAGTGGAAATGATGAGATGGTGGTTTACACTGATGCATGTGGTACTGGACTTGGAGCAGTGCTAATGCAGAAGGGTAAAGTTGTTGCGTATGCAAGTCGACAACTGAAGCCGCATGAAAGGAATTACCCGACTCATGATTTGGAGTTAGCGGCGATTGTTTTTGCTCCGAAGATGTGGAGACATTATCTATTGGGAGTTCGATTCGAGTTGTTTACAGATCATAAGTCGTTGAAGTATCTTTTCTCCCAAAAGGATTTGAATCTTCGGCAGCAACGATGGCTAGAGTTTTTAGCATCATATGATTTTGGTATAGCCTATACTCCGGAAAAAGGTAACGCAGTAGCTGATGCGTTAAGTCGAAGACATGCAGGATTGGGAGCCATGTTTTCGGAATGGAAGAGTCTAGAGTTTTTAGCTAGATTTGACTTCAGGCCCAGATGTGAATTGGAACCTGAAATGTTGGCAAACTTATCGATAAGGCCTACTCTTGTGGAAAGAATTGGCGAGAGCCAAAAGCGAGACGATAAGCTTGTCAAGATTTTCCGTGATTTGGAATCTGGATTGGACCCAGAGAAGGATAAAAGATTCGAAGTCGATCGAGAGGGTTGGCTTCGTAAGCAAGGACGACTGGTTGTTCCCGATATCGATGAGTTGAGAGATGAAGTTTTGAAGGAAAGTCATCACTCGAAGTTGACAATTCATCCAGGAGGAAATAAGATGTATCGGGACATGAAGAGAACCTATTACTGGGAAGGTATGAAGAAGGATGTTGGAAATTTTATTTCCAAGTGCATGAATTGCCAGTTGGTTAAAGCAGAGCAGGAGAAGCCCAGTGGATTGCTTCAGCCGTTAGAAGTTCCTACATGGAAGTGGGAGAAAATATCGATGGATTTTATCGATGGTCTACCTAGAACCAGAACGGGAAATGAAGGGATTTGGGTCATTGTAGATCGTTTGACTAAGAGTGTAAGATTTATTCCTGTTCGATCAACTAGGACTGCATCGAAGTTGGCTGAATTGTATGTTAAGTGGATAGTTCGATTCCATGGTATTCCGAAGAGTATAGTGAGTGATCGAGACCCATTGTTCACTAGTGGATTTTGGAAGAGCTTCCAGGAGGTTTTGGGAACCGAGTTGTGTTTGAGTACAGCTTATCATCCTCAAACAGATGGTCAGACTGAGAGAGTCAACCGAGTCTTGGAAGATCTTCTGAGGGCATGTGTTTTGGATTTCGGAGGATCATGGGAAGATCATCTTCATTTGGTGGAATTTGCATATAATAACAGTTACCAGTCAAGTATTGGTATGGCACCATATGAGGCACTGTATGGAAGACCGTGTAACTCTCCAACATGTTGGTTGGAAACTGGAGAAAAGCTGATACTTGGGCCTGAGATGATTCGTCAGACTTCGGATTGTATAGAGATCATTCGGCAACGAATGAAGGCAGCCCAAGACCGTCAGAAGAGTTATGCCGATAAGCGTCGAAAAGATTTGGAATTCGACGTAGGTGATATGGTTTTTGTGAAAATTTCTCCTCTGAAGAATGTTATTCGATTCGGGAAGAAAGGAAAATTGACTCCGAGATTTGTTGGACCATTCCCGATTATCGAGCGAATTGGGAAGCTCGCTTATAGATTGGAGTTATCGGAAAAGATGTCGGGTGTGCACAATGTTTTTCATGTATCATATCTGCGGAAGTATGTGCACGACTCGAATACAGTGGTTTCTGCTGATAGCTGTGAAGATTTGGAGGTTGATCCAGTTGTTACGAGACCTCGTAAGCCGCTTCGTGTTGTAGAAACCGACACGAAACAGCTTAGGAGGAAGACGATTACGTTGCTTAAGGTACAATGGAGTGATGATGTTAACGACTGTACATGGGAGGAGGAAGAGAGGATGAAGGCAGCTCATCCTAAACTCTTCGAGGTATGGCCCTAAGGTGTCGTGACATCTCATGAATTTGTAACTTGTTCAAATCTTAGAATTCTGCATGCTAGGCTAGAATTTGGATGCATGGTTTGTTGATTGCTATGGATGGTAGGCATGCAGAATAGTTTTGGTTGCTCTTGTTTGCTTGGAATTTCGGGGGCGAAATTCCTAAGGGGGAGAGAATGTAACGACCCGTATTTTACGTATCGATAAATCGTAGAATTATTAGGTCGTTAGTGTTGTTTATGTCATCTATAGCCTAAGTCGTATGGTAGTTAGATCGTGTGGGGAAGCTAACTCGTGTAGGGGCGACTTAAGTTAGGTCGGTAGTTAACGAGTTACGACCTATAGGAATGACCGACCTAAGAGTTAGCGAGTTAAGGGGTTAGAGGTAGTTAACGACCTAAGGAATTTAACCTACTTAAGTATTTGACCGACCTAGGAGGATTAACGACCTAAGTTTGCTGGGTATAGATAGGTCGTAAGCGACCTAAGATAGGGGGTGTGTTAGGTCGAGTGGATTTGATAGGTCCTAACCCAGTTAGGTCGTGTGCGACCTAAGTAAGTCGTTGAGTTTTTAGGTCGTGTGATAAGCCTCGTCCCAGTTAGGTCGTAGGTCATTGGGTTCGATGAGTCGTAGGTCGTTGGGAATGGTAGGTCGGCAATAGTTAGGTCGATGGGTAGTTATGTGGTGCAGTTAGGTCGTTAGACGACCTAAGGTAGGTTGCATAGATTGTTAGGTCGCGCGCTTATGTTTTTAGGTCGCGTGCATACTGTGGGTCTTAGGTCATAGTATAGTTAGGTCGAGACTTTTTAGGTCGGCAACGACCTAATAGCGAGCCTACGAGTTAAGATCTGGGCGACCTAAGGGGTGATTCAGCCTATAAATACGCGACCACTAGTGCACTTTTTGGGATCCGCATTTCGAAGCGACGAAGTGCTGCCATTTTGAGAGCTCGTCTATAACAGTTCTTCACTTCTTTTCTCTACTCTAATCTAGTGTTAACATCCATCCAAGATCGAAGATCAAGATTGAAGATCCAAGAGCCAAAGTTGAAGATCTTCATCCGACGAAGCTAGATTTCACCATTTCAAGCGAGATTTCGACGAATCGAGCTTGAATCCTTGCTGTCCAGATCTTTAGTTGATAGTTGTTGAAGTGTTTGGGTGATTCGGTGAGTGGTAGTTATCTCTCACGCGGACCCAAAGGAGTATATTGGATTGGTGGCTTGTTTGAGTATTAAAGTTAGAGATTTCATGCATTTTTCTTAGTTCCAAGACTAGATTCATTACTTTTGAAGATGTTTGCCTATGCAAGTTCAATTAACAAGTTATAGAGACAAAACCCATGTTTTATATTTGATAGATCTATGCTAAAATCCATGATTTCATATATGTTAGACTTATGCTCATTTATTTACGAAATTGCCATTATAGTTGATACTGCTTGATTAGATCTTGTTTGAATGCTTGATTGTTTGGATGTATGACTGATTTGATTGTCTCGAGTTAGCTTGTAGTTGATTTGGGACAAGATGGTTGAAGATGATTCAAAAGCTAAGTGGAAAGGCTCTTGAATGGTGAAAGCTGATGTGGCATATGAAGCGGACGATGAAGCTCATATGGATGGGTTCGAGGACTTTGCTATAGTTAGAGGAAGCGAAGTATGATGACGAAATGGACTTTGCCATGATATGTTGAGGCGAAGTATGATGATGAGATGGACTTTGCTAAGATGCATTGGAGCAAAGCATGATGTGGAAGCCTTGGTTTAATCCAGACGGGATCATCCCAAGCATGTTGATTACTCGATGATGCGGTTCGAGTTGGTGGATAATGGTGGGCTCGAGAGGTGCTTAAGCTATAATGGGAATAGTCGTCGAGGAGGATGACTAGAAGGCTGAGATCTTATCGTTATTGAAGGTTCTAGCAAGCTCAAAGCAAGAGTACGTTGGGTAGATCCGTTATACCCAGGCGCGGGTTATGATGACGTGCTAGTACTCTGGGTAGATTCGTTATACCTAGGCACGGGTCATGGTGACGTGCGGAGTTATGTCTAGAACCGGGGTTGCCATTAGCCCTTGACGGATGGTTGAAAGATGAGTTGGTCATTCAATTAACAATAAAATCAAGGCAATGATAACAGTGATAGCCAGAGTCATGGATGTTTGGTTGTATCATCATTCGGTCTCAAGAGCGGTGTTTTCTGGGTGCTTATCTGATCTTGGTTTAGGCTTTGGGGGTTTGTATTTGGAAAACATCGACCTTGACTCGAGTGATTATTGCTTTACTTTAATTATCTGCTTTGCTATGCTTGCTTCTCCTTAGTGTGTGTCTGGGTGCTATCACTGTAGAAAGAGGTGGAGTGGGATGATTTGGGTTCCTATTCCTTTTATCCTTTATGTTCCTTTGGTATGTTTGATAGTTGATTTACTGCTCACTAAGACTGTTGTCTGACTCAAGGTTTTATGTCTCCTCTTATTAGCTTGGGCTGTTCATCCATGTTTGGGATGGGCAGACTAGGTGACAGGTGGCAGGTGCTGATCTTAGTGGCTCACGCTGATGATGACGAAGACGAGCAGGAGGCTTTACATATTATTTTCATATTCTATGTACTGGATATTCCGCTGATTGTTGATTACTCTGAGTGCTATGTAGTGAGGCTTCTTGTATTCATGATTCAGACCATGTATAAAGCTATTATGATTAGATGATGATATTCTGTTCTATGGGATCTTCACTATATTATATTTCTCTATTGTATTTTGTCCATGCGCTGTGAGTTATACGATAGATTCTGCAATGTTATTTCTACCCTTGACTATCGTCCATGGCTGCCTGGCACACTTTCAGCGCACTATTTCCTTGTTTTGGTGCGGAAGTCATGGGCGGTCGTCACAGAAATTGATTTAGTTAATGATCAATGAAGATAATTATGTAGGATGTACGTATATTATTCTATTCGCATAGTCATTTGATCCAGATTCGAGCACAGAATTTCGAGATAGTCATCGATCCGAGTTGGGATTTTTCACTCGATTTTCGACGGCGAACCTGGATATGGATTGTTGATTGCTTCTGGATATTCTCTATCATAGTTATAGCTATGCAAGGAGAATGACGGTTTCTAATCAAGAAACCCGATGTCCACACTAGGAAGTCAGGTGGACGATACTAGTTCGAAAGTGAAATTGTGTGGCCAAGTGAGCGATCAGATTGGTATGGCGTACGGATGATAATTGTACATTGTACGGATTTGCACGTAAATGATATTAAAAAGAGTAATCAAATTTGAATATTTGATTTTGAATAAACAAAGTTATATATCTTTGTTATATAAGATAAATCTCCCCTTGTTGTATCTATTGACGGAAGAAAAGGATTTTGAAGGTGTTACGAAGTGTAAAAGGGATTTCATACAAGTTTAAAATGATCCAAACTTTAAAAAAAAAATATCTGAATATATTTACAAAGGATCTTATGAGGAATTTGGAAAAAGGTTATGGGAACCTTTGGATTTGGAAAGGCTTTTGATTTTTGGGTAAAATCAATATTGAATTTGGAAAGCCTAGTTTGAAAATTATCGATTTTGAGATAGTCGATTTTGTGTAAAGAAGCTTTATATGAGATCATACTAGGTGTATGATTTGAAAGATACTATATGTATAGTATAAAGTGTTTTGATGATGGCTCTGGGGAAAAAGGCGCTTCCTTAAAATGAACTTCTCAGGAGTGCCACCGGGTGGTGCTGCATTGAGCCCCAATGGGGGGTTCTAAAGTTGATCCTGTGAGGAGTCTGGAGAAAACTAGTACCTGAGGATTATGAGTAGAGTATACCATAGCGAAAGTCGTGTGTGCCTCTGAGAGCCAACAGTTACATGGACTTTTGCTACGATGGCAACATAACCCAGGATGTAACTGCAACCTATGGTAACATAGCGAAAGTCGTGTGTGCCGCTGAGAGCCAACAGTTTGCGTTTGATTTTATATCGGTAGACTACGACCTATGTAGGAGTGGAGAAGTGTCATTTTGACAGCAAAAATCGTGTGGGCCGCCGAGAGCCAACAGTTACATGGACTTTTACAGCAATGGCAACGTAACCCTGGAATGTAACTGGGATCTATTGTGGGTTCCATGGCGTAATCGCAGGGCGCGGAGTACCTACAGTTACATGGACTTTTGCTGCGATGGCAACGTAACCCAGGATGTAACTACGACCATGGATAAGGGTGATGATTTCCAGAGCATTCTCACCAAAGATATTTCCTCTATTTTCAAAAACTGTTTTCTATATTTTCAATAAAATTATTTTCTGATGTATTTTCACTGGGTGTTGAAAACGGGTTTACCAAGTACTTATAGATTTTCAGTCCTACGCCTAATCAACGTATGACTGAATTTCTATGAGAACAAGGATGGACTGGTTAAGACATCGAGTTATAAGAAGTATTTTTATAAAGAGCTATTTTATTAGTATGATGTGAATTTAAAAGCATTTTTAAAATTTTAAAATAAAAGTGTTGGAATTTTGAAAAAGAAAGATGAAAGAAAATCCAAACTGGAATTATAAAATAAAATTGAACTCAGGAAAATTTAATAAAGTAATTTTTTGTAATAAAATCGAATATTGATATAAAAGTTGGAGTTAAGCTAATTAGCTAAATAATTATTTTATAGAGTATGTTAATAAAATTTAACTCGGTTAAATTAAATGGGTTGTAAGTTAATAATGGAGTTTGGAAATGAATTCGAATTGTGAATAGAATCGACTTGGATTTGATAATGAATTAAATAAGAAGTAATGTTGTAAAAAAATAAAAATAAAAATAGAGTTGGATCGAAATAGTGATGGTTTGAATTACAAATATAATTCAAGTGTGATATGATTAGCATTTAACGAAATTGGTAAGTAAATTAGATATAATCGAAGTGTTGTCGAATGAAATGAAAATGAATTATAATAGAAATGGTTTGAATTGCAAACAAAACCCAAGTAGGTAGAATAAATTGAAAATGGCCTTGTAATTAGTTAAATGAGTCGTGAATGAATTGAATTTGGGAATTTAATTTATAATAACTAATCAAATAAATTTGTAGATTGAAATGAGATTTGATTGAAATAAAATCAAGTTAAGGTGAAAAAGAAAATTTATTTGCAAATGATGTGAGCTTAAGTTATGAAGTTGAAATAACTTGAAGAAAGTAAATTAACTTAAGTCTATAATTAATAGAAGTTGGCTTCAAGTAAAAGTGTAAGATTATAAAAGTCTGGGTTAAATTAAATTGGAAATGGTTATTAATTTATAAGTTAATTGTGCCAAGCTTAATAAATTGTTTTGAATGGAATAATTGCGGAAATGAAATGAAATGCAATGAATGGTTGGTGAATAAATTAGAAATGAAATGGAATTAAATATAAAATGAGTTGAAATCAATTTGAAGTAGTTATAAACTAAAATAGATACTTTATTAAGCGAATATCGTCGAAATTGCATAAAAATAGTTGTCGTTTGGCGTAAACAAAAGTAATTAAATTTCTTTGAGCTAATAGAGATTAAATAAATTGGTTTTAGAATTAATCGAAGAGAATATGAGCTTGTTTGGATTAAAAATCAATTGATTGTAAGAAATTGAGTTGTAAACCATTAAAATTGAATGAAATGGCTTATGAATTGGTTGAAAGCAGTTGAATTAGCTTTAAAGTTATATAAATCGCTTATGGAAAGCGTTCGGTGCTTGTTGTTTATGTAATGCTTGTTGTTTATGTAATGCTTGTGTTTAGCTATTAAAAGTAAGTGAAATGCTAATAAATTTTCTATATATGGCACTTACATATTTAAATTTAGTAAGTACAGGTACCTAAAGGCCGTTTGGCTGGATTTGGATTATGCTAATTGCTTAAGTAATAAGCCGCTTGCTTAAAATGCTAAATAAGGTACGCCTATGCAATAAAAATAGGAAATATGAACTGTTTTTTCTTTTTTCGACCGGGTGGGTCGATGTATATATATTTATATCTCTTGTTAAATTGCAAAAGCTCCTCCGTACAAAGGAGGCTCTACCAAAAAAAGTTGAAAATTTTGGGAGTTAGAAATTTTTTGAAATTTTTGGGAAAATTTTTGTTAATGACAAAACAATTTCAAATTGGAAATTAAAGTAAATTAGTAGATGAAACTAATATGAATCAGTTATAAATGGAAGATAAAATTCAATATTCAAAATTGAAAACAAATTGAATTCATATGGAAACGGGAAAACTAAGTTAAATAGAAGTAAATGTGAAAACTTCTGTGAGGGAATATATAAATGATTTTAAAAGTTACAAGTGAATATTATTGCTAAGTAAGATTTGCAGGTATTATAAAGGGAAAGGAAAATTGGATTTGATTCCCAAAAGATAAATTTGAATTGCCCGACAAAAAGGTATATATTTAAATTTCTGTTTGAAATTGGATCGGGTTTTTGATTTAGCCACTTGGCTTTTGTTTCTTTTGGAATTTGGGAGCCCGTAGAGGCATTTTGTAGTTGTACCGAGCTAGCCGCGCAAAGGAGACGCTGGAAATTTTTTTCGTAAATTTAGAGAGTTAGTAATTTTTGATAAAGTTGTGATAATTAAAATTTGAATTTGAATAAATAAAGTAAATAATGTTGTTGGAAACTATAGAAGATTTTGGGGAGTTGGTTGAGATGATAATGGGTTTTTAATAAAAGATAGTTGGTAGGATGTTGATAAAACTGTTGGTTTTGGGGGAAAGGTAAATGGGTATTAGTCCATTCTTCCTAACTAGTAATTTCGGGGACGAAATTCTTTTAAGAGGGGAGGAATGTGACGACCCAGAATTTTTAACAATTTAAAATGAAATAATTAATTGATTTTAAATATTTAAAAGTTAATTTTAAATTGAATTCCAAATATTAATATTTACTTGGTAATTAAATTATTGAATTATATAATTCGAAATTGGGTAAGGCGTTGAATATGGAATTTTAAGCTGGTTAGAAATAATTTGAAGGCTTATAAAATTTATAATGATGATACTGAAGATAATAGAATGGTTGAAATTTAATTTAAAAGTGGTTTGTTCAATTTTAATAATATATCGTTTAAATCGATATTTAAAAATAGCCTTCCAAGGAACAGTCTCAGAATTTGACGAAACCAATATCATTGGATCCGTAATAGTTAGTTACTATCGGATTTCCATTTTCGTAGCGATCGGAGTTGTCGTTTGACCCTGGCAGCCCAAAACGCTTAAAACTATTTTAATCCATTTAATTTAAATTTGATCGTTTTCCTTTGTAACTCCCGCATACGATCAAATTAGCTTTTGAAACACGTTCCATTGTGTTCAGAATGCGGGTAAAACCTTATGAACATCTATCAGCATGTCTGATTCGGGGTTCGGGATTTCGCTTTATACTACACAAGATATTTTCAATATTCTATTATATTATATACACGCGTACTCAAGAAGCTTCTCCAACCCTATACCTTATCCCCAACCCCTCTCTAACCTTCAAACAGAAAACCAAATTCATGAAAATAAAATCTTCAGAAAAAAATAATGGCCGAAATCGTTTAATCAAAAAATAATAAGGGGGGACGTCGTGCGACATGGTTCACCAATTTAGGTCGAGATCACGTCATAGGCTTCGAGTTTCGTCATCGACTTCAATTAGGACAGAAGCGACTGGTCGCAAATTGAGGCGCGTCCACGCATGGGGGGCTCAGCAGCGTCGAGGCGGGGTCAAAGTTATTTGGAGTCGCTCTGTGTTCTAGTGCAACTGTGAGTAATTCATGCGCCTTTACCCAAGTTATTGCACTAAAGATTGCTTCTTTTGCTAAATCTTCATATGGGTAGATGTCGAACTTGATTAGTTTGGGTTATTTGTGCACGATTGACAGTTATATGATTCAAAATGCTGGTAAATTCTGTGTGTCTTCGTATTTGGGTTTTCTTTTGTTCGAAGGGTTCTGCACGATTTAGGTATGAATGAATTTTGTAAAGGTAGGACATTTCAAAGGAAAATTTTAGTTGGTTAAAACACTTTAAAATTTAAAATCAATTTTAATTCGAACAAATTAGTCGATTGAATTTATTTGGTGGTAAATCATTTTAGGTCATTTCAAATGCCAATAAGAACCATATAAATTGTTTATACAAGGCCAAAACTGTGAAAACAAAATTGAATTGAAGTGGATTGCAAACCAAAATCAAAGGTGAGTAAATCTCCCTCTGTTTGGTTTTTATTTAAATTTAAATGGTTAAATTTAAATAATTGGTTGGATAAATAAATTGATTTGATGTGTACCGATGATGATGGGACTTTGGTTATGGGGTTTCTCGAGTTAATTGTGGGTTGACTCGAAGTATTCGAGTTTTTAAATTGTTTTAGACTTAAAGTTATAAATAAGAAAATGTTTTCATTTTAATGTCGATAAGGGCTTAAGGATTGGTGATTAATCAAATTAGTAGAGTAATTAAAATGGATAATAAATTAATTCAATTAATTAATATTTTGGGTTGATAATTTAGTAATTAAGGGTTTGAATTAATTAATGAAGGTTTAAGTCCATTAAAGAAGTTTAATTAATGTAGAATAATCAATGGATGGTTGATAGGTAATTACTTAATGAAATTATTAAAATATAATTACTTTGTGTAATTGATCAAGAGATTAATCAAGATAATGAATTAAGGAATAATTAATTTATTTAATGAAGTAAATAAAAAGATAGTTAATTACAGTTTGGGATTAATCGAAAATGATTAATACTGAGGTTTAATTAATGTAATTAAATTTGACCAGGATAAATTAAAATGTAATTGGAAATCATTAAATTATATAATTAATGATGTAATTGAAGATTGGTAAATTAAAATTGTTTAATCCATAATAAGTGACTTATGAGAAATTAATTAATACAAGTAATAAAGGATTAATGTAATTAATATAGATAATTAATTTATGAAGAAGTTAAGATTACTTATTGAATTTGGTTAAGAAGAATTAATATCATGAAATTAACTAAAGATAAATTACTTGAATAAATTGGAAAATAATTAATCCAAGATGATTAATCAAGATGAATTACGAGGGAAGATTGATTAATTGATTTGAAATTAATTAATGACAAGTGAAGAATTCTAAATGGTCGAGGTTAGAAATTCAATCAGAAATAATTTATTTAATATTGGTAGCAAACAAGCTTTGCTTATGGCCGATTTAATGGTATTGGATGCTTTGAATGAGTTGATATCTCTGATATGAAATGTTGTGTATTTCGTATAGATAACTTGGGATAAGATGACATAAGACTCGAAGAGACCGGGATCGGGTATTGGGAGATACCCGAAACCACTTCGAATTTCTTATAAATTGATATGAGAAATTGATAGGTTGGAATGAATGGGTTTAAATGAAACGGATTATTTAATCTAAATTTTGGCACTTAGAAAAATTATTTTGAAATAAGTTATGTCTATAACAAATTGTGACTTCGTAAAATTTATTTGAGTTACCCCGGGTTGTATAGTTTTTTGCTTGGATATTCCATGTTAGTTGGGTTTACTCACGCTGGTTTCCAGCCTGACCCGGGTGTTACTTTGGTGTAATGCTCAGGTCAGACCAAGTATTACAGATTTTCAGGTAGGTACGTTCTGGAGCTCAAGAGGCGAGCTGGATGGCAAGAGCGTATAGAGTATTTTCGTTGTATAATATTGTTGTGTATCTGTGACATGATAATTGAGTATATTCAATGTCGTATATATGTGACATGATAATTGAGTACATTCAATGTTGTATATATGTGACTCTGATGTATTAAAATGTAATCGATAGATATAATATTCTTTTGCAAACTGTTATTATTTATTATTATATTTTATCCGCTGCGAATGTGAGATGTTGGTGTTTCTGATCTTTTTCTTCTTCTTCTATCTCTTTCTTCTTTTTCACAACTATCTGGAATTTTCGGGTTCTAAAATTCTAGGTCGTTACAAATTTCAAAAAACTAATACTCATATTGGATCATTTTTAGGGGAGATATGGTCAAAATAAGAAGAGGCGTTTTTGGACTTAGAAAATCTAGGTTCGAAAATGCTATTCAAAGAAATGAGATTTGGACATGGTTAAACTCAAAATGCAAGGAAGTCATACAAATGAAAGTTGTAGCTACTGAAATTTTACATAGTTTTAAAAAATTGACATATCCATTCGGATCATATATGAGAAATATATGGCAGAATGAAAAGAAGGCAAAAATAAAGAAGTAAAGGGGTATTTATAAGCAAGAACAAAGTAAATTACCTAAATACCCTTGGTCCTTTGCCCTCTACTATCTTTTGCCACCTCAACATGCTCCTCTTCCTATATGTACTTCTGCCCAAAACATGTTAAAACATGCTTTTATACTTAGTGTATTCTTGTCTCCTTATGTTGCATAAGGTATCATTATGTATTATTATTATTATTATTATATATATATATATATATATATATATATATGTATATATATGTATATGTATATGTTTTTCCTTTTATATTTATTTTACAAACTTAAATACATATGAATATACAGATTCATATACCTCCTATACAGTTCTAACTTATTCTTTTATTGAATGTATATATGTGTTTGTGTATACAAAAGTGTCACGACATTTTCGATAACTTTTACTCGACGAAAAGTTGACAATTCGGAAAACTAATTCCGGTCACATTTTCTAATTTCCATCGAACTGTATATTTTTGTAAACCAATTTTGAAAACTATTTCACCATCATTATTAATCATTAAAAAGAGTTTTATTTTCATTATAAAACTTATATATTTAATACTTAAAATTAATTAAATATTCCCCAATTAAAGCAGTGAAATTCCAGGTTGTTACAATATATGTACCCATTTATATCGTTTAATGCATTTTGTATCACCATTTTTTGTGCCAACATGAACTATCAAAAATGAACATCTATAAATATTACTTAATTTTAATACCACTTAAAGATAATGTGATAACATGTAGCCTATAGGTTTCCCTATGCATGCTTGGCACTGACATGCACACTGGATATTGGAAGTGTCAACCTTGGTCGGCACTATATGACTTATTATACTTAACTATTCATTTCTATGTTATATCAATAGTGCTCTGATATTTATTTATTTATTTAGAAGATACCAAACCAACGATCCATATTTTGATGGACTTGACTTTTCGAATTAGCAAAAATTCAGGCCCACTGAGGTACGGGGTGTACTTAGGGATTTTTGCATTTTAATGCATGGAAATTACATCTCACTCAAATGGAAAGGTTAACACTATAAATCTGTACATCTTATCCAAAATAGGTTTTGTGTTAATAATAATGGTTAAATTGTAAAATTAATATATATAAATACATGCAACAGAGACAAGATGGAAACCAATGATCTGTACTTCGGTGGACTTAAATTATTGATTTAGCGAAAATTCAGGCCCATTGGGGTGCGGGTTATCACATATATGGTCTAGCAATTAAACATAATTTACAAATTCAAAATGGCATTATACAAATATTGTCAAGTCTTAATATCACTTAAAAATAGGATCAAACAAATAAACTTCCTTTACAAATTCATTTTTCATTAACTAATGATATAAATGAAAGTTCAAACTAATAAAATTTAGATGCTGCAAGTTAGAAATAAAATTTCAATATAACTACACATGATTTCAACCCAAAACTTTATCTAAATATTTATCCAAATCATCTTCTCTTAAATGTGTTGAACACATACAATTTGTAGAAAAACAATTCACGCGCGAAGTGCAATTCATCATTATGCACGAAGCACGTGCCGTAACACTCATTACATGTAATAATAATAACTTAATCACTATACTATCTAGATTACATGCCACTCTATTTTTCTACTTTATATTTTTTACATATGACTATATAGTGGGAACTTAGATGTCACAGGCTCAAGCACATGTATTAAATAGACCTTTCCTAATCGTTATTTTTATCTTTCACTATAAACAATATTTACGTAATATTAAATAAGTGAAAATCAAGTAGAATAAAAAATAATGACATAAAATAATGACATAATTAGTGACACAATGAATCTCAACCATTAGATTTCCCCATGATTTCAACCTCATATGTGCACTAAATAGGGTTGTGTTATATTTAATGTTCAAATAATCATCCCTACTTAATAATGATAAAATAAAGTGGAAATAGGTCCATACCCTTACTTTTCAGTTTGACCTTTAAAAAACCTCTTTGAGTCTAAGTTCATAAACTTGCCCCTTTTAAATATATTTATTTCTTTTTACCTTTCTCCCTTCTTCATTTTCATATTCTTTAAAATATTTTATTAATCATCTATGAATCAATCTATCGCTTTTTATTAATGTATTCTTCTAAACAATAAACTTTTGTGTTAAATTCAATTTTTGTTTCGTTATTTGATTTCTGCCACGATTTCCTTCTTCATTTCGTTAATGGCATATTCTTCTTCCAGATATTTTTTCTACTTTTATTTATATATTTATTTCATAATTATTTCTTTTTCATATTTGCAAATATTTCACTTAATATTTACGGGCAAATATTTCAATAAAAATCTGAAAATATTTGTAGTAAAATCTATAAATATTTGCAGAATTTACTCCAAAGTTTTACATATCGGTTTTTAAGTTGTGTTTATATATGTTTTTTGGCTCTTCTCTTAATTTTCTAATTCTGTTCATGCTTGGTAATGATAATTTTTTTGAACGTGCTAGTTTGGATAAAAGTGTCTGGTTTGAGAGATGACAAGATGATAAAAATAGGAACATAGAGACTAATTTTGATTTGCATTCCATTTTGTTGTGTGCACATAATCGTTAGTTATTTCTTATTGTTCGTGCTAATGTTACTGCTTCTAGACGTTCAAATAACAATTTTGCAATTAAGCAGTTCAAGTAATGTTAGAAGCAGTTGTGATTCTTCTTTGGTTGGTTTTGGTGTGATTCTGATAGTTACTTTTAGCAGATGTTAAGGAGTGATTTTGATAGGACTTTTTTTTTACTAGTGTTGACCAACATTTTCCAAAGGGTGCTGAAGATTTTCATTTTTATGTGATATTGTATTATTTTAAAAATGATTATAAACTAAATTTTGTTAAAATGAGCCGGATGGGGTTAATGCTATTTGTTTTAAATCTAAGAGTGGTTTTATTATTCATGCTTCTAACAAGTCAATAAAATATCTTTTCTCATTAAAAACATTTCAGCATGAGCATTCTTATATGCTAGTACTTTTAATATAAATCATTCTTGTTGCTTGTAAGTTTGTAAAGCTTTTTGTATACGATCATATTTGTACTAATCCATTAATGAAAACTAAAGATGTTGTTAATCTTTGTTGAAGTGAGTATAGTTTTATTTGAATTACTATGTTCTTAGACCGCTAAGAGATGTGCTCGTATACATGAATTTGGTATAATGTCTTATCATCATTTAAAATCTTATTTAAAGATATGGTTATATCAAACTTTGATAGTAAAGTTATTTTGGAAGAAATTCTACCATTCGTCGATTTGAACGAGTTTTTATTGAATTTGAAGCCTGTGTGCATGTTTTCCAAGACCATTAATTTTTTTGGTCGTAGTTTTTTAAGAGGTGGAGTTCAATGGTGTTTGATGGTAGCTATGGGTAACAATGATAATGATGCTCAATTTTGTTAATATTTTTTTTACATTATATTTTTACTTCATTTTCCAAATATTTGAAATATTTGCATTTTCTACGAATATTTATGGTTTTTTCTATATATGTCTTTAAGTATTTGTTGCTTTGTTAGGAAAATGAGCAATCCTCTTAGGAAGGGAGCAGTCATGCTATTTTATGTCACATTAAAAAATTGCTGCCAGCAAGCATGTTAAATAGAAAAAACCCCTCGTACGAAATAGTGAAAGAAGAATATTTAGGGATAGTCCAAATATATAAGCATGATCAAATAAGGGAAACATACAGTCACTCAATCTAGAATAGTCGAAGCAGAATAACCTGAGAAAATCAGTAGAAGCACAACAACACAAAACTCCAAGATGAGCTATCAAAAGGCAATCCATCACAACAATCCACTATTAATAATCCATCCATCTGCACATCGTAGCATAGTCAGATCAAGAAACAATAGCCATTATAACTTAAAAACTCAACGAAATCATGAGAACAACCATATATGTGTTTAATCAAAGACTATGCAAACATATATATGTAAAAAGTAAAACACGAATGAAAACTAGAACATATTACTTTTATATGTACACATTTACGAGATTATGTTCACTAACTACAAGGTACATAGGTCATTTACAAAAAATATACTTCTTTTAGTCTGTAATATTTAATATGCTTAACCAAACTTCAAATTTACATATATTTAAGATGGTTAGGCATTTGCATTGTATGTAGAATTTCCAACAAAGTAAACTACAAGTCATGAGTTACTGATGACTTTAAGGACTTAACCATTTCTAATAGAAAAATAAATACCAATTCATTTGTTTGTCATAGTAACAAATTGGATAAGTAACCTACTATTCAATATTTATCATTTCATTGTTTATGCTCATGCACCAGATTTTCGAATAATATCTTCAAAATTAAGTACCGTGTGATGTAATAGAAAATAAAATGTAGGATTTGTATTCCATTTATCACTTTGATATATATTATCTTTTGTGCATAAAAGTTATATTTTTTTAGTTGGGTTAATGGTCATTATGGGAAAGTAGAAACATTTAGAATGAATAAAAACATAAGTTATCAGAGTTAATTTGTATAAGGTATTATATTTAAAGTTCAAATTTATATGACAAGGTATTTGACTACTCCGTTTTTAATAATTCCACATTTAATGCAGGATTATTAAATTATTCATTTTCCATTCCAACAGAATTAAAGTTCTGATCAGTGTGAAGCATGAATTCGTACAAGTGACTATTTTGACCAAAAATCTAATCTACCACTGAAAATTTATACAGTTATTATAATTATATATTATCATTTACTACATATAATTTACAACATGTCCCGTATGTAGCATGGATATGCACTAAGCATATATATGAATCATTATATATGTTTCATACTATGCGTATTTGCCTTTAAATTGCCAGTTTGAAATTTACACTTCCCGCTTGCAAAATTTCATTTTTGTTGGCCTTTATTTTTGCATAGAGGAAGATTTTACATCATTTTTCATCAATGGCATAAGACATGTAAATCAACTGATAAACTGATATGCAATAGGTAATTATCACAAAATGAGTTAAGAAATGATTTTCTTGATCAATTCATAATGTCCTTATTTCACATGTTATTCCTTTTACTATTCAATAGGGAGTAATGCAATTATGTTATATTATGTGTCTATAAAAAAAGACTAGTGTAGTACTATTAAAAAATCTAACAGCATATGCGAAACACGGGTTCATGTTTAATTTTTGTACTTGCTTACTTTTAGTTATAAAAGAAATGTGTAACATTTTTTGCCTTAACACTTGCTTTATATGGCATAATATTTGAGATAGGTAGTTAATAGTAATGGATAATTTTCATAGTTTTTTTGGTTTCATGACGATAAAAATTTTCAGTACGTGAGGTAAAATATATGAATTATCGTATATTTCCTTCTAAATAAAAAGTTGAATATTTGTCTTTTCATTTCCTTATTTCTCATGTTTTTAAGCATAAAATCCTTTGAACCCTTTTTGTATAAAGTTTCTAGCAATATTTTTACATTTTCCTCCTTTAACATTCTTAGTCATTCTTTTATCTAGCCCTATACATTTATTGTTTGCGTATCTATCCTAAACACTATTCTTTTTTACTTCCCACCTCTATTTATTCTTTATCAACCTTCCATATTATCTTTAGGCCATTCTATTAATGCACCGAATATTTTCTTTTTCCACCTAGTGTTTTTATAAAAATTACACTCAATTTTTTCTTTTACCACCCCGTTTCATTACCAAAATACTATTTTTGACAAACTTTCCATGGTCTTAGAATGAACTTAAACAAATAAAATGGATCATAAAAAGTTGAAGGAATGGATCATTCTGAAATAGACTAGTTATCAAGGATGTAAATATAATATCAAAATTCAAGTCGAATCCTAAGATTCGGTATTGATCCTTGTTTGCCACAAGAAAATACTAAGTCGTTATTTTGACAAGTTAGACAATGGGAAGTAAAAAATGGAATCACAAGGCTGTAACACCCTTAGCATAAAATTTAAAAGAAAACTAAATTTAAATGAAACAAGGGCTAAAACAAATTTTTCATAAACATTTGAATTTAGCTAAGAAATTTACACCATTGCATCCGTAATGATTTTCTAGACAATTTTCATATATAATCCTTTGAAATTAGAATTAATATGGAGAAGTTACGGACATTTGAAAATTTGAAAACGAAATAGATCAAATATAAAAAAAAATTCAAAAATCCACATTCCAAGCTGTTGGCCTCTAGGGTTCAATGGTGAACCGTTGGTTTGTGTTTTCATGGACCTAGAGCGTGTAATTAGATGTAGACAATTAAACCGACTATTTTTCTTTGCTGCGAAGTAACTGGTATGCATCTCGGATGAAACTAAAGATTTCTTAGGCTAAATCAAATTCTCTAAATAAATCTCTAATCCCTAAAAATTAACGCCAAAGATAACCCTAATTTCATTAGAAACATACTGCGTATTGGAACTCTACCAAAATTTCTTCTCTTAACTTACAATCTTTATTTCAAAAATAAATTAAAATCTAAGCCAGAGAACACTTGTAAATCAGATCAAGGAGGGGAGCAAGCTAACAGGTGATGATTCACCGACAAAGCATAGACTCAGAGCTTGGATCCGAGAGTAAGTGCCAACAAGTTTAATGAGCCGATTATTTACATTTAATTTAACATATTCTATTTGATCTAAGATGTTAGTAATTAAATTTCAAACCCCAAGTTGTTTAAATCTGAAGTTGAAATAGAAATTAGAAATGATATAAATCATTAATTTGATTTTAACCTTGGTTAAATCCCTCCTATTGTTGAACTAAAACCCTTAAAACTGATTTACCCAAAATTAAAGTATTATATGTAAAATGTACAAATCTTTGAATTTAAAACCACTAGAAAGTAGGGAAAATTTTCAAAGACTGGTCCATGTAAACTAATGCTTGGGGTTCACTTAGTAAGTCAAAATTGATGAAATCAATAAATAATTAAAACCAAACAATTAAAATGATAAATCCTAAAATTTTACACTATGACCGATCAACCGTTCAACCTGGGCGGGCGACCAATAGGGTGTGGCGGTCAATCGGTTAAAGGCCAAAATGCGGAACCTAAACCTCGGCCTGAGCTCGGGTTAAAATATATACCTTTAATTGTATGTATAAGTGTATTATATACATATATGTGGATGTTTGTGATAGCAGGGAAGCTAGTTCCCTATGAGATGATGTTAGGACATTGCCGGGTTGGGTAAATGGACTTAACCCAATATAGGTGACTCTATCGCAAACGGTACTCACAGGAATCTATGGTGGACGCATAACATCAACTGATGCTTGATGAAGTGTGCGAACTCGGCACAATGGGATTTCTTGATATTCACAATTCTAATGCAACGTGATATTGTGTTTTGATAGATCCCGATGCGTGTAATAAGAGGCGTATACTATGATCGAGATGTGGATATGGATGCAGATTGTGACAGCCCGCAAATCCGTACCCCTTGAATCAACAATATACTACCCTAATTGACTCAAGTGGAACAGAAATACGAACCATTAAGGTTAAAAGAAAAAGAGATAGAAGAAGAAGAAACTAAACAATATCAGAATCTCACAGTCGCAGCGGAATAAAATATAATAGCAACTATATATCTTTACACAAAATGAAATCTATAACTGTTTATACAACATATCATCAGAGTAACTCATACATCAATCATCACATAACAGACATACCATACAACATAGCAGCGGATATATATATAGGTACATATAATACGTCTCGAACTCCAGCTCCTCTCCTGCTCCATAGCAACCTATCCTGAACATATAATACTCGGTCTGACCCGAGCATTATAACGAAATAACACCCGAGTCAGTCTGGAATACCAGCTGATAATAATGCACACAATTGATTATTAAAGTTTCAAAAATCCTTTTGAAAACAAAAGCATCTCGTAAGACCACGCCACAAATAAACATGTCGGGTTTTTACCTTACGATAGCTAAAACACTTTTTATAGGAATCCTCTGATATTATAATAGGGTTTATTTACAAATACTTATAAAATAGCCGAAATTGTTACATCTATTAAATTCCAGCTACTAGCCACCGAAGTGGGTAATACAAACAAAACTCGTAAAAGGTTCGTAGGGAAAAATGGATTCCAACTAATGACTAGGCACTGGGGTACCACCTGTCACAGTACGTGGTCTAGATCACAGTACCGAGGACTACTCCCTTCGTCCCCTGCAACACAAGACCGGAATCACCTATGGGCAATTCCGAATAAGATCACCCCGCGGTTGGGATCAGCAACCGCACCACTAAGCCGAAATAAAAAGGAACCTCTAGACAGGGATGACCTTACTCTCCAGTGGGGGCTACCCACGAAGCCTTGCTGCATATCCCCTGATTTTCAGTCATTCCCGGTTGGTGAGGCTTGAGGCTTAACGTTACCTTTAGAACGTTTCACTTAGAATGCCCATCGTCCGCTGACGATGTCACGAAGCATTCGTCCATACAAGTCCGTCCCGGGTTCGAACGGAACCGAAGGCACTACTCCTACTACATCCATTTTGGAAATATCCTCAGGATTAGTAGCGACTAGCCCTTGCACTTCACTGCTCCATCTTCGACTCCGAAAAACGTTTATCGCACGAAAACGTACAAACTGGATCGAAGTGGTTTTCGAGAAATAAATCTCGATCCCGGTCTCTTCGAAACGATCAACGCATTTGTCCAATATTGATAGTCGGTGATTTAACTATCAATTTATATTCATAAACATCCATAGCATCCATCACACAATAAATAATTCCCAAATTATTTATTTACCTCAAATATCTTTAAAAGATATATTACCAAATTTCCAAATCTCATTTGAAAACATTTCTCAAAATTCCTCCTTTACAAGGTAAATCATTTACCATATATTTCCATTGGAAATATCCAAGTTCAAAACAGTTTAGATTTAAAACAGTTAAAAACATCTTAATTTAAAGTATACTTTAAATAGAAAAATTAACTACTAATTATTTACTCAAAATATAATTTCAAAATATTTAAAGCAAAACCTATTTATAAGATATAACTTAATTTAAAATAGGTTTGGTCATACTATATATTAAAAATAGAGTTGTAAAACGATTAACTCTTATTTCAATATACATAGGTCAAAACTAGCTTTTAAACATCCATTTGTAAACATAATTATTAAGATATTTATAAAATTTTACTATTGCTAATTTATAAATAATCACTTTAAAATAATAATTTTCAAAACATTCTTTAAAACCAGTTTAAGATTTTAAAACTTCCTTTTTATAAAATCAATTTAAAACTCGAACTTGGTTTTTCCCAAGGAAATCTCATTTCTACTAAATCATCACAGAAATCCTTCTCACGATTTCTGTCCATTTATTTACTTTAGTTTTATGGTTTTATAACATAAATTTATTTCCCAAATCTTCAACTAATAACATTTATCTTTAATTATCATTCCAGATTTACAACTTCCAATTTCCATTCTAAATAGATTTCAAAATTTAATCCTTTAAAATTCATTATTAACCATATCTTTTATTTCTCTAAATTCAATTCATCCATTTATAATTAACTTTGGATTTATAAATTTATCCAACAATATTTCTATACAAATTCATTTCAGTTTTCCATCCAAATCAGATTTCAAACATTTATATTCTCTAAATTTCTTATTTAACAATTTCTCAATTTCTTTGAAACCCAATTTAATTTCTTCATAATTTAAACTGCAATTTCTTTTATAATTAATATTCTGGGTTTATAGTTTAAACCACAATATCACAATGCAATTCAACTCCAAATTTATCCATCTCAATATATAAACAGGTATCATAATCAAATAAGTACTATATTGTGAGGAATCCCGTTGGATCCCTCCAACCTGTTTTCCCTGCATCCACAAATATTAGCACAACAGTATATATATCAATTCAATTTGATAATAACTAACATATTCAGCTAAACATCCAAACAACCAATCAATACTAACTGTCTACTTTACTAGTATCCAGATGTGAGTGAGAATAACTCACCTTGAGTTTCGGTGAGCGTTCGAAATTCAAATTAAACCGAACGGTGTCCGATTTAACCTAAATTTCTACTTGCCTGGAATGGATCTGGATCTGCACCACTGCGTAGTGCTCGACTCTGTGATCCCGGCGCTACCAAGTTTGTTGATTTCTGATTACATATGAACAAGTTATTTAACTTCAAAGATCTGAATTAAATTTAAACTAATCTCTATTTATTTATTTATTTTTATTTTATTTTTAAAACAAATACCAAAATAAATCACGCCCGTGCAACGTGGAGACCCAGATCTGTCGTTCGTCCCCCCTCCTCTCCCTCTTCACGCGGCTACCATACAAAAACGAACCCAACAGCCCAAACTAGGTTTTACGAGCGCAACCTCCAACCACCACCAGAGGCCGATCAACCAAGTCCATATCGAAGCCCCTTCCTTTCTTTACCATCGGCCCAAAGGTTGTTGAGCTCGGTCGTTCCTAGCAGCCGCGCCACCCACTCGAACGCCGTGCGTTCACTGACGCCTTGCCGACAAACCAAAGCTCCAACTCCGATCTTAACCGTTGATATTGAAGAGCTTCTCGAGTGCTTCCATTTCCATGAAGAAATTTTTTACTATAGATGAACGGATTGCTCGATAATTAGGGGAAAAGCACGATAATTTTCGGCCATTGGAATAATAAAGAGACGGCGGCTCAAATAACTGGCTAGGGTTTAGAAAGAAATAGATATATATATATATTAGTTTTAATATTATTTTAATTAATATAATCTCTCAATTTAACAGTTATGCAAACGACCTTCAATCTCTGCGTTCCGACAGGCGATCCTAGGGTTTTTCCGCGTTCCGGACACAATGGAATAGGTTTCGTAAGCTAATTCAATCGTATGCACGAGATACGGAATTAAATGCTCAATTTGAAATTAAATCGATTAAAACGATTTCGATGCGTTTCGAGCTGCCGGGGTCAAACGACAACTCCGATTGCTACGAAAATTGAAATCCGGTAATAACTAACTATTACGGATCCAATGAAACTGGTTTCGTCGAATTCCGAGACTGTGCCCCGGAAGGCTATTTTAACTCGTCTATTTAATTAAGCGATTTTCGAAATTAGCGAAATCACTCAAAACTTCCACTTTTAAAATTTTATTAGCTTAACAATAATTCATATAAAATTTATAAACACATTAAAAATCATTCTGGCTTATTCTGGACCTAAATCGGATTAATTGCAATATTTAATAATATTAAATTCATTCCTAAATTAATATAAAATTCCAAATATTAATTTATTAACTTTAAAATTCTTCCAAGAATCCAACAATATCATTTATAACCTATGGAACTTAAAAATGCATTTAAACATCAATTTTATAACAATTCCCATTCAATTTCCAATTTATTCTCAGTTCTAATAATTATTATTATTACTCCAATTCAAATGGAATCACCATATTTTGAAACTATAACTCATCTTATTAACTCAACCATAGTCTTCTATTATCAAGATTCAAATTAGAATCCATATCCAACATTTAAAATGAATTAAATGTTAAATTTTGGCGACCCAAAATTCCGGGTCGTTACATTCCTCCCCCCTTATAAAAATTTCGTCCCCGAAATTTGTATAAGGTAGAACATACACTTAAACCCATTTACTTATCCCATTAGCTTAGTTAAAAGCTTATATACACTTCACAAAATCCTTTTTGTTCAATTCCCAAACCTATTTGCTTTATTAATTCTAAAGCTTTAATTTTAACTTATAACTTCATAAGTTACTTAACTTTTCCCAAAACCCAAAAATTTTCTAACTCTCAAAATTTCCGGAAAATTTTGGCAGAGTCTCCCCTGTACGGAGGAGCTTCTGCGATATCGCAGGATACACAAATATATATACATCGGCCCACACGGCCGGAAACCAAAATATAACACAATATATATATCATTTCCCCAATTTTATTTGCGTAGGCGTACCTTTAAGCAAATTTTTAAAAGCAAGCGGCTAATATAATGCATAAACGCACTCCAAACCTCTCGAACGCCTCGCATTCCTGCACTTACTCAACATACTTATTAGTTTACAAAGATATGAGTATTTTAACAACATTTTCAATGTAAATGCAAATCAAACACATCCATTTACATTCCAAACAAATATTTGCATAATATCATAAGTAAATCATACTTTAAAGTATGTTCCACACTTATTTTCTAATGCCAAACTCCATTTTATTTCACATAAATGATTTACATACAAGTTCGGCCATTCCAATTCATAATTACTACTACAAATTCATATTCACTTCAATATAATGAATATATGCATTTAATTCATTTACCTTACCTTTATACTCAAATCCCTTTATTAAGATTTAGCCCATTCTATTTCATCCAAACTAACTTCGTTTTATTACACTTGAAATGGTTTACATTCAAGTTCATTATATACCATTTATTAATCTCAACTAATTCATTTCCCAATTTGATTTCAACTCAATTCCATTTGCAACTTGAAACCAATTCACTTGCATTCATTTACCAACTCTTTGAATTGGATCCTAATCCATATCAATTTATTCAAACATCAATTCAATTGCATAATATCTCAATTCTAAATACATTCAAATATTCAAGTCATTCAAGCAAAACAATTGCCACTTAAGCTTATAACCATTTAAAGTAAATTTTCAACTTAGATTTATATTAGTCTTACTCCATTACAAGATTCACAACTCAAACATTTATTTCTTTCTTTCCAATGCAATTGTTAAATTACATTTTTCTTATGTCTTAATTTCATTAACCAATCCAGGTTTATATTAATTTTTTTCAATTTTTCATGGTTTACAATCCAATCATTTTAATTTCAATGCAATTGTTAACTTAAATTTTCCTTATCCTTTTATTTCATCTCAACAACTAGTTAATACCATTTCACTTGTAATTCATTTTAATTATCTAACAGATTACATTCAAGATTGCTTAATAAAGCTCATTCTCAATTATTACCATGCTCTTCTTATATCAATTTAATTCCATTGCCTTATCAATCAAATTTTATTCTCATTTGATTCACATCCAAAACACCTTCAATCCATTTACAAAGTTTAATACACTTTGTTTCTTTATTCAATCATTTCCAATCTATTTATAAATTTGCATGCTCTTTGTTTATAATTCAATCCATTTCCAAATTTATTTTGATTAACAAAGAGTCCATTTAAATTTATTTCACTCATTTGAATTTATTCACAATTCAAACCGTCTTTAGTATATTCAAATCCCATTATTCATTCACACCTCCAATATTCATTTCCATAATTGAATCCCAATTCAAATCAGGATTTTTATTTACCTTCAAATTTTGACTGATTATCAAATTCTATCCATTACAATACAAATTCCATTAATTTGTAATTAAATTCAGTCAATAACCTAATCCATATTAGGTTTTAATTCACTTCCACAATCACCATTTTCCAAATATTCATTTTGGCAAAATTTAAATTTTCAAACTTTCCTTTTCACTCTTTTAAATATAATCCAAATTTCTTTCAATATTATTTATTATACTTTACATTTCATTTATAGTCAAAGTTTGAATTTTCCCCACCATTCCACTCTTCCATTAAATAAATTTGCAACTTTACTTCCATTCAAGAGTTTAAAGTGCTTACTTAAATCCATTCTCATTTTATAATCTCCAATTTAAATTACTTAATAACTAAAGAATGTGAATTCCTTAATGCAATTATAAGCAATTTACATTTCACCTTTATACCCAATCCAAATTAATTTCACTTCATTTAGATTTAATTCAAGTTCAAATTCTCAAATTTAGTTCTCCATATACAAGTTCAAAACTTGTTTACTAACTGAAGTTCATTCACTTCTTTATATCCCGCTTTACCTTATCTCAATTCACATTTCATTTGAGATTAGATTTTTAAATTCACCATTCCATTTCATTATTTTTCATTGTGATTATAAGTTCTATTTCTATTTTATAAGTTCACCAACTTATTATTTTAAAGCTCATATTGCTCATTTTAATTCCTTTACAACTTATAATCACAAATTTCAAATTCCATATGCAAATGTATATACATCTGAATTCTTAAGGATACAAATTCCCTTAATTTATTTCTTTGCAACTTCAAATCCACAACCTCAAATTATAAGTACTATACTTAATAGCTCATGTGTACCATTCATTTCACAATGACCCACATTTCAATGTCATTTTACATTTTAATTTAATTCAAATTAACTTTATTTCAAGTCCAATTTATTTCCTTATCCAAGTAAAATTCAAATTTCAATTCACTTCAACACATTTTATTTACTTAAGTTAAATTTAATTCCCAGATTAAAATTTCTCATTTCCTTCTTATTAGCATTAGCTTCACTTAACAAATTCAATAGTTGATTCATTTCAACTTTACACATTATTTAAATAGAATTTTCCAGAATTCAATATTCCCGGTTTTTATTTCAAAATCATTTTGAAATATATCAAATATCTATACCCATGTGGTATATTAAATCAAATCTCCAGAATTTCCAAAACAATTTGGTTATACCAAAACAAATTTCCATTTTCGAAATATCCAAAAACAACTGTTATACCCAACAAATCCAACAATACCATAACCAATTACTAGGGAAGCAATCCATCACTTTAGAAACTCGAAAATGAATTCTAATGATGTGGCCAGCATCATCAGGATTATTTTCCAGCGACCACAGTGAGTTCAATGCTTCTTAACTTTCCCAATTTCATTTCAAACAGTTTCCATTCAAAAATATTACCCAAAACAATACTCCATTATTGTCTTCAATACATTGGAAAACATTTCAAAACTTCCCAGGATTTTAAATTTCCAAAATTTTATTTTCAATACATTTAAAATCCTTTCCAAAACTTCCGGGTTAAAATTCTGGTTTAAATTCAATTTTAATTTCACTTTCTCTTATTGCAACTTATTTAACTAATTCTATCTGGTTATAACCATTTAAGATTTAAGATTTACATTTTAGATTCACTTTTAGAGTCTTATTTGATTTTTAATATTAGCAACCAACCATCCAAATATATATATAATTACTTTAGAAAATTATTTCTTTTATATCAAAATATAATTTTGGGTAAAATTATTTCACTTACCCACTTTAAAAACAATACTATGTCGGTTTATCTTGTTTAAGAGTTTAGAAACCCCTATCGATACGGTTGTACTTCCCGCACCGACCAGAATTCATAAACACTCAACCGATAAGTCAACACAGTACAAAAACAATTTTATAAGCACTAACAAGTACGCTCTCATAGCTATTAATACGCTCAACTCATTATAGAGTCCTATTGACTCTATTTAATGAGAAATTTTTCCCACCAAAGCCTAGGTTGTCGCCAACCTAAGCTCTGATACCAAGTGTGATAGCCCGCAAATCCGTACCCCTTGAATCAACAATATACTACCCTAATTGACTCAAGTGGAACAGAAATACGAACCATTAAGGTTAAAAGAAAAAGAGATAGAAGAAGAAGAAACTAAACAATATCAGAATCTCACAGTCGCAGCGGAATAAAATATAATAGCAACTATATATCTTTACACAAAATGAAATCTATAACTGTTTATACAACATATCATCAGAGTAACTCATACATCAATCATCACATAACAGACATACCATACAACATAGCAGCGGATATATATATAGGTACATATAATACGTCTCGAACTCCAGCTCCTCTCCTGCTCCATAGCAACCTATCCTGAACATATAATACTCGGTCTGACCCGAGCATTATAACGAAATAACACCCGAGTCAGTCTGGAATACCAGCTGATAATAATGCACACAATTGATTATTAAAGTTTCAAAAATCCTTTTGAAAACAAAAGCATCTCGTAAGACCACGCCACAAATAAACATGTCGGGTTTTTACCTTACGATAGCTAAAACACTTTTTATAGGAATCCTCTGATATTATAATAGGGTTTATTTACAAATACTTATAAAATAGCCGAAATTGTTACATCTATTAAATTCCAGCTACTAGCCACCGAAGTGGGTAATACAAACAAAACTCGTAAAAGGTTCGTAGGGAAAAATGGATTCCAACTAATGACTAGGCACTGGGGTACCACCTGTCACAGTACGTGGTCTAGATCACAGTACCGAGGACTACTCCCTTCGTCCCCTGCAACACAAGACCGGAATCACCTATGGGCAATTCCGAATAAGATCACCCCGCGGTTGGGATCAGCAACCGCACCACTAAGCCGAAATAAAAAGGAACCTCTAGACAGGGATGACCTTACTCTCCAGTGGGGGCTACCCACGAAGCCTTGCTGCATATCCCCTGATTTTCAGTCATTCCCGGTTGGTGAGGCTTGAGGCTTAACGTTACCTTTAGAACGTTTCACTTAGAATGCCCATCGTCCGCTGACGATGTCACGAAGCATTCGTCCATACAAGTCCGTCCCGGGTTCGAACGGAACCGAAGGCACTACTCCTACTACATCCATTTTGGAAATATCCTCAGGATTAGTAGCGACTAGCCCTTGCACTTCACTGCTCCATCTTCGACTCCGAAAAACGTTTATCGCACGAAAACGTACAAACCGGATCGAAGTGGTTTTCGAGAAATAAATCTCGATCCTGGTCTCTTCGAAACGATCAACGCATTTGTCCAATATTGATAGTCGGTGATTTAACTATCAATTTATATTCATAAACATCCATAGCATCCATCACACAATAAATAATTCCCAAATTATTTATTTACCTCAAATATCTTTAAAAGATATATTACCAAATTTCCAAATCTCATTTGAAAACATTTCTCAAAATTCCTCCTTTACAAGGTAAATCATTTACCATATATTTCCATTGGAAATATCCAAGTTCAAAACAGTTTAGATTTAAAACAGTTAAAAACATCTTAATTAATAGTATACTTTAAATAGAAAAATTAACTACTAATTATTTACTCAAAATATAATTTCAAAATATTTAAAGCAAAACCTATTTATAAGATATAACTTAATTTAAAATAGGTTTGGTCATACTATATATTAAAAATAGAGTTGTAAAACGATTAACTCTTATTTCAATATACTTAGGTCAAAACTAGCTTTTAAACAAATCCATTTGTAAACATAATTATTAAGATATTTATAAAATTTTACTATTGCTAATTTATAAATAATCACTTTAAAATAATAATTTTCAAAACATTCTTTAAAACCAGTTTAAGATTTTAAAACTTCCTTTTTATAAAATCAATTTAAAACTCGAACTTGGTTTTTCCCAAGGAAATCTCATTTCTACTAAATCATCACAGAAATCCTTCTCACGATTTCTGTCCATTTATTTACTTTAGTTTTATGGTTTTATAACATAAATTTATTTCCCAAATCTTCAACTAATAACATTTATCTTTAATTATCATTCCAGATTTACAACTTCCAATTTCCATTCTAAATAGATTTCAAAATTTAATCCTTTAAAATTCATTATTAACCATATCTTTTATTTCTCTAAATTCAATTCATCCATTTATAATTAACTTTGGATTTATAAATTTATCCAACAATATTTCTATACAAATTCATTTCAGTTTTCCATCCAAATCAGATTTCAAACATTTATATTCTCTAAATTTCTTATTTAACAATTTCTCAATTTCTTTGAAACCCAATTTAATTTCTTCATAATTTAAACTGCAATTTCTTTTATAATTAATATTCTGGGTTTATAGTTTAAACCACAATATCACAATGTAATTCAACTCCAAATTTATCCATCTCAATATATAAACAGGTATCATAATCAAATAAGTACTATATTGTGAGGAATCCCGTTGGATCCCTCCAACCTGTTTTCCCTGCATCCACAAATATTAGCACAACAGTATATATATCAATTCAATTTGATAATAACTAACATATTCAGCTAAACATCCAAACAACCAATCAATACTAACTGTCTACTTTACTAGTATCCAGATGTGAGTGAGAATAACTCACCTTGAGTTTCGGTGAGCGTTCGAAATTCAAATTAAACCGAACGGTGTCCGATTTAACCTAAATTTCTACTTGCCTGGAATGGATCTGGATCTGCACCACTGCGTAGTGCTCGACTCTGCGATCCCGGCGCTACCAAGTTTGTTGATTTCTGATTACATATGAACAAGTTATTTAACTTCAAAGATCTGAATTAAATTTAAACTAATCTCTATTTATTTATTTATTTTTATTTTATTTTTAAAACAAATACCAAAATAAATCACGCCCGTGCAACGTGGAGACCCAGATCTGTCGTTCGTCCCCCCTCCTCTCCCTCTTCACGCGGCTACCATACAAAAACGAACCCAACAGCCCAAACTAGGTTTTACGAGCGCAACCTCCAACCACCACCAGAGGCCGATCAACCAAGTCCATATCGAAGCCCCTTCCTTTCTTTACCATCGGCCCAAAGGTTGTTGAGCTCGGTCGTTCCTAGCAGCCGCGCCACCCACTCGAACGCCGTGCGTTCACTGACGCCTTGCCGACAAACCAAAGCTCCAACTCCGATCTTAACCGTTGATATTGAAGAGCTTCTCGAGTGCTTCCATTTCCATGAAGAAAATTTTTACTATAGATGAACGGATTGCTCGATAATTAGGGGAAAAGCACGATAATTTTCGGCCATTGGAATAATAAAGAGACGGCGGCTCAAATAACTGGCTAGGGTTTAGAAAGAAATAGATATATATATATTAGTTTTAATATTATTTTAATTAATATAATCTCTCAATTTAACAGTTATGCAAACGACCTTCAATCTCTGCGTTCCGACAGGCGATCCTAGGGTTTTTCCGCGTTCCGGACACAATGGAATAGGTTTCGTAAGCTAATTCAATCGTATGCACGAGATACGGAATTAAATGCTCAATTTGAAATTAAATCGATTAAAACGATTTCGATGCGTTTCGAGCTGCCGGGGTCAAACGACAACTCCGATTGCTACGAAAATTGAAATCCGGTAATAACTAACTATTACGGATCCAATGAAACTGGTTTCGTCGAATTCCGAGACTGTGCCCCGGAAGGCTATTTTAACTCGTCTATTTAATTAAGCGATTTTCGAAATTAGCGAAATCACTCAAAACTTCCACTTTTAAAATTTTATTAGCTTAACAATAATTCATATAAAATTTATAAACACACTAAAAATCATTCTGGCTTATTCTGGACCTAAATCGGATTAATTGCAATATTTAATAATATTAAATTCATTCCTAAATTAATATAAAATTCCAAATATTAATTTATTAACTTTAAAATTCTTCCAAGAATCCAACAATATCATTTATAACCTATGGAACTTAAAAATGCATTTAAACATCAATTTTATAACAATTCCCATTCAATTTCCAATTTATTCTCAGTTCTAATAATTATTATTATTACTCCAATTCAAATGGAATCACCATATTTTGAAACTATAACTCATCTTATTAACTCAACCATAGTCTTCTATTATCAAGATTCAAATTAGAATCCATATCCAACATTTAAAATGAATTAAATGTTAAATTTTGGCGACCCAAAATTCCGGGTCGTTACACAGATGATGAGACAGACTAGTGAGCCAGCATTATGGGCTCCCCTTCGATTCGAAGTTAGGTTACTGTAGTTGTAGTTATAGAAAATTTATTCCCATGTAGCTCTAGAGCGTTGTTCTTATATCGAGTAACTCTAGTAGCGGTGTTTCCAATTTGAGTAGCTCTAGTAGCGATGGATCGAGTAGCTCTAGTATTGGCGTTTCCATATTGAGTAGATCTAGTAATGGTGTTTCCATTTTAAGTAGCTCCAGTAGTGGTGTTTCCATATCGAGTAGCTCTAGTAGCGGTGTTTTATGTTGAGTAGCTCTAGGAGCAGTGATCGATCATTAGTTATTGAGGTTTGATCCGTAGTTTGATCCTTGTAGTAGTTTGCATAAGTTGTAGTGTAGGTATGTATTGGATAAAAAGCTCTTAAGTAACGGACCCTAGGAATACACGGACATTTATAAGACACCTTAGAACACTTAGAGTAGAACTAAAGTCAATTGTACATGATCACCATATACTAAACCAGTCCTCATTCATTGGTCTTCTGTTTGACCTACAATTTTCCTTTCTTTCCCAACCACAAGATGATAGGGACACGGTGATTTGGCCCATTTTCATTAAGTGGTGAGGCGTGCTTAACATATGAGTTGCTTATCCTTTATTTACTCCCTATGTTACCATCTATCTTATCAGTATTAAGTATTTCTTTTATCAGACTATAATTGGTATTCCTACGTACTATGTATTTGACTACGTACTATTTTTCCGTGACTATGTTTTGAGATATTTTCTAAGAAGAATATTTTTAATATTTTATATTTTGTTCCTTCCGTTGTGAGTTTTAAAGGTGTAGTATTTATTAGGTCATATATATTCACTATTAGTCTCTATAATGTTATAAAAACCCGATTGCACATACTTCTTGGCATCAACGCAAATTTGAAAGTCACCCTAGATTTGGGTCGGTGTGTCGAGCAGTGTGGGTTGTCATATTTGTTATCAGAGTTGGGTTAAAAGTTCCTTAGGGATTAGGACCATATTGAGAGAACGTATTTGAAAAGATTTTGAAAAGAAAATGGTTTTTTGAAAAGGTTTCTAAATGGTTTTCAGAAAGTTTTCAAAATAGGTTTCTAAAACCCTCTTTGTGTGTGTGTAATGATAAAAGGTTTTTAAAAAAGTTTCAAAATTTTGTATATCATAATCTCTCTCTAATCATGCCTATGCTATCTCTTATTCATGCTTGTACTATTTATGAAAAGTTGCTAATAAAATTCTTAAAAATCACAGATAGAAGATAAGCGATCCCTCAGGTTCAAGCTTAGGTGACACAACTAAGATTCTAGGAATGAACTTCCTGATTTGGCTCCACCCGTATCTTCAGGTGAGGGGACAAGATGAGCTTAATCCCAATAAAGGACCCACAAAGAGAGAAATAGGTGCACTTCCTAAGCTCCCACCTACCGTAGATTTTTTTTAAGCTATGTAAGATTTCACTAGTCTTGGAGGAAAGCTACATGTGAGGACCGAGTCATATGTGGATTCAAGAACATGGATTCATTCTTATGAGACAATCTTTGGGTTGAAGGGTCTTGCTGATGAGATGAAGAGATAATTAGCTACTTGGCAGTTATAAGGTGAGGCTCTTAGTTAGTAAGAGGTAGTTTAGGAAGAGACTAAGGGAAGAAAATCGTTGGAGAGAGTTTCAGAGATTCTTTGAGATGGAGTTTCTTTTTAGAGCTGATGAAAGAGTACAGAAGGAGAAGTTTATTCACTTGAAGCAAGGAGACATGTCAGTAAAGGAGTAAGTCAACCAATTCAATAAACTAGGACTGATCAATAACCTATATAAAAAGGCTTTAAGTTTGACAAAGGGCTGAACTAACCTCTTCAAGGCTTAGCTCTAAGTTATATTCACATAGGTGATGTATACAAGGTTTGGTGGAGATGGCTTTGCTGAATACCATCTCCAAGGAGGAAGAAAAGGAGGAACCCAAGAAGACCAGATGTAAAGCGCAATTGGAAAATTAGCGCAAGGGAAGATCTGGACCCAAGCATAAGAAATAGGATATGCATTGTAGGAAGTGTGGCAAGAGGGGACATTTCGTGAATGATTATAGGTTAGAAGGTTCTAAGGTCAAGTGTTATAATTGCAATCGGTTTGGGAACATGAAGCGATAATGTCCAATACCTCAAAAGACCTTTACCTAGATAGTTACAGTGCATGCACTAGACGTAGTACCTAGGTCGAGTATGCCACTAGTTGCTAATAGGGGGAAGAAGGTAATGATTGAAGGTGTGTTGATTTTATCAGGTTTATCTATTTTCACTTTATTTGACATGGGTGCATCACACTCTTTTATATATAGTAGACTTATGGATGAGTTACATATAGACACTAACATAGTTATGTACCCTATTATTGTGTAAAACCTATAGAAAGATCACCCTATTTGTCTATTGTATGTAGGGGTTTGAAATTATTTATTTTAAGAGGGTGGGAGTTCGATTGTGATGCTTTTTCTTAGGACTTTCTGTGTTTGGGTTGATATTGAGCATCGACTGGATGACGATGTATGTGGCTATATTAGATTTTGATAGGAAGGTTGTTAGGTTGAGTATGTGTAATGGACATAGCTTGGAGGCTAATTATGATCCTGGAGGATTAGTTATGTTGAGCTACTTTTATTCTTCAGACCTATCACATAATAAGCTAGATCTAGTGCCCGTAATTAGAGATTATCCAGATTCCTTTTCTGAGGTTACCAATCTCCCACACAGCGAAAGATTGAGTTTCGAATTTATCCTATAAAGAATGCCAGACTTGTTGCCTTACCTTTAAGGCATATGGTTCTAAAGGAGAGACACGAGTTGAATAAACTAGTAAATGAGCTGTTAGAGAAGAACTTCATTAGGAGGAGCATTTTAGAGTAGGGATCACTAGTTGTCTTCGCCACCATGACAGATGGTTCTTTGAGTCCTTGCGTTGACTATAGGGAGTTGAATAAATTATCAAAGAAGAATCGGTATCCACTGCCTTGTATAGGCGATCTCTTTGATCAGTTAGTTGAAGTGAGGGTATTCTCACAGCTTGATTTGGCTATCGAATTCCACTAGTTGTATGTAGCTGAGGATAGTATCCAGAAGACTTCTTTTCGTACACCCGATGGACTTTATGAATGATAAGTCATGCCCTTCGGACTGGCCAACACACCAGTCTACTTTGTTGATCCAATTAGTCGAGTTTTCAGAGAGTTTCTTAACATGTTTGTCGTGGTATTTGTGTATGATATTTTAGTCTATTCGAAGAGCAAGGAAGAGCGGGCGTTGCATTTACAAGAAGTGCTTAATACACTTTATGAGCATAAGTTGAAGGCGAAGTTTTCATAGTGCCACTTTTGGCGAGAGGAGGTACGCTTTTTGGGACACATTGTCTAAGAAAGTGGGCTAGCAGTTGATCCCAGTAAAGTTGCTGCAGTTCTGGATTGGCATGTGCCGAAGAATGCTACGAAAATGGTGTGTTTCCTTGCTTTGGTGGGCTACTATTTGAGTTCATTAAGGACTTCACAAAAATCCCTGCCCCTTTGACCCGCCTTACTAAGATGAATTTTGTTTTCTTGTGGGACGTGAAGTGTGGGGATGATTTTACTAAGATAAAGGGGCATTGACTAGTTCACATGTTTTTGTATTTCCCGAAGGTGTGAAGACATTCACAGTATGTACCAATGCTTGTGGTACTGGGTTCGACACAACATTGACGCGAGAAGGAAGGGTGATGAACTATGCTAGTTAAGGGTTGAAGGTCCACAAGTGAAACTATCCTACCTATGATCTTGAGTTAACGGCCATTGTCTTTGCACTCAAGTTATGGAGAAATTATCTATTAGGAGAGCGGTTTGAGCTGCATATGGATCGTAAGTCTCTAAAGTACTTGTTCTCTCAAAAGGACTTGAATTTAAGGCAACAAAGGTAGATAGAGCTTTTGGCATCATATGATTTTGATATCTCTTATACCCCAGGCAAGGGAAATGTAGTTGCTAACGCCTTGAGTATATAACATGCAGTATCTAGCTCTTTGTTCTTAGAGTGGAGGCATTTGGAGTTCTTTCTACATTTGATTTCCGATCGTCTTCAAAAATTACCTCAGGATTGTTAGCAGCTTTAGATGTGCATCCTGCACTTATGGAACATATTAGGTCTAATCAGAAGCAAGATATGGACCTAGTTAATATTTTTGGATAGCTTGATAGAGAAGAGCAGTCGAGTCATTTGAGGCGTTATGCCATTGACTCAAAGGGATGGTTATGAAGGGATGGTAGTTTATGTGTTCCTCTTATTATCGAGTTGATTGATCTAGTATTAGCCGAGTCTCTTCATTCAGGATGACCTTTCATCCCAGTGGAGAAAAAATGTATCATGAAATGAAGAGTTTTTTATTGGTCGAGTATGAAGAAGCATGTACAGAGTATGGAGCTTAATGTATGACTTGTTATAGGGTAAAGGTGGGGCAGAGGAAGGTGGGAGAATTTATTGCAGCCATTGGATATTCCTCAGTGGAAGTGGAAGAGTATATCTATGGATTTTGTCATTGGTTTACCAAGGAGTAGGAGAGAGAATGAGAGTATTTGGGTCATAGTCAATCGGTTGATTAACGGAAATATAGCGGAAATAACGGAATATAGCGGAAATAACGGGATATAGCGGAAATAGCGGGGATTAAAGCAGAAAGGCTATATTCTGGGGCTACATGGAAAAAACATAGCAGTAGAAATCCGCTATGAGATATAGCGGGGTTGTAGCAGGGTAATAGCGGGGCATTAACTACACAGCATAGAAGAATGAAAACCGCGCAAGATGGGCAAAAATCTCATGCTGAGAGGAGATGTACGGAGTTGTACTTCATAATGGGTGACATGGTGTTCGTGAAGGTCTCACCGCTTTGGCACGTCATGAGGTTTGGTAGCTCGAGAAAGCTAGCACCGAGGTTCATAGGATCATTTCCTATTACAGAGAGGATATGAAAGTTGGCATGTAGTGTAGAGCTTCTTGAGAAGTGGGCAGGAGTACATGTTGTTTTCCATGCAACACACTTGTGAAAGTGCATGCACGATTCAGCTTCCATAGTTGAGCTGAGTGAGCTAGAGGAGGTGGAAGTAGAGAAGGAGTCACTTGTTCACCGTGCATCTACTTGTTTTCTTGAGAATAGTACAAAGTGACTTTGTAATAAATAATCAAACTTATTAAGGTTCAGTGGGGAGACAATCTAGTAGAGAGTACATATGAGCCTAAGGAGAAGATCCGAGCTACCCATCCATAACTCTTTTCTACTAAGTTTCCAATTTAAATTTAATATGCAGAGGTTACTTAGGCATTAGGACTTAGCTTTGTGTATCCTTTAGATAGAGACCATTTAATGGTAGGGATATTTGTAAACATATTATTAGGACATGTTATAGATGATAGATGCTATTGGATGTATTAGTCAGATTTCTTCTTTACACGTTTTGGTCAATATATCATATTGATAGTACACACACTCACATCATCTTCTATTTTCTTTGCTTATCTTGTTAGCATTATGCATATAGATGTTGCATAGGGATTTAATGGTTTCACACACGTGTAGAATTGCAAGTACACTTATATAGGATGTTGCATACATTTTGGATTCATGACATGGGCGCTTGCATAACAGGAGGTCGATTAGATTTAGAGATAGCCTACTCTTTTCATTAGTATAGGTTTACGTGCATTTCAGATTTGCACATATACATATCGCGTTAGAAATTTTATTTAAGGACAATGATTACCCGAGGATGATTGATGAATAGATGGCTGTAGCTATTATTTGTTATGTATACGAGATACATTTTCCCATCCTTGAAGATTTCACGGATGAAATATTTTTAAGCAGAAGTGAATGTAACAACCCTAAAATTTAGCAGAAATTTAAAAGAAAATTAAATTTAAATGACACAAGGGCTAAATTAAAATTTTCACAAACGTTCGAATTTGGTGACATATTATTTCATTCATAGTGATTTTCTAGACAATTTTCAGATATAACACTTTGAAATGGAGTTAGTACGGAGAATTACGGACTTTTGTAATTTTGAAAACAAAGTAAATTAAATATAATAAACTTTCCAAAAATTCACATTGCAAGTGGTCGACCTCTAGGGTTCAGCGGCTGATCGTTTCCTATTTATAGTCGACCATTGACGTGTGTTTTTATGGACCTGGAGCATGCAATCGGACATAGACGATTGAACCGGCTATTTTTTTATGCTTTCAAGTAATTGATGTGCATCCAAATGAAACTAAAGATTTCCTAGGCTAAATCCATTGCTCCAGATCAATCTCTAACCCCCACAAATTAATACCTAAGCTAACCCTAATTTCATTAGAAACTTACTATGTACTGAAACTCTACCAAAATTTCTTCTCTCCACTTAACTTTCTTTCAAAAATAAATTAAATCAAAGCAAGAGAACACTTGTAAATTAAATTAAGGAGGAGGGTAAGCTAATGGGTGATGATTCTCCGTTGGAGCATAGAGTTAGAACTTGGATCCGAGGTGAGTGGGAACAAGTTTAATAAGCTGATTATTTACAGTTAATTTTGACCTATTCTATTCAATCTAGATGTTAGTAAATTAAATTTCAAACCCCAAATTGTTTAATTATGAAGTTGAATCAAGAAGTGGAAATGAAATAAATTTGTAATCTGATTTTAACCATAGTTAAACCCCTCCTGCTATTGAATTAAAAATCTTGAAACTGATTTACTCTAAATTAAAGTATTATATGTAAACTATACAAATCTTTGAATTTGAAAACAATAAAAAGCGAGGAAAAATTTCACAGAGAGTAGTGAATGTAAATTGATTCTTAGGGTTCAGTCGGTAAGTAAGAGTTGATGAAACTAATAAATAATTAAAATCAAACAATTAAAATGAAAAAAACCTAAACTTTGCGCTACGACTGGTTGACCATTCACCTTGAGTGGTCTACCGCAGGCGACTCATCGATAGGTTGTAGCAATCTATCGGTTAAAGGCTGAAATTCAAAACCTAAATCACGACTTGAGGCCTAAGTTAAAATATAAACTATTAATTATATGTATAAGTATATTGTATCCTATAAGTGGATGTTAGGGATAGTAAGGAAGGTAGTTTCCTATAAGATGATGTTAGGACATTGTGGGGTCAGGTATATGTACTTTACCTAATGGAGGCAATTCTATCGCAAATGGCACTCGCAAGAGGTTCCACGATCGATGCACAACACCGACTGATGCCTGATGACATATATGGACCTGACACGATGGGATTCCTTGGTATTCACGATTCTGACGTGATGTAATATTGTATTGATCATGGATCCTGCTGTTGTAATAAGATTCATATACTATGATCAAGAGGTGGACACAGATGTGGACGATGAGACACATTGGCAAGTCAGCATTGCGAGCTCTCTCTCGATGCGTAGTTGGGTTACGTGTAGTCATAGTTATGGGAAATTTATTCACATGTAGCTCTAGAGTGGTATTCCTATATCAAGTAGCTCTTATAGAAGTATTTCCAATTCGAGTAGCTCTAGTACTGGTGTTTCCATATCGAGTAGCTCTAGTAGTTGTGTTTCCATATCGAGTAGCACTAGGGGTGGTGTTTCCATATTGAGTAGCTCTCGGAGCGGCTGTTGATCGTTAGTTATTGAGATTCAATCCATAGTTTGATTCTTCTTGTAGCAAGTACAAGTTGTAGTGTTGGTATGTGTTGGATAAAAAAACCTTAAGTAATGGACCCTAGTAATACACAGACACTTGTAAGACACCTCTGAACACCTAGGTTAGGAATAAAGTCAACTATTCATGATCACCATATATTAAACCTATACTCATTCACTAGACTTTTGTCTGATCCACCTTTTTCCTTTCTTTCCCTACCATAGGAGGATGGGGCAACATGTGATTTTACCCGATTTCAATACTTGGAGAGACGAGCTGATCATAGTGTTGCTTATCCTTTATTTACTCTCCATACAACTATCTATCTTAGTTAGTCTTTCTTTTATCATGCTATGAGTGGTATTCGTCTGTACTTTACATTTGACTTCGTACTGTTTTTCTAAGACTATGTTTTGGGATATTTCCTGAGATGGATTATTTCTGTATTTATATTTTGTTCCTTCCATTGTGAGTTCTGAATTAGCAGTATATCTTAGATCTATAGCTCATGCTTGGTACTGACGCAAGTCCTAAAGTCACCTTAGACTTTGGATAAATGTGTCAAGGAGTGTAGGTTATCACAAAGTCTAAGGCACAATCCGGTACTGAGTCATGCACAACTGGGCATCGAGTTATCACGATGATTCATCATAGCTTGACCAAGAACTAGAAGTAAACTAAGATTAAGGACCAAAAGGCAAGTCATATAACTTAATACTGAATTTGTAACGACCCGTAATTTCGCTACTTCGAAAATGAGAGATCTTACTTATTTTTAAATTTAAAAGGAATTTAAATCTTAAAATAAATATGTTATATATAAAAAATAATTATCTATTCTTATAGTTAATAAATTAAAAAGTATCAATTTGGATTTTAGAACAAATCGACAAAAGTTAAGTTTTGTTAATAATAAATTAAGGCTCAAATATATGAATTTAAATATTTATTTAAAAAGATAAATCTTATTTAAAACATCTAGTAAAGATAATAAAAGTAAATTTATATATTTAAAAATATGTTACTAATCGTTTAACAAAAATAACCAAAATTTGTCGCATTTTGTCAGTTTTACATACACTGTAAAAATAGAGATTTTGATATTAATTAAATATGATTTAAAAATATAAAGAGACACGTTTAATTTATTTAAAGAAGTAAAAAGTTCATTTTAAAGTTTGATTTACTTCAATATATAGCTTAATAAAAACGTCAAATTTTGACTGTAAACTCTGTCACCGTAAACACCGTTTTCAACCATAATAAGTTGCCAACAAGTTGTTGCAACTTGATACATTCTCTAACTTATAAATACAAATTTACAAACTATTTAAACACTTTACGTTTAGCACTAAAAGGCAAAAGGAGTTTACTTTTGAAAATATTTACATAAATGATAAAAACAATGTTAATACATGATTTGACAAAAGAGTGTAAAAGCAAACAAATAAAACAACATCATTACATAACTTTCTTTTCTCTTACACATGATATAACTTATACACCTAGAATTCAACCAAATGGAAAGTGATAAGATAACTAACTAAAGGAATTAATGACACATATGCTCACCATTAATGCATACTTACTAATCCATTTAATGCAAGTCAAATCAAGCAAAAGTCTTCTTTTTAAATTTTAAGAAAATAAGGCAAACATCATGTCATAAGTACAAATTCAAATCAAACTATTTCTTCTCCATTAAGCAAAGGTCAAATCAAGGGTAAAAAAGTAAATGAAAAGTCAAAAAAGTAGAGAAGGGTATTTTAGTCATTTGCCGTCCAAAGCTAAAATATAAATATGCATCCATACCTTTCAATTTTCACACTTCATTCACTACCTTCTTCTTTACTTTCTCCTTCTTCTTCACCTCCATTTCCATGGCTTCCTACCTCTTCATTTCTCTTCTACCTTCAAGCTACCACCTCCATACTCCAAACCATCACCTTACACCACCAAAACCAAGCCAAACTACCACCTACCCACCTACTCCTCACCCCAAAACCCACGGCCAAGCTCCTACACCCACCTACCCATTCCAAACCCCAAGGCCGTACCCCCCTAAGCCCAAGTCGAGCCCTTACACCCCTAAGCCAAGCACCACCTCACCAAAATCCAAGCCTACACATCCCAAATCCTCCACACTCACATACCTAAGGCCATACACTCATTCCCCTCCAAAAGCTTTCGGCCAAATAAAAAAAAGAAAAAAAAAAGAGAAGAAAATAAAAAGAAAAGGAAAACAAAAGCGTTCGGAAAGGAAATGGCAAAAAGGCGATACGTTGGAAATAGCACATTAGCAAGAGATATAATTCTTACGTTAAAGTTTGACGGAGTGGATATGAAGGTGAGTAATTCTCACCGCTTTTTGAATTATATTGATTACCATGTTTAATTGTTATGTTCGATGAACACTATTTGATGATACGGATGTTTGGTTGATTGTTTGAATATGTTGGATAATTCGTAGTAATGTTATGACATTTACCGTATTGAATATGTTAGTGTTATATGATTGTTGTATAGTTGTGATGATAATTTCGACATCAAATTCCTATTAATTAAGTAATCCCTTTATTTAAAAAGACCATATTTTAGTAATATGAGATATTGTGGAAAAATAAGTCTCTTTTCATTTAGAAGTGAAATTAAAGTTAAAATAAAAGAGAATTTGAAGTGAAACGGACTTGAAAATGATAGTTAAGTAGAAATTGAAATTGAGATGAATAGTGAAATTGAAATTGAAATCGATTTTGAAAAAGCGCAGTTTAGTTTAAGGTTGAATTGAAGTATAAATTGGAATTGGATTTGAAACCTAAGTTTTAAATGAGTTTAATTTGAAGTTAGAATTAAAATTGAATTGAAATTGGAATTTAAAATTTAATATTAAAAGAATATAAATATAATAATATTATAATATGGTAATAGTGATAATATATTTTAAATACTTTAAAAAGTGAAAATATTGATTTGATTTCAATGATTT
Organism: Allium cepa; assembly: GCA_030765085.1. Classification (NCBI taxonomy): domain Eukaryota; kingdom Viridiplantae; phylum Streptophyta; class Magnoliopsida; order Asparagales; family Amaryllidaceae; genus Allium; species Allium cepa. The sequence continues at coordinate 921,736,151 of CM060934.1, forward strand.
TGTAAGTGTTGAAATCTAACTTGAATAGATTATTTCAAATATTGAAAAAATAAGTTATAACTAGGTGCGTGGCGCAATGGTAGTTCACAATCTCGAAAAGTTCAAACGAGTGTATAGAGTGGAATATAGCTCGGAATTCTTCAAGATAAGAAAATTCTGTATTATTATATCCATATCTTCTAAACGAAGAAAGAAAATCAAAGTTCCATTGAGTAGATTTTGAAATAAGGCCAAATCAACTTTCCAAAAAAAATCGCGCTAGTACAGTTAAGTGACCATAATAGAGAATCTGTTTAAATGAATGTTTTTAATTGCGGAAAAATACGGAATAAATTTGATAAATCTATTTAAATTATTTAAAAGAGATTTGTGTTGGAAAATATGAATTATCGAATGTTTAAAAGTTGTTTAATTCAAATAAGCTTATTTAGCACTTTCCACAGCACTTTTCTGTTATGAATTCTAGAACTTTTGAAATGTGAGTTCAAATGTAACGACGTTTCCCAGAATCGATTGTGAATGTTTTAAGAAAGGATAATTAAGCGCTTTGAAAGATAATTGGGAATATTTATAAGCAATTACAAAATAAAGTGGAAATCGGAATAAGCGTAAACGACTAGTACATTTGTCCCGCCTGTGAGATCTGGGAAGTTAAAACAAACTAAGGTTAGGGATGGAGCAACCGGTACCCTGAACTTACGTGACCTATGTTTTCTTTTCTTAGGCGAGGGGTGGAACAGATCGAAAGGAAACCCAGATGCTCTTAAATAAAAAGATGTATTAAGTTTTTAAATTAAAAGAAGATTGGTATTATCCAAAATTTAAGCAATCTCCAAAATGAATGATTTCTATGATTCCTTTTTACTCAAAAACGTTGCTAAGATTGATTTAGGGTTTATCGTAAACGATGTCTTAAAAACATTATTTTTGACCCGCCTAAAAATTAAAGAATTTGATTAAGAATTAGGTTAGGAAATTTGAGATATTTTGTAAAGAAAAAGAATGAATTTCTTAGAAATTATCCTAAGTCAAAAGAAAGAGATTTCGAAATCATCCGAAAAGAATAAAAGTGAAAAGAGACTTAATAAATCATGTATACACATATTCACTTTTTATCGATAATTGGATTTTGAAGGAATCGGAGTCGGATTTGAGCAATTCCTATCTGAAAACCACTTCGAACCAATGTATATGTTTGAACGTGATGACATGTCAAAGATGATTGAAGACCGTGGATCTTTATAGCGTGAGGACTGCTTGTTGACTTGCTCTGGGTAGCTCCCGAGTTATATATAGCTGTGGTCTCCTCGTTGTGGAGATTTTCGGATTGCAAGTATTAATCGCTACTAGTGGTAGTAGGAGAGTGCCTTCGGTTTGTCCTGTTCCTGGACAACTTTTATGGATGTTTGTTTGACATTGCATTTATAAAGATTATGTACATCGGTTTTTACAAACGTACATCAGTGGTGGCATAGAAGGCACTTTCTCTTAGCTTAACACCCTCCTTGAGACGTACGAGCTCAAGGGTTATATTTTTGTGGAAGGCAATTAGTAGTTAAACAGAAATGGCAATGTGGCATTCAAAGATGTGATATGTGCTTTGTGAAAAGGTAATCGTAGCCTCAAGCCTCATCAAACCGAAAATGACCGAAACAGGATTAGATGCAGCAAGGCTAAGTGGCTCATTCCCAAGTAGGGTATGATCATCCCCTTCTAGGTATATTTTTTCCCGCTATGACGTTCGGGATGTAAATTAATGTGGTGTATGGAAAACGAGCGCTCGGTTAAAGGTCGGTAACGACCGGTGGATGACATATTCGGTACTATCTAGCTACAGAGGTAGGCCGGTCTTGCGTTGGTAGAGGAGCTTTGTGATGGTTCCTCGGGACATCCATCTAGAGGTGTACCCATTCAGAAGGTAGATCCTGCGCTTGGTCATTTGTATGAAAATCCTTTCTCCAATAAGAACCTATGGACTTGATTGTAAACCTATTATGCTAGAATTTAATCACTGTAACAACTTCGGCTAAGATTAATAAGTTTATTTGCAAATGTTTTCAAAGAGATGTCATTAGAAATAATATCAAATGTTTTGATATAAAAGTGTTTTAGTTATCATAAGGTAAAAATCCGTCCGTGTTTATGTGTGGGCGTGGTCTTATGAGATACTCTTTGTTTTCAAATGATTTTCTTCAAAGGCTGATATATGACACTGTCATTAATTATTGAGTTTTTGTCACGCTGGTTTATCAAGCTTGATCCGGGTATTTTCAATACTTGGGTCAGATCCGAGTAGTTTTAGGATAGTCGAAGACGGTTGGAGTTTCCAGAGGAGAGCTGGAGATATTCATCGACGTATGGACATATTCTATTATCCGCTGTAGTTAGTGTATTTTGTTTGATGTTTGTCAGCATTTGTAAGGGCGTGTTTTTTAACTGTCCAAGCTGAATTTAGGTTAGACTCTGATATATGTATTTAAAAGTTGTCTGCTGTAAAAATATTTGTTCAATATTATATGTTATCCCATTCGAGTGAGATTCTGTTCTGTCTACTTTTTTTTGTTACCCTTAAAGATCCGTCTTTTCGTCCAATTTGAGTTGGACATGTGTGGTTTATTGTCAATTCAAAGAGTACGGAAAAACGGGACTTTACATTTGGTATCAGAGCTGAAGGTTAAGCGAGAACCTTGGCTCTGTTATGGGTAAAGTATCATCAAAGATAGGATTAGTAATATCCTAGGATGAGTAACTCATTAGAGATAGGGTTAGTAACACCCTAGAATGAGTTATGAGAGTATTTTATATATGAGAGCATATTTGTAGATTTTATAAAAATGGTTTTGTTTTTAAAAAGAAATTGGTAAATGAAATAATTTTACCTTGGGTTTATATTATAAATATCAAAGGGGATATTATTATTTTTGGGTTAGAAATTAAGGATTGATTGTAATTTTTCTTAGCAAAACTAAAGTATGAATATCTTGTGATTAGAATTGCACAATTTGACTATAAGATATTCCATATAGAATCAATTAATTGAAAGCTATAATTTAGAATTTTGATCATATACCCATATACCTTTGGTTATTAAGAAATAATAATGATTAAGTGATTATCATAATGCATGGATTTAAAAGCTAAGTACAAATACCTTGTGAAGTAAAATTCACAATTTGACTATAAGATATTTGATGATAATATTGAAGCACAAGTTGTAACTAGAGAAAGTAAACAGAGAATGCACATTTAGAAAAAATTCTTATCAACAAGATAGGAAAAAGATAAACCAAAATTGAGACTTTTTATAAATATACTATAAAAGGGTAATTTCTATAACTTATAAAGAGACAAGTTAATTTAAAATTTAGAAATAAGAGGTATAAGAAATTTCATCCTAATATAAAAATTTGAATTAGTGATACATTTAGGGTAACATTTTTAATTCAAAATGAATTAAGAATAGAAGTGGATATTTTTGAATAATATGGTTAGTAGGGTGATTGTTGGAAGAAAAAGATTAATAACAAATACTATGAGAATTAAATTTCACAAATTTTACTATGAGGTATTTGATGGATTTAAGATTAAGAATTTTGATTTAGAAAATGGACAGATAAATAAGTTAAGTAGTTAATCATAGAATTAGTGAGAAAAAGGTGTACACTTAGTGAAGTTGCCTTATTAATATATGGATTGGATAAATAATATTAGCTAAATGAAAACCTTAGCTAAAGAAAACTAATGGTAGAGTTTTATAACTTATTAATTTGAGATAATAGTGGAGTTCCATATTTGTTAAACACCTTAGTTGAAGTAATGATGGTTTGAAGATTAGGGATATGTATATATACTCTTAGGAAGTATAGGTATATTATACAAGTTTAAGTCATATTTGTATGCTTAAGTAATAATGGATATAGAAAAAGGTAAACTTTTGTGAAATAAACTTGGATTAACCGAATTTTTGAAGAAATGTATAAGGTAAAGATGAATGTGAATAAGTACATAAGTTAAACGTAGATCATTTTGGCATATAAATTTTGATCTAAGATTTGAGTACAGAACTTTGAGGTGTTTACACCAATCCGAAAAAGGATTTATGACTAAATTCTTGACGGAGAGAATTGATGGGAGTTTATGATTATGTACATGAGTTTTCTATCATAGTTGATAGCTATGCAAGGAAAGCAAAGGTTTGTGATCAAGAAGTCAGATTAAAGTGCGCACTAGAAAATCGAGGGATCGATACTAGTTCAAAAGTAAAGTTGTGGATTTGAATAATAGATCGAATTAAATATCACATATATTATGATGTGTTGGGTCTGTCTACTTAGTAGTTGGATAGTTATCTCAAATAGTAGGCACTAAGATATAGTGGTCGGATTGATGTTTTGGTATGTATGTACAGACGTCAGGTAAAGTACATGCTCAGGTTAGATAATGAGTTATGTGGATGTATTCATTTATGTTAATATAGTATCAGTTTGGTTGTTTTGGATGTAAAATCTTATGGGGTTGTTGTATATATTATCTTAAGTGTGCAGTATGCACTAGGATGGGTAGGATAGAAGTTTGAGTTGATGTGTGTATATATAAACATAAGTACGTAATAGATACTCAGGTTAATGTTGGGAATCTTCATATGTATGGCATCATTTGTTTTAGTGTTGTTATGATATCAACCATCTTTATTTCTATCATCAGTAGAAATAAGTAAAATTATTTAAGGAGATGAGTATGAGATAGATTCTTTTATCTAACTTTCATTTAGAAGACGAAATGCTTTTAAGTAGGGGACAATGTAACGACCCGTAATTTCGCTACTTCGAAAATGAGAGATTTTACTTATTTTTAATTTATAAGGAATTTAAACCTTAAAATAAATATGTTATATATAATAAATAATTATCTATTCTTATAGTTAATAAATTAAAAAGTATAAATTTGGATTTTAGAACAAATCGACAGAAGTTAAGTTTTGTTAATAATAAATTAAGGCTTAAATAAATGAATTTAAATATTTATTTAGAAAGATAAATCTTATTTAAAACATCTAATAAAGATAATAAAAGTAAATTTATATATTTAAAAATATGTTAATAATTTTTTTACAAAAATAACCAAAATTTGTTGTATTTTGTCAGTTTTACATACACTATAAAAATAGAGATTTTGATATTAACTAAATATGATTTTAAAATATAAAGAGATATGTTTTAATTTATTTAAAGAAGTAAAAATTTCATTTTAAATTTTGATTTACTTCAATATATAGCTTAATAAAAAGGTCAAATTTTGGCTGTAAACTTTGTCGTCATAAACACCGTTTTCAACCAAAACAAATTGTCGACAAGTTGTTGCAACTTGATACATTTTCTAACTTATAAATACAAGTTTACAAACTATTTAAACACTTTATGTTTAGCACTAAAAGACAAAAGGAGTTTACTTTTGAAAATATTTACATAAATGATAAAAATAATGTTAATACATGATTTGACAAAAGAGTGTAAAAGTAAACAAATAAAACAACATCATTACATAACTTTCTTTTCACTTACACATGATATAACTTTCTTTTCACTTACACATGATATAACTTACACATGATTAACGACACATATGCTCATCATTAATGCATACTTACTAACCCACTTAATGCAAGTCAAATCAAGCAAAAGTCTTCTTTTTAAATTTTAAGAAAATAAAGCAAACATCATTTCATAAGTACAAATTCAAATCAAACCATTTCTTCTCCATTAAGCAAAGGTCAAATGAAGGGTAAAAAAGTAAATGAAAAGTCAAAAAATTAGAGAAGGGTATTTTAGTCATTTGCCATCCAAAGCTCAAATATAAATATGCATCCATAGCTTTCATTTTTCACACTTCATTCACTACCTTCTTCTTTACTTTCTCCTTCTTCTTCGCCTCCATTTCCATGGCTTCCCACCTCTTCATTTCTCTTCTACCTTCAAGCTACCACCTCTATACTCCAAACCATCATCTTACACCACCAAAACCAAGCCAAACTACCACCTACCCACCTCCTCCTCACCTAAAACCTATGGACAAGCTCCTGCACCCACCTACCCCTTCCGAACCCCAAAGCCGTACCCCATTAAGCCCAAGCCAAGCCCCTACACCCTAGGCCGAGCACCACCTCACCAAAACCCAAGCCTACACATCTCAAATCCTCCACACTCACATACCCAGGCTGTACACCCATTCCCCTCCAAAAGCTTTCGGCCAAAATAAAAAATAAAAAAAGAGAGAAGAAAAGAAAAAGAAAAGGAAAACAAAAGCATTCGGAAAGGAAACGGAAAAAAGGAGAGACGCCAGAAATAACACGTTAGTGAGAGACAGAATTCTTAAGTTAAAGTTTGAAGGAGTGGATAGGAAGGTGAGAATTTCTCAATGCTTTTTGAATTATATCGATTATCATGTTTAATTGTAATGTTAGATGAACACTATTTGATGATATGGATGTTTGGTTGATTGTTTGAATATGTTGGATAATCCGTAGTAATGTTATGACATTTACCGTATTGAATATGTTAGTGTTATATGATTGTGGTATAGTTGTGATGGTAATTTGAGCATCAAATTCCTATTAATTAAGTAATCCCTTTATTTAAAAAGACCATATTTTAGTAATATGAGATATTGTGGAAAAATAAGTCTCTTTTTATTTAGAAGTGAAATTAAAGTTAAAATAAAAGAGAATTTGAAGTGAAACGGACTTGAAAATGATAGTTAAGTAGAAACTGAAACTGAGATGAATAGTGAAATTGAAATTGAAATCGATTTTGAAAAAGTGAAGTTTAGTTTAAGGTTGAATTGAAGTATAAATTGGAATTGGAATTGAAATCTAAGTTTTAAATGAGTTTAATTTGAAGATAGAATTAAAATTGAATTGAAATTGGAATTTAAAATTTATTATTAAAACAATGGGAATATAATAATATTATAATATGGTAATAGTGAAAACATATTTTAAATACTTTAAAAGTAAAAATATCGATTTGATTTTAATGATTTTGTAAGTGTTAAAATCTAATTGTAAGAGATTATTTCAAACATTGAAAAAATAAGTTAAAACTAGGTGCGTCGCGAAGCGGTAGTTCGCGATCTCGTGCAGAAAAGTTCAAATGAGTGTATGGAGTGGAATATAGCTCGGAATTCTTCGAGATAAGAAGATTCAGGACTATTATATCCATATCTTCTAAAAGAAGAAAGAAAATCAAAGTTTCATCGAGTATATTTTAAAATAAGTCCAAATCAATTTTCCAGAAAAAATCGCGCTAGTACAGTTAAGTGACCATAACAGGGAATCTGTTTAAATGAACGTTTTTAATTATGGAAAAATATGGAATAAATTTGATAAATCAATTTAAATTATTTAAAATAGATTTGTATTGGAAAATATGAATTATCGAATGTTTTAAAGTTGTTTAATTCAAATAATATTACTTAGCACTTTCCGCAGCACTTTTCTGGTGTGAATTCTATAACTTTTGGAATGTGAGTTCAAATGTAACGACGTTTCCCAGAATAAATTGTGAACATTTTAAGAAAGGATAATTAAGCGCTTTGAAAGATAATTGGGAATATTTATAAGAAATTCCAAAATAAAGTGGAAATCTGAGTATGCGGAAACGACTAGTACATTTGTCCCGCCTGTGAGATCTGGGAAGATAAAACAAGGTGTTAACTATGGTTAGGGATGGAGCAACCAATGCCTTGAACTTTACCTAGCATATGTTTTCTTTTCTTAAGAGAGGGGTGGAAAAGATCGAAAGGAAAGCCCGGATGCTCTTAAATAAAAAGACTGTATTAAGTTTTTGAATTAAAAGAAGATTGGTATTATCCAAAATTTAAGCAATCTCCAAAATAAATGATTTCTATGATTCCTTTTTACTCAAAAACGTTGCTAAGATTAATTTAGGGTTTATCATAAACGATGTCTTAAATAACATTGTTTTTGACCCGTCTAAAAATTAAAGAATTTGATCAAGAATTAAGTAAGGAAGTTTGAGATATTTTCCAAAGAAAAAGAATAAATTTCTTAGAAATTATCCTAAGTCAAAAGAAAGAGATTTCGAAATCATCTGAAAAGAACTAAAGTGAAAATAGACTTAATAAATCCTATATACTCATATTCAATTTTTGTCGATAATTGGATTTCGAAGGAACCAGAGTTGGATTTGAGTAATTTCTATCCGAAAACCACTTCGAACCAATGTATACGTTCGAAGGTGAAGACATGTCGAAGATGATTGGAGACCGTGGATCTTTATAGCATGAGGACTGCTTGTTGACTTGCTTTGGGTAGCTTCCGAGTTATATATAGCAGTGGTCTCCTCGTTGTGGAGATTTTTCGGATTGCAAGGACTACTCGCTACTAGTGGTAGTAAGAGAGTGCCTTCGATTTGTCCTGTTCCTGGACAACTTATATGGACGTTTGTCTGACATTGCATTTCTAAAGATTATATACGTTGGTTTTTACAAACGTACATCAGTGGTGGCATAGAAGGCAACTTCTCTTAGCTTAACACCCTTCTTGAGACGTACGAGCTCAAGGGCTGTATTTTTGTAGAAGGCAACTAGTAGTTAAACGGAAATGGCAATGTGGCATTCAAAGATGTGATATGTGCTTTGTGAAAAGGTAATCGTAGCCTCAAGCCTCATTAAACCGGAAATGACCGAAACAGGATTAAATGCAGCAAGGCTAAGTGGGTCATTCCCAAGTAGGGTATGATCATCCCGTTTAGATATATTTTTTCCCGCTATGACATTCGGGTTGTAAATTAATATGGTGTATGAAAAACGAGCTCTCGGTTAAAGGTCGGTAAGGACCGAGGGATGACATATTCGGTACTATCTAGTTACAGAGGTAGGCCGGTCTTGTGTTGGTAGAGTAGCTTTGTGATGGTTCCTCGGGACATCCAACTAGAGGTGTACCCATTCGGAAGGTAGATCCTGCGCCTGGTCATTTGTATGGAAATCATTTCTCCAATAAGAACCTACAGACTTGATTGTAAACCTATTATGCTAGAATTTAATCAATGTAACAATTTCGGCTAAGATTAATAAGTTTATTTGCAAATGTTTTCAAAGATATGTCATTAGAAATAATATCGAATGTTTTGATATAAAAGTGTTTTAGTTATCATAAGGTAAAAACCCGTCCGTGTTTATGTGTGGGCGTGGTCTTATGAGATATTCTTTGTTTTCTAAGGATTTTATTCAAAGGCTGATGTATGACACTGTCATTAATTATTGAGTTCTTCTCACGCTGGTTTATCAAGCCTGATCCGGATATTTTCTATACACGTGTCATATCCGAGTAGTTTCAAGATAGTCGAAGACGGCTGGAGTTTCTAGAGGAGAGCAGGAGATATTCATCGACGTATGGACATATTCTATTATCCGCTGTAGTTAGTGTATTTTGTTTGATGTTTGTCAGCATTTGTAAGGGCAGGTTTTATAACTGTCCAAGCTGAATTTAGGTTAGACACTGATATATATATTTAAAAGTTTTCAGCTATGAAAATATTTGTTCAATATTATATGTTATCCCATTTGAGTGAGATTTTTTTCTGTCTACTTTTCTTTATTACCCTTAAAGATCCGTATTTTCGTGCAATTTGAGTTAGACATGTGCGGTTTATTGTCAATTCAAAGAGTACGGAAAAATGAGACTTTACAGAATTTGAACATAACTCATGTAGCGACCCATAATTTCTAACACTTCATATTTCAGTATCATAATGTTTTGAAATATAATTAAGTGTTATACATGTGATTTTATAACCTTGTTAGACATCTTTTAATTAACAAATAATGATGAAAATTATTTTTGAAATTTATTTGAAAAATAAATACTTTAAAGAAATATCGATAATATGACCAAAAATTGGTTTATTGATAAACGACCTTTTATTCGATATAAGTTGTTAGAACTTTATTTTACATATCTATTGATCATATGAAGATATTAGTAACTAAGTAATATACTTCACTTCATATGGCAATTATAATATCCAAGAAGCTTCTAGAAAATGAGAGATATTTGTATGTAATAGGTAGGGAGCACCACTTCATGCCTATAAAAGAAGGAGCATACCCCTTGAATCCATTTCACATTTTCACATAAAAAGTTATAACATCTTCCACTCTTTCTCTTCATAAACTTGCCAAGAAGAATAATTTTGAAATAACTCCAAATCAACTCAAACTTGGCCAAGGACCTTAGTAAAACATCAAAATACCCTTCTATAAACTTGGATCTTGAAAAATCAAAGCACACCTCCTCCTATAATCTTAGGTCGTGAGCAATATATAGGCAATATTGCCTAAAACCAATGCAAAGCAAGGAGAGGTAGGAAGTTAGTGTTTTCAACGTTATGGTAAGAAGTGGCACTTGAGCTTGCTTGTTTTCTTGGTTAAGCGTAAGGTAACTCACCATTGAATGAAAATATAATGTGTATATGTGCTTGTGTTCTGATTGTTTTTTTCGTGATTGAATGAATATTGATGTATGCTGTAATATTGATTTAATTCTTCCTTTAAAAGAAAATAGCATAAGTAATCTATATGTATAGACTTGAATGGACTTGTAGTATATCCTTGAAACAAAGCACATAGGTTGTAGTTGAACCTTGGTTTAGGTTTGACTTGTATTTGAAAGTGTTCTTATAGCAGTATTCGCTATAGATGCACTTAAGAATTGTCATGTGTTTGGCATTTTCTAAGTAACTTTGTACATAGATCCTCCGGGGTTACCAGTTATATTTGTGGTTATATTATGTATGCTTTCTACCATAAAAAGTTTGTATGTCTAAAAGTTAAGTAACATTTTGAAAAGTGACCATACTTCCACTTGTGCAAAACTGCTCCGCTTAACCTTGGTTTTTTAACTTCAAATATTTGAAAAGGACTTTAAATTTAAGTATTTTGTTTCATTATTTTTATAAGTGTTTATTAACTTTTATTAGAGTATTATAAAAGTAGTTTGAGATTTTTAGATATTTTTAAGAATTAATTATGAATTTTTAAAGTAGAAGATATATTTCTAAGGATAAAAAAACATGTTTTTCCCAGTTTTTTAATATATTATAACTCATTATTTTGAAGTAATGTTTTGAATGAATGTTTTGAAACCTATTATAAGCATTTTCAAAGTATTTTTAAGTATATATAATTTTTATAAAAATTAGTTGATTATTTTATTAAAGTATAAATATCTTCTGTAATATAATATCTTTTAATTTTTTTATTAAATATATAGTTTTATAAATAAATTACTATACATACATACACATATACACATACACACCATTTCTAAAAAAGGGTTTTAAAGGTATAAATAAATGATTTCAAAAGTTAGGAATTGCTTAGTGGCTAAATCGTTAGTTTTTTAGATACTTGTTTGAAAATTAATTGACTATGCTTAACACTAAAAGCCAACGAAGTAGGCTTAGCAATTTGTGAGAGTGAAGATTAATGTTTGAGTAGGGATAAAAGCAATAATTCTCTAACCAACTGTCTTCACCGTTGAACGAGGAATAGCTAAGTTGGGAAGGTCAGAAACGTGTTAATTGTGTTGATTACTTACTCATTTGTGGAAAGTTATTAATACTATACTTAAAACTAAATGCTGACGGGGTAGACTTCTCTATTTGTGAGAGTTATGATTGATGATCGCGTAGAGATAGGAGCAATAGCGCTCTAACTTATCATCTTCACTCTTGATCAAGGAAAGTTAAGTTGGAAGGTCGAAAATGAGTTAGGTATACGAACCTTGATTTTTATAAGCGATCATTTTTAACTAGACAGTCGATTGGTTGACTATCAAACTTGACCAAATATAACTTGATAAGTATCTAAAATCATCATGGATTCATACGTTTTGAGATCCCCCAGGTAGGAGTATTTGTGTGAAACATCTCTAGCTTTAAGAACTTATATATACAAGATCTCCGAGGGAGGAGTCATCTTTTTATAGTTTACTTACTTTTAAATGAACTGAAATTGAGCTAATCAAAAATTCATCGATTGGTTTTGGAGAGTCCAAGATCGGTAAGTGTTTACTTACCAAATACCACTTCATAACTTGTATATGAGTCTATATTTTGGAAGTGGTTGTAAAGTGGAATGATATAGAGTTAAGCTATCAATCCTTGGGTTAAGTCCAAGGAAGAGGTCAGCCTTAACAATTCAGACTTATGCTATAGAGTTGAACTAACTATCCTAAGGTTAAGTCCAACAGAGAGGTTAGAGTTAGCATTTTTAAAATGGGCTTATGCTAGGATCCTTGTGGAGGTCTGTGTTCTATTATAGTGATGAAGACTCGTGTGAGAGATGTCGAATGTAACATCAACAACAAAAATGGCAACAAATGAGTGTAGAACTCATAGACAATAGGGTTGCTAACTCATAGGGTATATCAACTTCATATCTAGAGTATGCTTATCCATTTTGCTAGCGGGAGTTGATGGTATTCGGTACTACGTGGTTGGGCATGGAGCAACTATGTTTACCATAATGGTATATTTCATCCGGAGATATACAATGCTCGGAAGGTAGTTTTTGACCCTTGTGCAAGAGATTAGATTCGGGTTAACCGAAGATATCTCCATGGAAAAATAAAAATGTGAACGTACCTTAACAGTTTATATTGTACACTCAATATTGTTGGGTGTTATCTAATAATCACGGCTATTTATGGATTTATATTATAAACCCTAATCTTTATCTGTTATATCACCGTATTAACTTAGTGAATGGTTGGTTTCTTTTGAGAGGAAGAACGTTATGGAAATCCATACAATCTCAACGGTTACTGCTACATTATGCATAATCTTGGCTTTTCTCATACCAGACTTATGCCCGACACATGGTTTTTGTCTTCCCCAAATTCTTCATGAACCCTTTCAAGCAGGCCGAGTAAAGTAGGTTTTACTTTGGATACTTCAGACTTCAGGAGTTGAGTTGGAGGCTTCCGTTATCTATTTATTTCTATATATGTTACACTATGATATGTTTATATGTATCGGCATTGTACAGTTATTGTGGGTTGTGGAATAATGAATCTTAGGCTAATTTAACACTAAGGGGAGTGAATAGTGTTTTCTAACTTATGTAAATCTTTTTTTAAATTCTTTCAAAATTAATATAAAACCATAGATTAACCACACGAAATTATATAAACAATCAGTCACAGATGCAATCATGGATAAATATAAAAGAAATAAGGTAATGTAAAAGTTAGAGAGATGACATCGAGGATGTTATACTGGTTCAGATTTCTCCTACGTCCAGCCCTGTATAATTTCTTATATAGGTTTCTTTTTCAAATGCTAATATTTAAACCATGTAGGAGGCAAACTAGATTACAATCTTGATTTTGAGGCTACGAGACACACCCTTTTATATTACGAGTTCGAGGTAAACTCATGAGTTTTCATATCTTTATCTTGAGTCTTTATACTATACAGTTTTTGACTCGGCATTTAAGTAACATTATGCACTATATACTATATAACTTGGCAAAACATTAGTATCTATATTTTATACGGTTGTTGTCATCAAAGTCAATGATCGAGATATTAACAATCTTCCCATTTTTGATGATGACAACCATTAAATTTTCCTATATATAAACTATGATATAACTCCCTTTGAGTTACACAAATTCCCATAAATATATGCTTATGTATATTTTATATTTTTCTCTCCTTTTTCCATCAACAAAAATGGGTGAAAAAATAAAATCACCCCTTAATGATATATCTATGATCTATGGAGTCAAAATCAATAATTTTTTACTAAAGTAATTGAAGCACATATAAGGACAATAAATATGATGTATATTAAGATGCAATATAATATACTTATGACATATAAATGATGATTAATATTTGATATAATGATTGATACTAGATATGGTATGATCATGGCATATATTAAGATATATAATGAACAATGTTGATAAATATATGAAGACTTTTAACAAATAAGATAAGACAGTCTTTATTTATTAAAATCAAACTTTACAAGCCAAACTAAGCATACATATATAAACCAACTATGTCAAATCAAAACCTGACAATAATACTAATAACCTAAGCACGTAATGAAACCAAATTCAAACCAAACTAAAAATTGTATAGAAACTAAATCTAAGCCAAATTACAAACCAATCAAACCAAAATATAGAAGTTTTTAAAACATATATTTACAAACTAAAACGAACCAAAATTTAGACATTTCTACGAACTTCAACCAAACCTTCAGATTCAAAGATAGGATTTGATTAAATGGCATCCCAATCTTCGTTGTCCTTACTGTTCGAGTATTCTGGGTTGTTGGTTTGATCATCTTTGATGAGGGAGAAAATTCAACAGAGATGAGCATCAAATTGCCCTTCGTATTCTTTAATCGTTTGTATTTGGATAAGTTCCAAATGCCTTTGATTTCTTAGTATGAAAGAGAGAACATCTTTGAATGATTGGAGTGTGCCTTCAAGGTTTTCACAAAACTTTTGATGAGTAGAAGAAATTTCTGTTATGGAAAATGTTAAGAATGAAAGGAGATGCAGAGATGAATTAACAAGTGATGTTTATGAAAGAAATAAGCTTAAATGGAAGTGAAAAGTCCTTTGGAATATTTTAATTAGTGTTAGTTATAATATTTTAAAATTTAAATTTTTTTGTCAAACAGCTATAGTATTTTGGCATATCCAATATGTATGTCGATGTATGTGCCTGAAATAACAATATTTAAGTTTTTGTTATGTTTTTAGTTTCTACTCAATACCATCTATTTCAATGATTTCTAGAGACTAATAGAAAAATATATAATAGTAAGAACAAATTTTCATTGATTGGAATAAAATGCCACATAGCATGAATGAAAATACAAAAAGATAAAATGAATTAAACTAAGGAAATACAAAGGAAAAACCAGATAGAAAAAGATAACTAAGAAGATGAGCTTCCATTAAGTTTCTTAATAATTTTTCCAAAATACATATCCACTTTGTTGGAAAGATTAGTGAATTTCTTACTTAGCTTCTTTTGAATTTTGATAATTTTCTCTTGATTTATATGAATTCCTTTGCTTAAGCTTTGAGATAGTCTTTCATAACTTTAAAGATAAGTTTCTACTTCCTTTCCCTCTTCTTCTTCATCTTCTCTTTGAATTCCATAACTTTTTTCTTCTCCTTCCTCTTCAATTTCTTATTTCTCTTCCCTTGCTAGTCTTTCTTCCTTTTAGGGAAATGCCTCATAAGGTTCAAAGTAATGAGGAATATGCATGAGAGATATGTTGGATTTATTGAAAAGTTTTCGAGTAAAGTGGGTTCTCCTCATAAATCGACACCAAAATATTCAAAAACTCTATTGACATACATGCCAATAATAAGTTTGTTCTCATGTATAGAAATGCTCTTTTAAAAAAAAATTATCTAAGATGATTTGTGCCCAATTGATGTCATAATTTCCACAAATCGTAAA
This sequence comes from Allium cepa, assembly GCA_030765085.1. NCBI lineage: Eukaryota > Viridiplantae > Streptophyta > Magnoliopsida > Asparagales > Amaryllidaceae > Allium > Allium cepa. Next base: position 921,751,669 of record CM060934.1, read on the forward strand.
AAGAGCTGTAAATATTTTTTGAGTTGGGTTATTGTAATTACCCTTTTTTGGAACGATGGTTTGTTGTAAACGAGACTCCTAAATCTCAATATTGGTCTAAGATTTTTGTGTTTGAAATCAAATTTTTCATCACTATCAAAAATATAATGAACGGCTTCATGATTTTTTTCATCAATTTTAAAGGTAGAGAGGTAAATTTCACTATATTTGCAACCAAGTATTTGACCCAAAATTTCACAATCTAAAGTAATTGTAGTGCCTTTCACATACTGCAAACTTGTCCCTCTTCTCCTTTTAAATAATTTTCCATTTGAATTTGCGTAAAACACTTTAACAAAATTTGGATAACAAACAAAATCATTTTGAGAAGAATCGACTAAACTATGAATATCATTTGCAAATGAAGATCTTGAAGATCATAAGAAGAAAAATCATCAATCTTTACAAATCTTCCAGGAAAAAGTTTTCTAGAAGTGATATATTCGACATATGTGTCGATAGCTTCTTTGTCATTGAAAAGAAAGCCTTTGTTTATTTTTGCGAGTCTAATGTTTTGTGGTTGGCTTGAGGAGGCCATTATTGAGTAGTTGAGGAGATAAGAGAGTGAAGTGATATTTTGAATTTTTGAACTGAAGTGAGGGAATGAATGGGTAGAGATAGGATGATTTTACAGAGAGTAAACTGATATTTCATTTCTAAAAAGATGCATTTTCAATTTTTGGAATAAATGCAAAAGAAAAGGAATTCAAAATTTGAATTTTAAATGAAAATTTAAAATTTTGGCAGATATGTCAACATATAGAATTGGGTATGTCGACTTATGGGCAAAAAAAACCCAAAAGCAAAACTAAGGTAAAAGAATCCTATATATATACTTGTATGCATCCAATATTATTGTTAATCTATATTTTATTCCTAAATTCAATAATCCAAGAAAAATAAATTAAAAATTAAATGTAAAAAGTACCACTTTTTGCTCCTTTCCTTTGATCTATTCTGATCAATCCACTGTAGCCCTAAAACACATGTTTGTATCCTCAGTATCTGGTTCATTATCAATTGAAATAGTATCTGAATCATTTAATGTTGATGTGCAAGCCCTTTTCTTTTTCTGGATGAACCAGTAATTGGTGAGATCCTTGATTTATTCTGATGTGGGCAATCTTTATGCAGAAGACCAGGTTCATCACACTTGAAACGTGAAATCATAGTTTCATTTCCAGGAGTCCTATTTTTAGGTCTATGAAATTTGTTCGTCGATCTATACTTCAAGAACTATCTGAAATTCCTAGTCATAAAGGTAATTTCCTCATCATTGTATCGCTTGAATCTTGATCGTCAATTATTGCATTGAAAACAACAGATTTCTTTGGTGTCGCCTTTCTTTCTTTTCTCCCCTGCAATTGTGCTTCAAAAAACAGTAAATTATTTATTAACTTTTCAATTTTTAGGGTACTAATGTCATTTCCCTATCTACCGCTAATATCTTTTGAACCCACTTTGAAGAAAGTGAATCGAGAACTTTTCTAACTTGATCCTCTTTAGAAAAAATTTCACCTAATTATACTAAAGAATCTACTATATCTTGAAACCTACAATACATGTTAAAAATAGACTCATTCCGATTCACTTTAAATAACTGAAACTGAGTACTTAACGTAGAAATTTAGTCTTTTTAAGTTTACTAGTGCATTCATGTGTAACTTGCAATGTTATCCAAATATCATATGCAGATTTACAAATAGAGACTCTATTAAATTCATTTTTATCTAATGAGCAAAATAAAATATTAAGGGCTTTAGTGTTATTAAGTGCTTGTGTCTTTTCGCCAGTGGTCCGTTGTGAAAAGTCAGTTCGGTGTTCAATGTACTCGTTTTATGTAATAGTCCAAATATCTAAACCATTTGACTATAAATAAATGTGACTGATAAGTGTAAATACTGCCATTAAAAAGTAGGGGTCCAGCCATAGATTTTCTTTCTATAAAAGTATTAACAAGTGTACTAACAGTTTTGCTAGCCATTTATATTTCTCAAAAAATCATATTATGAGTTCTTGAAAACCAAATGTTTGATACCAAATGTGGATTGCGGAATAATGAATCTTAAGGCTAATTTAATACTAAAGGGGAGGAGGTGAATAGTGTTTTCTAACTTATGCAAACTTTTTTAAAATAATTTCAAGATTAATATTAAACCAAGGATTAACAATATAGAATTATGCTAACAATCAGTAATAGAGGCAATCACAGAAAAATATAAAAGAAATAACATAAAGTAAAATTTAGAGAGATGACACTAGGGATTTTATACTGGTTTAGATTTCTCCTAAATGAAATTTTGTGCAATTGCTGGTACAATTTTTTTTTTTCAAATGCTAATCTTTAACCGGTAGAAGGCAACCCAGACTTTAATCTTGATTTTGAGACTATAAGACAAACCCTAATAGATCATGAGTCCGAGGTAAACTCTCTTGATTTGACTAGGCTACAAGCTTAGCCACTGGATTTACCAAGCTACTAAGCATACCCACTTGATTAGCTAAAAGCATACCCACACAAACACGAGTAGAGTTGATAGTTTTTCCATAGATGTCTTCTTGTACTTTGGATACAAGGATACAATGGATCCTATAGCCTCTTGGATAACACTTCGATCTTTGAAATGAGGCAGAGAGAGATGTTTCCATACAATAAGAAAGTAGTATTAAATCAACATAATGAAGTAAGAATTGATTCTCTATTTTGAATAAGACGGAGTATATTTTTCAAGAGAATTTTCAAGAGAGTAAGGAGTGGGAGGAAAGTAAGTATTTAATTAGTTAAAAATGCATTTGCACTCCCATTTATATAATAAATGAACAGATGTATCCATTCATGAAAAGTTGTGTTCAAAAGACACTTCCATTCAAAACTAAAAAAATCCACCGGTCTTTATGTCAACATATATAAAACAAGTATGTCGATATTTCTTGGTGATATTTGAAAATATTTTTCTTGTAAATTATTTTGAAAATCCTATTCTTGTAAAATAATTTGAATATAGCTTTTAAATATTTTGAACTCTTGTAAACTTTTTATATAATATTTCAAAAAAATATTTTGAAATTAAAATAATTTATTTATGTTTAAGATTTCAAAGTTTAGAAATTGGAAATAAAGATTAGAGATTGTTATCAAGTACTTTAATAATATATTCTAATGACCTAAACACTAAATTATAACTTTGGGATCTTCATTTCTTTGTCTTTGAACCCATTAGACTTTATATCTTTATCTTGGGTCATTATACCATACTGTTTATGATTCAGCACCCAAGTAATATTTTACACTATACACTATATAACTTGGCAAAACATTAGTATCTATATTTTATATAGTTGTTGTCATCAAAATCAATAACAAGAGTATATATAACGTCAATAATGTCTTATTAATGTAAGGGATAGCATCCAAGTTGCTTAACACCTTTTAGTGGAAACTAGGCAAACTCTGACCGTTTAATATGTTTTTTTAAGGTAGGTCCTCATCATTTGATACCTAGTCCATGGTAGACTCCTCACCGGTACTTATCTAGCCGACGTTACACGGAATCTCTTCAGCCACTTAATATTTCATACCAAAGCAGGCCCTTTTCTAAGATATCCTCTATCGTGCCTAAGCAATAACACCGACTATTTACTAATTTCTACACAGGGAAGAGGCGGACCCTCGCACGACCACTTAATACCTTCAATCCCTGAGTAGGTCTAGCGTATTATGACCCATATCATACAGTGAAGTCTCACATTAGTCCGACTATTCGTAGGTACTGGTAGGCAAATTAGCTGGGCAGGTTTAATCTATAGAATTTAGGAATAATCTCGCATCATTTGTAGTTACATATTATAGGGGATCTCGCACATCACCCCTAAAATTACACTATAGGTAGCCAGATTAGCTGGGCGGACTTTTGTATACTTTTGATTGACCTCACATTCTTATAACTGTCATAATTTATATCATTCTCTATATAAATTATCACACATCTCACCGCGTTCAATATTTATGCCTTATAAGAAAACCTTCTTATTTCGCATCTACAGTTAATTTCTTTCCTAAGGGCATTTAATAATAATTAATAACCTATTGCCTATACAATTAGTACAGTATAATTGCACGTCATTTATGCTAATATATATGTATATGTATATGTATATTTATATACACACATACGTACACATACTTACATACATGCATAGATACATACATATACATATACGCACTTAGTAAATTCTAAGTACGTAGAGTTTACGCTCTAAACTAATATTTAAATGTCAAATGCTTAAAAATATACAGATCCCATTTTCATATTAACAAATATATGGTAAATCAGATATCCAAAATCAAATCAACAGACTTGTATTGAATCATAATCCAAACCCATTTATTTTACATTAAAACAACAGAATAAATCAATAATAGAATCTTACAATTTACATACTTTTATGCTCTATTTAACTTCATTTTACATGAAATTAAACAAAGGGAATTTCTATTCAAATTGTGAAAATGGGCCGTGCAAACCACGAAAAAGAATTCATACCTTACACATTATTTCCTAATCAAAACCCTTAATCATATCTAAAGATAAAGATAAAAAGTGGAATAGAATGTAAAATATTATAATTGCAAAATGTACATAAATTCCATAATTTAAATATAAAAAAATTGTGATTCCAACCTAAGAATTGACATTTCGGTTTAGAGGAAACTTTGGGGGGTTTTATTTGATGTTTACGAAAACCAAAATCTCACATCGTATATATCAAATCCAAACTACAATATTCAATTACTAAAAATAGATAGACTAAGATTTCCACTTACTATAGGTCCTTAGCTTTGCTTTTTTTGGATTTGATATACCTACAATAATCTCCTTTAGACTTTTTTTTACGAATATGCGGCAAGGGAATTGCATATGGATTAGATTCTGAAATTTAGGCGTTGTAGGAGAAAAGGATTAAAAAATAAACAATAGACATATATAATTTCTTACCCAAAACCTTGCAGAGAGGAACTGATAGTGCTTCGCTAGACTCTTAAAATAATTTGTGGATGGGCTATGCTCTTGTTTATAGAGGTTGGATGCACCAGAACTGTCGGATTTAGTTTAGTTTAAAATAATAAAAATTAGAAGGTTCAAAGCGCAAAAGCCCTAGCTATAACCAACTTCCACTGGTCGACCGCCCCTACCCTGCCGGTCGATTGGCCCTGGGTAGGCGGTCAACCGGTATGCTTATTTTAGGCTATTATTTTTTTTTCACTATTTTTAATTATTATATTCCTTAATTATCACTTAACATCAATGTTAATTTTTAACGATTACTTAACCCCCAAATCTAATTTCTATTAACTTTTAGAATTTCAAATTTAAGAATTTTTTAATTATTTGAATTTGAATTCCATTTAAATTATTTTAACTTGAGAACTTCAAACATCCATAACTTTTTGGTTTAAGCCCTATTTTCAATATAATATATCTAAAAACTGATCAAAAAATCGCACGAATGCAACGACGTAACTTTCATAGTCAAATTCCGACTTTTGCAAAATTTCCAATTTTAGTCTCGTCTTATTAATTAATTTATCTGATTTATTTATTAATTATTAAATTTTATGTGGTTTTACGTTCTCCACCTTAAAAGGATTTTGTCGTAGCAATCTTCCAATGGAGAAACAGCGTAACATGCAATAAACATCCATGTTATCAACCAAGTTATCTACACAACCATCTACTCAACCAAAGTGCAATGTGATTACATGTGCAGACATATTATAAGTGAGCTCAATCCTAGCATGAATGTACGATTGTGAGATGTAAGTATGTATGCAAACATCCTAAACATGCATAAAATTTCTAAATTAGTGTAAAGTGTTGGTGAGAAGGGTAGCAACCAGGTCCTACCATCCAATGTAGCAACCACAATGCAACTAAATTTTTTTTTTTGAAAAGAAAGGTTTATCAGTGAAAAGCTAAGGATGATAGATCCTCATCTTTTCTTCGGTTTTCCATGTGCTTTCCGTCGGGTTGTCTCCCCATTGTAGTTGAACCAGCCTAATTTCTTTGTTACGGAGTTTCTAGTTATGTGCTCCACAATGCATGTGGTGCATGGGATGCTATTGACTCCATCTCAGTATCCCCAATTGATCGGGATCTATAATAGTATTGTGCTATGAAGGCATTTCCTCAAGTGCGAAATGTTAAAAACATTATGGACTCCAGCCAATCTGTTTGGTAAATCTGCACTTTTATTCTTTCCAAAACTTGAAAAAGCCATACAAATCTTTTTGCCAACTTTCTTGATTTTTTGAATCTCATGACTTTCCTAATTTTGAAGAGTAAACTTTGATGAACATCACGTTTCTAACCTTGAACTTCAAATATTTTCTTCTCTTATCTGCATAGGATTTCTGGCAATCTTGTGCTGTCTTCTTACGTTTCCTAATCAACACTATCTTATTCAAAGTTTTGCGAATCAAATCTGGTCTGAGTAGAATTTTGTTGGTGGTTCCCCACCAACAATTTAGCAATTTGCATGGCCTCCCATAAAGTGCTTCAAAGAGTTCCATACCTATCGTCAATTGGTAACTATCGTTATATGTGAACTCCACTAACGTAGGTTTTTCTTTCAGTTTCCTCCAAAGTCCATGATGCAAGCTCTTAACAAATCCTCCATGATCATATTCACTCATTCAGTTTGTCCGTCATTCTACGGGTAGTAAGAAGCACTAAGATTCAACAAAGTCCTTAAAGCTGCTTACAAACCCTCCAAAACTCGCTTGTAAATAAGGGGTTCCTATCACTAATGATACGAACTAGAATTCCATAAAGTCGAATGACCTTCTTGTTATAAATCTATGCTAGAGATGTTATGGTCCTATTGCTCTTAATGGGAAAAAATGGTTGTCTTTGGTGAGTCTATCCACTATGACCCAAATTGCTTTATTACCTCTTTGACTCGTAGGCAACTCATCTCTAAAGTCCATTGATATATGTTCCCATTCCCATGTCGAAATTTCGAATGGAAATAACAACCCTTCGAGCTTTCCTTGCTTGGTCTAATTATCCTTTGGGGTGTTAAACATCTAGAAACAAATTTAGCTACTCTCTTCTTCGTCCCTGGCCAATAGAAAATCTATTTCATATCCCTATACATCATATCTCCTTTAAGGTGTATGGTCATCCTTGAATGGTGACACACCGAAAGCACTCCCTCCAACACACTGCTAATATTTGGAATGCAAATACGTTAATCCCTCCTCATACATCCCTTCTCATCAACTACATATCTATTGACGTGGATAAATTGTCCTCCTTTACTTAGCTTGCCTAAATTATCTCCTTAAACTTCTTTTGCTCTGATCTAATGCGGTCTATCAATGCATGCCTAACCTCCTTTGCTACTAAATTGCTTTGGTGGGTTCTGTCAGTGGTTAGAAGTTGAAATTCGAGAGTAACTCCGTTGCCTCCACTCGTATATAGCATCTAAGATAGCATGCCTCTGACTAAGGGTGTCAGCGATGAAATTTGCCTTTTTGGGGGTATACTGTATCCCATATTCATAGGATGCTATAAACTCCATTCACCCTTGCTGCCTAAGATTTAAATCCTTTTAGGAAAATAGGTATTTGAGTAATTTATGGTTGGAGAACAGCTCAAACCATTCCTACAAAAGATAGTGCCTCTAAATTTTCAAGTCAAAAACAATAGCTGCTAACCCTAAGTCATGAACTGGGTATCTCTTCTTAGGGTCCTTCAATTCCCTACTAGAATAAGCTTTTACCTTTCCTTCTTGCACAAGAAATACTCCCAATCTTATGCTACATGCATCTATATAAAATGTAAAAGGCTTCATCCTATTGGGAATGATGAGTACTAATGCACTTGTCAATAGTTCTTTTATCTTCTCAAACGCTTCTGTGCATTTCTCATCCCATGCAAAGACTAGATTCTTCTTATTTAGACGAGTTAAAAGGACTTCTATCTTTGTAAAGTCCTTTATGAATTTCTTATAGTAACTCACTAACCCTAGGAAACTTCCAACTTTGAATAAATTCCACTTTTGTGGGGTCCACTAATAATCTATGATCGAAAATAACGTGGCCAAAAAATCTCACCTTCTTCTTCTTCCAAAAGTGGTAATTTTGAGAAACTGGCTTTAATTTGGTGCGTTCTCAAAGTTCTAGTACCTCTCTTAAGTGATTTTCATGCTCTCCTTCATTCTTGGGGAATAATAAAATGTCAACAATGAAAACTACAAAAAACTTATTCAACTATCCCCTAAAAACTCTACCATTAAATCTACAAATTATGCGGGGGCATTCGCTAATACAAAGAGCATCACTTCACATTCATAGAGTCCATCGGGCATGCAAAAAGCAGTCTTTGGTTTGCTATCATCTACAATCCTCAACTAATGAAATCTGGTTTCCAAGTCCAACTAGGAGAAGATTTTAGCTCTTACAAGCTGATTAAACAAATTGTCTATCCGAGGTAAAGGATACCTACCCTTCCTTGTCAACCAATTAAGTTTCCTAAAGTCTATGCGTAGCCTTAATGAGTCGTCTGCCTGAGTGGCAATGATTAATAGAGGCTTCCCATTTTGAATTACTCGATCAGATGAACCCCTTCTGCAATAGCTCCAATATCTACTTATCTAATTATCACCTTTCTTTGTAGGTCATGTGTCTTAATGGCAGAGCAACTTGTCTAACATCTTTCTCCAAATCAATCCTAAGCTCGATCTCCCTTCGGGATAGGAGACCCAAGACTTCTTTAAAGACATTAGGCAATTCTCGAAGTATGGATATAGATGAAAGCTCATTTTGAGATAAGATCAGCAAATGTCAATAGCTTAACTCGAACGAGTCTCGGAGTGTACAAGAACCTCTATATCTCTTCCTCTACGACTTTATATTTGCACAAGCCTATAATCCTATTCTAAGGTTGCCTCATAGTACGACAACCAATCCATTCATAAGATAAGTCCATACACCTTGAAATTAAGAAAGTACGCATTACATATGAAATCAACATCACATATGTCTAACACAAGGTCTTTGCAAATTAAGGAAAGATATACCAACCCCCAATAGGAATTGAGACTACTATTAGGTTGGTGATATTTTAGGTTTGAATATTTAAGGAGTTGATCACGTTCCCTGCTATAAATGAATGCAAACTCCAGAGTCAATAAGGTATGAATTGTATTCCCAAAAATAAAAGTTATACCTTCCATTGCCACCTTTCCTTGGTCTCTAGAGAGTGGTCTATTTGAAATAGGGACAACCTCAATAGCGTAGGCTTGTCCACTCTACCCTTCCTTTACCAGCTTTAAACAATAATTTGTGAAGTGCCTCTCTTTATGGCAGTGGTAACACATTCCCTTAAAAGCATCCTTCAACTGATTCACTTTACAACCTTTGGCGATATTTCCTTTCTTCTGGCATCTTTTACACACCTTACCTTCTTTCTTGAACTTTCCTTTTGACTTCTTATTTGCCCAAAAATTTCCCTTTTCGGTTCCATCTTGTTTTTGACTAGATCCTGCCTTCTCCTTCACCATCTCTTTCTCCTCCGCACTAGCCGTCTACAGCAAAGCCATTTCAGTTAGCGTCTCATTTGTTTGGCCAATGGGCACTTGGGTCAGTAATAATTATCTAGAAGAGTTTAAGCCCTTAACGAACTTCATGGCCTTTTTCATGGGTATACCTATCAAATTCTTTTCAAACTCAGCTCTCAAATTCATTTCGAACTCAGCTAGCTATGTGAATTTACTAATATACACCTTCAGAGTAGAGTCTCCTTGCCTTACTAGCTCACTTCTACTCTTGACATAAACTGTGACTTAAATAGATTCTTGAACTCATGCCCAGTGACATTTTTATCATCATTCTCCTCGAGCACAATATCCCACCAAACTAAGGCCTCTCCCTTAAGGTGCCAAGTTACCATTCTTTGCTTTATCTGATCATGCCAACTACGCTCTCGGGTATCCTCTCATAGTCATTTATCCATGTCTTTATCTCCACAAAACCTTCTATTCTCGAATACACTCTTTCTCCCATATTTATAAAATCCTTAACTATTTTAGGGAAGTTAAATGGTGAGGTGCTGCTTTTGCAGGCATGATAGCAGGTGCCACCTTCCGTAGGACAGAGAATTGTCCTACATGCCTGAGGTATTGCTTAAACCATTTTGGGCATCCCTCGAATGGTAGACATTCCTCGGGCAGGATTCCCAATCTTAAAAGAAGAAAGGTTTTTAGCCATAATCTACTATCTATAGGTTAAACTTCTAGTTGTAATGGCCTAAGATAGTATTATATGCTAAAACGATGATTTACCTAGTGTGTTTGCATATGTCCCAAAAATAGTGTGTATATATATAGTAGGGGTTTTTGAAAATTTCTTTCAAAAATGACAAGTATGCCTCACATATGTATACTTATCCTCATTGATCGGGTAACCTAAACTTTGATACCAAATGCAATAACCCGCTCAGAAACAGACCTAAATTCTGACCTAGAAAAGGCATACCGAAGCTTAGACACATTTCAAAGCTGGTTATTGGTTGGTATAAACAATAATACAGAGCTATTTATCAACAAATTGAGAAATCACAGCGGAAGGATAAATTATAACAAAAGAAATAGTATCCATTTATTCAAAAGTCAAATGTCAAAAAAAATCCATAACACAATACCAATAACAACCATCACATATCCGTAGTACATAAATTTCAAAATATAACATTATTTTCAATGGATACATCAGAAAATAACATGAATAGATAAATAGATAATCGCCATAAGTTTCATCCTCGGTTATGCCTTCAGCATCATCTTTCCTAGCCATTGTTGTAATGAGGAGGGAGACAGAATAGCATATTCTGGTTAATAAAAATCTCAAGCCTTAATATTATAGTACTTAGGCAGTATAATTTAAATAGGAATATGTCTTTCATATATCAACATTATTATAAATTTTCTTGATTTCAGCCATAAGGCTTTCCCAATTTAATTCTATAACCATTGTGCTTTCAGCCCAATAACCCATATCCATTGTAAATAATGCCCTATCAATGTAAGAGATAGTACCTCTTATCCGGCATTTTGACCCGGTAACAATAGACAAAATTGGATGAGTCTCACGCAAAAATCATCAAGACAAGCAACCCAGAAGGTTTAAGAAAGTGGTTTACCTAAGTTCAAAAAGCCAAGTCCAAACCATGATGTAAAAAGTAGGAGATTTCCCTGCTAAGTATTTGGTTCGGTACAAAACCATCGATGGTTCAGTATAAAACCATCTATGGTTCGGTACCAGCCTATAATACTTTATGGGTATGGTCCTATCTTTTCACCACATTTTAGCCAAAGGTCCTAGAAGCTCATTCCAAGCTCCAATTATCATTCGTATGCTATGCTCAATTGTTCTCCTTAAGTTCTCCGAGTTGGAAACTACCAACTTCTATAAAACCATCCATTGAACTCAAAAGCAAGCTAATAAGGACTCAAACAACTATGAAACCACAAAACTAATAGTGGGGCTACCAATCTAGAAAGTCCAAAACATTGGTTGGTAAAGTTTATGGGTCGGTGCTGACCCATAGCTATGGTTACGTACCAACCCATAGAGATTGCTTAGGTGGCCACGTCTTCTTCTTCATCTATTGTTGGGAGACCATGGAGAATGTGGGTTTGGACGTGCCTAAGGCTTTCCTGTCAACCTACACCTATAAGTAGACCATGAGAGGCTTCATTTGAGGTGCATTTTCACTTTCCAACACTTGTGCTCAATTCTTGTAATCACTTTTCGTTCGACGATGAACCATAAGAATATTGTTGTACTTTTAGCAATAAAACGAAAAGAATTATAGACTGGAGGCAGGCACACTTTATTGAATCACTATTAACTGTTTGTCTACTATTTATTTCTCATTTTCAATTTATTTTTATCACTTTTATTTCTGTACATATATATATAGGTGTTAGTGCCATTTTTGATGCTAACATTTTGGTGCTTTCACTGAGAATCGATATTCTCAGGCTTGTTTAAATCCATCATCTACTATTGGATTGTCTAAATCGGAGAGAAACATCTAGTTTTTCTTTGTTTTAGAATTCCCTACTACTCAGATTTTCAGAAAATCTACATAAGTGCTTGCTACTATGGTACCTAGAAGGGACCATTTCACCACTTCGTGTGCTGCAAATGACGTTGAGGAGTTTGATCCCTATTTTGCTGGAGAGGTTGCACAACCAACTGCTATGGATATTCAAAACCCCGTTGATGTGGTCGCTAGAGTTGAAATGGATCGCACGATGAAACAAATGGAGGATAAGCTCCAAGAAAGTCATAATGAGTTAAATGCACAGATGAAGTAAAGTTGTGACTTGCTGACTCAACTAACCAGTGGTTGTATAAGAAACAGAAGGGATAGAACGCCTTTTGATTTAGAATTGGATGGTTCCTTATCTTCGAAGCATAGGCGGAGGGATGGAAAGAATACAATGCTAAAGAAAGATGCCATAAGGTTGAAACAAAGGTTGGGCCGAAGCTACGGCCAAGGAATATGGATCGATACCGAACCATTAAGGTCGTGCAATACCGAACCATCATCTGTGTGCCATAGTGTTCAACCCTGGGGATGTCGCTGGTTTGACTTCTGGATGTGACCCGGCCGCTCAGAATGTTAGATTATGGGAGTACTACCAATCCTCCATGAAGGAACCATTAGACTGTTGAACGAATGGTTCTCCCAAAGTCAGGGGAACCTAGGTATTATGAAACAACCCAAGAGCGTTTGTCAAGCCAATAATTGTAGCTGGTCATACTTACCATTGTTCAGTAGTACTAGCTGATTTGGATTTAACTGAGATGATTAGAAGGCTTATTAGAGAAAGCCAACACTGGAACAACGATGATTGGTGAACTTCCCCTACCCGTAATCCATTTACAGAGAATACTCTATGTGAGGAATACACATGAAGGTTTGTGATGCCAACGATGCCGGCATACGATAGGAAAACTGATCCGACGCAACATTTGATAAAGTATGGCTGGTATACGGACACATCCAGAGCTAGTGATGCGGTGAAATGTCATTGCTTATTGAACTTTCTAGGAGTGGTGGCGACAATCTAGTTCACCGGGCTACCACTGAGATCCATATCGTCTTTTGATCAATTGAAGAGAAAATTCATAGAATAGTTCCGCATGCAGACTACACGTCCAAAAGACGTTATGTCTCTTTTTAGCCTCTTTCAATGAGATGGAGAATCGTTAAAGGAGTTTTTTATAGATTCCATACGATAATCGCAAAAGTGAGCAATGCTCAGAAGGATATTGTTCTGATGGCAATAATCTGGGGGATTCATCTTAAGATAGATATTTGAGAATAGTCCCTACCAACTACCTACACTTTTTATAGAAAGACGTTGGGGGTTCAATTGAAGCAATACAAAGCAATGTCGCTATGAAGCATCTAGAGAGAGTTCCAAAAATATTGATATCAACATCGAGAATCAGAATGGTGGACATAATAAGAATACCAGCAGGAACATAGATAAGAAAGTGGATTTGAGGAAGCAACTGAGAAACCCAAAGTTCGATAGTTATACCCCATTGAATAATTCTATTGAGAACATTTAGTTGGAAAATCAAATAAAGATCAATATAGGAAGCCGGCTTCGAGGTAGTAAGCTGAGAAAGAAAAGAAGTCTAGCAAATTCTACAGGTCCCATGAAACTCATGGTCGTAATACCAATGACTGCAGATATTTGTGTGATGTGATTGAGGAAATGATCGGAAAAAAGAAATTGTAGCAGTTTGTTCAAGTTCTTTAGGATGGTGGGTAAGGATCTTATAACCCTTAATAGGGGCAAGTCAGACCTAGTATTCATGAGTCTAGGTGGCTTGAGAAACGTCTCATCATTAATACAATCATAGGTGGACCACATCCAACTGGGAAGAGTTGGAATTAGATGGAGAAGTATGCTAGTGCTTTAAAGCATGTAGTAAGCGAGTGTTGTTTTGCCATCGAAGATGGTGCTCTGGCAAAACAACTTAGATGTGTAACTGATGATATTGTTTTTGCAATAGAGATGAAGATGGGATAGAAGCTCCAACTATTGATCCACTTGTTATTTCGGCCATGATTGTCCCTGTAATTGTTAGAAAAGTTTTGATTGACAGTAGGAGTTTGGCTAACATCCTATTTAAGAAGGCATATGACCAGATGCTTCTGAAGGAAAAGGACTTAAATCCTTGTAAATCTCGAATCCAAGGATTTAACGGGACAAATACTGAGCCAGTTGGTTGCGTGGAAGTACTGATAGATCCTGCAGAGGGTGACTGCAAGAGAGTGCGAGTCGTGCCTCTCGCTGTGTTGGATATTTATTCTACCTACAATGCATTTTTAGGACATCTGACCCCTGTTGAGTTTAGCACGATTATCACTCGTTAATGCTTAATAAAGAAGTTCCCTTCCGAGAATGTATAGGGATCGTCCAAGGAGATTATGGGCTTGGCCACGAATGATATGTCGTTGAACTCAAAGAGGCAAAGCTAAAGGAGAAAGGAAAAGGTGTAGAGGGAACTCTCTGCGTCAAGGCTTTGGATGCTTAGCAACCACTTACTTAGCCCTAGCTTGGGCAGTATAGTCGGTTCCATGAGGATATGGATCCGAGGAAAGAGTCAAAGGACAAAAGAGCTGGCCAATTGAGCCAACGATCAACATCCTAGTGAGTCAGGATGATCCTACAGAGGTCCTGAAGATTGGATCACATCTTGGCATGAGGGTGATGAAAGAATTGGTTGTTTTTCTCAAGCAAACGTGGATGTGTTTTCCTAGACTCATTTTGATATGTATGGGATATCTTCGTAGATAGTGAGCCATGCATTAAATGTTAATCCAAAATGCATTCCTGCAAAATAGAAACACCATTTCCTAGGTCCAGAGAGATCCGTTGTGCTTAAAAAAGAAGTGGAGAAGTTGAAGGATAGATTCATTCACGATGCTTCATACCTAGAATGGGTACCGAATCCAGTTTTGGTGAAGAAGTCAAATGGGAAGTGGAGGACATATGTTGAATATTCTTATCTGAATAAGGCATGCCTTAAAATAGCTTTCTGCTTTCGAGAATTGATCAACTGGTGGATTCAACAGTTGGACATGAACTACTATCTTTCATGGATGCATTTTCTAGATATAATCAGATTCTGATGCCTGTACTGTATCAGGAACATACTAGTTTCATAATCGATGTAGGATTATACTACTATCTTATTGTGCCCTTTAGATTGAAGAATGTTAGAGCGAAATACTAAAGGTTGGTAAATAGAATGTTTAAAGGTCAAATTGGGCGATCAATGGAAGTTTACGTGGACGATATGCTTATAAAGTCTTAGTGATTAGGCAGCCCTGTTGACGACTTGGCTGAGATGTTCAATGTTCTTTGAAAATACGGGATGAAGCTCAATCCCTTGAAATGCTCATTTGTCGTTACGTCGAGAAAATTCTTGGGCTTCATTGTGAACTCCAATGTTAAAGGGATTAAGGGATATGGAGGCTCTGAAAATAGTTAAAGAAGTTCAGACCTTGTTTGGAAAAGTCACCATCCTAAGTCTAGGCCTGTCAAACGGGTCGAGTTGGGTCAAAGTGGGTTGGGTCGAATTTGACCAACCCATTTATGATCCATTCCCTTCAACCCATTTATGACCCAACCCATTTATGACCCAACCCACTTAATAAGCGGGTTATCCATTTAACCCATTTAAAGATTTAAATTTAATTTGACTAATAAAAAACAAATAAATATAAAATAATTCTAATTCTAATTCTAATTTTTATGTTTTGAGATCCGAAAAAAATTTAAAATTTTAATTCTAATTTTCATCAAAATTCAAATATGGGGATGAGGTAGCTTATTATTTTCTATGTACAACTGTCGGTCCCCATGGAGAACTACAGTGTGCATTCACACGATAAAGTATCTGAGTGTTCCATACTATCCGTAATTTAGATGGTAGTTAATCGGTCGAAGTCCCACCTGATTCTGAGTTAGAACGATGGAGTTATTGCAGTCTGAACAAAAGAATAGCGGCTTCTGCACTAGGCGGAGATCATATACATGGATGTGGCAGCATGTTATTTTTCGAGTACAACTATCAGTCCCCTTGAAGAACTATAGTGTGCGTTCACAACATACTATCCGTAATTTATAGGAGTTGATCGGTCGAAGACTCGCTAATTCCGAGCTAGAACGAAGGAGTTATTGCAGTTTGAACAAAAAAAATAGCGGCTTCTGCACTAGGTGGAGTTTAATATGCAGATGTGGTAGCCTGTTATTTTCTATGTACAACTACCAGTCCCCTTGGAGAACTACAATGTACGTTCACACGTGGAAGTATTCGAGCGTTTCATACTGTCTGCAATTTAGGTGGAAGTTAATCAGTCAAAGTCTCGCTTAATTTCGAGTTAGAACGAAAGAGTTATTGCAATCCGAACAAAAAATTGCGGCTTCTGCACTAGACGGAGTTCAAATATATGAATGTGGTAGCTTGTTATTTTCTAAGTACGACTGTCAGTCCCCTTGGAGAATTACAGTGTGCGTTCACAAGATGAAGTATCCGAGTGTTTCTTACTGTCCGTAATTTAGGTGGAAGTTAATCGGTCGAAGTCACGCTTAATTCCGAGTTAGAATGAAAGAGTTGTTGCAGTACGAACAAAAAAATAGCGACTTCTACACTAGGCGGAGTTCAAATATGGGGCTGTGATGCCTCTTATTTTCTAAGTACAACCATCAGTCCCCTTGGAGAACTATAGTGTGTGTTCACATGATGAAGTATCCGAGTGTTTCATACTGTCCGTAATTTAGGTGGAAGTTAATCGGTCGAAGTCTCGCTTAATTCCGAGTTAGAACAAAAGAATTATTGCGGTCCGAACAAAAAAAATAGTGGCTTCTGCACTCGGCGGAGTTCAAATATGGGGATGTGGTAGCCTTTATTTTCTAAGTACAACTATCAGTCCCCTTAGAGAACTACAGTGTGCGTTCACGTGGTGAAGTATCTGAGTGTTCCATACTATCCATAATTTAGGTTGGAGTTGATCGGTCGAAGTCTCGCCTGATTCCGAGTTAGAACAAAGAAGTTATTGCAGTCTGAATAAAAAAATAGCGGCTTCTGCATTAGGCGGAATTCAAATATTGGGATGCGGTAGCCTGTTATTTTCTAAGTACAACTGTCAGACTCCATAAAAAACTATAATGTATGTTCAAAATTCTTATTTTTCAATTTTATATTAAAATTTAATGTTTTTAATAAATGGGTAAATGGGTTACCCATTTATATCACTTTTAAAAATAGGTCAACCCAACCCATAACCCATTTTACAATATTCATAAATGGGTTGACCAACCCATTTATAAGTAGGGTAAATGGGTTAGGTTAATGGGTTGGGTCAAATTTTGACAGCTCTACTAAGTCGGTTTATCTCCAGAGCCACTAACAAATGCATTCCTTTCTTTGACGAGATTAAGAAGGAAAAGAGTTCAAAGGGGAGGACTTTCACTTGGATATAGAAGTTTGTAGATGCATTCTAAGACCTGGTAAATCACTTAAAGAAACCTCTTATTTTATCGAAGCGGCTAGATGACAAGGATTTATTTGTATATCTAGAGTGTCGGTGCATGCTTTGAGCGTTGCACTCATTCGAGAGGAATCTCAAATCCAGCAATCAATCTATTACATCAGCAAGCGATTGATAGGAGTTGAAAGAAATTATTTGAAGCTAGAAAAGCTTGCATACTGTTTGTTAATCGCTTCAAGGAAGCTCAACCCTATTTCCAAGCTCATTTGATCAAAGTTCTTACTGACTAGCCTTTGCAACAAGTTTTGCAATGTCCGGAGACTTCTGGAAGGCTGTTGAAATGGAACATTGAATTGAGCCAACACAATATATCTTATCACCCTCGGAGAGAAATTCAGTGTCAAGCTTTGGCGGATTTTATACCTAAACACACTGCATAAGATGACATCCCAGAGAGCAGTTGTGAACGTAATGCCAACTGGAAGATGTATTCTAATTGTGCGTCTAACAAATGATGTTCTGGTGTCGATGTCATGTTATTGACTCTTAAGGAACATTCGATTTGTTACGCCTTGAACCTCGGTTTTCCTGCAACAAATAATGAAGTAGAATATAAGGCCTTGATTGCAGGACTTAGAATTTCCAAAGAACTAGAAGTTAAGACCTTACATTTTTCTATGATTGCCAATTGGTGCTATGTCAAGTGCAAAAGGAGTTTCAAGTGAAAGGAGCAAGGCTAGCTCCTTATCTAAACTGAGAGCTTGACCTACTGAGTGATATTGAATATTACATGATAACATGTGTTCCTAGAGAGGAGAATGCAAAGGCCGACCCTTTGGTAAAATTGGCCACTTTCGGAGATGCACAACTCATGGGACTCGTCCCAGTGGAAGTAATATCAGCTTCTAGCATCGATCAGATGGATGTTGATTGGATCTTGGAGGTTGAACCTGAGAAGGAGTCATGGATGACTCCAATAAAGAACTATCTACAGAGAGAAACTCTTTCGAACAGGAAGAATGAATGACACCAACTTCTTCATAAAGTTGCCAGATTCGTTATGCAAGAAGAAGTGCTATATAGAAAAGGATTCTCTATTCCTATACTTTGGTGTGTCACCAACATGAGACCAAGCAAGTCTTGAAAGAAGTTCATGGAGTGGCCTATGGTGACCATATCGGGAGGCAAACCCTAGCAAAGAAGTTATTTTGCTATAGGTATTTATGCCCAATTGTCAATCGAGACAAAGTTTATTACACCAAAAAGTGTTACAAATTCCAAAGATTCTCCAAGATACCGAGAGCCCGGCTAACGCAGATTACTCAAATGGTTAGTGCATGGCCATTTGCAGTTTGGGGAATCAATATCATTGGTATGTTGTGGATATCGAAAGGTGGTGCAAAGTATGCTATAGTCATGGTTAATTACTTCACCAAGTGGGCTGAGGTGGAGTTATTAGCCACTGTCACAATGAAGAAAGTAATCAACTTTGTTGTTAGAAACATCATCAATCATTTTAGGGCTTCGCAAATGATTGTTTCCGAAAATGTACACAATTGGACAGTGTTGAGCTCAAAGGCATTTGCCGTAGACACCATATCAAGAAGAGGTTTGATGCAGTGGCGCGCCACTAGGAGAATAGACTGGTCAAAGCAGTAAATATGATATCAAGTCCATTCTAAAAAAAATAGATGAAGAAGGCTAAGGGCAAGTGAGTCAATGAATTACCATTAGCACTTTAGGTTTATCGAACGACACATAAGTTAGCGACTGGCCACTCTCTGTTTACCTTAGCTTATCGACCAAAGGCTATGATCCTAATTGAACTCGAGGTACCTTCTCATTATGTGACTCTCTATAATCCACAAATGAATGAGAAACTCCTACTAGAATCTCTTGATATAATAGATGAGAAGTGTGATGAAGCTGATTTGTGGGCAGTTGCACATCGAAATCTAGTCATCATGTATTACAACACTAAGGTTAGATCTCAAAACTTTGAAATTGGTGACCTCATTCTTAAAAAGAACTTCCCTAGCCCTGAATTAGATCCGACTTGGAAAGGTCCATACGCAATGGAGCAAAAGCTTAGAGATGGCATTTTCAAGCTAGCTACTGTAGATTGAATCTCACTCCCATGGACATGGAATAGTGAATACTTACGATGCTATTTCACTTGAATGTAAATTTGTGCATATTTTCCATGTAACCAGATAGAACTTGTCATTTTTGACATTTCATAAAAAAAGATAACTTCCGAAGCTCATAAATCTATCTATACTCGATTTAACACCATGAATGGTGTAATATTTAAACTGATTTGCAAATGAAAATTGCAGGTATGCAGGTGCCTAGTGATAGGTGCCGAATAACTCCTATAACCCTTGACTTGGGGCAGGAGCATATATATTATATATATTCAAAATTTCAAGGTTGACAAGATAGTTTGCCACTACTAGTCATGCTCGGAGTCTGGCAGAGCACCCATTTCTTATTCAAAGTAGGTAAGATCATACTTACAAATATCCTCGAAAAGGATATCTAAATCGCTATGTTGAGTGGTTAACCCTAATCAATGCCTAGAGTTTAGCATTGTCATGGATGTCCAGAGTGTGATGACCCAGAATTTTAAGCAATATCAATTTAATAATCTGAATTAAAAATTAAAGTGATTTGATAATCTTTGGAATTAATTTAATAATCCAATTAAAATAAATATTTAACTGATAGATTTTATCTTTTAAAAGCTAATAAATTGTTTTCTATTTATAATATATATAGAATATGTATATATTGTAAATAGATAAGCCTTATTTTAAATTTAATAAATAAATAAATTTTGTTTTGTAAATATATATATATATCGTTGGTAAAATTGGGAATTATGATTTTATTTAAAGTTAAACTTTTAAAAGTATATAATAAATAACTATATGATTTTAAATACATAAGGTAAATATTTAAATGGTTTAAAATATGTTTTAACTTAAGTTTAAATTTAAATAAAATTTACAATAAGGTTTATTTTGTTACAGTGTGATAAAATAATTAACTTATTAATAAAGGAACAAATTATTTTATAAATTATTTATAGTTATCAAATTTGTTATTTTCAAAATATAATAATACATTGTTTTTAACAAATGGATTTTAATAAAAATAATTTGTTTTTCAAAATTGAATTGTGTAGTTATATGTATATATATAACTTGATTTCAAAATTGAACTTTAGAATTCGATTTGAATTTGAATTTAAAGCTCTGAAATTTAAAGTATAAATATTTTTAATTGTTTTGGATTTTTAAACTATTTGTATAAACTTTTATTTTATAAATATAATTGGATTTATTTATTTCAAGGTTATCTACATATAAATAATTGCATGATAACTAATTAATTAAATATAAGTTTACATTTATCTTATATTAATCTATTAACTAAATACTAATTAACATTTAAGTATAACCAAATTACCTTAAAAGAACATGTGTTAACTAATTAACATACCTATTTGACAAATATTAAAATTAATGACAAGTGTCATTTTAAAAACCTTTAATTTTCTTTATTTTTAATAAACCACATGTTCATTTTTATATAAACCCATTATTTTCTTAACTCCATTTCTTTTCTATTTCATTATTCAAAGCCAAGAAGAAAATTAAAACAAATTACCTCAAAACTAAAATCTGAAAATACCTCCACTAAAAACAAATTCATGAAATCAAAACATGAAAATCTGTAGCATGCAAACAAATTTGTTTTAAAACCTGCATATTCAAACAAGGCCCGCCTCGCTTAGAATCTAGAATTCAAGCTGCATGCATGTAGTTCCTTTTTAAAGATCAAGTTTTAAAGCTTCAACAACTCAAGTTTTCAAAGCAACTGCAGTTTTAAAACTCAGAGACTAAGTAGTAACTCTAAGGCAAAGTAATATCCCTGTTTCAAGTTTTTAAAGATCAAAAGCCTTTTAAAAACCTTCATTGTTATCTGGTGAGTAACTTTATTTTTTTTTAAAAAAAATTAGTATAAAATCTGTTGCATGCTAGTGATGTTGAGATGAATCTGATTATGTGAAGTTATGATGTATGCATGTTTTTGTAATCTGTGAGTGCTCTGTTTTTAAACCTAGATTTTCTTGTTTTTGATTTGTATTCAATTTTTCTCTGGAACTAATCATTGTTAATACTTGTTTTATAAACATAAGATGTTAATTAATATATAGATTAAGGTTTAAAAACTTAATATAGTTAAATTAAAATCTGGTACCTCTGTAAAACTAAGAATATCAGAAATTGTTAAATAATATGAAATTTCAATCTGTGAAATTTATAGATTCAGTAATATGAAATGAATACATAAACTTAACAACTAAATCACAATTTTTAAACTAGAATTGAGGGTGCAGCTTCGAATTACACTATTTTTGGGTTTTTGGGAATCACTGGCGATTCCAGCGATTGGGGAGGTTGAGTTTCTTTCTGATGGTAGATGGGTGACTAGAGAGGCCAGGAAAAATGACCTGTGACTGGTCAGTGGAGGTGTTGGCAGTGGGGGTAGGGATTTAGTTTCTAAACCTAATTTGTTTGGGTGATAGATTTGGGTTCTGTTTAATTTCTCTCGAGAATCGAGTGTCATGGGATTTTGGGGTTCGCTAGAGGGAAGGTATCGAGGTTGTGGCCAGAGGCGGTGGCTCTCAGGTGGTAGGAGTTTCGAGGAAAGGGCGTTGACAGGTTTGGGTATTAGGTGTAGTTTGGTTTCCAGGTTTGGGTTAGCTGCTCGATTTTGATTTGAGCTGTTGTGATGGGTTCTGGTGATCAAGATCAAGAATAGGAGTGATAGGCGATGTGTTGAAGCCTGGGTGGATGGCCGGAGATGGCCAGAGTCACAGTGCACGTGCACCATGCATTTTGGAAGTTCTGATGAACTTTGTTGTGCAGAAGATTTTGAACTCGAATTTGCTCGAGTAAATGTAAGGGTTTACTCGAAGCAATAACGGTTTTGACCCGAAGCAAAATTTGGTACCCTCGGGTTGATTCTGTTTTGTTACAGGTTTTCAAACCCGATAATTTCAAATTTATAAAACATGTCTGTAGTTTAAATTTAAACTAAATTCAAATGAATTTAAAGGTTGTGACGATAAAATTAAACAAGATTAAATCTAGTATGAAGTATAAATTCAAAAGGACTTTGAAATCTTAAAAGTTTTGAAATATTTTAAGTGGGTTTTCAGTTTTTAAAAACCTGACTGTTTCTGGATTTTTGAATTTTAAAATCTGAAAACATAATCTAAACAGTGGTTTAAATTCAAAGGTTAAGTTCAGCTTTTTTAAATAACTTTTGAATCTTAAAGATTTAAAATGAAATTTGGATTTCTAATAATGAGTTTTTAATCAAGGTTTAAAACAAGTTTAAATCAAAATTTAAAATCAAATGTCTTAAATAAAAAGTGCATTCAAATTTCTTGAATTCAGTTCTGGGTATTTAAATAAGTTTTAAATTCTGAATGTTTTTTTTAAAAACAAGTTTAAATTAAAATAGTTTTTTTAAAAGTAAATTTGTTTCAAAACAAATATTTAAACTTGATTTTTGAATGAAGTCCTTTATAAAAGGTTTATAAATGGAAGTTAACTGATTTGTTAACTTGAATTTGCAAGTTAAATAGTAATGTATTTAAAAGCTTAATTTTTAAATAAAATTAAGTAAATTAGTTTAAAGGCTTTTCTTATATAAGTTTCATATAAATGTTATTTACAATTATTTAAAGGATTATAAATTGAATTTAAATTTGGTAAATAAATAATCATTTTGAATTTTAAATTCAAAATGGAATTTGAATTTAAATTTAAAATGTAATGTTATAGTTACACTTTAATATTAGTGAAGTCATCAATAAAGAAATAGATTATCTTAGAGATTATTAAGATATTAAAATGATTAAATGAATAAGATAATTAAGGAATGACTTATTTATTTAAATTATAAATTAATAATTTAGATTAATTTATAATTAGAGATTAATTAAGAAGTATAGTAATTAAAGAATGATTAATAGTTAATGAAGGTCATTAACTTAAGGATTATTTAACAATTAATTAATATGATTAGTATTTAATAAATTAATTAGATTAATTAATTTAAGATAATCATTTGAAAATTGGTTAAATATAATTACTTAATGGAAGAAATTAAGAAATTGATTACTTAGTGTAATTAATGGAGTTTAATGTGATTGGTTTAATTAATTAATTAAATTTAATTGAATTTAAACACTGAATGATTTAATGATAATTAATTAATGTAATTAATTGAGTTTAATGTAATTTGTTTAAGTTAATTAATTAAGTTTAATTAAGTTAAACATTGGATGCTTTGGTGAATAATTACTTAATGCAATTAATAGATTGAAATTACTCAGTGGAGTAATTAGGTGATAATTACTGGATGTAATTAATGGAAATGATTTAAGAATGAAAGTAATTTGGATTAAATTACTTTATAATTAATTGAGGGATTAATTAAAGAAATTAACTAAGGAGTAATTAATTTGATGAAGTAATTAAGGGTAGTTAAGTACTGAATGTGATTAATCAAATGTGATTAATAATTATGGTTTAAATTGAGATTAATTACTTAATGTAATTAATTTAAATAAGATAATTAATTAAATGTAATTAAGGATCATTAATTAATATAATTAATGATGTAACTAAGATTGAATAATTAATATTAATTAATCGATCATGAGTGATTAAAGGTAATTAATTAATGTAATTAATTAAGGATTAATGTAATTAATTATATTTAAATTAATTAATGAAGTAATAAAAGGTTAATTACTGATTTTGGTTCAGAGTAATTAATTTGTGCAATTAATTAAAGGATAAGTTCTAGAATGTAATTAAAGAATAACTAATCAAGGGTGATTAATTAAGTTGATTAATTAGAGGATAATTAATTAATTAAATTGTAATTAATTAATGGTTATGTAAGCAAGATTTATATTGATGTAAATAATTAATTTAATTCACTTTAAATTAAGTAGAGATGGATGTGATTAATTTAATTCATTTTAAATTAATTATAGATGGTGTGAATTATAGATCATTGCTTATGAATGGATGGATGATATTGATTTACCTTGAATGGTTTGAAATCTCAACTATGAGATAAGTAATGTTGTGTGATATAGATGCATTGGTGGCATTGCGATGATGATATGGATTATCTTTTGATAATGATAATATGGATTATCTATTGTGATGATAATGATGATTATCTATTGTGAATCTGTAGATTATCTATCTGTGTGTATATAGATAATTGTATTGAATTGTTTTAAACTTTAAAAAAACTTGGCCTTAAAAGATACATTTTGGATTTCGATGAGACCGGGATCGGGTTTCCAGAATTGGATATCTGAAAACCACATCGATCCAAATTAATGATAAGTCGTGAATCTTAATTGAAGAGTGAAGACTCGAGGTGTAAGGACTATTCATCCGTATAACTCTGAGGGTGATTCCGAGATGAGTTTGACGGAAATAGTACGTTCAGATTCGAGATGAAGATTCAGAGTGCAAGGGTTATCGTCGTTAACTCTGAGGGTGATTCCAAAATGAGTGTAACGAGATAATGCCTTCGGTTTCTTTCGAACCCGGAATGAATTTGTATGGATTGAATGCTTTCAGAACATTGTCATGTGGACGATGAGCATTCTAAGATAAATATGTCCAATAAGGTAATCGTAGCCTCAAGCCTCATCAACCGGGAATGCCTAAAACGGGGGAGGTGCAGCAAGGCTAAGTGGGTCATGCCCAAGTAGGACGAGATTTTCCCCTGTCTAGAGGTCCCTTTTTATTTCGGCTTAGTAGGCAGTTGGATATGCGCACCAACTGCGGGGTTGTCTTGTTCGGAACTGTTCAGTAAGGAATGGTTCCGTCCTTGTGTTGCAGGGGAGTTAGGGTGGCTCCTCGGTACGGTGATCTAGGCCATGTACTGTGACGGGCGGTACCTCGGTAGCCCTACCATTGTATGGAATCCAAAATCCAAGTGCCAACAGTTTTGATTGTATTACCCACTTTTGTGGCTAGTAGCTGGAATTTAATAAATGTAACAATTTCATCTATTTCATATTTACTTGAAAACCCTAGACCTATTATAATATCAATGGATTTCCTATCAAATGTTTTGGTAGCGTAAGGTAAAAACTCTTCCATGTTTATGTGTGGGAAGTCTTACGTGATACCTTTTGTTTTCAAAGGATTTTCAAAGTTAAGCAACTTTAACATGTTACTCACACCAGAATCATGTCTGACCCGGAGTTTATCTTCTGTTTTCTTAAACTCTTGGGTACTCCAATTTCTATGAGTAGCCAAGGGATTCAGGTTAGCTTTGACGAATTATGGAGGAGCAATGGAGCAGGAGGATTCAGCGTTGTAGATATGTTTAGTGTTCCGCTGTGTTTGGTATCTCTGGGTTTTCTCTAAGTTGTATTGAGTTGTATAACTAAACAGGTGTTTATAACTGTCTAGTATGTGTTGTATTATCTGTGTAACTCTAATAGTTGTATATGATACTACATAATATTTTATGTTATTAATATAATTTATTCGTTCCGCTTTTAAATTCTGATGTGCTGTTTCTTTCTTATTCTCTTTCTTTCTATTTTCTATCCCTTTCTTTCTTATTAATGATGCGTCATTCTTTGGAGGTGAATGGCGGGTCGTTACAGTGGTATCAGAGCGCTAGGTTGAGTGAATACCTAGGCTTTGGAATGATTTCTTTCTTGAGAGAGTGAATTTGTAATTTTATGTATATTTATATATATTTATCAATTTCTACCTATCTGTTGGGTTACCTGTTGGGTTTCCCAATATAAGTTATAAAGGTGGATGGGGTAGTGGTGTGTAACACGACTACTATTGGTTGGAGTTTGATGTTTGAGGTTGGAGGTATATCTGTGGAGACTGTAGACCTAATACCGTCTCGAGTGAGTTGTGCGGTAGTGTAGAGATTTCATCGGTCTCTGATGGAAACCTTTAAAAGGTTCGGAGTCATCTTTGAAGTGCAGAGTTTGGTAAATAGAGTTGGATCTGTCGGCTAAGTAGAAGCGAGTAATGGTATCTTGATACCTCAGGAAGAAGTAGCTGCGTAATGAGATGCAGTGACCATGGATTGTCTTTGAAGATGTTTTCTTTGGAACAAGTTTTAGGAAGTGTGTCTGCTTCGGTGTTCTGGCTGGGTTCGGCATGATGTTTCTGTTTGCTTTGAAGTCTGAGTTTCTCGAAGAGCTCTGGTTTAGGAAGTCTTTGGCTTTGGTGTCAGCGGTGTAGCTCAGAGTGTTTTGTGATGGCAGGAAGTTTTCTGGCTGAATAGTTTTCTGGAAGTGAGGTTCAGAAGCAGCAGAGTGGATCCATTTCTCCGATGGATTGGCTAGGCCAGTGTAAGCTGTTCTGTTGGGTAAAGAGAGAACAGTTTTTTTTTAAAATTGATCTGGGTTGATCGCAAAAGTGACTTGCGATTGTTTGAGTGTTCTCTTGGGTTATTAGAGATTTTTTGGATGTCTTCTGGGAAGTCAGAGGTTTATCTGCATCTGGAGATTTAGCTTTCTTATCGACTAGGATTCCAGGAGTGGAACTGGTGGTTCAGTTTAGTAGAAGGATGGTTCCTAGAGATAGAATTTGGTAAAGCAGCTCAGATTTTTGGAGGAACTTCAGAGTTTTCTTTTATGGATCTGTTGAACCATATTTCTGGGATGTGTTGTCCAGTTTATGCTCGTGTTCTTCATCAACATTTTCTTCTACTTCGGATCAGAGTTGTGCAGCGGAAGCAGTTTGGAAGTGTTTCTGATTTTCTTTTCCGGATAGGAGAAGTTTGTTGTTTGTAGAGTGGAGTTTGTTCTTGGTTTTGGATTGATCTTGAGGAGATCATTGGGATTGGGTTTTTTTTGGTCTAGTTTTTTTCTAGAGGAATCAGCAAGGGTTGAGCTGATCAGGAAGGATGTAAGCAGCCCAAGATCGTTCGAAGAATTTTGCGGTCAAGAGACGAAGGAATTTGGATTCTGGAGTCGGAGATTTGATTTTGGACAAGTTTTCTCCGATCCAGGGAGCTATAAGTTTTGGGCAAGACTGGAAAGCTAGCTCCGAGGTGTTATGGATCTTTTCTGTGTTCTTGTGAGAATAAGTTTTTGGGTTTCAGGATTGAATTGCCAGTGTGGATAACTGGGATTCGATGTATTTCACGTATCTCTGAGGGAGTACGTGTATGATCCATCTCTAGTTTTGAAACCAGCAGTTCAGGAGGTTTGGTTGTTGAATCAGACTCGTCTGTAGTCTGATATGCTGTCTAGTTTTGTAGATCTAGATAAATAGGAGCTCTATAGCTTAGTAGTTTTGATTGTTTGGATTTTGTAGAGCGAGTATTCTGGTGTGTATATATATATATATATATACTTGGGTAACTCGAGTAAATTCTATCCAGAATTTTGTCTGGATAGTTAGATTTGTTTGTTTGGATGAATTGATTGCTATGGTTGTTAGCATATCATTGATACATGCTTGTGTTTAAAAATTAAATCTTTAAATAGACTGTTAAATTACCTTTGTTTTAAATTTCGGGGACGAAATTCTTTTAAGGGAGAAGGAATGTGATGACCCGGAATTTTAAGCAATATCAATTTAATAATCTGAATTAAAAATTAAATTGATTTGATAATCTTTGTTAATAAGATTGGAATTAATTTAATAATCCAATTAAAATAAATATTTAACTGATAGATTTTATCTTTTAAAAGCTATTAAGTTGTTTTCTATTTATAATATATATAGAATATGTATATATTGTAAATAGATAAGCCTTGTTTTGAATTTAATAAATAAATAAATAAATTTTGTTTTGTAAATATATATATCTTTGGTATAATTGGGAATTATGATTTTATTTAAAGTTAAACTTTTAAAAGTATATAATAAATAACTATATGATTTTAAATACATAAGGTAAATATTTAAATGGTTTAAAATATGTTTTAACTTAAGTTTAAATTTAAATAAAATTTACAATAAGGTTTATTCTGTTTCAGTGTGATAAAATAATTAACTTATTAATAAAGAAACAAATTCTTTTATAAATTATTTATAGTTATCAAATTTGTTATTTTCAAAATATAATAATACATTGTTTTTAACAAATGGATTTTAATAAAAATAGTTTGTTTTTCAAAATTGAATTGTGTAGTTATATGTATATATAACTTGATTTCAAAATTGAATTTTAGAATTCGATTTGAATTTGAATTTAAAGCTATGAAGTTTGAAGTATAAATATTTTTAGTTGTTCTAGATTTTAAAACTATTTGAATAAGATTTTATTTTATAAATATAGTTGGATTTATTTATTTCAAGATTATCTACATATAAATAATTGCATAATAGCTAATTAATTAAATATAAGTTTACATTCATCTTATATTAATCTATTAACTAAATACTAATTAACATTTAAGTATAACTAAATTACCTTAAAAGAACATGTGTTAACTAATTAACATACCTACTTGACAAATGTTAAAATTAATGACAAGTGTCATTTTAAAAACCTTTAATTTTCTTTATTTTTAATAAACCACATGTTCATTTTTATATAAACCCCTTATTTTCTTTACTCCATTTCTTTTCTATTTCCTTATCCAAAGCCAAGAAGAATAAAACAAATTACCTCAAAACTAAAATCTGAAAATACCGCCACTAAAACCAAATTCATGAAATCAAAACATGTAAATCTGTAGCATGCAAACAAATCCGTTTTAAAACATGCATATTCAATCGAGGCCTGCCTCACTTAGAATATGGAATTCAAGCTGCATGCATGTAGTTCCTTTTTAAAGATCAAATTTTAAAGCTTCAACAACTCAAGTTTTCAAAGCAACTGCAGTTTTAAAAACTCAGAGACTAAGTAGCAACTCTAAGGCAAAGTAATATCCCTGTTTCAAGTTTTTAAAGATCAAAAGCTTTTAAAAAAAATCTAAAAGCTCTGCCTTCATTGTTATCTGGTGAGTAACTTTATTTAAAAAAAAATTTAGTATAAAATCTGTTGCATGCTAGTGATGTTGCAATGAATCTGATTATGTGAATTTGTGATCTATGCATGTTTTTGTAATCTGTGACTGCTCTGTTTTTAAACCCAGATTTTTTTGTTTTTGATTTGTATTCAATTTTTCTCTGGAACTAATCATTGTTAAGACCTGTTTTACAAACATAAGATGTTGATTAATATATAGATTAAAGTTTAAAAACTTAATATAGTTAAATTAAAATCTGGTACCTCTGTAAAACTAAGAATATCAGAAATTGTTAAATAATATGAAATTTCAATCTGTGAAATTTATAGATTCGGTATTATGAAGTGAATACATAAACAAAATTATGATTTTTAACACCTAAATCACAATTTTTAAACTAGAATTGAGGGTGCAGTTTTGAATTACACTGTTTTTGGGTTTTTGGGAATCACTGGTGATTCCAATGATTGGGGAGGTTGAGTTTCTTTCTAATGGTAGATGGGTGACTGGAGAGGCCAGGAAAAATGACCGGTGACTAAGGATTTAGTTTCTAAACCTAATTTGTCTGGGTGATAGATTTGGGTTCTGTTTGATTTCTCTGGAGCATCGAGTGTCGTGGGCTTTTGGGGATCGCTAGAGGGAAGGTAGTCGAGGCTGTGGCTAGGGGTGGTGGCTCTCAGGTGGTAGGAGTTTTGAGGAAGGGGCAAAGCCAAGAAGAAAATTAAAACAAATTACCTCAAAACTAAAATCTGAAAACACCTCCACTAAAACCAAATTCATGAAATCAAAACATGCAAATCTGTAGCATGCAAACAAATTTGTTTTAAAACCTGCATATTCAATCAAGGCCCGCCTCACTTAGAATCTGGAATTCAAGCTGCATGCATGTAGCTCCTTTTTAAAGATCAAATTTTAAAGCTTCAACAACTCAAGTTTTCAAAGCAACTGCAGTTTTAAAACTCGGAGACTAAGTAGTGACTCTAAGGCAAAGTAATATCCTCGTTTCAAGTTTTTAAAGATCAAAAGCTTTTTAAAAACCTTCATTGTTATCTGGTGAGTAACTTTATTTTAAAAAAAAATTAGTATAAAATCTGTTGCATGCTAGAGATGTTGCGATGAATCTGATTATGTCAAGTTGTGATGTATGCATGTTTTTGTAATCTGTGAGTGCTCTGTTTTTAAACCCAGATTTTCTTATTTTTGAATTGTATTCAATTTTTCTCTGGAACTAATCATTGTTAAGACTTGTTTTATAAACATGAGATGTTAATTAATATATAGATTAAGGTTTAAAAACTTAATATAGTTAAATTAAAATCTGGTACCTCTGTAAAACTAAGAATATCAGAAATTGTTAAATAATATGAAATTTCAATCTGTGAAATTTATAGATTCAGTATTATGAAAAGAATCACAATTTTTAAACTAGAATTGAGGGTGCAGCTTTGAATTACACTATTTTTGGGTTTTTGGGAATCACTGGTGATTCAAGTGATTGGGGAGGTTGAGTTTCTTTCTGATGGT
This sequence comes from Allium cepa, assembly GCA_030765085.1. Taxonomy (NCBI): domain Eukaryota; kingdom Viridiplantae; phylum Streptophyta; class Magnoliopsida; order Asparagales; family Amaryllidaceae; genus Allium; species Allium cepa. Next base: position 921,782,884 of record CM060934.1, read on the forward strand.
AGATGGGTGACTGGAGAGGCTAGGAAAAATGACCGGTGACTGGTCAGTGGCGGTGTTGGCAGTAGGGGTAGGGATTTAGTTTCTAAACCTAATTTGTTTGGGTGATAGATTTGGGTTCTGTTTAATTTCTCTCGAGCTTCGAGTGTCATGGGCTTTTGGGGTTCTCTAGAGGGAAGGTAGTCGAGGCTATGGCCAGGGGTGGTGGCTCTCAGGTGGTAGGAGTTTCGAGGAAGGGGCGTTGACAGGTTTGGGTATTAGGTGTAGTTTGGTTTCCAGGTTTGGGTTAGCTGCTCGATTTTGATTTGAGCTGTTGTGATGGGTTCTGGTGATCGTGATCAAGACTGGGAATGATAGGCGATGTGTTGAAGCCTGGGTGGATGGCCGGAGATGGCCAGAGTCACAGTGCACGTGCACCGTGCATTTTGGAAGTTCTGATGAATTTTGTTGTGCATAAGATTTTGAACTCGAATTTACTCTAGTAAATGTAAGGGTTTACTCGAAGCAACAAGGGTATTGATCCGAAGAAAAATTTGGTTCCCTCAGGTTGATTCTGTTTTGTTACAGGTTTTCAAACCTGACAATTTAAAATTTATAAAACCTGTCTGTAATTTAAATTTAAACACAATTCAAATGAATTTAAAGGTTGTGAGAATAAAATTAAACAAGTTTAAATCTGGTATGAAGTATAAATTCAAAAGGGCTTTGAAAAATTAAAAGTTTTGAAATATTTTAAGTTGGTTTTGAGTTTTTTAAAAAATGAGTGTTTTTAGATTTTTGAATTTTAAAATCTGAAAACATAATTTAAACAGTGGTTTTGAGACGACCCGACTTTCCACTCCCGGAAAATCGTATCATCCTTAAGAAAGAAAAGGGATAGAAAAGAGAAGAGAAAGAAGAGAAAGAAGAGAAAGAAGAAACAACACTAGAATCTCAACAGCGGAACGAATAAATTATATTAATAACATAAGTATTACATAGTATACATCAAACATCAGAGTTACACAATCAATACATCACATACTAGACAGTTAAAAACACCTGTCTAGTTATTACAACTCAATACATTACAGTCGAACACTCAGAGATACCAACACAGCGAAAACTATATAACTATACGCAGAAGCCTCTTGCTCCATATGCTCCTCCATAATTCGTCAAAGCTAACCTGAATTCTAACCTGAATTCCCTTGGCTACTCGTAAACATTTGAGTACCCAAGAGTTTAAAGAAAAACAGAAATAACTCCAGGTCAGACATGGGTCTAGTGTGAGTAACAGGTTAAAGTTGCTTAACTTTGAAAAAACTTTGAAAAGAAAAGGTATCACGTAAGACTTCCCACACATAAACATGGAAAAGTTTTTACCTTACGCTAACCAAAACATTTGATAGGAAATCCGATGATATTATAATAGTGTCTAGGGTTTTCAAGTAAAATACAGAAATAGCTGAAATGCTTACATCTCACATTCCAACATAGTTGGGCACAACTAATACGTACGACACTTATTGGATTTTGGATTCCATCAGTGGCTGGGCTACTGGGGTACCGCCCGTCACAGTACGTGGCCTAGATCACCGTACCGAGGATTACTCCCAATCCCCTGCAACATAAAGCCGGACCCATTCCTTACTGAACAGTTCCAAACAAGACAACCTCGCAGTTGTGATCAGCAACCGCACCACTAAGCCGAAATATAAAGGGACCTCTAGACATGGATAAATCTTGCTCTCAAGTGGGGGCTACCCACGAAGCTTTGCTGCACCTCCCTTGTTTTAGCCATTCCCAGTTGATGAGGCTTGAGGCTACGATTACCTTAATAGGACATATCACTTAGAATGCTCATCGTCCACCTGACGATGTTCTGAAAGCATTCAATCCATACAAGTTCGTTCCGGGTTCGAACGAAACCGAAGGCATTATCTCGTTACACTCGTATTGGAATCACCCTCAGAGTTAACGACAATAACCCTTGCACTCTGAATCACCATCTCGAATCTATAAGTACTACTCCGTCAAACTCATTACGGAATCACCCGCAGAGTTATACTGACGTATAACCCTTACACCTCGAGTCTTCACTTGCTCCATTTGGGTTAACGACCTAACGTTAATTTGGAATCGATGTGGTTTTCGGATCCCAAATATGGAAACCCGATCCCGGTCTCATCGAAATCCAAAGCGTGTCTTTTAAGGTCCAAGTTGTTTTAAATTTAAAACAATTCAATTCATTATCTAAATATACACAAATAGATAATTCACAACACAATAGATAATCAACCTTATCATTATCAACAGGTAATTCATATCTAATCAGATATCCATACTATCATCCAAAGCAACCAATGCATCCATATCAATAGTCATTTCTCATCTCATAACTGGGATTACAAACCATACCATACAACCAATACCATTCATCAAACATAAGCAACTATCTAATGATCACACCATTTATAATTAATTTAAAATGAATTAAATTAATTACCTAAACTCTAATTAATTTAAAATGAATTAAATTAATTACTTCATCATTAAAATTCTGCTTATCTTAATCTTTAATTGATTACAAATCAATCTATAAATCATCATCTCAATATTTATTTCACTTAATCATTACTGATTAACTATCTCTAATTACAATAAGTAATTAGTCTTAATTTTAATTACACAAGTTAATTACTTAAATCCTTTGCAAATAATTAACTTGTAATTGCTTAATTAATTGATTAATTAAAATTACATTAATCACTTATTCATTATTAATTATACCTTAATTAATCAATTCCAAATTACATCATTAATTAATTAATTAATGATTATATTTAATCAATTTCTAAAAATAAATTAATTACATAAGTAATTAATCTTTAATTTAAAATATATATTAATCACCCTTGATTAATAACCATTCTGTAGTTAACTACTTTAACTACTCATCCTATAAATTAATTACTCTTAATTAATTATTTCCCTTGATTAACTTTCAAAGTAATTTAGATTTAAATTACCTCTACAATAAATATTTTTAATTACATCCTGTAATTATTAATAAATTACGTCCTTTAAGTAATTACAAATTCATAAAATTACATAAAGTAATTATCAAACAATCCATAAATGTTTAAATTAATTTAACTTAATTAATCTAAACTAATCACCTTAATCAAATTAATTACACTAAGTAATTAATTCATTAATTACTTCATTAAGTAATTAAACAATTGATTATTATTAATTAATTAATCTAATTAATTATTAAAATTAATCACATTAATTAATTGTTAAATAATCTTAAGTTAATGACCTTCATTATCATTTCTTAATTACTTAATTAAGAATTAACTTCAATTAATCATTATTAATTATCAATTAATTAATATTTAATTACAATTCAATTAATCTCAAATTATTAATTAATTAAGTGCTAATTAAAATCTAAATTATCTTTAATCACTTGATTAAGTAAATCTTAATCATAAATTAAAATTTAATTAATCATCCTTAATTATAGATTAATTAACCTTAATTAATTAATCTCAAATCTTAATTAATTAATTTAAAAACTATTAATTACCTAATTAATCATCCACATTAGTAATTAAATAATAATTAATATTCCATTTAAATTAATTTAATAATTTAAATGAAACCAATTTCCTTAAGTTCAAAACTAAGAAACATTCTTCTTTATACAAAGTAATTTAAAAACTTTATCTCAAAACAAAATTCAGTTTAAAATTTCTTTTTAAATTTCAAACTGAAACACAATTCAAATTTTCATTCTAGATTCAAACTTAAAATTTTAAAACTTTACTTACATCTCTATCTTCATTTTCAAATTCAAATTATTTAAACTTTATAAAATAGTTAAAAAAAATTTAAATTTAAAAACCTATTTAATTTTAAAAACTGACATTGAAGTAAAATCTCAGGTTTAAAACTAAATTTATCCTTATTTTAAACCTTATTTCATAAATTTAAAACTTATAGTTTTAAATTCAAATCAATGTTCTTTATACTTTAAAAAGTTTAAAAATCTAAATTTAAATTCCAGATTTAAATTAAATTCAAACTTGTGCTTCTAAATTCTGTTCCCAGATTTAAACTTGTTTTAAAATTTCAGTTGCATTTTAAAAATTTGCTTTTAAATTCAAAACAGAAAAAAAGAAAAAAAATAGTTTTCTGTTATAGTTTAACATCTTAAATTTGAATTCAAAATAATTTCAAATCTCAGATTTAAATTATTCAATTCGAATTTAAGTTTCAGGTTTAAACATTACAGTTTGAACTCCATCTTCAATTTGAAATTTTACTTTTAAATCTAAAAACAGAAAACAGTTTCTGTTTTGTTTAAAACCCAAACTTGAGTTTTGAAAGCATTTCAAATTTATTTCAAAGGTCAAAAATTTAAACTTATTGAAATTCAAATCCCATTTCAGGTTCAAGACTCATTTCATATTTTTGTTTTGCAATTACTTTTCTTTAAAATTTATAAACCTGGGAAAACAGGTTTTCTGGTTTTGCTTAAAACCAATTAAAACTTTCAAAATTTAAATTATTTCAAACCTAAGGTTTTTAACTGATTGAATTCAAATTTAAATTTAGTTTTAAGTCTTAGGTTTAAATTATAAGTTTGCATCAAAACTTTTGTTTTAATTTTAAAAAAACAACTGGAAACAGGTTCTGTTCTAATTTCCTAAAAACCTGAAACAATACACTAACCCGAGCTAAACTAAAATTTACTTCGAGACATATCCTTCCACGCTTCGAGTCATTCCCCAATTTTCCCGAGACCAACCCGAGCAACCAAAACCCTGCAACCAAAAACATCACCACCTGCACAACAACCTCACTGTGCACCCACTCCCCAACTCCGGCCATCACTGGCCATCATCTCTGACCATCCACCATCAACCACAATCCCCACATCACACTTCAACACTCCAAAATTCAGAACTCAACTTGAATTTAAATTCAAGTTTTAAACCCAAAAACCTGGAACAACATTTCCTTCCCACTGCCTGACCTGTCAACGACAAGATCACCCAACTTCGGCCACTACCACCCTTGAAACTCCGGCGAGGATTTCATCAACACAAAATCTATCCATACCCAAAAGGTCTTTGAACTCGATTCATTAAAAATGCAGAAATGCTCGATTCTTCACAGCCCAGAAATAACTAGGGTTCTACACTAAAATCCCAAATTACAATCTCAAACTTGAATTGCAAACCAATTTAGAAATTTTCCTATAATCTTTTGATGGCTACTCAATCAATAGAATCAAATTCAACCAAACTAAAAGCAAATATCAGCTGTGCTTATCAATTATGTATAAAACAGTCAATTTGAAACTGTACCATGATTTAATCACTATAAACTGTAATTTTTTTTTTAAAATCATAATTTTGGAAGTTGTTTTGAATTGAAATTCTGATACATTGATTCATGATCCTTTAAATTTTCCATTTATACAGAATTAAGTTGTGATGTTTATGTTGCAGACAGTACCCAAACTATACTGCAAAAAGAAAACCATTAAAATTTATTTTATCATGAAATAAACAAATTCCATTCAATGATAAACATAATAGCAAACAGATTAAGGGATAAGAATTATTTCTGAACTTTAATGGTACAACCAGAACCTGGGAAAACCAAACATACCTCACACCATGTAACGACCCTAGATTTTAATTTAATTTAAATTGATAATTAAATGAATTTTTGAATAAAATTGTAAGATAAATTGATTTAAATGGAAGCGAGTTTCCCCGATTCGACTAGAAAATATATAAAGTCATATGGATTTGACAATTTGTATATGTGTGAATACATATTTAAATTGGATTTGAAATAAAATCTTAAATAAATGGTTTTAAAAATAAATATAGAGATATATATGTATATACATTAGATATGAATTGTAAATGAATGGTTTAATAATAATTGATAATAATAAGTATTACAATTAATGGTTAATAATAATTTGAATTTATAAATTTAATATAAAACAATAAATATTTAAAGTAAAATAAACAATTTAAGTTAAAATAAAAGAGGAATAAAAATAAGACAATGGAACAAAAGAAATGACAAAACAAATAAATAAGCAAAGTAAAACAAAACTAAAGCAAAATACAATACTGCATGAACATAAACAAAGCAAAATATCCACAAACTAACTACATACATAATTTAAAACAAAGCAACAAAAGAAAAAGAAAACAAAACAAAGTAAAAATATAAACACATAAAATAGGCAAGCAAGAAAATAAATAAAAAAGAACAATCTCTTAGCTGAAACAAGGACAAGTATGCTTAGAAAGCAAAACAAGAAGTAATAAGCAGCACAAACATGTACAAAGTAAATAAAGTAAACAAATTAGAAGTCATGCATCTATTAACATCATCTCAGCCGAAAACCAGAAAATAAAGCATAGGCAAAAGTACACTTGTACATGCTTATACAAAGTAAACAAAATAGTATTACTTTGTACAAATAACATCACCAATTCAAGCATGGGTTTAGCAACAGAAAAAGAAGTATAAAGATGCTAAGTAAAAAAAGAAATATTGTACTTGCCCATACCTAATACCCTGTACAAAAACAACATACCCTGTCAACTTTTCCTATATATCCACTTCACCTCAGTTCGTTCATCAACCTGAGAAGATCAAGTTAAAATAAGAACAAAGAAATAAAAGCAAAAGCAAGAAGATTTAGGATCAAAAGCAATGCCATTTCCAGTTTTAAAAAGTGCAGGCTGTTTTCAAATTAAAGTATGCTCTGTTCTTCTTCTCAGACATGTGAGTAACATAACAATTTTTAATAGTTTAAGTATATAACTCTGTGGCATGTTTATCTAGTTATTGCAAGTATATACATAAGTATATCTTTGTATATGTATAATTATTTGGTTGCGTGCAGTTGCTATGTGTTTGAATGTTTTATTTGACTTTAGTTTCCAGGTTCAAAGTTTAATCTTGAATCAATCTTTTGACCAAATCCTATGTTATGGATCAGGATTGATTATTATTCAAAGTTAAGTTTGTTTTCAACTGAAAACAAGATTGTAAACCTAAATCAAGATTTTAAGAAGATGTTTAAATCACCTCTAAAAGAGCACTACTGTAATTTTGCCTACTACAGGAAATCAAATAACAAATTGATAAATTCAATCTCTATAAAAATCTAATTCCAGTTGATAACTTGAATGTTTACTGAATTTTATGATTTTAAAAACAAAAACGAAGATTTTAAATTTAGTAATTTGAGAGCAGTTTGTACTTGAAATAAAATTTCATTTTACCAATTTCAGATGATTGATCCAATAGTTACAGTTGATATTTGGGATGAAGCAAGTTTATGCATCTATGTTGTCATGAAAAATATCAGAAAAATTTTCTATTGAGTAAAATTTTGAAACAAGATCAATCTAGGGTTTGGGTTCAGGTTTTTGTTCCTGTCAGTAATGGGTCGAGTGCAAACCCCATGCGTGATCGAGTGGCATGAATTTTTAGGGAATGGGGGAATGGTGCGTTGTCGTGGTGTGGGAGAAATCTGGGCGACTTCGGTGGCGTGAGTGACGGCGGTGAGGTGAATTTGTGGCGTGGTTTGAGTTTCTGGTTCCATAGGGTATGCTAAATTTTTCGACCTGAAGACTAAATTTTGAATCGAGATGAAATTGTGATATCTAAATGGTCGTAGATGATGTCGAGGTCGTTTCGACTTGTCGGAGACCAGAAGAATGGCCGGAGGAGTGTGGCGCATCGGTGCACATGCACGGCATCTGATCGCGTGTCAGGATTTGGGTTTAGTGGGAAAACTTGAAGGAAATCTCGTGCAGGTGAGTTCGTGCCTCGGGTTGAGCTCGAGAGCGTGGAGAGGTATGCGAGTATAACAGATTTGGGTACTCAGATTTTGAAATTAAAAAAAAATGATGAAGAAAAGAAGCAGGGGGAAGACTCGGAGAAAATGAGAGGGAGCTTGGGTCTAAACTCGAGTTCAATGGAGTGTTGTCTCGGGTAGAACTTGTTACAGGTTTCAAAAACCTGTTCCTGTTTTGAGATTTAAAACATAATCTTTTAATTATAAAACAAAGTTTAAATTAAGTTTCAAAACAAAATTTTAAATATAAATTCAAGTTTAGGTTGAATCTTAGTTGGAAATAATTAAGTTTTTATATTCAAAATTATTTGATAACTTTAAGGTGTTTAAGTATATTTGAATTTAAAATGAAATTTAAATTGTAAAGGAAAGATTTAAACAAAGTTGAATCAAATTTTGAAACCTAGGCTTAAATCTAAACTGGAAATCCAGATTTTGAAATAAAATTAAGTTTTAAATATAAATGTGGAAATAAGTTTTAAAATGTAAAGTATTGATTATTGAATGACTAATCAATTAAAGATAATTAATCAAGGGATTTAAGTATAATTACTCGAAGTAATTAAATTGTGATTTATTAAAACAAGTGATTTGGGATAAGCACTTATTGTAGCCAGTTAAGGATAATAAATTGAATGATGGTTAATTAAAGATTAATTAATTAATGAGTTATAATTAATTGAAGATTAATTTGTTATTGCAAGTAGTTAATTATTAAAATTAATAAATCAAGTGATTAAGGTAAAATTACATTTAATGTAATTAGAATGTTTATTTATTTAGAAAGAAAATTAATTACTTAAAGATAATTATTTAATGAAATTAATTAAGGTTGAATGATTTTGTAATTAACTTAAGGTTAATTTAATTAATTTATTAATTAAGAATGATTTAATTAATTTAAGAGTTTGATTAATTAATTATATCAAATGATTTGTAATTAATAAATCAAGATTGGGTAATTAATTCGTAAGCAATTAATTTACTTGGAAATAAATTAGGATTAAACGATTTATAAATCCTACTTATAAATGATTATTGAGTGTTTGCCTTAGTTATGAATGATTGTATTTTATGAGTTTCCTTGAATTGATTGTCCTGTCTGATCTATGATATTTTATTCTGTGGTTTGTGTCGTGTATGATTTATTCATTTATTTACATCTGCATATTATCTGTGAATCTGTGAATGGGCGATAAGCTTTATAGTTATATCGCTTATCAACTATATTTCTATGTTTTAATCTGTGATGATTGATTATGTTGCACTATTGTGTTAAACCCATGGACCACACCATACACACACAATTATGGATTTCACGATGAAATCAGTTAAGTCACAGATTTTTGAAAATAGTTTTGTATTTGAATTTTTTAATTCAAATGTTTTGAAAATGGATTGGGTTTGAAGTGAAAAGTTTTTGAAATGGAATTTCAAAGCTGGAAATTTATTTTGAATAACTGGATTAAGTGTTGGAATTTAAATACTTTAATTTAAATTTGAACTCAATATTCAAATTGAATTCTGTAATTTGAAACTAGGGGTTAACGATATCATACTAGTCATTATGAGTTAAACCATTTTTAAAGTATTATTTTTGGGAATTTGAATTAACCCAAAGATTGTAACTGGTATAAATGAAATCGGGTTTTTTTCAAAATAAGACAGTTGTTTCTAAATGATAAAAAGCTTTCATAGGAGAAACGAATTTCAAATTATATAAAAGGGATTTCATGTTTAAACTGAAATAGTTTACCAAGTTATTGATGAATATTTGGAAATGAATTTTGAAAGTGAATGTTTGGGAACGGTTTGAAAGCTATAAAATAAATCTTTAATTTAAAGATTTAAATGAATTAATCCAATTGAGATGGAATTGTTTTGAAATCCAGGAATAAATATTTATGAAAGTAGGCGAACTTTATGAAATAAATCTTTTGTTTAAAAGATTTGAAATGATAATTGGATTAAACCATTTGAAATAAAGTTTTGAATTATTAATTTGTGACTTAATTGAAATCCCAATATCCATATATTTTCAAATATTGCGCTCACTATTCGGGTTAGCCGGGAAAGGACCTTTGGTCGTATAACCCATTCTGGATATGTGATTCGACGTTATGGATAGCATTTGAAGACCGGTGATGAAGACCGGGTATTTGCGAAAGCGATAGGATGACCTATCGATTGTTTCTGCACCGAGTCGCGCCGGTATAGAGACTCCCTAAGTGATGAGAAATCCGATCGGGATTGTAAATATCCGGATTGCAAGGACTTCTTTGGAAGTGCCTTCGGTTCTGTTCTAAATCCAGAACAGACTTGTATGGATTGTTATGTCTGACATTACAATTTGAGATATAAAGCTGATTTATTTCAACTATATTTCTGTTGGTGGCGGAGAATTTATTCTCTTAGCTTAACACCCTTCTCTGAGACGTACGAGCTCAGAGGTTATGTAGTTGAAGGTTATCAGCGATATATTCCCAATTTGGTAATGTGACATGCTGAGTGTTGCTGTGAAATGATCATTGTGTTGATCATTTGTGATAGGATCATTTGTTTGATCGTTTATCTTTGTGATCATTTCTATGATCATTTGTTGACCCAAAGCACGACTTTTGTATAAAGTGTGTTTTTGTGGACGAGACTTCGTCGAGCCTCACAAACCGGTAATGGTCGAAACAGGAATTGTGCGGCAAGGTTTTCAGGGATAGCGTCCCTAGGGTATGACCATTCCTTCTGGAAAAGGGTAGTATCATGGTATGGAGCCCAGATACTTACTCATGTTGAAACACTTATTATTATGGTGTGATGTTGGTTAGAGAGCTCTCGTTTAAAGGTCCCAAAGGACCGGGGGTGGCATATCTGAGGGTTTATAATATCCCTTGGGAAAAGGGGTTCCCGACCTTGTTTGGCAGAGATCCAGTTGGGTTCTCGGGGCGTCCTTCCAGAGGCGTTTCCATGTGGCAATGGGAAGTTCCTTGGCCTGACCATTTGTTGGAAAAATCCATTCATCCAATACGAGCCTTGTACGGTATTAGTTGTTTTACCTGCCATCTACTTATGGTGGCGCCCCACTGTTTGGATGGTAGCTATAGTAGGCATAGTTCGAAATGTCTATGTTGGCTAAGATTTATATCTTTACTTTCAAAATGAATTTTTCCTACACTATGCACTAGTAATAATATCAAATGTTCTTTTTAATGCGTATCAAGCATCTTTGACTATCATAAGGAGAAATCTCCTCTGATTCTGCGTTTGCATTGTGTGTGTGTGCGGGAGGCCTTATGGTAGTCTCATTTCTAAAAAGCATTGCGAATTGACTTTGAAAATCTTTTGTTGAATGTTTTAAAAGATAAACTGTTTTTGTTGCTCACACCAGTCCCACAACTGATCCGGAGTTTATTGTTTCTTTCCTAAACTCTGGGTGCTTATTTTCTACACGAGCATTCTAGAGTTGGGTTTTTCAGATTGTTAGATATAGTAGATTATCTGGAGTTAGTTCAGTCTTTGGACCACACCAGTGTTGCTTATCTATGTGCATCGTTATTGGGAGTTCGAGATATTGTTGGATTGGTTCTTGGAGATGGAGTTGCAGTTCTTGGAGTTCTTGCTTGAAGACTATCTCAGAGTTATATTGTTTTGTATGCTAGATGTTATCTATCGTTTTCTTTTCCGCTGCTATTTTATTGTATCATATCTCTGATGTATATTGATATCTATTGGATCATCTGTTGTACCAGATATTGTATCAAAGCTGTATATCAATATATTATTCTTTTATTCCGCTGTGTTTTTTACTTAATGTTGTTATAAGCTCCGGCGAATCAGATTTGAACAGTCGAATCTATGGCATTCGAATACGATATGAAGTATGGATGTCGATTTTCGAGCGGAAAAAAATTCGTTCTCGTTACATTTGGTATCAGAGCTAAGGTTAAACTTTAGCCTAGGAGTATAACACATTAAGTAACTCATTAGAGATAGGGTGAAGTAAACCCTAGAATGAGTCTATCCCTAAGATATCTGTTTGAATGCCTCAGTAAATTCTCTTACTATCCACTGATAGTAAGTATGAGTGCAAGAAGAGGACGAGATAGGGGACAGGGAAATACGACTATAAATGGTCAATACCCTGCAACAGTGGAAATAACTTTCTTATCAAATTTTCTTTGATTCGTTTCTAAATTCTTTTGATTTGCTTCGTGACAGCTCCAGAAAGAAGTTTCGATGCGATGATGGTCCTATGAATCGTTGTAGGAAATTCTTATTTCATATCTTCATCGATTTCTTATCATTTTTTGATTTAAACTTTAATGAATATGAATTTGAGAATTGAAATTGAAAATTTTAAATGAATTTGAAATTTTAAATTGAGTTAAGTTGATTAATAGAATATGAAGGATAATTTGAATAGTATCGATAAAACGATTTTGTTTAAAACCAAATTAGAAATTCTATTGTAATTTCTCATGAATACCAAAGTCCGAAGAGGAACAAATTGTTAGGTATATTTTGAGATATTCCGACTTGAGTTTGAAATTCATTATCTATCTTTGTTGTTTTCGTGCCTGCGAATTTCGAGGACGAAATTCTTTTAAGGGGGGAAGTTTGTAACGACCCTAGATTTTAATTTAATTTAAATTGATAATTAATTGAATTTTTGAATAAAATTGTAAGATAAATTGAATTAAATGGAAGCGAGTTTCCCAGAATCGACTAGAAAATATATAAAGTCATATGGATTTGACAATTTGTATATATGTGAATATATATTTAAATTGGATTTGAAATAAAATCTTAAATAAATGGTTTTAAAAATAAATATAGAGATATATATATGTATATACATTAGATATGAATTGTAAGTGAATGGTTTAATAATAATTGATAATAATAAGTATTACAATTGATGGTTAATAATAATTTGAATTTATAAATTTAATATAAAACAATAAATATTTAAAGTAAAATAAACAATTTAAGTTAAAATAAAAGAGGAATAAAAATAAGACAATGGAACAAAAGAAATGAAAAAACAAATAAATAAGCAAAGTAAAACAAAACTAAAGCAAAGTACAATACTGCATGAACATAAACAAAGCAAAATATCCACAAACTAACTACATACATAATTTAAAACAAAGCAACAAAAAAAAGAAAACAAAACAAAGTAAAAATATAAACATATAAAATAGGCAAGCAAGAAAATAAATAAAAAAGAACAATCTCTTAGCTGAAACAAGGACAAGTATGCTTAGAAAGCAAAACAAGAAGTAATAAGCAGTACAAACATGTACAAAGTAAACAAAGTAAACAAATTAGAAGTCATGCATCTATTAACATCATCTCAGCCGAAAACCAGAAAATAAAGCATAGGCAAAAGTACACTTGTACATGCTTATACAAAGTAAACAAAATAGTATTACTTTGTATAAATAACATCACCAATTCAAGCATGGGTTTAGCAACAGAAAAAGAAGTATAAAGATGCTGAGTAAAAAAAGAAATATTGTACTTGCCCATACCTAATACCCTGTACAAAAACAACATACCCTGTCAACTTTTCCTATATATCCACTTCACCTCAGTTCGTTCATCAACCTGAGAAGATCAAGTTAAAATAAGAACAAAGAAATAAAAACAAAAGCAAGAAGATTTAGGATCAAAAGCAATGCCATTTCCAGTTTTAAAAAGTGCAGGCTGTTTTCAAATTAAAGTATGCTCTGTTCTTCTTTCAGACATGTGAGTAACATAACAATTTTTAATAGTTTAAGTATATAACTCTGTGGCATGTTTATCTAGTTATTGCAAGTATATACATAAGTATATCTTTGTATATGTATAATTATTTGGTTGCGTGCAGTTGCTATGTGTTTGAATGTTTTATTTGATTTTAGTTTCCAGGTTCAAAGTTTAATCTTGAATCAATCTTTTGATCAAATCCTCTGTTATGGATCAGGATTGATTATTATTCAAAGTTAAGTTTGTTTTCAACTGAAAACAAGATTGTAAACCTAAATCGAGATTTTAAGAAGATGTTTAAATCACCTCTGAAAGAGCACTACTGTAATTTTGCCTACTACAGGAAATCAAATAACAAGTTGATAAATTCAATCTCTATAAAAATCTAATTCCAGTTGATAACTTGAATGTTTACCGAATTTTATGATTTTAAAAACAAAAACGAAGATTTTAAATTTAGTAATTTGAGAGCAGTTTGTACTTGAAATAAAATTTCATTTTACCAATTTCAGATGATTGATCCAATAGTTACAGTTGATATTTGGGATGAAGCAAGTTTATGCATCTATGTTGTCATGAAAATTATCAGAAAAAATTTTTATTGAGTAAATTTTTGAAACAAGATCAATCTAGGGTTTGGGTTCAGGTTTTTGTTCCTGTCAGTAATGGGTCGAGTGCAAACCCCATGCGTGATCGAGTGGCATGAATTTTTGGGGAATGGGGGAATGGTGCGTTGTCGTGGTGTGGGAGAAATCTGGGCGACTTCGGTGGCGTGAGTGATGGCGGTGAGGTGAATTTGTGGCGTGGTTTGAGTTTCTGGTTCCATAGGGTATGCTAAATTTTTCGACCTGAAGATTAAATTTTGAATCGAGATGGAATTGTGATATCTAGATGGTCGTAGATGATGTCGAGGTCGTTTTCGACTTGTCGGAGACCAGAAGAATGGCTGGAGGAGGGTGGCGCATCGGTGCACATGCACGGCATCTGATCGCGTGTCAGGATTTGGGTTTAGTGGGAAAACTCGAAGGAAATCTCGTGCAGGTGAGTTCGTGCCTCGGGTTGAGCTCGAGAGCGTGGAGAGGTATGCGAGTATAACAGATTTGGGTACTCAGATTTTGAAATTAAAAAAAATAATGAAGAAAAGAAGCAGGGGGAAGACTCGGGGAAAATGAGAGGGAGCTCGGGTCTAAACTCGAGTTGAATGGAGTGTTGTCTCGGGTAGAACTTGTTGCAGGTTTCAAAAACCTGTTCCTGTTTTGAGATTTAAAACTTAATCTTTTAATTATAAAACAAAGTTTAAATTAAGTTTCAAAACAAAATTTTAAATATAAGTTCAAGTTTAGGTTGAATCTTAGTTGGAAATAATTAAGTTTTTATATTCAAAATTATTTGATAACTTTAAGGTGTTTAAGTATATTTGAATTTAAAATGAAATTTAAATTGTAAAGGAAAGATTTAAACAACGTTGAATCAAATTTTGAAACCTGGGCTTAAATCTAAACAGGAAATCTAGATTTTGAAATAAAATTAAATTTTAAATATAAATGTGGAAATAAGTTTTAAAATGTAAAGTATTGATTATTGAATGACTAATCAATTAAAGATAATTAATCAAGGGATTTAAGTATAATTACTCGAAGTAATTAAATTGTGATTTATTAAAACAAGTGATTTGGGATAAGCACTTATTGTAGCCAGTTAAGGATAATAAATTGAATGATGGTTAATTAAAGATTAATTAATTAATGAGTTATAATTAATTGAAGATTAATTTGTTATTGCAAGTAGTTAATTATTAAAATTAATAAATCAAGTGATTAAGGTAAAATTACATTTAATGTAATTAGAATGTTTATTTATTTAGAAAGAAAATTAATTACTTAAAGATAATTATTTAATGAAATTAATTAAGGTTGAATGATTTTGTAATTAACTTAAGGTTAATTTAATTAATTTATTAATTAAGAATAATTTAATTAATTTAAGAGTTTGATTAATTAATTATATCAAATGATTTGTAATTAATAAATCAAGATTGGGTAATTAATTCGTAAGCAATTAATTTACTTGGTAATAAATTAGGATTAAACGATTTATAAATCCTACTTATAAATGATTATTGAGTGTTTGCCTTAGTTATGAATGATTGTATTTTATGAGTTTCCTTGAATTGATTGTCCTATCTGATCTGTGATATTTTATTCTGTGGTTTGTGCCGTGTATGATTTATTCATTTATTTACATCTGCATATTATCTGTGAATCTGTGAATGGGCGATAAGCTTTATAGTTATATCGCTTATCAACTATATTTCTATGTTTTAATCTGTGATAAGTGATGATGTTGCACTATTGTGTTAAACCCATGGACCACACCATACACACACAATTATGGATTTCACGAGGAGATCAGTTAAGTCATAGATTTTTGAAAATAGTTTTGTATTTGAATTTTTGAATTCAAATGTTTTGAAAATGGATTGGGTTTGAAGTGAAAAGCTTTTGAAATGGAATTTCAAAGATGAAATTTATTTTGAATAACTGGATTAAGTGTTGGAATTTAAATACTTTAATTTAAATTTGAACTCAATATTCAAATTGAATTCTGTAATTTGAAACTAGGGGTTAACGATATCATACTAGTCATTATGAGTTAAACCATTTTTAAAGTATTATTTTTGGGAATTTGAATTAACCCAAAGATTGTAACTGGTATAAATGAAATCGGGTTTTTTTCAAAATAAGACAGTTGTTTCTAAATGATAAAAAGCTTTCATAGGAGAAACGAATTTCAAATTATATAAAAGGGATTTCAAGTTTAAACTGAAATAGTTTACCAAGTTATTGATGAATATTTGGAAATGAATTTTGAAAGTGAATGTTTGGGAACGGTTTGAAAGCTATAAAATAAATCTTTAATTTAAAGATTTAAATGAATTAATCCAATTGAGATGGAATTGTTTTGAAATCCAGGAATAAATATTTGTGAAAGTAGGTGAACTTTATGAAATAAATCTTTTGTTTAAAAGATTTGAAATGATAATTGGATTAAACCATTTGAATGAAAGTTTTGAATTATTAAGTTGTGACTTAATTGAAATCTCAATATCCATATATTTTTAAATATTGCGCTCACTATTCGGGTTAGCCGGGAAAGGACCTTTGGGTCGTATAACCCATTCTGAATATGTGATTCGACGTTATGGATAGCATTTGAAGACCGGTGATGAAGACCGGGTATTTGCGAAAGCGATAGGATGACCTATCGATTGTTTCTGCACCGAGTCGCACCGGTATAGAGACTCCCTAAGTGATGGGAAATCCGATCGGGATTGTGAATATCCGGATTGCAAGGACTTCTTTGGAAGTGCCTTCGGTTCTGTTCTAAATCCAGAACAGACTTGTATGGATTGTTATGTCTGACATTACAATTTGAGATATAAAGCTGATTTCTATCAAATATATTTCTGTTGGTGGCGGAGAATTTATTCTCTTAGCTTAACACCCTTCTCTGAGACGTACGAGCTCAGAGGTTATGTAGTTGAAGGTTATCAACAATATATTCCCAATTTGGTAATGTGACATGCTGAGTGTTGCTGTGAAATGATCATTGTGTTGATCATTTGTGATAGGATCATTTGTTTGATCGTTTATCTTTGTGATCATTTCTATGATCATTTGTTGACCCAAAGCACGGCTTTTGCATAAAGTGTGTTTTTGTGGACGAGACTTCGTCGAGCCTCACAAACCGGTAATGGTCGAAACAGGAATTGTGCGGCAAGGTTTTCAGGGATAGCGTCCCTAGGGTATGACCATTCCTTCTGGAAAAGGGTAGTATCATGGTATGGAGCCCAGATACTTACTCATGTTGAAACACTTATTATTATGGTGTGATGTTGGTTAGAGAGCTCTCGTTTAAAGGTCCCAAAGGACCGGGGGTGGCATATCTGAGGGTTTATAATATCCCTTGGGAAAAGGGGTTCCCGACCTTGTTTGGCAGAGATCCAGTTGGGTTCTCGGGGCGTCCTTCCAGAGGCGTTTCCATGTGGCAATGGGAAGTTCCTTGGCCTGACCATTTGTTGGAAAAATCCATTCATCCAATACGAGCCTTATACGGTATTAGTTGTATTACCTGCCATCTACTTATGGTGGCGCCCCACTGTTTGGATGGTAGCTATACTAGGCATAGTTCGAAATGTCTATGTTGGCTAAGATTTATATCTTTACTTTCGAAATAAATTTTTCCTACACTATGCACTAGTAATAATATCAAATGTTCTTTTTAATGCGTATCAAGCATCTTTGACTATCATAAGGAGAAATCTCCTCCGATTCTGTGTTTGCATTGTGTGTGTGTGCGGGAGGCCTTATGGTAGTCTCATTTCTAAAAAGCATTGCGAATTGACTTTGAAAATCTTTTGTTGAATGTTTTAAAAGATAAACTGTTTTTGTTGCTCACACCAGTCCCACGACTGATCCGGAGTTTATTGTTTCTTTCCTAAACTCTGGGTGCTCATTATTTTCTACACGAGCAGTCTAGAGTTGGGTTTTTCAGATTGTTAGATATAGTAGATTATCTGGAGTTAGTTCAGTCTTTGGACCGCACCAGTGTTGCTTATCTATGTGCATCATTATTGGGAGTTCGAGCTATTGTTGGATTGGTTCTTGGAGATGGAGTTGCAGTTCTTGGAGTTCTTGCTTGAAGACTATCTCAGAGTTATATTGTTTCGTATGATAGATGTTATCTATCGTTTTCTTTTCCGCTGCTATTTTATTGTATCATATCTCTGATGTATATTGATATCTATTGGATCATCTGTTGTACCAGATATTGTATCAAAGCTGTATATCAATGTATTATTCTTTTATTCCGCTGTGTTTTTTACTTAATGTTGTTATAAGCTCCGGCGAATCGGATTTGAACGGTCGAATCTATGGCATTCGAATACGATATGAAGTATGGATGTCGATTTTCGAGCGGAAAAAATTCGTTCTCGTTACAAACCATATATGCACAGGCAATTTAAAAAAAAAACATATACAAAATTAAACTCATAAGATAAACTAGCATGCAATCCTACTAATTTATTTAAAATTAGGTGTTACTCACCTGTATTTGCAAAATGCAGAGCACTGATTGAATTATGCAGAACAAATTTTGAAATCCTGTTGAAAATCTGCTTGAATCCCTTTTAAAACTTTAAGGTTGAATGCATTTTAAAACTTGCTTCCAACCTGATGCTTCCAGATTTGAAAATTCATGCATGCAGACATCTTGCCTTTCCAGATTCAATTGCATGTTTCAGATCGAATGCAGGTTGCTTGAAATTGGAGTGCATGTTTGCATTTTGCAGATTTTAGAAAAAAATGCAGGTCTTCATTTGATTAAAACTGAAATGCAGGCCTTTATGTTTCCAGATTGAAGAAATTAGAGTGTATTTGAAGATGAATATGTTATAGATTTGAAGAATGCAGGTTTGTTTTGGAGGATGCAGACTTTAGAAAAATGCAGATCTTCATTCTTGATTATTGTATGTGGATTTTGAAAGTGGGGAATGCAAATAAATTAGATTTCTTTTTAGAACGAAGAATGAGAAAGAGCTAAAGAAATGAATATATGCAAGTTTAAATGACAATGTTTTGATTTAAATTAAAATTAAAGAAAAACAAAATTAAACAATGACACATGTAAAAGAAATGGACACATGTTAATTACCTATCTTAGTACTTAACACATGTTTAACTTATCTCCTAAATTACACACACATGTATCTTTAAGTAATTTGTTATTTAATTAAGTGTTAATAAATGTTTAAACTTAGTTAACTAGTTCTTATACCCTTTAAACAATTAAAATAAATTTATGAAAGAGGTTATAACTTATATGAATACATGTTTCATATTTAAATTGTATTTTAAATTTACAAATCACATTTTATAAATCAATAATTTAAAAAGAATAGCACAACATTTTTATAACTTATTTTAATACTCAAACTTAATTTAGAATGAATTTTAAACCAATAAAATATTTATCTTACATATTTAAAATCAAATAGTATTTTATTAAATATTTTTTTTGAAAAGCTTAAATTGAAAATAAATCACAATTCCTATTTTCAAAACATTAAAATTTATGCTATGCTAATTTATTTTAAAACAACTTATCTATTTAAAATATATAAATACATATACATTATATAAATAGAAAACAATTTATTAACTCATTAAAAATAATTTCACAAATTAAATATTTAAATAAAGAAAATTATTAAATCAAATCAAATTTATTAACAAAAATTATCAATTCAATATAAATTTAAACACAGATTATTAAATTTATATTGTCCAAAATTCCGGGATATTACAATCCTTCCCCCTTAAAAGAATTTCGTCCCCGAAATTTGAAACAAAGGTAATTTAATAATCTATTTACAGATTTCATTTTCAAATACAGCATATGTTAATCATATGCCAACAATCAAAGCAACCAATTCAAATATTCAAAACAAACCTAATCATCAAAAGAATTTTGGATAAAACTTTCTCGAGTTTCCCCGGTATATATATATATATATCGGGATACTCGCTCTATAAAATCCAATCAATCAATACTACTAGGCTATAGAGCTCCTAACAACAATTCTAAACAGAATATCAGACTACAGACGAGCCTGACTCAACAACCAATCCATCCTAAACTGCTGGTTCTACAACCAGAAATATCAAACACGTACTCCCTCAGAGATACGTCAAAACACTCTGAATCCCAGTTATCCAAACTGGCAATTCAACTCTAGAAAACCAAACACTGATCTAACCCAAAACACAGAAGAAACCAAAACACTACAGAGCTAGCTTCCCAAACTTATATCTCTTTGGATCAGAGAAAAACTCATCCCAAATCAAATCTCCGATTCCAAAATCCAAATTTCTCTGCCTCATATCCATAAAAACTCTTCGGACGATCCTGGGCTACCAACATCCATCGTGATCAGATTAACTCATGCTGATTCCATTACAAACAGACTGAATCATAACAATCCAATGATCTCCTCAAGATCACTCAAAAACCAAGAACACAAACCCTGTTTCTCAACAACAGAAGACAGAACAAACTTCTTCTCATCCGGAAATGAAAACAGAAATACTCCAAACTGCTTCTGCTGCACAACTCTGATCTGAAACAGAAGAAAATGCTGAAGAACACGAGCACAGACCAGACAACCCAGCACAGAAATATGGTTCCACATATCCATAAAGAAATCTCAGATGTTTCTCCGAAACCTGAGCTACTTCACCAACTTCTATCTCAAGGAACCATCCATCTACTAACTGAACCACCTATTCCATTCCTGGAAAGAAAACTCAATCTTCAAATGCAGACAAACTCTGACTTCCTGGAAGAAATCCGGACAATCTCCAACAATCCAAAGAAACATACTATCGCAAGTCACTTTTGCGATCAACTCAGCCTAAATCCAAAGAAAACTGCTCTCTCTTAACCAAACAGAACAGCTTATGCTGGCTTAGCCAACTTACCAGAGAAAAGATCCACTCTACTGCCTCTGAACTCCACTTCAGAAAAACTACTCAGCCAAAAGACTCCTTCCCAACTCAGAACATTCTGCTAAACTCAGCCACATTACCGAGCAGACTTACTTCTTACTCTTGTTCCAAAGAAACATCTTCGGAAATATCCATAGTCACTGCATCTCATCACGCAGCTACAACTTCCTGAGATATCAAAATACCATCACTTGCTTGCTTCTGCCCAAACGATAGATTCAACTCAATTCTGCACTTCAAAGATGAACTCCAAACCTTAACAGGTAACCTTCAGAGATCGATGAAGTACTTAAACCAAGAAAACTTACTCAAGACGGTATTAGGTCTACAGTCTCGATAAATACACTTCCGACCTCATCCATCAAACTCCAACCAATGGTAGTTGTGTTACACACACCTCTACCTCATCTACCTTTATAACTTATATTGGAAAAACCCGAACAGGTAATCCAACAAATAGGTAGAAATAATTATATATATATATATATATAAATACAAATACGCTCTCTCAAGATAGACACCACTACAGAGACAAGGTATTCACTCAACCTAATGCTCTGATACCAAGTGAGACGACCCGACTTTCCACTCCCGGAAAATCGTATCATCCTTAAGAAAGAAAAGGGATAGAAAAGAGAAGAGAAAGAAGAGAAAGAAGAAACAACACTAGAATCTCAACAGCGGAACGAATAAATTATATTAATAACATAAGTATTACATAGTATACATCAAACATCAGAGTTACACAATCAATACATCACATACTAGACAGTTACAAACACCTGTCTAGTTATTACAACTCAATACATTACAGTTGAACACTCAGAGATACCAACACAGCGGAAACTATATAACTATACGCAGAAGCCTCCTGCTCCATATGCTCCTCCATAATTCGTCAAAGCTAACCTGAATTCTAACCTGAATTCCCTTGGCTACTCGTAAAAATTTGAGTACCTAAGAATTTAAAGAAAAACAGAAATAACTCCGAGTCAGACATGGGTCTGGTGTGAGTAACAAGTTAAAGTTGCTTAACTTTGAAAAACCTTTGAAAAGAAAAGGTATCACGTAAGACTTCCCACACATAAACATGGAAAAGTTTTTACCTTACGCTAACCAAAATATTTGATAGGAAATCAGATGATATTATAATAGTGTCTAGGGTTTTCAAGTAAAATACAGAAATAGCTGAAATGCTTACATCTCACATTCCAACATAGTTGGGCACAACTAATACGTACGGCACTTATTGGATTTTGGATTCCATCAATGGCTGGGCTACTGGGGTACCGCCCATCACAGTACGTGGCCTAGATCACCGTACCAAGGATTACTCCCAATCCCCTGCAACACAAAGCCGGACCCGTTCCTTACTGAACAGTTCCAAACAAGACAACCCCGCAGTTGTGATCAGCAACCGCACCACTAAGCCGAAATATAAAGGGACCTCTAGACAAGGATAAATCTTGCTCTCAAGTGGGGGCTACCCACGAAGCTTTTCTGCACCTCCCATGTTTTAGCCATTCCCGGTTGATGAGGCTTGAGGTTACGATTACCTTAATAGGACATATCGCTTAGAATGCTCATCGTCCACCTGACGATGTTCTGAAAGCATTCAATCCATACAAGTTCGTTCCGGGTTCGAACGAAACCGAAGGCATTATCTCGTTACACTCATTTTGGAATCACCCTCAGAGTTAACGACAATAACCCTTGCACTCTGAATCACCATCTCGAATCTATAAGTACTATTCCATCAAACTCATTACGGAATCACCCACAGAGTTATACTGACGTATAGCCCTTACACCTCGAGTCTTCACTCACTCCATTTGGGTTAATGACCTAACGTTAATTTGGAATCGATGTGGTTTTCGGATCCCAAATATGGAAACCCGATACCGGTCTCATCGATATCCAAAGCGTGTCTTTTAAGGTCCAAGTTGTTTTAAATTTAAAACAATTCAATTCATTATCTAAATATACACAGATAGATAATTCACAACACAATAGATAATCAACCTTATCATTATCAACAGGTAATTCATATCATAATCAGATATCCATTCTATCATCCAAAGCAACCAATGCATCCATATCAATAATCATTTCTCATCTCATAACTGAGATTACAAACCATACCAGACAACCAATACCATTCATCAAACATAAGCAACTATCTAATGATCACACCATTTATAATTAATTTAAAATGAATTAAATTAATTACCTAAACTCTAATTAATTTAAAATGAATTAAATTAATTACTTCATCATTAAAATTCTGCTTATCTTAATCTTTAATTGATTACAAATCAATCTATAAATCATCATCTCAATATTTATCTCACTTAATCATTACTGATTAACTATCTCTAATTACAATAAGTAATTAGTCTTAATTTTAATTACACAAGTTAATTACTTAAATCCTTTGTAAACAATTAACTTGTAATTGCTTAATTAATTGATTAATTAAAATTACATTAATCACTTATTCATTATTAATTATACCTTAATTAATCAATTCCAAATTACATCATTAATTAATTAATTAATTATTATATTTAATCAATTTCCCAAAATAAATTAATTAAATAAGTAATTAATCTTTAATTTAGAATATATATTAATCACCCTTGATTAATAACCATTCTGTAATTAACTACTTTAACTACTCATCCCATAAATTAATTACTCTTAATTAATTATTTCCCTTGATTAACTTTCAAAGTAATTTAGATTTAAATTACCTCTACAATAAATATTTTTAATTACATCCTGTAATTCTTAATAAATTACTTCCATAAGTAATTACAAATTCATCAAATTACATAAAGTAATTATCAAACAATCCATAAATGTTTAAATTAATTTAACTTAATTAATCTAAACTAATCACCTTAATCAAATTAATTACACTAAGTAATTAATTCATTAATTACTTCATTAGGTAATTAAACAATTGATTATTAATTAATTAATTAATCTAATTAATTATTAAAATTAATCACATTAATTAATTGTTAAATAATATTAAGTTAATGACCTTCATTAACATTTCTTAATTACTTAATTAAGAATTAACTTCAATTAATCATTATTAATTATCAATTAATTAATATTTAATTACAATTCAATTAATCTTAAATTATTAATTAATTAAGTGCTAATTAAAATCTAAATTATCTTTAATCACTTGATTAAGTAAATCTTAATCATAAATTAAAATTTAATTAACCATCCTTAATTATAGATTAATTAACCTTAATTAATTAATCTCAAATCTTAATTAATTAATTTAAAAACTATTAATTACCTAATTAATCATCCACATTAAAAATTAAATAATAATTAATATTCCATTTAAATTAATTTAATAATTTAAATGAAACCAATTTCCTTAAGTTCAAAACTAAGAAACATTCTTCTTTATACAAAGTAATTTAAACACTTTATCTCAAAACAAAATTCAATTTAAAATTTCTTTTTAAATTTCAAACTGAAACACAATTCAAATTTTCATTCTAGATTCAAACTTAAAATTTTAAAACTTTACTTACATCTCTATCTTCATTTTCAAATTCAAATTATTTAAACTTTCTAAAATAGTTAAAACAAATTTAAATTTAAAAACCTATTTAATTTTAAAAACTGACATTAAAGTCAAATCTCAGGTTTTAAAACTAAATTTAACCTTATTTCAAACCTTATTTCATAAATTTAAAACTTATAGTTTTAAATTAAAATCAATGTTCTTTATACTTTAAAAAGTTTAAAAATCTAAATTTAAATTCCAGATTTAAATTAAAGTCAAACTTGAGCTTCCAAATTCTGTTCCCAGATTTAAACTTGTTATAAAATTTCAGTTGCATTTTAAAAAATTTCTTTTAAATTCAAAACAGAAAAAAACAGTTTTCTGTTATAGTTTAACATCTTAAATTTGAATTCAAAATAATTTCAAATCTTAGATTTAAATTATTGAATTCAAATTTAAGTTCTAGGTTTAAACATTACAGTTTGAACTCCATCTTCAATTTGAAATTTTACTTTTAACTCTAAAAACAGAAAATAGTTTCTGTTTTGTTTAAAACCCAAACTTGAGTTTTGAAAGCATTTCAAATTTATTTCAAAGGTCAAAAATTTAAACTTATTGAAATTCAAATCCCATTTCAGGTTCAAGACTCATTTCATATTTTTTTTTGCAATTACTTTTCTTTCAAATTTATAAACCTGGGATAACAGGTTTTCTGGTTTCGCTTAAAACCAATTAAAACTTTCAAAAATTAAATTATTTCAAACCTAAGGTTTTTAACTGATTGAATTCAAATTTAAATTTAGTTTTAAGTCTTAGGTTTAAATTTTAAGTTTGCATCAAAACTTTTGTTTTAATTTTAAAAAAACAACTGGGAACAGGTTCTGTTCTAATTTCCTAAAAACCTGAAACAATACACTAACTCGAGCTAAACTAAAATTTACTTCGAGACATATCCTTCCACGCTTCGAGTCATTCCCCAATTTTCCCGAGACCAACCCGAGCAACCAAAACCCTACAACCAAAAACATCACCACCTGCACAACAACCTCACTGTGCACCCACTCCCCAACTCCGACCATCACTGGCCATCATCTCTGACCATCCTCCATCAACCACAATCCCCACATCACACTTCAACACTCCAAAATTCAGAACTCAACTTGAATTTAAATTCAAGTTTTAAACCCAAAAACCTGGAACAACATTTCCTTCCCACTGCCTGACCTGTCAACGACGAGATCACCCAACTTCGGCCACTACCACCCTTGAAACTCCGGCGAGGATTTCATCAACACAAAATCTATCCATACCCAAAAGGTCTTTGAACTCGATTCATTAAAAATGCAGAAATGCTCGATTCTTCACAGCCCAGAAATAACTAGGGTTCTACACTAAAATCCCAAATTACAATCTCAAACTTGAATTGCAAACCAATTCAGAAATTTTCCTATAATCTTTTGATGGCTACTCAATCAATAGAATCAAATTCAACCAAACTAAAAGCAAATATCAGCTGTGCTTATCAATTATGTATAAAACAGTCAATTTGAAACTGTACCATGATTTAATCACTATAAACTGTAATTTTTTTTTTAAAATCATAATTTTGGAAGTTGTTTTGAATTTAAATTCTGATACATTGATTCATGATACTTTAAATTTTCCATTTATACAGAATTAAGTTGTGATGTTTATGTTGCAGACAGTACCCAAACTATACTGCAAAAAGAAAACCTTTAAAATTTATTTTATAATGAAATAAACAAATTCCATTCAATGATAAACATAATAGCAAACAGATTAAGGGATAAGAATTATTTCTGAACTTTAATGGTACAACCAGAACCTGGGAAAACCAAACATACCTCACACCATATATGCACAGGAAATTTAAAAAAAAACATATACAAAATTAAACTCATAAGATAAACTAGCATGCAATCCTACTAATTTATTTAAAATTAGGTGTTACTCACCTGTATTTGCAAAATTCAGAGCACTGATTGAATTATGCAGAACAAATTTTGAAATCCTGTTGAAAATCTGCTTGAATCCCTTTTAAAACTTTAAGGTTGAATGCATTTTAAAACTTGCTTCCAACCTGATGCTTCCAGATTTGAAAATTCATGCATGCAGACATCTTGCCTTTCCAGATTCAATTGCATGTTTCAGATCGAATGCAGGTTGCTTGAAATTGGAGTGCATGTTTGCATTTTGCAGATTTTAGAAAAAAATGCAGGTCTTCATTTGATTAAAACTGAAATGCAGGCCTTTATGTTTCCAGATTGAAGAAATTAGAGTGTATTTGAAGATGATTATGTTATAGATTTGAAGAATGCAGGTTCGTTTTGGAGGTTGTAGACTTTAGAAAAATGTAGATCTTCATTCTTGATTATTGTATGTAGATTTTGAAAGTGGGGAATGCAAATAAATCAGATTTCTTTTTAGAACGAAGAATGAGAAAGAGCTAAAGAAATGAATATATGCAAGTTTAAATAACAATGTTTTGATTTAAATTAAAATTAAAGAAAAACAAAATTAAACAATGACACATGTAAAAGAAATGGACACATGTTAATTACCTATCTTAATACTTAACACATGTTTAACTTATCTCCTAAATTACATACACATGTATCTTTAAGTAATTTGTTATTTAATTAAGTGTTAATAAATGTTTAAACTTAGTTAACTAGTTCTTATACCCTTTAAACAATTAAAATAAATTTATGAAAGTGGTTATAACTTATATGAATACATGTTTCATATTTAAATTGTATTTTAAATTTACAAATCACATTTTATAAATCAATAATTTAAAAAGAATAACACAACATTTTTATAACTTATTTTAATACTCAAACTTAATTTAAAATGAATTTTAAACCAATAAAATATTTATCATACATATTTAAAATCATATAGTATTTTATTAAATATTTTTTTTTGAAAAGCTTAAATTGAAAATAAATCACAATTCCTATTTTCAAAACATTAAAATTTATTCTATACTAATTTATTTTAGAACAACTTATCTATTTAAAATATATAAATACATATACATTATATAAATAGAAAAAATTTATTAACTCATTAAAAATAATTTCACAAATTAAATATTTAAATAAAGAAAATTATTAAATCAAATCAAATTTATTAACAAAAATTATCAATTCAATATAAATTTAAACAAAGATTCTTAAATTTATATTGTCCAAAATTCCGGGATATTACAGGTTTAAATTCAAAGGTTAAGCTCAGTTTTTTTAAATAACTTTTGAATCTTAAAGATTTAAAATGAAATTTGGATTTTTCATAATGAGTTTTAAATCAAGGTTTAAAACAAGTTTAAATCAAAATTTAAAATCAAATGTTTTAAATAAAAAGTGGATTCAAATTTCTTGAATTCAGATCTGGGTATTTAAATAAGTTTTAAATTTTGAATGTTTTTTTAAAAACAAGTTTAAATTAAAACAGTTTTTGTAAAAGTAAATTTGTTTCAAAACAAATATTTAAACTTGATTTTTGAATAAAGTTCTTTAAAAAAGTTTTATAAATGGAAGTTAAATGATTTGTTAACTTGAATTTGCAAGTTAAATAGTAATGTATTTAAAAGCTTAATTTTTAAATAAAATTAAGTAAATTAGTTTAAAGGCCTTTCTTATATAAGTTTCATATAAATGTTATTTACATTTATTTAAAGGATTATAAATTGGATTTAAATTTGGTAAATAAATAATCATTTTGAATTTTAAATTCAAAATGGAATTTGAATTTAAATTTAAAATTTAATGTTCTAGATACACTTTAATATTAATGAAGTCATTAACAAAGGAATATATTATCTTAGAGATTATTAAGATATTAAAATAATTAAATGAATAAGATAATTAAGGAATGACTTATTTATTTAAATTATAAATCAATAATTTAGATTAATTTATAATTAGAGATTAATTAAGAAGTATAGTAATTAAAAATGATTAATAGTTAATGAAGGTCATTAACTTAAAGATTATTTAACAATTAATTAATATGATTAGTTTTTAAAAAATTAATTAGATTGATTAATTTAAGATAACCATTTGAAAATTGGTTAAATATAATTACTTAATGGAAGAAATTAAGAAATTTATTACTTAGTGTAATTAATGGAGTTTAATGTGATTGGTTTAAATTAATTAATTAAGTTCAATTAAATTTAAACACTAAATGATTTAATGATAATTACTTAATGTAATTAATTGAGTTTAATGTAATTTGTTTAAGTGAATTAATTATGTTTAATTAAGTTAAACATTAGATGCTTTGGTGAATAATTACTTAATATAATTAATAGATTGAAATTACTCAGTAGAGTAATTAGGTGATAATTACTGTATGTAATTAATGGAAATGATTTAAGAATGAAAGTAATTTGGATTAAATTACTTTATAATCAATCAGGGGATTAATTGAAAAATTAATTAAGGAGTAATTAATTTGATGAAGTAATTAAGGGTAGTTAATTACTAAATGTGATTAATCAAAGGTGATTAATAATTATGGTTTAAATTGAAATTAATTATTTAATGTAATTAATTTAAATAAGGTAATTAATTAAATATAATTAAGGATCATTAATTAATATAATTAATGACGTAGTTAAGATTGATTGATTAAGATTAATTAAACAATGATAAGTGATTAAAGGTAATTAATTAATGTAATTAATTAAGGATTAATGTAATTAATTATATTTAAATTAATTAATGAATTAATTAAAGGTTAATTACTGATTTTGGTTCAGAGTAATTAATTTGTGCAATTAATTAAAGGATAATTTCTAGAATGTAATTAAAGAATAATTGATCAAGGGTGATTAACCAAGTTGATTAATTAGAGGATAATTAATTAATTAAATTGTAATTAATTAATGGTTATGTAAGCAAGATTTATATTGATGTAAATAATTATTTTAATTCACTTTAAATTAATTAGAGATGGATGTAATTAATTTAATTCATTTAAAATTAATTAAGATGGTGTGAATCATAGATCATTGCTTATGGATGGATGGATGATATTGATTTGCCTTGAATGGTTTGAAATCTCAACTATGAGATAAGTAATGTTGTGTGATATGGATGCGTTGGTTGCATTGTGATGATGATATGGATTATCTTTTGATAATGATAATATGGATTATCTGTTGTGATGATAATGATGATTATCTATTGTGAATATGTGGATAATCTATCTGTGTGTATATAGATAATTGTATTGAATTGTTTAAACTTTAAAACAACTTGGCCTTAAAAGATACATTTTGAATTACGATGAGACCGGGATCGGGTTTCCAGAATTGGATATCCAAAAACCACATCGATCCAAATTAACGATAGGTCGTGAATCTTAAGTGAAGAGTGAAGACTCAAGGTGTAAGGACTATTCATCAGTATAACTCTAAGGTTGATTCCGAGATGAGTTTGACGAAAATAGTACTTTCAGATTCGAGATAAAGATTCAGAGTGCAAGGGTTATCATCGTTAACTCTGAGGGTGATTCCAAAATGAGTGTAACGAGATAATGCCTTCGGCTTCGTTCGAACCCGGAACGAACTTGTATGGATTGAATGCTTCCAGAACATCGTCAGGTGGACGATGAGCATTCTAAGATAAATATGTCCTATAAGGTAATCGTAGCCTGAAGCCTCATCAATCGGAAATGGCTAAAACAGGGGAGGTGCAGCAAGGCTAAGTGGGTCATGCCCAAGTAGGACGAGATTTTCCCCTGTCTAGAGGTCCCTTTTTATTTCGGTTTAGTGGGCAGCTGGATATGCGCACTAACTGTGGGGTTGTCTTGTTCGGAACTGTTCAGTAAGGAATGGTTCCAACCTTGTGTTGTAGGGGAGTTAGGGTGGCTCCTTGGTACGGTGATCTAGGCCACATACTGTGACGAGCGGTACCCCGGTAGCCCTGCCATTGTATGGAATCCAAAATCCAATAAGTATCAACGGTTTTGATTGTATTACCCACTTTTGTGGCTAGTAGCTGAAATTTAATAAATGTAACAATTTCGGCTATTTCATATTTACTTGAAAACCCTAGACCTATTATAATATCACTGGATTTCCTATCAAATGTTTTGGTTAGCGTAAGGTAAAAACTTTTCCATGTTTATGTGTGGGAAGTCTTACGTGATACCTTTTGTTTTCAAAGGATTTTCAAAGTTAAGCAATTTTAACCTGTTACTCACACCAGACCCATGTCTGACCCGGAGTTTATCTTCTGTTTTCTTAAACTCTTGGGTACTCAAATTTTTATGAGTAGCCAAGGGATTCAGGTTAGCTTTGACGAATTATGGAGGAGCAATGGAGCAGAAGGCTTCAGCGTTGTAGATATGTTTAGTGTTCCGCTGTATTTGGTATCTCTGTGTTTTCTCTGAGTTGTATAACTAGAGAGGTGTTTATAACTGTCTAGTATGTGTTGTATTATCTGTGTAACTCTGATAGTTGTATTTGATACTATGTAATATTTTATGTTATTAGTATAATTTATTCGTTCCGCTGTTTAGATTCTGATGTGTTGTTTCTTTCTTCTTCTCTTTCTTTCTATTCTCTATCCCTTTCTTTCTTATTAATGATGCGTCATTCTTTGGAGGTGAATGGCGGGTCGTTACACAGAGAGACGTTCGGATGACTTATCTTACTTCACTCATAAAGGATATAACAAGCATATGACTCATAAAGAGCATTTCTCAAACACTTAAAAAAGATTGACACAAGACTTAAATAAAAAACAAAAGTTTTTTTTATTTCACGGCCAAAAAACTAGAAGTTTTATCAACATTGAATCCAAAAGGAAAAGTGGAGGCCAAATCGACACAACACTAGCCAAAAAATATAAAGACAAAAGTTTCAAACTACTATAGGGGAAAAAACATAAAGGGGATGAGCGATTACTTCTTCTTTTGTTACTTCCCTTTCTTTCACTTGCCGGAGGACTACCCACCTCCTTTTGCTTCATCGTCCTTTATTTCCTTGGCCTTTTACTGGAGTTCTCTACAATGAAGAGATGCGTGCACCCCACAGGAATAAAGTTAGTGGGTGAAGCAATGAACAATGAAATTAGAGGTAGGTCAATCGACTCTTGCTTGATCTTATTGATATCCAAGACCTGTTCATCGTGAATCTTGAGCATGGTGAGCTCTACGGCAGGCCCTAAAGTCACCATCATCAAAACACTTCGTCAACCTAAATCTTTTAAAACTCATCGGTCCATTCTTCATCCAAAGCCTAGATCTTCTGCACATTAGGACCAGGGGAATCAACAACTGGAATGGTCGGGATTGTCCTAGAGATGGATCATAACCATTAAGTCTATTGTTGTTGCTTATGGACTCGGTTGGGAACTTTTCTTAGGTAGATCTAAGATTGTTGGCTGACCAAAAATTTGAGAAAGATGAAATGAGAGATTAGCAACGTCAACCGGCGTCATTTTTTCCTTCTCAAAAATCGATAAAATAAATGATGTACCTCTACCAGATTGTGGCCATGAACATGTAGGAGTACCATCTGAATTTCCTTCCTGGATGAGAGATAGCATACTAGGCCCATGAAATTGCGGTGCATCCAAATTGCACCTAGGTTCCATTGAAATGATAGAGGCAGCTGTTGGCCCGAAGGGAAGGCCTATAGTAATATCTTAAGGAATGGCGCATGTACCTTTAACGTGGTCCCTTTAAGTAACAACAGCAAGTTCAAGGTGTAGAACGTGCTCGTCGGCTCAGAACACCTCGATTTCCTCCTCGCTCGTAAGCTTCTTTTCCAACTCCTCTAGATCCACCTCACCTTCCTTTGAGTGTATTTGCTCGTCACTCACTAATTTCTCCCAAGCCGTTGTTAAGCTATGGGGATAAGCCTTACCAAGCCATGCTAGGTTTCTAAACTTGAGAACGTTGGCATTGTAATTTGTGAAGAGTGGATCAAAGCTATCCTTAATCCGTCTCCCCATAGAGGCTAATAATTCATCCATTATATTAGCTTTATCCAATGCCTCATCCCTTTCTCTGCGTATGGCATCTCTTTCTTCGCTCCCACTAAGCAAATCATTACAATAGTTATGGGCAATCAGAAGAGCTTTATCTTTCTCTTTCTTCTCCTTCTCAAGTTGCACCTTCAACGCTTTAATCTCCTCAACCAGACCATAATTCTATGATGAATGGATACAACTTCGATCATGTGGTTCCTTCTTCCTTGCTCAGTCATAATATGTAGCTCCTCCACCATTAGGTTAGCCACCTCTTTTTCCTTCTTCAACTTAGCAACTTCCTTATCGAGATGGGCAAAGGCTGCATTATTTCGGTCCTCTATGAGTTTCATTCCCGTTATTTCAACTTCCAATTCCAGGAAGTATTCTAATATTCTTTCAGTCAACCTTTTCCAAGTGAAAACTAATCCTAGACGTCATTGACATAAGTATCTGTCTCAATTTGGTATTTCTCAGGAATATCCTTTATGCCAAGGACAAACTTGCAAGCTTTGAAATTGATATTGGAAAAGACATGCTGCAAATCAGCTACCAGAGGGTTCGAAGAGATCGATCACTCTACTCGTACAATAGACTTTTGTTCATGTTATTCAACTTGCGTCAAAAGGAGTATAATGCAGTGGACTTTGTAGGGTGTTGAGATTGCTGAGAAGCATGGGACAGTATTGGTTGCTTGGCAGAAGGAGAAACATGAGACATGCAATCGCGTGGATGATCGTCTTGGTGACTAGAATGTCTCTTTGAACACCTGGATGAGGGAGATTTGGATCTAGAATGATGCTCAAACAACGAGTCATGCGACTTGTAGTCTTTCTCTTTACTTTCATGATCCCGGATCGAGTGCCGGTTGGACTCAGACCTATGGCCAAACTAGTGAGGCCGCACAGTTAGTTTGTGAGTCGGGTGATACCCTGTTTTCTTCTGGAAATCATCATATAATCCACGATGGTCCATAAAATCTGCATATGAAACAAAAATGAGTTAGTTTTGACCGAAGTAAATCAACACACGAAACGATTAAAGTACAATGTGTATTAGTGTTCTAATGTCCCCTCTAATGGACCATAGATTCTAATTTTTCTAATAGGAGTGATCTCTCCTACTATGGTTGAAGGCACATCTTACGTGAAGCATATTATAGATCCAACTTCCCTGAGGCTCAAGTAGGCAAGGTGATAAGACTCAATTACATCTGGAATCGGCCCAAGTTTAGCAAATGGATCTTCCGAGGTATACCGCATTCATTAGGTACATTAAAAGCTATGAATTAATTATACGGTAAAAAAATTATTTGGAAGTAATCAAATATCAAAAGGAATATTGTTAAATGCACTATAAATATGGATTAATTTTGTTGCTCATTTCTCCTTTCTTATTGCACTTTACAACCGATTGGTAATTTAAATCATACTTATATATGAAGAATACACATGAGTATGCAGTAACTTCTACTTTGGAGTAAACAAAATACAAATACTGGAGAACCCGATCATTATCTCAGATTCATCTTGATGACCCTATATCTTAGTAAATAATTAATGTCATCTCACCGGTTTATTAATGGAGTTAAAAAATCAAAGTCTTAAAACAGTGATGATTTTTCTTACATAATTCGATATGGATGTACTAGCAGGTTCTAAGGTAGTGAAATATTATATGTTCGAAATGTAGCTTAGTGAATGTATATTTGTTAATATGGTTTAGTATAAAAATCTACATTTATTATAATATATAGGAAAACTTTCAAATTAGGCCACAAAAAATAACTTATTTCAACTTTAGGTTCGTTTAAAACTTGTTGCAAAAATAGGTATAGTTTTATGCAAATATGGATTGTGCAGGCGTATTTTTTTTAAAACCAATTGGTTCTTACACAAATTTGGAATGCGCAAGTGTTATTTAAAAATAATTTACGCTTAAGTATTTTTGGAATGCGCAACTGTAATTTTTGAAAAAAAATCTTGCACATTTTTGGAATGCACAAATATAAAATGTTGTATAAAGCAAAACGATGCATGTTTTCGTAATAAGTTTTGAATGAGGCCTAAAGTTGAAATATGTTATTTTCTCGGGTCTAATTTGAAAATTTGTCCTAATATATAAGAAAGTGGAAATTTATTGTGTGTGCATATCAGATGTATTAATGTATGCGGTGTAATGTATTAATCAAGGAAGAAAAGAATGTGGAAGGAAGATAGTAATGCATAGGGCTTTTTAAATAATACTTAGTAAGCTAGGTATGAAAATAGATACACGCTTAAAGCGGCAACTATATGGGAAGGTGGTGGATATAGAAGGATAGAAGTACAAGGACCTAAGCAATTTATACATATTTGACTAATGCGACCAGTTGTTGATTAACAAAGTAAAGGGAAATCTAGGTTTTAAAATAATGAACAAGAATGTGTTTGGGTGGGAAAATGGAAGATAAGAGACATCAAACATGTAAAGGATGCTATTTTGTCCCATGTCTTCCAAAATATGAAAAATAAAATTGTATATATGTAGTAAGAGATGGAGAATGAGATTGTTCCTGGGGGACATTCGTTAAAATTGGAACGAAAAATAGAAGATTAGCATGACCACTACGCAAGGATGAGGCATACTAATCGAGAAATGTTCCATTTGTTTTAACCTTTTTTACCTTTTCATTCATTATACGGCCTGCTATTGCCATTGGTTTGGGTTCAGCTCTATAAAATCCTAACATTGTCAGCCTCATGTAATAATTTGCCTATGTACTCCTCGCGCGTAGCCGCTCAATGAATTTTCACCTTTGTCTCCTTTTTAATCTCATAGCAACAACTAACAAAGGGTTTAGTCCTATATGCACTGCTTGTACTGCTGTATATGCAGTATATTCATATAGCCATAAGTACTACCTTGCATGTTGGAATTAGGAAGTGAACAAGAGTTAATTTTCTCATCAATCAATTAATTTACCAATATATATTCACTTACCTACTCCAATTGTATCCTTAATTTTGTTTTAATGGGATAAATGGAGGATGCCCGATTGACCATGAGGAGGCCACCTAAAAAGGAAGTTTCTTGCATCACATACATGCATGCATGCTTGTTTCTGTCTTCGTAGGCTCCTCTCCTCTCTTTTTAAATGATCAAAATATGCTTCTTCTTCTTCTACTTCTTATTCAATTGCATCTTAATTTCTTCTTCACCAAATCGTAGCCTTAATTTACCCATTACTTTGCACTTAATTCATGTTGTACTCAATGACTTACAACCATTAATTGTGATCAATTAACAAATAAATATGCTACACAATTCCATTACTTTCGTTTACTTGATTATGTCAATATTGCATTAATTATAAAAATATTTTTTCACAATATTGTATTGATAGTCCACTTTCTCTAGTTTATCATCATTTACTACGTATTTTAATTACTCCTAAACCTTACCATTTCAAAATCACAGATCAAAAAGCATCCCAAATCTATGTTGCTTCCTTCTTTCCTCAAAATACCTTGCATTACATATGTAAGCCTATTCCATTTTAAAATCATTCATCTTTTTCATGATTAAATGCATGCCTTTTAATTTTATCGTTTACTTCCTTGAACAATATGCACTATAATTTATTCCTTGACACACTTCAATGTCTTGGCAATTAGTTACTTTATTATACTTGAATTTCCTTATTTGACTTTTATTTTCGTTTCATATTATATTATTTCACTATTTCATTTTCTTTTCAAATTTAGTGCACGTATTATATTATAGGTTGTAGCTACCTACTCTTAAATGTTATTAAATTCTTTATTTTACATCCTTCCCTAATATGCATATTGATTCACTCTTTTAGCCATATGTGCATTTGAGGAAATCTTTCAGTTTTCCATAAACAATAAACAAAGTTGAGTAAATTTGTTTTACCATTGGTTGCTTTATGCGTAACGATAATCAGTTATACCATTTTTAGTTACTTAACTATTTAGTATGGTTTATATCTAGCACATTTATTTGCTATTGAATTCTCTTTAGTCACTGGCACTATAGATTTGTCTTTGCTAGCAGGCAATCACAAACTTCACTTGAGATTTTCTTTTTGTTCTTTTAGAAATGCATATGAATAATATTTATACAATTGAGACATACCTATGAAAGTATTATACATATAATAACCTACATTTGATACAAGTCCACTAGTTTCTATTAGTTCTTGAGAAGGATGGTTTTGATGACAACAACCTTAGGACTTATTATGAAATATAAATACTAACATTATAGTTTAGAAATATATGTATATGCAGGATATAAACATGCAGGTACCAAGAATGAAGACTGTAAAGTATAGAGATACAAAACTGATGAATTTAAAGATCGAAGATATCAAGATTGAAGACTCATGATTATCAAGATATCAAGAGTTCAAGATTTCAAAGTACAAGATAAGTATTGAGTCTAGAATTATGTTAAAACTTCTTGAAAGCACTTACATATTTATTCTAAATTTATGCTCATATGCCTCTAGACCTTGGCAATTATATACATGTACGTTTGCAAGCCTATGTGTACAAAATAGTTAATTTCAAAATTCGATCAAGGAAAAATCCCTACCTAGAAACTCTAGAATTGAAAATATTCGAGAATGCTGAAATACAAATGAAAAGCCGTCAAGACAATTTCCAATTCTATAATCCTAAACACCGTTGAAACTCCATGGCAAATGGGAAAAGATATGGCTATTCACAAGAACAGTTCTAAGGAAGGATATCAATCGTTCGAAACAAGACTTGAGACTTGACACGAAGATCCCGACTTAACTTGATCCAAAGCACATCATGTTTGAAACGAGATGTACTTTGGGAGGCAAGTGTTATTCGACCTTTTGAGCCAAAAATATTAGGCCAAATTGGACGAGTCTCGCAGGAAGATCATCAAGGCAAGCAACCTAGAAGGATAGCCAGAAGGTTTAGGAAAGTGGTCTAACTAAGTTAAGAAAGCCAAGTCCGAAACATGAAGCAAAAGCAGGAGATTTCCCTACTACGTGTATGTTTCGGTACCGACCCATAATACTTTATGGGTTTGGTCCTGTCTTTTCACCACATGCTAGCCAAAGGCCCTCGAAGCTCATTCCAAGCTCAATTATTGTTTGCATGCTATGCTCCATCATTCTCCCCAAGGTCTCTAAGTCAACAACTTTAACCTTCCATAAATCCATCAATTGGACTCAAAAGTAAGCTATTAATGACTCAAACAACTATGAAACCGTAAATCTAACGGTGTGGCGACCAATTTACAAAAGTGAAAATATTGGTTGGTATTGACCCATAGCTATGATTGGATACCGACCCATAGATATTGCTGAGATGGCCACATCTTCTTCTTCAGTAACTGTTGTGAGATCATGGAGAACATGGGTTTGGACATGCCTAAGGCTTTCCTACTGAGCTACACCTATAATTAGACCATGAGATGTCTTATTCAAGGGATCTTTTTCACTTTCCAGCTCTTGTACTCTATTCTTGTAATCAGTTATCATTTGGCAACGAACCAAAAGAATATTTGTTGACTTTCAACAATAAAATGGGAAGAATTTTTTAGTGGAGGTAGGCACACTTTCCTAAACCACTATAAATTATTTGTCTATTGTTTATTTCTCATTTTCAATTTACTTTTCATCACATTAATTTATCTACATAATCCTATGGGTGTTAGTGCCATTTTTGACGCTAACAGTACTCAAGTCACTTAATACCTTTTAATGAAAAAAAGGTAGGCTCTGACCAATTATACTTCTATTTAAGGTAAGCCTCATTCATTTAATACATATTCCAAGATAGACTGCTCACTAGTACTTGTATAGCTGACATTGCATCGAATATCTTTTGCCAATTAATACTTCATATCGAAGCGGGCCCTTTCTCGAGATATCCTCTATCATGCCTAACTGTTAACCCCGACCATTTACTACTTCCCACATAGGGAAGAGGTGGGCCCTCACATAGCCACTTAATACCTTCAGTCCCCAAAGCAGGTCTTTTATATTATGATATGTACCTTACAGTGACATCTCACATTAGTTTAATTATTTGTAGGTACTAGTAGCCAAATTAGTTGAGTAGATTTACTCTACGGAATTTGAGACTACATAACATTATCCTTTGTTACTAATTATTGGCGACGTCTCACATCAACCCTAAAGTCATACTACTGGTAGCCGGATTAGCTGGACAGACTTCTATGTAATTTTAACTGATCTCGCATTCCTACAACTTAGTCATAATTTATAATACTCTCTGCATATATTATCATAGATCTCACCACATTTAATATTTAGGCCTTATAAGAAAACCTTCTTATTTTGCCTCTATAATTAATTACTTTCGTAAAGAGATTTAATAATAATTAATAACCTATTAACAATCAATATGTTATATTTATACGTCATTTACGCTAATACACACACACGCATGCGCACATGCATTTAGTAAATTCTAAGCGTGCAAAATTTACACCCTAAACAAAAGTTTAAATGTCAAATCTTCAAAACTATAAAAGTCCCATTTCCATATTAACACATATATCATAAATCAGATACCTAAAATCATATCAACAAACTTGTATAAAAACAAAATCTAGACCCACTTTCATTAAAACAACGGAATAAATCAATAATAGAAACTTACAATTTACATTCTTTTACGCTTTATTCAACTTCTTTTAAAATGAAATTAAATAAAGGGAGTTTCTATTCATATTATGGAAATCGGCGGTGCAAACTATGAATAAATTCCTTATACTTTACATGCCATTTCCTAACCAAAACCCTTAATTAGATCGAAAAAGATAAGAAGTAGAATAAAAGTAAAATACTGAAATTGTAAAATATACACAAATTCCATTATTTTTATATATAAAAAATTAAGATTCTAACTTAAGAATTGACATTTCGCTTTGGAGAAAATTTTAGAGTTTTAATGTGATGTTTCGTAAACCAAAATTCCCCAAGACTTATATCTGATCCAAACTACAATATTCAATTACCAAAAATAGAAAGACTAAGATTTTCACTCATTGTAGGCCCTTAGCTTTGCTATTTTTTGGATTTGACAAGGCTACAATAATCACATTTTGATCTTTTTTTAGAAATATGTAATAAGCGAATTGCATACAGATTGGAGTTAGAAATTTAGGAGTTGGAGGAGAAAAGGATTAGAAAATAAACAATAAACTTATATAGTTTTTTAACTTTAAAGCTAAATAAGTTTTTTAAATCTTTTGAAAAGAGGAACTAACAGAGCTTCGCTAGACTACTAAAATAATTTGTGAATGGAAGTGAAGTGTCTATGCTCTTATTTATAGTGGTTGGAATGCACTAGAACCATTGGATTTAGGTTAGTTTAAAATAATATAAATTCGGACGTTCAGAGTTTGAAAATCCTTATCACCAACAGCTTCCATCGGTTGATCGCCCCTATTATACTAAATGATGGCCAGCGGCCAACCGGCCCTGGGTAGGCGGTCGATCGGTACACTTATTTTGGGATATTATTTTGTGTCGTTGTTTTTATTTATTATATTCCTTAATTATCATTTAACGTTAGAGTTAATTTTAATGGTTACTTCATCACCAAGTCTCATCGCTGTTAACATTCAAATTTCAAATTAAGAATTATTTATTATTTGAATTCGAATTCTGTTTAAATTATTTTGAATCTGAAAACTCCAAATGTTCACAACTTTTCCATTTGAAATCCATTTTCAAAACACATTATATATGAATATTGATCAGAAAATCGCCACAAACACAGTAGCATAATTTTGGTGGTCAAATTTTGACTTTTCCAAAATTTCCACATTTAGCCTTATCTTTTTAATAAATTTATTTGATTTACTTATTTCTTATTAAATTTTAAGATGTGTTACAGTTGTATTCCTTTTTTGCACCCTAACTATCTATCTTTGTGGCCCTTGGGCATGCTGCACACAAATACTATGGATGTATTAAGTGCCAACATTCGAGGGTAAAAAAGTCATGTTGTTATATTTGGCATCAGAACGTAGGTTGAGTGAACACCTTGGCTTTAGTTGGATGTGGCTCATTACAAATAGGTTAAGTGACGTCATATAATTGGTCGACTGTATTATATATATGAGATCATATTTTTATTTTTCTATAAATCTAAACTCCTTTTCAACTTTTCCTTAGGAATGACTCTTCTTTGAAATAAATTTATTCTTAAGTATCATAAAGGTATTTTGCTATGTTCAGGTAGTACAAATCATTGGTACTAGAGCTGCCAATGCTAGAGGTTGTAGAGGTAGACACGGATGAAGTAGTACTGTCACAAAGAGTGGGACTCAGGCACTAACAAATATTGCTTCTATCAAGGAACCAAAAGTGAATGTCATTGGGGGAGGTCGTGCCTGTCAGGCCTGAAAATGAGTTTTTCTTCGCATTTTTGTAATTATGAGAGGCAGTTGTAAGAGGTTAATTGGCTCGGAAATTATTATCGAAGTTTAGTCTTGGCTTAGATTATGTGGTATGATATTCGAGGATATGGAGCTTGATACATGATGAAGCGTTGGTTGGCGTCGTGACATCTAATGGACGTAGATATAGATTGGTGGGGTTTGATCACTGCCGATGTCCAAGAGAACGACTTCTCTTTGGGTCAATTTAAGGGGTATTGGTGATGAAGTTTGTACCAAAAGCCGAAAAGACTGTTGGTCATGAGCTTCTTGGGTCTGAAGCAGAGGGCCACAACCATGGTGGAGTATGAAAATAGGTTTATTTCATTGTCTAGGGTTGGGTTAGGATTAGTTGACACACTGTTGAAGAAAAATGAGACGATTGTTGCGAGTATGCATCCAGAGTTCCAAAGGGAAATGGCTAATCACATTCACAATTTAGTCATCCATCTTATAGGCATGGGTTTGAGCTTTGAGAGTTTGGCTCTGAAGTAGTCTACTTCTACACCAACGAGGGACAATAAGTGTAAGTTCCAACTGCAGAAGGATATTTTTAGTGTATTTTCCCATAAGCGAAGGCGGAAGGGGAACTTGGAGTTTTAGGTAAGGGAAATGAGGACAGGTGGCAAAAGCACTGTTAGTGAAGGCATTGAGTTCTAAGATTTTGATGCTAAAGCCACAAATGGCCAAGGCACAGTTTGCACTGTAGAGTTGCTGCAATTGCCATCAGCAGGGTCATTTTGTTAGGAACTGTTTGATGCTTCAAAAGGGACAACAACCTAAAGCTTTTGCACATGCTTTAACACCTTCCACTTCTGCAGCTATAAAGGGGAAGCTGATTTTGGAAGGCATCTTATCTATTTATAGCATTTCTATTTGTGTTTTATTTGATACTGGTGCTTCTCTTAGTTTCATCTCATATTCTTGATAATAGAATAGGATTTGAACTAGTTATAGCTTTGGATTCTATTTGTGTGTCGAACCCTTTTACACGCTTGGCCAATCTTAGTATGATTTAATTATATGTTCTGCTTACTTCCTTTAACCAACTCTTTCCTATCGATATGTATATTCTTGGTTTGATGGGTTTTGATATTTTGCTAGGGATGGATTGGTTGTCTCAAAAATAATGTTTTCTCGGATTATGTTGAGTGGACAATGTAATTGATCAGGAAAGGAAGGAAGGTTATGGCGGTGTCTTGTGAGGTATCTTGGTTGCTTATAACTAGTTTTCTTAGTTCTCTTGATGTGGTGAAGGAGGAGTTGGGCTCGATCTTGGTTGTTCAGGAGTTTAATGATGTCTTTGAAAAGGTTTCGGATCTACCATCTCATCATGAGATAGAATTTCACATCAATTTAGCAAAACACGCAAAACCTATCTTGTTGCCTATTCGTAGACTTGCATCAAAGGAGAAGTTAGAGCTATCTAATCAGTTAGTGAATTGTTGGGGAAGATCTTGATTCGATGATTCATTTGAATTGGAGAGCATCCATTGTCTTGGCTACGGAGGCAAACTGTTCCTTAAGACTGTTTATGAATTATTGTGAGCTCAACAAGCGGACCGTCAGCAATAGGTACCAATTGACTAGGATAGATAAAACTTGTTCAGTTGGCTTCTTGGTGCTCGGATGTTTTCTCAGCTTGATCTTGTTACGAGATTCCATCATTTAAGGCTGGCAGAGGAGAGCGTACCCTTGACAACTTTTTGATCCGATCAATTTTTTGAGCGATTAGTTATGTCATTTGGACTAACTAATGCTCCAACATATTTAATGGACCTACTAAATCGTATTTTCCTGGACTTGTTGAATTAATTTGCTCTTATATTTATCGATGACATTCTTGTCTACTACAAGGCTGAGGAGGAACATGCGAACCATTTGAGGATTGTTCAAGAAATACTGAGAGAGAGAGAGCACATATTGAGGGTTATGTTCTCAAAGTGTCACTTTTGGCATTCAAAAGTAATTTCTTATGTCATTTTGGGTATTTCTTTTGATCCCACTAAGGATATGGCTATTTAGGACTAGAAGAGGCCAGAAAGCACAACTAATATTAGGAGCATTTTGGGACTAGCAGGTTATTGGAGGAGACTCGTATATGATTTCTCGAAGATTGCCTCTCGCTAATGAATTTGACAAAGAAAGACGTCAAATTTTTATTGATTGATAAATGCAAGAAATCATTCATAGAGCTGAAGGAAAAATTAACTAGTGCTCCTGTTCTTACTGTGCCAGATGGAGGTAAGAGTTAGACTGTTTACACTGATGCATATGAAACAGATTTAGGTTTTCCATTGATGCAGCTTGGATGGATTATCGGTTATGCTAGCTTAAATCGCATGAAGAAGAGTATGAAACTATGAATTAAAGTTGTTAGTGGTTGTATTTATGATGAAGACGTGGAGGCATCACTTGCTAAGTGAGAGTTTCGAGTTGTATATGGACCATAAACCCTTAAATATATTTCATGCGGAAAGACCTTAACATGGGGCAGCAAAGGTGGTTAGAGTTTCTTGTGGCCTATGATCTATTTATATTATATACACTATGGAAAGCTAATGTCATAACTGATACGCTTAGTAGGAGGTATGCACTTATTGGAAATGTTAAGGTTCCTCTAACCTTAATTAGCCATATTAAAGGGAATCATCTTAGAGATCTTCGTATTGTTAGGATAGCTAAGGTAGTGAGCGAGAATGAGGCACCGGAGACGTGGCCGGGATTCAAGTTGGATAACTGTGGCAATCTAAGATAAATGGTAGACTATGTTTTTCAGATAACGATGAGATTAGAAAGAAGGTTCTGGTGGAGAGTCATCATTCTAGACCGACGATACATCCAACAGTCACTAAGATGTATCGGGATGTGAGACTACATTTTGACGAGAAGGCATGGAGAGAGATGTTTCTATATTTGTTAGCAGGTATGCTAACTGCTAGCAAGTAAAGGGTAGTCACTAGAAGATGGCTGGACTGCTTCATCCACAAGAGATTCCTAAGTGGAACTGGAAGAAGATATCCATGGATTTTATTGATGGGTTTCCTAGATCGAGGAGAGGTATTGAAGGCATTTGGGTTATTGTTGACAAGTTAATCATGCGTGCGCACTTCTTACCAAAGGGCAATTAGGATGACTTTTTGTTTGGCTTAGTTATATGTTAAAGAGATTGTTAGGCTTCATTGCATTCCATGTGATATCGTAAGTGATAGAGATCCGCTCCTCATGAGTCAGGTTTGGAATGGTTTGCATGATGCACCTAGGACGGAGCTAAGTTTGAGTATAACTTATCACCCATAAATGGATGGGTAGACCAAGATAGTGAATCGTGTTTCGGAGGATTTACTTCATGCATGTATTTTGGACTTTGGGGGTTCATTGGAGGATCACTTGCCACTTATTGAGTTTTCTTATAACAATAGTTTTTAGGTAAGCATTGGGATGACACCTTTTGAGGCATTATATGGAATGCCTTATAAGTCTCCATCATGTTGGGGGAACTAGGAGATCGCTTAGTGTTTGGCTAGATATGATTTGTGGAGCCACGAATAATGTAGAGTAGATTAGGAGGCACTTAAGGTAGCTCAGAGTCGGTAGAAGAGCTATGCTGATGTAAGGCATAGAGATTTGGAGTTCTCAGGTAGGGACTTTCTATTTATCAGAGTTTCTCCGATCAATGGTGTAGTTCGATTTAGGAAGGGAGGGAAGTTGATTCCTCATTTTAT
The DNA here is from genome assembly GCA_030765085.1 of Allium cepa. Taxonomy (NCBI): domain Eukaryota; kingdom Viridiplantae; phylum Streptophyta; class Magnoliopsida; order Asparagales; family Amaryllidaceae; genus Allium; species Allium cepa. The sequence goes on from CM060934.1 coordinate 921,827,820, forward strand.
ATGAACTTTTCTGATACTTGAGAGGATTGGCACTCTTTCTTATAGAGTCGAGTTACCGACTAGATTGTCAGGTGTGCATGATGTTTTTGATGTATCCCATCTACCTAAGTATGTTCATGATCTTGCTTTGATTATTTATCCATCACAACAGGAGGACTTAGAGTTTGATCCTAACTTAACCATTGTGAGATAGCCTTCGTATTGTTGACCGTGATACAAAAAGATTAAATACTAAGGTTGTTAAGTTAGTCAAGGTACAATGGAGAAAGGATGCTCTGGATGTACATAGGAGACGAAGGACATTTTGAGAGAGTCTTATCTAGAGTTGCTTATAAGTTAAGGGTTCCTTCTTATCTTAGTATCGTATATCTTTTGTAATGCACTCACCACTTGAGATAGAGTCACTTAGTATGCATTTAGATTGCAGTTCAATATGTATATAGTTTCAACAGTACTCTGTATATGTACCTTGTTTCTTCTATCTTCTTTGATTATAATTCTAGTTTGAATTTTGAGGATGAAATGTTCTAAGTAGAGGAGAATACATCGACCTATAATTTCAGACACTTCGTCTTCGAATATCTTAACGTTTTGAAATATAGTTAAGTGTTATAAATATGATTTTATGACCCTGTTAAACATCCTAAACTAACAAATAATGATCATAAACTTGTTTTTGAAATTTGTTTATAAAAATAAATATTTCGAAGAAATATCGATAATGTGACCGAAAATTGGTTTATCGATAAGCAGCTTTTTATTCAATATAAGTTATTCAAACTCTTTTATACTTATCTAGTGATTATATAAAGGCATTAGCAACCAATTAATACACTTTGCTTTATAGAGTAATTGGAAGCTTCTAAAAGATAAGAGATATTTGTATGTAATGTTAGTACCTGAGATATTGGTTTTGATGACGACAACTTTAGGAGATCATATAAAATACAAATACTAATGTTTTATCAAGTTATACAGTATATAGTGTAGGATATTAGACAGGTAATGATTTAAGAAGAATGTACAATATCAAGAAAATATTGAAGAGATTCAAGATGCTCATATAGAGACTCAAGAGCTAGAGAATGAAGCCTTATGAGTATTGAACAGTTCAAGATTTTAAGATATTCTAAAAAAGTTATAGAGTCATTACGATGTGTTAAAATTCTAATAGCACTTGATCTTTCTCTCTCTCTCTGCCTATTTTCAAATAAATTTCCAAAATATTCTTTTCAAAACAACTTTTACTCAATTTCTTATACTTATAAATATTATTTTAAGTTTTTGATATTTTACTAAGTTATTTTTTTTATCAAATTTTTATTTATTTTAGTTTATTTTTCAAAAATATTATCATATAATTTTACTCCAGTTTTATTATGATACAAAAGTGTATAAATTATATTTAAGCATGTTAACAAAGTATCAAATTATTTTACAAAGCAATACATTTTAAAAATCATATTTTAAAGTGTTTTTCAAAATTACAAAGACTATGTCGACATTGTATACCGCTATATGTCGACACAATAACCTTGATTTTCTAAATTCAAATTTGAAAAAAGGTGTCTATTTATCGTAACTCTCCATGAACAGACATGACCATTATTTCTCTATAAATACTTATCTTCCGAAATGAATTTTTGAATCAATTTTCATTATTTTTCTCTCCTCCTTATCCTCTTTCATTTTATAAACAAAAATATAAGCCGAATTTCAACCAGAATCAAACTCAATCACCATTAGTTTGATTCTCTATCATTTACTCACTAATCTCTCTCATCTCTCTCACTCAAATCGAGATTAGAGCACTATTCCAGAGTTATAGATTTCTGCAACCAATATTGATGATCTGAGTCTGTAAAACTCTATCAAATCAAATCACAATATTATGGGTGAGATTGTAGCCCGTAAATCAATTGGATGTGCTTAATAGCCTCTAAATCCAGTGGGTGTGCTTGTAGCCTGGAAATCAGGTGACTCTACATAGAGGTTAAGATTCTAGAGGGTGTGTTTCGTAGTCTTTAATTCGAGATTGTATTTGCATTTACTAGTTGAAAAGAAATCCGTAAAAGGAATTGTGCGGGACTGAATGTAGGGTAACTTTGAACCAGTATAAAATCCAGGCGTGTTCTTTCCTTTTACTTTTACTATATTTACTTTTACTTATGTTCTGATTCTGTGATTGTTTCTCTGATTAATAATTTCATAATTCTAAGTATAATTTCAAAAGATTTCTAAAAGATTCATATAAATTAGAAACGCTATTCATCTCCTTTGGTGTTAATTTAGCCTTAAGATTTGTGACACCCGACCTCAATACTTTCACTAACCAGGGACACTACTGGGTAATGTCGTTGAATAGCATGAAGAATAAGGCTATTGAGGAGCGACCAACTGTATAATTGCTTTGAGCGATTACCGATATGTTGGACAGTACATCACACATTTCATTTCAAGTGGAAATCTGACATGTAACAACCCGCATATTTATCGATTGTATATTTAAATATTTTATTTAAATATTTCATCATTCGTCGAATTTTAGTCCGAAAAGCTACTTTTTGCAAACAGTCGAATTGGGACTTGAGACCCCTTCCATTGAGTTCAAAATGCCTTTTGCAACCTTTTTTGAGTATAAACATCGATATGTTTGGAGCTAGCTAAAAATTTGACCTTTTTCACTTAGGATTTGGGTTTGGGTTCAGCCCACTAGCCATAATAATACCCCAAACTGAATAATCCCTCCCCATTCACTCTTACTTCCTCCTCTTTTCAGTTCTAAAGTAAAAATAGTGAAAGAGATTGGAAATGGAAATTCCTAAGCCCTAGTTTTTTTTGCAAATCCAACTTCTAGCTCCAAATTCAAGAGAACCCATTGGTAAGCCTTCTCTTCATCTTCCCCAACTCATCCTCTCTTTGATTTCAGAAAATTCCTAAACCTAATTTGGGAAATATTTCACTTTTATGCTTAGAATCAAGCTTCTTGAATTGGGATTGAAGTGTGGTTGATCTTCCTTTGCTTTCAAGCTTCTTCTTCATTAATTTGGGTTCAAAGGTGAGATTTTTATCTCACATCTTTGTCTATAATTATCTTCGATTGTTAGGTATGAATTTTTAACACTTATTCTTGTGCGATTGATTTTGGTTTGGATTGATTTGGTGTATATTCCAATTTTTGGTGTTTTGAAATCAAAATCATTCCTATTATGCATATTTGGACATTGATATTTGAGGCGTATCGAAGAGCCTTTAAGGCTGGGTTGTCGCTTGGCATAAATCCTTAGTCGTCTTTGCTTGTCCGATCGCTTTCGGTATTTATTTCGGCCATTTTTGGTCTAGGTTCAGGGAATACACTGAACCCCAGTTTCAGACGTCTGAAATGTTAGATTCAGATGTCTGAATATTATTCTGGGAAGATTTTTATTTCCAGATTCAGACGTCTGAATCTATATTTCAGACGTCTGAATTGGTTCGTTTGGAACCAGAAAGGAAATAGGATAAAAAGTGCATATTTCAGATGTCTGAAATCAAGAATTCAGACGTCTGAATTCTATTTTGGAAAATATTTTATTTTCCAGACTCAGACGTCTGAACCCTTGATTTCAAACGTCTGAATCTGCAGTCTTTTGCCTATATTGCCTATTTCGTTTGAATTTCCAACTTTAATCGATTCGTGTTGATTCCCTTTTGTTGTTATCATTTATTATTGATTTTGATGACATTTTCTTCGTGATTTTTGGGAATATCCATTTTGATGGATTCGATATCGATTTCTTTGGATTTTATTCACGTCTTTGAATATGAATTTTGATGATTGATTGTTTCTACAATTATTTCTATGATTTGTCACTTTAAAAATATAAAGGTTTCAATACTAGCAGTAAATATCAAAACTCTTTCGTCAAAGAAATCTTCAACACTCTTTTATTACCAAACTTGTTTATAAAACCATTTTCCGATCTATTAGTATATACAAACCTTTACCTCACTCGGATGAGAAATCTAATTAAACGACTTAGTAAAACAAGTGGTATGAAATGCTTGCGTTCACTTCGTCAGTTAATTCTTGGACTTGTTCGATTGAACATCTTTTGACAATTTTCTAGTGAAGATTTACAGTTTGTTCGTAAATATTTAAGTTAAAGCAAGTGGTTATGGGACACGAGGCTAAGCTTTTATATTTACTAGCTTAGTGTAATTGACACTTCTCGTTGATCATGACGATCATCTTGTGATTTAGACTAGCAATTGTGCAATGTCTCTTTGTCCACGTGTAGGACTGTACCTCATTTTTCGTGAACTTCGGATCACTAGGAGGAGCTTCAGCTCATAGTCCGCAATGGGGGACTATACCCTGTCATAAGGAGCTTCGGCTCACCAAGAGGAGCTTCGTCTCAAAGTCCGCAATGGGGGACTATACCCTGTCAGGAGGAACTTCGGATCCCTAGGAGGAGCTTCGGCTCAAAGTCCGCAATGAGGGACTATACCCTGTCAGGAGGAGCTCTGGCTAATTTTTATGGGATTAGCCATCCTTTTCTTTTGATTTCTAGATTTTTAATTATTGATTTCTGGAATTTATGTTTCACCAACTTTGATTGACATTGATATGTATGTCATTTTTTTTGTGGCTTGGTGAATTAAATAAAGAATATGACATTCTTTTTATGCTATGAGATTCGTGAGATATTTGTATGATTTTCCTTTGTTGACTTTCTAATGTATACTTGTCGAGGTATGACATTTTTGGTTATCATACGTTTTTATTGCATCTCTTCTTATATCTCATTTTATCTGATAATTATAACTAGACTGATCCGTTTATTATTTTCTTCTTAAATAATACTCGGGTCAGACTGAGATATTGCAGGTGCTTCCTCATGACTTCCTATCTGGAACCATCTTCTGACTTTTGCTTAACTACTTTAGATTAGTAGTTTTTGTTTGTTATACATTTGAGATATAGACTCCATGATGTATAACTAATCTTTTGTCTTGCACTTGTATCTATTCTTTTGTGATATTGTGGATCTTTTTGACCACTACTCTGATGTACACTTTCATGTGTTAGTTATATATTCATATCTTCTTCCGCCTTTGTTATATGGATGTCTGTAACTGATTAGTGTTATGTTTATTTCTATGTTTATTTTCGAAGATTATATATAGCCACTGTGTAGTAGCTTTGAGTTTGTGTTGGTATGTCGGATTTCCTCTTGATATGAAATGCATGTTATATTTTATTTGGCATATCGGTGCTCGCACAAAGCAATTACACGGATGGTCGCTCCTCAAAAGCCTTATTCTCCGCGCTAGTTGACGGCATTACCCCGTAGTGTCCTTGGCTAGCGTGGGTATAGAGGTGGGGCGTTCACAGCTTGGTATCAGAGCCAAACTTAGCAACAATGTAGAATAATTTAACAAGGATCATCGTCCTAAGTTCATCTTAGGAGTCATGCTTTAGGATTTTATTCGGGTCTTCGTAGCGTCGTATCCTATTTTCCTTTATGATTCCTTGTTTTATCTATCAAGATTGCTTGATATTTATTTTGAGAATAAGTTTTCTCCTTCTTTCTTTTCTAAAGGAAGAGAAATGGTTAGTTCTAGCAGTCCTAGCGCTAGTCAATCCAGTAGCCCTTCTCTGGATGGCGCATTCATGTCTGCCCAACAACTTTTGGATCTTGTGAAGAATCAAGAGTTTATCTGTGCTTTGAGTAACAACCCCAAAATGGTTCTACCTTTGAAACTTGAAGTTTCTTTCAATCAGCTTGTGGATGTTACTCTTCTTCATGGAAAGGTTAGTAAAGGAAGCGTTTGTGATATTGGGACTTCCAAGAAGAGGCATATTAAGTTCAAGAGCCTTAATCCCAATAAGAGAGTGAAGCAAACTACTTTTGTAGCAAAAAATCCAATCCCTAATCATGGAGGATGCTACAATTGTAATTCTAAGGACCACTATGCAAAGGAGTGTCCGGAGCCACTCTTTTGTCGCTATTGCAAAAATACAGGTCATCTTATTTCTTTCTGCCCCATACTTCAAAGCAAGAAGAGGGTGGAACAAGAAACTTCGGCAGCCAAGACTCCTACCCCAATTCGTAAACAATGCTACAATTGTGGTTCCACGGACCATTATGTAATTAAGTGCCCGAAATCCCTCTACTGCCGCTATTGCAAAGGCTCGGGTCATTACTTATCTACATGTCCCAAACTCCCTAGTAAGAGGGAGGGAAAGTTGAAAGTCGTGCAAGCCCCTTGTGACACTTCTCTTGGTCAAGGTATATTACATTCAATCCTTGATGCTATTGTTTTATTTCGTGATCTTTCTATTTGAGTTTTTTTGATATGGGTTCATTTCATTATTTTTATATCAAAAGAACTTGTCGATTCTTTTTCTTTGAATATTTTGGGCTTGATGACTTCTTTGAGGATTGCGAATCCGGATTGGTGGATCCGCAACACTCAATTTGCTTTTTATTGATGTCGAAATTATTTTATGTGATTTTTCTTTCCGAGCCGATTTTTACTTATGATTCGGAATTGACTTTTGTAAGGATTGGCTTAATTATTATGAAGCCATATCCTTTGTCCCGTGTGGACTATTCATCTTCGACAATTTCAATCTGTTAAGCAAATTTCTATTTTTCCTTTGTGATTTTGATTCCAATTTGATGGCATCATTTTATTCTTTAAGCTCACATGATGAGGAAAGTGTTATTTCTCTCATTCATGTAGTTTGAGAATTTTTTGGCGTTTTTGAGCTTGTCTTAGGATTATCACCTAAGCAATCTTTTGAGTGGTTTTAAGGTCTTTTTAGCTTGACCTTGCCGCCGATTTTCATTTGCTACGAGTCACGGGACTTAGCATTCCATTTACCGCATTCCGTATTCGTTATGGTACTTATGAAGGACTTATTATGTCATTCATTTTGTCCAGCTTATTTCAACCATTTTATGAATCGAGTATTCTACGATCTTGATGACTCCATTCTTGTATATATTGATTTTAGATGAAATTAGCAATTTAAAATTTTTTGCAAATCTTTTTCATAAGATTTATTTATAAGTATAAATAGGATTTCTGTTTTTAGAACGAACAAAGAGAATTTTCAAAAGTTTTTAGAAACATGTTTATCCTATAAAAGATGATTTTGTGATTGTATTGCCCATTTAGTGTTTTAAGAATTTTGGTCGATGCGCTTGATCAACGTTATCGATAGGAAGTTCCTAAACGCTTTGATGAGAAGTCAGACACAATAAATTGACTTATGTAAATTTTTCTAGAAAGATTATTACATAAAGATAAATGTAATTTTGAAAGTTTTAACTTTTCAAGAAAGAAGATTATTTAAAAGAAATTCTTTCTTTTTGATACTCTTATTCTTGTGATTCCCAAGTGGAACCAAGACTTTATCTTTTGTACCAATGCTAATTGTATTCGTTTGGATGCCATTCTCTTGCAAAAGAAAACGTTCTACCACTTGTGCTTCTAAGTCATAAAAGCCTATTGAGACTAGGTATGCCACTCATAATCTAGTGCTCGCGGCTATTGTTTTCACTTTTAGAGTTTGGCATCATCATTTTTGGGGGAGAAATTTGTTCTCCGCCTCGATCATAAATCTTTGGAATATTTATTTTCTCATAAGGAACTTCATGTCGACTCGAGTTCCTGTCATCTTATGATCTTGATATTCTAGAAATCGTGTTGCCAATGCGCTTTGTCGTAGGCAACAAGTTGTTGATTCTTTGATGTTGTCTGAATGGAATTATCTTTTTATCAAGTTCATCGGACGTTTTGATATATTTCGTTTTATTGAGCTTTATCTCATTTCTTTTATGGACTAACGTCCGATGTTCTTTTATGGTGTTCGGTTCATCGGATGTACTGTTATTATACTACACCGATGTTCCGTCTTATCTGGATCAATAGATGTACCATTATTATACTACATCGTTGTTCCGGTTTATCGGTTCATTGGACGTACCGTTTTTGTGCTACGTCGGTGTTCCGAGATTATTCGAGCGTACCATTTTTGTACTACGCCGTTGCACCGGCTCAATTTTCAGCTATTCTTGACATTTTCCACGTCTTTTAACTATGGAAATGCTTTTATGTTTTCGATTTTTATTCTTGAACCCGACGTTATTGAGGGGATTGAAGTTTCACCAAATTTGACTTTTGAGCAGCATTCTATTCGCATCATTGCTTCGAAGGTGGGGCGCCTTCGGAATAAAGATGTTCGTCTTGTGAAAGTTCAATAGTTCTCAGATCCTAAGGATTGCTCTTGGGAATCCTGAGAATTCATCGAGCGAACCCGTTCGGGTTTACTCTTTCGTGCTCTTTATGGTGGACTTCTTGATTCAAATTTTCTTTTGTGTTGATATGCTTCTATGTTGTTACTTCTTATTTTCTTCTTAAGTATTGCGAGGACGCAATTTCTTTAAGGAGGGTAGTCTGTAACAACCCGCATATTTATCGATTGTATATTTAAATATTTTATTTAAATATTTCATCGTTCGTCGGATTTTAGTCCGAAAAGCTACTTTTTGCAAACAGTCGAATTGAGACTTGTGACCCCTTCCATTGATTTCAAGATGTCGTTTGCAATTTTTTTTAGTATAAACATCGATATGTTTGGAGCAAGCTAAAAATTTGACCTTTTTCACTTAGGGTTTGGGTTCAGCCCACTAGCCATAATAATACCCCAAACTGAATCATCCCTCCCCATTCACACTCACTTCCTCCTCTTTTCAGTTCTAAAGTAAAAATGGTGGAAGAGATTGGAAATGGAAATTCCTAAGCCCTAGTTTTCTTTGCAAATCCAACTTCTAGCTCCAAATTCAAGAGAACCCATTGGTAAGCCTTCTCTTCATCTTCCCCAACTCATCCTCTCTTTGATTTCAGAAAATTCCTAAACCTAATTTGGGAAATATTTCTCTTTTAAACTTAGAATCAAGCTTCTTGAGTTGGGATTGAAGTGTGGTTGATCTTCCTTTGCTTTCAAGCTTCTTCTTCATTAATTTGGGTTCAAAAGTGAGATTTTTATCTCATATCTTTGTCTATAATTATCTTCGATTGTTAGGTATGAATTCCTAACACTTATTCTTGTGCGATTGATTTTGGTTTGGATTGATTTGGTATATATTCCAATTTTTCGTGTTTTGAAATTAAAATCTATGAAAATCCTATTATGGATATTTGGACATTGATATTTGAGGCGTATCGAAAAGCCTTTAAAGCTGGGTTGTCACTTGGCGTAAATCCTTAGTCGGCTTTGCTCGTACGATCGCTTCCGGTATTTATTTCGGCCATTTTTGGTCTAGGTTCAGGGAATGCCCTGAACCCCAGTTTCAGACGTCTGAAATGTTAGATTCAGACGTTTGAATATTATTCTGGGAAGATTTTTATTCCCAGATTCAGGCGTCTGAATCTACATTTCAGACGTCTGAATTGGTTCGTTTGGATCTAGAAAGGAAATAGGCTAAAAAGTGCCTATTTCAGACGTCTGAAATCAAGGATTCAGACGTCTGAATTCTGTTTTGGAAAATATTTTATTTTCCAGACTCAGACGTCTGAACCCTTGATTTCAGACGTCTGAATCTGCAGTCTTTTGCCTATATTGCCTATTTTTTTTGAATTTCCAACTTCAATCGATTCGTGTTGATTCGCTTTTGTTGTTATCATTTATTATTGATTTTTATGACTTTTACTTCGTGATTTTTGGGAATATCCATTTTGATGGATTCGGTATCGATTTCTTTGGATTTTATTCATGTGTTTGAATGTGAATTTTGATGATTGATTGTTTCTACAATCATTTCTATGATTTGTCACTTTAAAAATATAAAGGTTTCAATACTAGTAGTAAATATCAAAACTCTTTCGTCAAAGTAATCTTCAACACTATTTTATTACCAAACTTGTTTATAAAATCATTTTCCGATCTATTAGTATATACAAACCTTTACCTCACTCGGATGAGAAATCTAATTAAACGACTTAGTAAAACAAGTGGTATGAAACGCTTGCGTTCACTTCGTTGGTTAATTCTTGGACTTGTTCGATTGAACCTCTTGTGACAATTTTCTAGTGAAGATTTACAGTTTGTTCGTAAATATTTAAGTTAAAGTAAGTGGTTATGGGACACGAGGCTAAGCTTTTATATTTACTAGCATAGTGTAATTGACACTTCTCGTTGATCATGACGATCATCTTGTGATTTAGACTAGCAATTGTGCAATGTCTCTTTGTCCACGTGGAGGACTGTACCTCATTTTTCATGAACTTCGGATCACTAGGAGGAGCTTCAGCTCATAGTCCGCAATGGGGGCCTATACCCTGTCATGAGGAGCTTCGGCTCACCAGGAGGAGCTTCGGCTCAAAGTCCGCAATGGGGGACTATACCCTGTCAGAAGGAACTTCGGATCACTAGGAGGAGCTTCGGCTCAAAGTCAGCAATGGGGGACTATACCCTGTCAGGAGGAGCTCCAGCTCATTTTATGGGATTAGCCATCCTTTTCTTATGATTTCTAGATTTCTAATTATTGATTTCTGGAATTTATGTTTCACGAACTTTTATTGACATTGATGTGTATGTCATTTTTTTGTGGCTTGGTGAATTAAATAAAGAATATGACATTCTTTTTATGCTATGAGATTCGTGAGATATTTGTATGATTTTCCTTTGTATATTTTCTAATGTATACTTGTCGAGGTATGACATTTTTTATTATCATACCTTTTTATTGCATCTCTTCTTATATCTCATTTTATCTGATAATTATAACTAGACTGATCCGTTTATTATTTTCTTCTTAAATAATACTCGGGTCAGACTGAGATATTGCAGGTGCTTCCTCATGACTTCCTATCTGGAATCATCTTCTGACTTTTGCTTAACTACTTTAGATTAGTAGTTTTTGTTTGCTATACATTTGAGATATAGACTCCATGATATATAACTAATCTTTTGTCTTGCACTTGTATCTATTCTTTTGTGATATTGTGGATCTTTTTGACCACTACTGTGATGTACACTTTCATGTGTTTGTTATATATTCATATCTTCTTCCGCCTTTGTGATATGGATGTCTGTAACTGATTTGTGTTATGTTTATTTCTATGTTTGTTTCCGAAGATTATATATAGCCACTGTGTAGTAACTTTGAGTTTGTGTCGGTATGTTGGATTTCCTCTTGAGATGAAATGCATGTTGTATTTTAGCTGGCATATCGGTGCTCGCACAAAGCAATTACACGGATGGTCGGTCCTCAACAGCCTTATTCTCTGCGCTAGTTGACGGCATTACCCCGTAGTGTCCTTGGCTAGCGTGGGTATAGAGGTAGGGCGTCACATGACATATCCAATACAAACTCAAAGCTACTACACAGTGGCTAAATGCCCTTCGAAAATAATATAAAATAATCATAACTTAAAATCAGATACAGATATTCGTATCACTAAGGTAGAAACAAATATGATTATAACACATAGAAGTGAACATCATAGTGGTGGTCATACAAGATCCACTACATAACAAAAGAATATGTACATGTACTACACCAAAGAATATGTATACATCAAAGAGTCTCTATCTCGTATACATTAAAGATAAAACTACTAAGCTAAATTTGGTAGCCAAAAGTCAGAAGCTAGTCCCTGCTAAGAAGTCAAATGGGAGCATATGAAACACCTCGGTCTGACCTGAGAATTATCTAAGAAGAAAAATAATAAACGGGTCAATCTAGCTATAATTATCATGTAAGATGAGATATGAAAAGGGATATGACAATTATATATGATAACAATAAAAATTATAGAATATCTCAAGTTTTCTCAAACACCCAAAAAGAGTATCATATTCTTTGATTTTACTCGCCAAATCACAAATATTGATAAAGATTATCAATGCAAATGACGGAAACCGGTGAAACGCAAATTTCAGAAATCAAGATTTAGAAATCTAGAAAGCACAAAAAGGGAGGCTTATAACAAGTGAGAGCATGATAACTCACCAACACATGTATCATAAACGGGATGCTATCCCATGGGTCGTTAAACGATAGCCGAAGCTCCACGGAATAGGGTATAGTCCTCCCTTGCGAACAAATGAGCCGAAGTTCCATAGATTAGGGTAAAACCCCCTCCCCCTCGTTGACAAATGAGCCGAAGCAGCAAAAATGGTCAAAAGAACCATGGGTTGCTACCCCATAAAAATGTGCCGAAGCTCCATAGAACGGTGTATAGTCCCCCACGCTGACAAAGAGACATTGCACATCTCAAGTCTAAATCACAAAATAATCATCACTGATCAATAAGTGTAAATTACACTAGGCTAGTAAATAAATGAGTTTACCTTCATGTCTCATAACCATTGGCTTAACTTAAATATTTACGAAAAAATTGTAGATTCCCACTCGAAAATTGTCATGAGATTTCAATCGAACAAGTCTAAGAATTAACCGACGAAGAAAACGCAAGCGTTTCATACCACTTTTTTTACTAAGTCGTTTAATTGGATTTCTCATTCGAATGAGGTAAAGGTTTGTATATAGTAATAGATTGGAAAATAGTTTTAAAATCTAGTTTTTTTTATTAAAAGTAGTGTTGAAATCGTTTTTTTGTGAAAGTGTTTTAGTATTTACTACTAGTATAAAATCTTTGTATTGAAAAGTGGTAAATCATTGAAACGACTGTAAAAGCAATATATCACAAAAATCCACATTTCGATAATGTGAATCAAACCATGGAAATCGCTATATCAAATCCATTAAATCGAAACACAAAAATTCCAGAAAATAAATCATCAAAGTTGATTTCAGTTGACAATAACTATACGGATCATTAAAAATTGATAAATTGAAAATCCACATAAAAGTAACCAAATTTCCAGAATTCAACAGTTACAGACGTTTGTGGGAAACCACATACGTTTGTCCCTAGTTTTGGGAAATTGTAACCCTAAGGACATAGACATCTATGGATAATCCACAAACTTCAATTGTATCCACAGACTTTTGTCGCCTGTAGCGGGACAGAATTTGCAAAGCCGTTAAATGGGCAAACATAGACAACTCTCAGATTCGAAAACGATTGAATGAGCAACTGCTACTAGGGATTTATGCCAAGCGACAACCTAGCCCTAAAGGCTCTCTAGTTCACCCAAAATAACATGTATAAAGACCCATTCTAGGGTTTTCATGAATTTTCACTTCAAAAATACCAAAATTAGGAAAACTCACTAAAACAATTCAATTCAGAAGTAATTGAATAAGAAACAGATATTAGGAATTCATACTTAACAACAATCAAAGCTATAGACATAGATGTGAGCTTAAGAACTCACCTTTAAAGTAAAAAAAATAGAAAAGATAAGCTCTAAAACAAGCTAAGATCAATTCCTCTTCAATTACACCTCTAGAATCTCCAATCTAGTATCAAATTCAAAGATTTCCTAGATTAGGTTATAGGAATTTTTGAAAATTGGAGAGAGATTGAGATGGAGAAGATGAAGAGGACGCTTATGTAAGCTTTTCTTTGATTTATAACTTGGATTTGAATTCCCAAGAAAAGCTAGGGCTTAGGTATTTTAGTTTCCCTTCTTTTGCTTTTTTTTTCCATTAGCTTGGTAGTGTTAGGAAATAGAGAATGGAATGAATGAAAAGGAGAGGAGTTAGGGTATTTGGTGGAAGGGTTTGGGTTATCTTATTGGGTTAATGGGATAGAACACAACACAAAGCCCAAATGAAAATACCAAAATCCTAATCAACTCCAAACACAACAATGTTTATACTTAAACGGGTTATAAACGTCGATTTGAACTTAATGAAAGTGGTCTCGATTCCGGATTCGACTGTTTACAAAAAGTCACATTTTGGACTTTAACATAATTAACGATGTTATATTCAAATAAAACATTTAAATATATAATCGTAAAATATGTGGGTTGTTCATACTCCCTTCATTAAAGAAATTGCATTCTCGCAATATTTAAGAAGGAAATAAAGAGTAACAACTATTCTATGACCTGAAAACCACAAAAGAAAATTTTAAATAAGGAGTTTAGCTAAGGGACCACGAGAGAGTAAATCGAGATGTGTTCGCTCAACATATTCTCTGGATTCCCAAGAACAATCCTTCGGATTTGCAGACCACTGAACTTTCACAAGCGGAACATCTTTATTACGAAGGCGTTTAAACTCCATAGAAATGATGCGAATAGGATGTTTCTCATAAGTCAAATTAAGTAAATTCTTAATTTCTTCGATAGCACTAGGACTAAGAATAGAATCAGAATCTCTAAGGCGTTTCCATACCTGAGAAACGTGAAATAAGTCATGGATAGCGAAAAATTGAGCTGATAATGTAAGGCGATAAACCACAAAACCAATGCAATCGTGATGGGAAATGGGCTAGTATATCGAGGTGCTAATTTTTTGGTCAATTGAAACGCACTACACCCTTCATAGGTGAAACAAGAATGAATACCAAATCTCCCATAGAAAATTCCAAATTCCTTCTTTGATTATTGGCATAGGATTTTTGTCTACTCTGAGCTTCTTTCATCCTATGATGAATAAGGTCAATCTTTTCTGTGGCATCATGAACAAAATCTGGACCTAAAATCAGCTTCTCACCGATTCCAAGCCAACACAAAGGAGATCGGCATGGCCTTCCGTAGAGTGCCTCGAAAGGTGCCATACCTGTTATCCGGCCTTTTGGCCTGGCCACACAAAGGTGATTACAGGGACCAGACTTGACTATTGATGAGAAAGATGGCCATGAGACGACAATAATATGACCAGAGCATGATATCCGAACAGTTACATCCAACCAGGGTAAATAATATCAACAGATACTTGATACAGGATGTCAGAATGATGAAGGTTAGCTTGGTGGAATAGGCGTCGGTATAGATGTCTGACAAGTTGAAGATTGTATAAGTGAGGCCAACATAGTGTGTTGGGCTGAGCTTTTCTTATGGTAGGCCCAAGTGGCCAAAGGGGTCCCGGCTTGAAGATGTTAGTTAGGCTGAAGGCTACCTTCGTCTATAAATACAGGGGTGGGGGCCATTTTTGGGAGGTCGGGCTCTCTCTTTTTGGGGGAACTTCATCATCTTCTTCTTCCTACTCCAAATACTCTGCCATGGCTAATTTTCTTATAAACTTGTATAAATGGATTCTAGCTAATGGAACAACTCATGTAATTGTAATCAAATGGAGAATGAATGAAATTTAAAGTGGACATGGGCCGAGATTGCCGAATCACTATAAAATCTTTGTATCAATTTACTTTTATGATTTTTTCTCTAAATTCCATTAATTCTTTGATGTCCATGAAATTCTACGGGTGTTAGTGACCAATTTTGGAGCTAACATTTTGGTGCTTTCACCGAGAATTGAGTTCTCAACTTGATTGGATCTCATCGTCTACTAGTGGATTTGCATATTCGCGAGGTATATCCAGTTGTTTACTAGCGAGCTTCTTACTCTACTTATATTTGAAAGATATCTAAAGGAAGCTATTAACCATGGGATTGGATTCATTGATGTACGCAAGTTTTTGGGATTGAATATTGAAGTTTGCATTGGAGTTATATAAAGGCTGACCCTTCACTCAATGCAAATAGTCAATCCCCTACTCAAAAGCTGACAGTCGATTGCTCTAGCATATATACTTAGCAAATGCCGACCCATGTATATCGACCCCCTATGACCGAACAGCCTTGGCCGAACCACTCTTGGCCGATCCACCATGCCTACACTCCAACACCGAACCACCATGGCCGAGCCATGCTTGGCCGATCCATCATGTATGCACTTCCAACATCGAACCGCCATGGCCGAGCCACTCTTGGTCGATCCACCATGCCTACACTCCAACACCGAACCGCCTTGGCAGAGCCACTTTTGGCCGATTAACCATGTCTCTACTCCAACACTGAACCGCCTTAGTCGAGCCACTCTTGTCCGATCCACGATGCCCACACTCCAACACCGAACCGCCTTTGCCGAGCCACTCTTGGCCAATCCATCATGTCTGCACTCCAACGTTGAACCACCTTGGCCGAGCGACTCTTGGCTGATCCACGATGCCCACACTGCAACACCGAACCACCTTCTATTCTTGTGCTTTACGAGCATGCCGACACAGTATCAAATATACCGAACCATGTGCAGAGGCCGATCCAAATAAGTTACAATGGTCTCTAATATGACCATATTTTCAAAAAAATCTTTATCGGATATGATCCAAAATATACAAACCCGTGCCGCAGCGCAGTGCCCCTGCATTTTGGATTCAGAACTCAACTTAGTAAAGGAACATTCTATCCACTTCCCTTAGATCCTATGACCGGCTAGGGCATAGAGGATCAAGCGGCAGCTTCTGAATGGAAATAAGGGAACGAACAAACAACCACTACTCAAACGATACTCCCAAAGGTTGGAGAACATACATGATATGACTCTAGGCAAACACCAAGATGACTCCAAGCACCATTCTTCACTGACCCAGCACTTCGAATTTAGTGACTCTAAGCAGGCCGATGTTGGATCTAAGACATTTATTCCAAATGCTAACAAGGATATCGTACTGATTGCGTTTGAGGAGAGTTGACCTCAATATATATATTTTGGGAGCTAGTTAGCTGGAGAGCCTCCTACGACCATGGATCGTTTCTGTTAGAAAATAAATCAGAATCAAAGTGAGAAGTAGTGGAGCAGACAAGGAAAAATAACAATACAGGCCCATTGGCTAAGGACACTGATTCCAGTAGATAAAACAATACCTCAGAATCCGACTCATATGCTCTTTGAAAGCTTCAACAGTACGTGCAAGCCTTGTAGAAGGGCGAGCCAGGAACTTCGAATACACATCAATAAAGAACTCTAATTATCAATGGACTGTTGGCAGTCGACATCCCACTAGAAGGGGCTAGGGAGTTGAATAGCAAGAACACTATGCTGCTCCCCTTATCAATGAGATTTATACCAATCTTCTTTGGATTATTTTTATTTCAATTGTGCTATGAATTACAACCGACTTGAACTAAACTTCTTCCAAAACGATGGAGGTGACCAAGTACTCAGAGTTGGCTGCCAACCAATCCACACAGACCTTGATCGGATTTGTAGAGTTTTATCAAGACGAGCATGATTCGATCACTCAACATCAACCATATGCCTTTGATTTAGGGCTAAGGACTAGAGATTGAAAAGATCATCATGGTCAGATCCCAATACAAAGCTAACATGACCGACCATCCATTCATCGACCTTCATAATTGACTTGGATACCTAAGCAAGGCTTGGAATGAATTTGGCCCGATCACCCACTCAAATCGAGTCGTAGAACAAAGTTCGACAAAATACTGATGCCTATCCTGAAGCTCAATGATGCCAGGATCTATGTACAATGGACGTGATTTGATCATCTACACATCAATCCTACCCTAAACACAAAAGGTTATTCGAAAGCCTGACTTGAAGTAGTTGTGGTGGACTGCCTACTCGTTAAGCATTGCTCTCAATACGTGGGCATGAATACACCTTGAAACATATGCAACTTACTTTATCTACTCAGTAATCCATTATCCTCATTTATAGAAAGAGATACGAAGAAAATTGTGCGGGAATTGATTATCCAACCCGGCATGGATGTGATCTGACCATCTATCATATACCTCCTTCCTTGACTTGATTAAAAGAGCTATAATCACCAAGCAGAGGAGAATCGACCATCCATTTTTCAAGTATCATCCTTGATGCTGGGGAAGAGTCCCCTTCCATAAGCAAACGTGTTTCGATCGTTCATTTGACAACATTAGCCTCGATACGGAAAATGAAATACAAATTAAACAAGTGAAAATACAACTGCTCTCAGAAAAATCTCTAAGTTCCTAAAGCAGACTAGAGTACTCTGAGTCCCCAGAGTGTGGCCTAGAATATAAATGACTTGACAAAAATCTCTAAGTTCCTGAAGTGGACAAGAGTACTCTGAGTCCCCAAAGCACGGACTAGAGTATGAACGACTTAAGAGAAATCTCTAAGTCCCTAGAGTGTGGACTAGAGAACTCTGAGTCCCCGGAGTGCAGACCGGATTATAAACGATTTAAAAAATCACTAAGTCCCTGGAGCGTGGACTAGAGTACTATGAGCCCCCATAGTGCGGACTGGAGTATAAACGATTAGAAAAAAATCTTTAAGTCCCCGGAGCGTGGACTAGAGTACTCTGAGTCCCCAGAGAGCGGACTAGAGTATAAACTATTTAAGAAAAATCTCTAAGTTCCTGAAGCGGACTAGAATACTCTAAGTTCGTAGAGCATGGACTAGAGTATAAATGACTTGACGAAAATCTCTAAGTCCTTGGAGTGCGGACTAGAGTAATCTGAGTCCTCAGAGCGCGAACTAGAGTACTCTGAGTCCCTACAGTGCGGACTAGAGTATAAATGATTCAAAATATCTCTAAGTCCCCATAGCACGGACTAGAGTACTCTGAGTCCCCGAAGTGCGGTCCAAAGTATAAACGATTTAAAAAATCTCTAAGTCCCAAGAGCGCGGACTAGAGTACTCTGAACCCCCAGAGTATGGGCTGGGGTATAAACAATTTAAAAAATCTCCAAGTCCCCGGATCGTGGGCTAGAATACTCCGAGCCCCCAAAGTGCAAATTAAAGTATAAATGATCATTGAAAAATCTCTAAGTCCCTAAAGGGGACTAGAGGACTTTGAACCCTCGGGTGTAGGCTGGAGTATAAACGATTTAAAAAATCTCTAAGTTATCAGAGCACGGTCTAGAGTACTCGAAGTCCCTAGAGTGCTAACTAGAGTATAAATGTTTAAAAAAAATCTCTAAGTAGTTGGAGCATGGACTAGAGAAATCTGAGTTCCTAGAGTGCGGACCAGAGTACAAACGATTTAAAAAATATCTATGTCCCCAGAACGTGGACTAGAGTATTCTGAACGCTCGGAGTGCGGACCAGAGTATAAACAATTTAGAAATTCTCTAAGTCTCCAAAGCTCGAACTAGAGTACTCAGAACCCCCGTAGTGCAGGATGGAGTATAAATGATTTATGAAAAATCTCTAAGTCCCTGAAGCGGACTAGAGTACTTTGAGCCCTCGTAGTGCGGATTAGAGTATAAACGATTTATGAAAAATCTCTAAGTTCCTAAAGCGGACTAGAGTAATTTGAACCCCCGGAGTGCGGGCTGGAGTATAAACGATTTAAAAAACTCTAAGTCCTCGTAGCGCGGTCTAGAGTACTCTGAGTCCCTGGAGTGCGGACTAGAGTATAAACGATTTGAAAAATCTCTAAGTCCCCGAAGCGAGGACTAGAGTATTTTAAGTCCTCAAAGTGCAGACCAGAGTATAAACGATTTAAAAAATCTCTAAGGCCCTAGAGGGCGGACTAGAGTACTCTGAATCCCCGAAGCGCGGACCATAGTATAAATATTTTAAAAAAATCTCTATGTCCCCAGAGCGTGGACTAGAGTACTCTGAACCCCAGAGTGTTGGCTGGAATATAAACGATTTAATAAAATCTCTAAGTCCTCAGAGCACGGACGAGAGTACTTTGAGCCCCCGGAGTGCGGATTGGAGTATAAACGATTAATGAAAAATCTCTAAGTCCTTGAAGCGGACTGGAGTACTCTGAACCCTCAGAGTGCAGGCTGGAGTATAAACAATTTAAAAAATCTCAAAGTCCCCGGAGTGCGGGCTAGAGTACTCTGAGCCCCCGGAGTGCTGATCTGAGTATAAACGATTTGAGAAAATTCTCTAAGTGCTTGAAGTAGACTAGAGTACTCTGAGTCCCCAGAGCGCGGACTAGAGTGTAAATGATTTGACGAAATTCTTTACATCCTAAACTGTGAACATAGCATAAAACGTTCGAAAAATTTCTAAGTCGTCGGAGTATGGACCGAAGCATGAACACAAATTGTGTGCAAGTCAACCGGGGGAAGAATAAATCTAAGTCACCAGAATGCAGAGTGGCATATGAACATCGATAAATAGAGGAGTGGATTCGAACCATTCTCTATTCCACAAACTTTGGCCTAAAATCGATAGGAGGAGTATTAACTTGCTAAGGATGGAGTTCGACCATCCGACTAGCGGCCTGGCCAAATCAATGCTGGGAGTAGGAGTACAAATGACTAAAAATTGAATACGATAGCTAATTATAGTTCTAGCTTGGTGTTCTTTACAACTTAAGGCAACGATCGCAAGGAGGCCTTAATACAGAAACAATCGAAACGACATCCAAATCTATGGGAGACTGAATATATCATACCTCAGATAGGGGGTCGATATCGATCCGCACCAAGCACGTACGAGTGTGACCCGAATGTCCCTTGAAAAACTATGACCACCATAGCGTGGAAAGGAGAGAAAACTACGACGACTTGGTTATTAATTCTCTAGCACCCTCCTTCGATCTGTCAGGAGGAGTATGAAACTGGATGAGCGTGACCCGACTGCTCTTGAGCCAACTTTACCCCAAGACCTAATTACATAACATGAACCAAAATGGACGTAGCTGACTGTCTAGTACCTAACTTATGCCTATAAACCGACGACGCATCGGAGTACTTCCCTTGGAATGAAAAACCACAATACAATCCAGGATAGGCGATACTCGGCCTTTCATCAACTGACCAGATCCCATGATTCAAAGGGAAAGAGAGTAAAGCAAAAGTGGGCATGGCTGGCCTTCCTACTTATCGGTATATATACCCCAGACTTGGGGGTATGAAAGAGAAGTAGGACGAATGTGAACCGACTATTCACCGATCAACTCTATGTCTTTGGAGTTTTGGTGGGAGTATAAACATAGCTAGGACGAGACTCAACCGTCCACGCAGTACATTTGTTAACCCGGGATTGGGAGCAGAAGCATAATCATCCAAAGACTGGCTACTATAGCTCAATATTGAAACTTATATATAGTTTTTACAACAATTCAAGGCTACGACCGAAAGAATGCCTAGCGATAGAATCATTAAATCGATGCCTAAGCTCGTTGGCAACTGACTATTACTCCAACCCGAAGGACAAATAAAAGATTATGAATGCGTTGAATGGAAAGTGCCTTACTCGAATATACAAACAACTCCAAACTCAAAGCAAGATCCAACTATGCCACTTCATGCAACTCGAGGCTGACCCCTGCTTGACATTTTCTAAGCCTGAGCTTAGGCCATTTGCAGATAATCGATCAGAGCATTCAAAGCCCTTTACTATTAGACTCAATAACTCATGACAAGACACTAGGATTCGACCAGAGCAACCAACATTGACCATCCCAACCATATTTCACACTGAATGTTACGCAAAATAGTTATATCTGAACCCAAAGAATCTGAGATTGCATCCGCTTAGCTGACAGTCGACATTACCGCCAGCCATGGCGACCCTTTCTAGGTGCTGAATATCGGATCATAGCTCAATGCAATGATAGTAAAAAGGTTAGTTGGATTTTTCTGAATAAATGATGATATGTTCCCTTGGACCCATTCTGACATGCATGTGTGATTTCACCGACTATTGCGAGCCATGCATTGGATATCGCCTCGAAGCTACAAAAGCTAGCGTAATGTACATGATTTCATCATAAAAGCTCCACTCTTACTTTTAGGCTCACCCCATTAATGTCTATGTCTACTAGCCGTTGCGTCAGGGAATAAAACGACCTGAGACGTCTAAAAGACTACTTAAATAGAATATCGAACTAAGCCAATTCGATATCATTCCCTCGAAGGGCTATCCAAGGACGGAAATTAGTAGAGCTCATATCTGAATTCACTGCATCAGACAACTGCTCAAAGAGTAGTGAAGAACCAACCAACAGATGGAAAATGTACCCGGATGAAGCATCCATTGATCAGTGTTATGGCACAAGAGTTGTGCTAATTACTCCCGAGGAATGATCGATCTGCTATGTCCTGAAACTCGATTTTCGTATAACAAACAACGATGCTTAGTATGAAGCCTCGACCGCCAGCCTCAAACTTGCTAGAGAACTTGGAGTGAAAAATTTACATATCTTTTATGATTCCTAATTGGTAGCATGCAAAGTTAGGAAGTTAATATTGCCAGGGGCATTGTCTAGCTCCTTATTTAGACAGTTCCAAGAGCTACTAGCCAACTTCACATGTTACATCATTACACACATCCTCAGCGAACGAAATAAAAGGAGTCAAGTCACTGGCTGAAATACTTTGTTCTGGTTGAAATACTTAACATTCCAAGCATTGAAGGATGGAGATCGGCTAGATCTTGGAGACAGAGCCAGAAAATGGGTCATGGTCGACTCCTATCAAAAACTATCTACAATGTGGAGTTCTTACTGAATGGAGGAATGGAAAACGACAGATCCTCCTCAAAGCATAACTCTAAATCATCCAAGAAGAAGTCATGTATAGAAAGGAGTTCATCCATTCCTATGCCTTGATGTATCACCTATGATGAAATCAAACAAGTCTTCAGAGAAGTTCATGAAGAAAAATGCAGCGATCACGCCAAAGGGAAAACCCTGACAAAGAAAATACGCGGTTATGGGTATTACTGGCCAACTGTCAATCGAGATGCAACTGATCATGCTAGACAATGCGACGAGTGCAAGACATTTGCAAAAATTTTGAGAGCCCACTGATGGAAATTAGTCAAATGGATAATCCATAGCCATTTGGAACTTGGAGGGATTGACATCATCATCTTTTTGCTGATCCTAAAGGTGGTGCGCAATACGTCATCGTAGCAGTTGATTACTTCACCAAATGGGCAGATGCAGAACTTTAACCAATACCAAGGCTTGGAAAATAATCAACTTCACTGTCCAGTACGTCATCTATCATTATGACCTCCCACAAACCATTGTAAGCAGTAATGAAGCTCAATTCAACAATGCTAAATTTGAAAACTTGAAAACTTCTACTGTCGACATTAAATTGAAAAGAAATTTATGGTATTTTCTCACCCTCAACCAAATGAACAGGGTAAAGTTGTGAAGAAAATCATAAAGTCTATTCTGAAGAGAGGTTTAGAAAAGGCTAGAGGTAAATGGGTGAATGTGCTCCCAATAGCATTATGGGATTACAGAACTACCTCGAGAGTTCGCGACTGGCCATACTCCATTCGCCCTTACTTACGGCTCCAAGGCTATCATCTATGTAGAACTTGAAGTCCCCTCTCATCGAGTGGCTGATTACAACCAATATTTCAAAAAAAAAACAAGGAATTGCAATCGAATTGCAATTAAACTAGAAGGAATTGGTGATGACTCATGAACATATAAAACACATCCGAGAGCCAATGACAAGAACATGTATCAGAACATGCACATTTATATTCACAAAATTCGACTTCTTGAAATCAACAGAAATTGGATTTTCACTTAGGGTTATTAAGAAAAGACAGGATTAGATAACCGAAGTTTACTAGCCTTAGAGAACCGGACACAGATGGCCACTGATGAACTACAGTCCTGAATTTATACTATTGGGAATCAACCAAGCGTTATGACGACAAAAGAAGGATACAACACTTTAGGAGGATGAAATTGAAGAATAATGACTATTCAGAAAACAAGATGGATTTCTTTCAGGAGACTCTAACTTGCTTCGACTGAAAGCATGCCATGTACGCAACAAGACTACTTTAGGGGGTAAATGTTATCCGACCTTTTCGCCCGGCTACACAGAGGTGATTAGGAGGACTAGACTTGACTTTTAATGAGAAAGAGGGCCATGAGACGACAATAATATGACCAGAGCATGATATCTGAATAGTTATATCCAAGCCATGGTAAATAAGATCAATGGATAGGTGATACATGAAGTTAGAATGATGAAGGTTAGCTTGGTGTTAGGTGTCAGCATAGACGTTTGATAAGTTGAAGGGTGTATAAGTGAGGTCAGCATAGTGTGTTGGGCTGAGCTTTTCTTATGGTAGGCCCAAGTGGCCAAAGGGGCCCAGGCTTGAAGATGTCAATTAGGCTAAGGCTACCTTCGTCTACAAATATAGGGGTATGGGGCCATTTTTGGGTGGTTGGGCTCTCTATTTTCGAGGGACTTTGTCATCTTCTCCTTCCTACTCCAAATACTCTAATATGGCTATTTTTCCTATAAACTTGAATCAATGGATTCTAGCTAACGGAACAACTCACAAAATTGAAATCAAATGAAGAATGGATCAAATTTAAAGTGGACGTAGGCCTAGATCGCCCAACCACTATAACATATTTGTGTCAATTTACTTTTATGTTTTGTTCTTTAGATTCCATTAATTCTCTGATGTCCATGAAATTCTACGGGTGTTGGTGACCAAGTTTGGTGCTAATAATGCCAATACTAGATTGGAGGCTATTATTGTAACAAAACACAACAAAAGAAATATGATCTGCCCAACTTCCACCAAAATCAAGAACACATGCACGAAGGAGAACTTCAAGAGTTTGATTCACATGCTCTGTTTGTCGATCGGACTGAGGATGTTAAGCGGTGCTAAAATTAAGCTTCGTTCCCGAAGCTTTTTAAAGACCTTTCCAAAATCCACTAGTAAATAATGGATCATGATCGCTAACAACAGAAGTAGGAACTCCATGCAATTTGACAATTTCTTTAACATAGAGTTTACCCAAAAGAGGTACGGTTCGGCTGGACAGAACGGGAAGAAAATGGATGGATTTCGAAAGTCTATCTACAATCATCCATAAACTGTCATGACCTGAATGAGAACGGGGAAGGCCGTTAATAAAATGCATGGAAACTTGATCCCACTTCCAGACGCGAATCCCTAAAGGTTGCAAAAGCCCACTGGGCCTCTGATGCTCGGCTTTTACGAGTTGGCAAGTTATGCAACGCTTAATAAAGTTAGCAATATCGAATTTCATTCCACCCTAATAATAAAGTGGCTTTATGTCTGCGTACATTTTACTACTACCTGGATGAATGGTAAATTTAGAACGATGACAATCTTCTAAAATGTCTTTACGGAGACCACAAATGTTTGGCATAATAAGTCTACCAAATTTTCTAATGCCTCCACGAGCATCAATTTCAAAGTCTTTCAAACCATCAATTTTATTATTATCTCTACAACTTTGGCTAAGATGAGCTATTTCGGTGTCCTGCTTTTGAGCTTTAAGGATGCGGTCTAAAAGAGAAGGATAAGCCTCAAGGCTACATAAAACAAGAGATGAACATGAATTAGATTCACGATCTCGAATCTTACAAGTGGATAAAATCTCGAGATCGGTCCATTTAGATATCATCATGGAAACAACCGCTTGTTGCTTATGGCTAAAGGCATCAGCAACACGATTTCCCTTTCCACGAGTATAAAGAATATCAGGATCATAAGATGCAAGGAATTCGAGCCAACGTTGTTGATGCAAATTAAGTTCCTTTTGAGTAAATAAATACTTTATAGATTTATGATCAGTGTAGAGAACAAATTTCTGTCCCAGAAGACAATGACGCCAAATTCTAAGAGCAAAAATAATAGCCACGAGCTCTAAATTATGATTGGCATATCTAGTCTCGACGGGCTTTAATTTCCTAGAAGCATAAGGAATAACACGTTCCTTTTGCATGAGAACGGCTCCCAAACCAATACGACTAGCATCGCTATAAATAACTAAGTCTTGGTTCCCTTCAGCAATCACAAGAATAGGAAGCATAGGAAAGGAGTTCTTTTAATTTTTAAAAAGCAGCTTCACATTTGTCTGACCAAATGTACTTGACTCCCTTCTTTGTCAAACTAGTAAGAGGTAAGGAAGTTTTAGAAAAGTCATTTATGAATCGACGGTAATAGCCCGCCAATCAAAGAAAACTACAAATTTCCGTTACACTCTCCGGTCTCTTCCAGTTTTGAATCACCTCAATCTTTGAAGGATCCACGGAAATTTCAAATTCAGAGATAGTATGTCTTAAAAATTTCATACGAGATTACCAAAAATGGCATTTAGAAAATTTTGCTTTCAATCGATTGCTCCTAAGAGTTTCCAACACAATTCAAAGATGTTTTTCATGCTCTTCCTCGGTTTTAGAATAAATAAGAATATCATCAATAAAGATAAGAACAAATTGATCGTGGAAGTCTTTGAAAACTCGATTCATAAGGTCAACAAAATAAGCTGGAGCATTCATTAAATCAAATGGCATAACCAGCCATTCATAATGTAAAAACCTGGGTATTTTAACGATTTTAATTAATTTAATCAGTTGAATTGTGAAATTTTAAATATTTGAATTTGGAAATAAAAATTTGATTTTTGGAATACGTCTATTCCAACATTGCAAATGTAAATTTTCATCTGATAATATTGATGTCTATTTTATTTAAATTTAAATCAGTTAATATTTGATGATAATAAAATGATTTCCAAACCCGAATGTTTTTATATAATAAATTTGTAAATCATCTTCTGAGTGAGACGCCGTCTTTCATTTCTCCAAATTTGGACTATTATTGCTCCGTTCGTCTTATTTCTAGCATTTCAATAGCATTTTGTTACCAATTATCAATTTTTGATATGATGACTGTACCACTAATATCTGTATACCATTTTGATCGTCTTGTCATGCTGATCTCTACAGTATATTCAATTCTATGTTTTGAAGTCCGATATGCAGTGGAATCCACGAAAACAATTTTGTATCGGTAACCGGTTTTATAATCTTTTGGGTTCTTTTCAATTACCCACGTGAATTGAAGAGCCTAATAATTTCAACCAGTTGTTGATTGATGACTTTTTCTTTTCCCTAGCTTTGATTTTTATTTTTGGTTCGTTCAAAATTCTTTGACCTTTCATTTGAGAATATACGTTATATATAAAAGTTTATATTTATATTCTTTTGCCTGACTCCTTCTCTTCTCCTCTGGTGCTCACTTCTTTCTTCTGCAAAAATTTTCACAGCAAGTTCTTTTTCCATTTTTCTCCTCTTTCTTCTAATTATTCTCCCTCCAGTGCACCGGTCACCAACCTCGTCTTCCTCCTCCTCCCCGCACGACCAGGCCTCGCGCCTTCCTAGCCGAAACTCCACAGCCACATGATGGGCACCCACATCACTCTCCACCTCTCTCCTGCTTGTGCCGTACCCCATCTCCACACGTACTAAAGCCTACTCGATAACTACCTTCCGCTCGGTCTTGAAAACCGTCACCAACTCCAAGCACGGCCACAGTAGCCAATTCCCTGACCATCTCCACCATAGTAACACTCCACATCACCAACGCTACTTCTCCCTCCGCTTGTAGTCTGGCCATCTTCCTTCCGTGCAGCCATGTCCTCCTACTTGGAATAATATAGTAGTCAATATATGTTCTAAGTTATACACTCATATATATTTTATTATTTATTGTGTATATATATATATTGTTTCCTAGTTAGCAGTTGTAGTTTATATATTAGTTTCTATACTTTAGATTAAAAAATATTGGATTTAAATATATTAGTTTATATTACTAGCTGCTGCAGTGTTCTATATATAAGTATACTATATAAAAAGTTTATTATATATGTTATAAAGTATGTATATTTTGGTAGACATATGTTTGATTTGATGTATTAATATGTGTGTAAGTATAACGGCCAGTGGTATATATAAATGGTTATATATATATATAACTGTTGGGCATTATATATATTTTATAATAGTTTACAGTATATGTATTTATTGCTGTTATATATATAAGATCTATATATATATATATATCTTTATGGGTTATAGTATATCTTATATTTGCAGAGAGATTAAATGTATACTGTGTATATATAGATGTTTTCTGTTTACATCTATAGGTTAGTATATATATAAGTTTTGTGTATATATATAAATCTACGTAAGATTTATGTACGATAAAATTTGATTTTATATGTTATATAAATGAAGTTATATAAATTTTATAATGAATACTGATTTTAAGATATGTTGAGTACGTGAATTGTATATATGTGTATATAGTAGTATATATATATATATATGTTTATTGTATATATTTTACTTTATAACTACAACATAAAGGTTATTTATGTAAGGTTGTGTAGCGACCCGCTATTTTGGACCATTCAAATCGACAATAAAACCATACATGTCCGACTTGAATAATTCAAAATACCGAATTGTTAATTAAAATTTGGCAAAAGTTAACATATATAGTGAATAAATCATCATAGATCACAGACACAGAGTAATATAATGCAGCGGAATAGATAAAGAATAGTAGTTCAAGAAGCTACTATACATTGGAGTTAGAAATAAAATACAACCGAATATCTTAGATGTAGTGAAGTCTCCAGTATGCGCAATGACTTCTCTGAACAAATCAACAGGATGACTAAAAGGATAGATAGCTGGATCTTCAAGCAAGGCTCCAACTTCGAAGGTGAGTCTCAAATGCTGTATCACTTAGTCTGACCCAAGCGTAAAGCAAAACACAAAACACTCGATTCAGGATTAACATTCTTATATCAATAAATCCAACTCAAGTGAAATATCAACTGAAATACAAATAACTTAAAGGATGTTTAGAATAACCATCCTCTAAGGGTCCGTGGAACTATCTATAGGGTAGAAATATACACTATAACACCGTGGTCATTTCAGCTTAATTTATACTTCAAAACCAAATCTCATTTTCACTTCAAATATCTCTATATTTCCCAAAATAGTATTTATATATATTAGATAATTTATACAGTAAAGTATTTTCAATTTCCTCAACTTAACAAAACGTTCCAACATCAACCCGACCTTCCCATTCAAATTAAATTCAATCTCAATTTATCAATTTAAATTCAACTCAATTTCTAAAATAACCACTTAAATTTTATCGATCTCAAATTCGGGTTTATAATCACAAATACCCCTTTTATATTTCCACACATTTCAAAACTTTAAGTATTTAGCGTTTCATCTAAATTTTCATTCAATTTAGTTTTCTAAATAATAAATTCAAATTTAGTTCAACCTAAATTTTTATTTCAATTCAATTTAGTTGCCAAATAACAAATTCAACTACGTTGATTTCAAATACAGATCTGAATCTCAACATAAACCATTTAAATTCCAAAATGGTTCAAGGCTTTAATATTTAAATGTTCTATATAACAGTTTCATATAGATCTCGATTTAACCTCATTATTATTTAGTTTTGAAATACTCCCTTATTAGATTCAATATCATTTAAGTAACCTTAAATTACATTTTACTCAATATTTTCTTTAACTTTATTAAACGTGAAATATTCATTATGTCACTTAAATCAAAAATCTAGTTACAAAATCATACCGTTAAATTTTCCATTCAATATTTTCAAATCGATTTAATTAAATATATCCTTATTTAAATACCATTCTTAATAAACCCAAATTTATCTCCCAATCTTAATTATTCAATTTATTACAAAAAACTCTATTTGAAATATAGATTTACATAAATACTCAACCATATTATCTGTATTAAATCAATCTAATCTAAATCAAATATTACGACTAAATCTATGTATAAAATTTCCATTTATATAATATCTTAAGAATCAAATTTATTAGACCATATATTTCTTTCAAAAATTATAGAAATTATTTCCAAAATATTTATATGGACCAACGGTGCCTGATATATTTCTTATCATATAGTCAAGTGCTACGGATATTTATCATTTCAATTTCAATCCGTACGCTAAATATATACGGGTGGATATCATTTCAACCCGTAATCCCAAATTCAATTTAATGAAAAATCGCTTGGGTCTATCATTTCAACCCATAACGAAATTCTCCTATTCTAAAGTCCATTCGGGTATGTATCATTTCAACCCATAGTGATTTCTATACTAACAGGGAACTTGCAGAGTGATAACAGATATGATAATAATATAACAACAGGCATATATTATGAGAAATTAAATAAAATAAAAACAATAGGATATGGTGTCATATCCCACAGGTGAACAGTTGCAAATAATAGCATAAATGACAATTTAAACAACTGCAACAGCATATTTCAATTGTCGTTTCAATTGAAATCAAATTTAATATATATAAGAACTCTTAATCGTGAGTGATTGTCGCCTTCCGAGGCTGGAGAGGATTGACAACAGAGCAAGCTACGAATTTGGGCCACAATCTAGACAATCGAACAAATCCAAACAAAAATTGCAAAGCGAAGTAAGCTGAAAGTGTATTTGATGTGCAAAAATGAAAGATAGAGATTGATGGAAACGAATTAGAATCGTCTTGATATAATAAAAAAGAAAAAAGAAAATATAAGTTATAAATTTTCCCTAAAACAATTTTTCTTTCAAATAAGAGGTATATATTATACTTATTTTCAAATCAAAATAAATCTAAACACAAATTAAATTATAATATATATAAAAAAATACACTAAACATGAAAACTGACAAAATGAAACTGCAACTTTTACTTATAAACTATATATATACACACAGCCCACTCACAAATCTACATGCAGACTCAATTCATATCTTAAAATATGCACTTTTACTACAACCTTGTATAGTTATGCGGATGTACACTAATTAATATATAACAAACATACCTGTCACTTAGACATGTGCAGACTATATATAACAAAGTATATAGATGCAGACTTAAACTCTATAACTGACGTCAACCTTGCATATGACCAACATATTGTACAGTAAATCAAAAGGTAAATATACAAAACCTCTCATATATTATATGAAGTACACTATTTATGATATATGCCTATGCAGACCACTACAACAAATATATATATAAGTATAGGTACAACTAATGAATGCCTGTTACTTAAATAATCTGGACTGAAGTACCTCAACATGTATAATAATCCATATATATACTTATGCCTCTTCCTCAACTATATGTACACATGCTAAAACAAAATCAGAAAAAACAAATACATATGAATAACTAAAGTATATATACGGATATTAACACTTGACAACATTATAAACACTATCTTATACACAGCCTATATTTTATATCTAACATACAAATTTCAGTACACACTATTTAACATATAATATACCTATCCTATACTGCCTACTAATATATAACATACGCAACATATACAACAGAAAAGAAATAGCAACAATAGTAAAAATAGCACTCACATTTATGCAATCGAGGGAGGGTTGCGATTTGCTGCCGCAAGCACTGGAAGAGGAAGGCTGTGCTCGGCCCAGCCTAGGAGGAAGGGAAAACGAGAGGCCGGAGATGATTGCCGCGGAGGGCGGTCGGCCTAGGAGCAAAAAGGCGGAGGTCTGGGTGATGCGGGTGGCTTGTTAGTGGAGGGTGTGGCACCGGTGACTGGAGATGAAGGTGGACGGGGAGATGGAGGGCGACGGTTTTGATGGTGGCTGCGTACGATTAAAAGGTGGATGGCGTTGGATCTAGGTTGTGGTCGATGGGGATGTGGGGTAGGTGGATTCGGCAGCCGATGGTGGAGGGTTCGCTACGCGAGGCTCGACATGAAGGGAGGGCAAAGGCGGGCGGTGATGTTGTCAGGGCGTGGGTAGTTATTGTGTGCGGCGGAGACACGGAGGGGTGGCTGATGTTGAAGTTTGGGTCGGCGAGATTAGGAGGAGGGAGAGAGGGGACAGTGGTCGGCTGGGTGTGATGAAGGGTGCATGGTATTTGGTTATCACAGGGAGAAGAAGGAAGAGGTGACTGGAAACAAAGAGGAGATTCGGTAGAGGAGTTTTAAGAGGGAAGAGAAACAATCTAAAAAGAAATGACCCTACTTACATTTATATAGTTTAGGCTACATCAAAAGGAAGGAAAAAAGTTATAAAGGCAAAATTAAATGAAAATGTAACCGCTGCCAAAAAACATACAAATTTTATACGTTGATTTTGGAACCGGCTAAGGGATGGCTGCGGTCATAAAAGCAGTAAATTTGTTTGCACAGTACGTTTGATTCTTAGTAACTGATGAAATAAATAAAGGTGGAACGACAACAAATCTATCAATTAAAGGAGATGAAAAAGGTAACGGGGAAAAATGGAACAATTATAAAAGTAACGTATAAAATTTTCATCTTTCAAAGCTAGTCTCGCATTGATTCAGCTGAGATTTTTAAAGTAATTGATTGTTGCGTGCCCGTCACATTTAAAATTTGAAATGCAAAAGAAAATCATCTGGCTCCGGATCCGGTGCCGATACGGTTACCGGTTTCATGGATTCCGCGTGTACCGGACTTCAAAACACAGAAATAAATATACCGTAGAGATCCGCTCGACGAGACGATCAAAACGGTATACAGATAGCAGTGGTATGATTGAATTATAAAAATTTGAATTTTCTACTAACGAAAGATGCAGCAAAAATGCCGAAAAATAAGATCAACGGAGCTAAAGAAGTCCGAATTTGGAAAACGAAAAATGACGTCTCAGTCAGAAGATGATTTAGAATTTTTCTGTGTAAAAATATTCAGGTTCGAAAAATATTTTATTATCAGTGATTATTAGCTAGCTTGAATTAAATAAAATTTCACAATGAAATAAACTTTGATAAAATAAATTTAAAATTTAAAATCTTTTATGTTTAATTGGATGTAATAAAAATATCAAATTTTTATTTTAAAATATTATTATTTAAATTTCTCAAAAATTCAATTAAATACATTATAAAACCAATTAAAAATTAATAAAATTTTATGGGTCGTTACACTCTCCCCCACTCAAAACTTTTCGTCCCCGAAAAGGAAGGAGGTAGGAGAATAGAACAACCAGAAATAAAGGTAGATTGAAAGTCAAGGGTAAATAGTTAATTTAAAACTATATAAATTTTACTTGAAATATTCATTTGAAAACTTCATTTGCAATTTAATTATCTTTAATACTTTAAAAAATTTCAAAACTTATTTGTAAAATTTCTTGCTTCATTTATAATTACTATTTATATTTTAAATAACACCTTTATAAGTATATGAAAACTATTTTAAAATAATTATTTACATCATTAGTTATATTTAAAGAAGCTATTTGAAGACATTAAATTCATAACTCATGAAATTTTTAATTTATCTCAAGATACTTTTCAAATATTATCAAAAAATTAATAATCATTTTCTTTAAATATGTTTTATCTAATTAATAACTTCAAAAATATTTATACCACTAAAATTTTCTATTAACCAATGTAGTATACAGATAAGCAATCTTTAAAAGATTATATTCAAAAAGGAAAGAAGGTAGATTCGGAAAAACAGAATCAAGGTGAACAACGAAAGCTGAGAAGATAAGGTAGATTTAAAGAATAGAATCGGGCATGGATCGTAAATTTCAAACCATAAGAGTTTCAATTTCAAATATTAACACAAAATTTCTTTGTTGAAAAATACCTTTATAATAAAATACCTTTATATCGAAATAAATCTTTCTTTCAAAAATACTTTTATAACTCGATGTTTCAACAAGTTTATCCTCGTTCTTGCAGACTCTGGCCATGCGTTGATCAGGCGCAAAGCTAGAATTCTTCAAGTACTTGGTAGACTTGTTTCAACACCCAGTGAAAATACTTGAAAAACGTTTAAAACAGATATGGAAAGTACAACCCAAACAAAACAACCAAACCAAAACCTTTGTCCGACCATGGTTCGCAGATACACAATGGTTACGCCTGGATCCCCCAGGAAACAATCCGTATCCGTAAGCTTTCTCAGCCCTGCGAGTTACGCCATGATGACTAGTAGAGTGCAGGATACACAATGGTTATGCCTGGGTCCCCCAGGAAACAATGCCTACCCCTAGGCAAGACTCAGCCAGGCACTTGCGCTACTATTCGCGACCTACACAGATTGCAGGATACACAATGGTTACGCCTGGATCCCCCAGGAAACAATCTGTACCCGTAGGCAAGACTCAGCTAGGCAATTGCGCTATGCATTCACGAGAGAAAAAAAAACCATGGGTTATGCCACGGTGGGAAAACTCGAGTATTACATCCGGAAAACCAAAAATCACAAAGAATAATATCGATAGAATGAATCCACGATGTGGCCACAAAGCGGATATCAAGAAGAAGGCACTTTCGATATCTTTACTTCGAAAATATATATTATATAGTACCTTTTCAAATCACTTTCAAATATCATACTTATATAAAGTCCATTATATATAGGATTCCCTTTTTCCCAAATCGAATACTTTCCAAATCAATAGTAGATCAAATCATACTTATATAGACTTCGATTATATAAAATAGCTTTCCAAATTGAGTACCTTCAAATCAATGGATTTAAAATCAATTTCATACTTTTACAAATCCAATTTATATAAGTTCGACCACTCCCAAATCAAGTGCTTAATAATATAAGGTTCTCAATTTCAAATCATTCGATATCCATTCAGTTTCCAAATCATATATGATTTCACCAACTTTTCTTCCAAATTAAGTATCTAAATTTCAAAGTTCCCAAAATAATAGGTTTAGAAAATTATCCCATTTTCTAAATTAAGATAATTCAAGTCAAACAAATTCATTTCCAAAATCTCCATAAGAGTACTGGTTTTTAATTTCAATTTAATTTCAAAACTAAAAAATTTCTCAAAATCAATTATACTCAAATGGTTTCCAAATTTATAATTATCCCTTTAAAACTTTTAAACTATCTATTTCTAGTTGAAATATTCAATTTACCTTTCTGAAAACTATTATTCAAAACTATAATTTTTTTCAAAACGTTTCAAATTAAATTTATATTCTTTATCAAACATTTTATACTCTTCGAAATTTCTTAGTTTTAAAATTTTAGACCTTGACTTGGAAGTGTTCGAACCTTCAAAATGATAAGGGGAAATCACATTTTCAATTCAAGAGTTGAAAATCAATAATAAATCAATTTCAACATATAGGGTTATACCAAAACAAATTCGAAACTCGAGGACTGAACACCGATCTCACTTTAAATTGTTTCAAATATATACATATATCTTTCGAAAATATCAAATTATACTTTGGAATTTGAAATCATAACGGTTTTACAAAATCACTCGCATAGCGAGCTATTAAAGTGGCCTCTCCCCCACTCTGAAACTCAAAAATCAATGTCGATGATGCGTGCACTCATCACCGAAATTATTTTCCAGCGACATACGTGAGTTCTGGACTTCTATTTTCTTGAAAACTTCTTTGAAATTTCTTCAAAATTATTGGAACTCATTTGAACTCATTTGAAACATTTCTTATTTGGAAAAATACCTTTAAATCGTATTATTTTTATATATTTTCCAAAATCTTAAATCCAATTTCAAAATACCAGAATTCAATTCTCGAATTTCAAATTTAACCCTTCAGTTGTAAATCATTTTTATATAAATCAATTTCTTACAAGTTTTCAAATTTTCAAAAATACAACATACTCGATTTTTCAAAGGGTGATTTAAGAATGGATTTCAAAACAAAGGTAGAGATTCAAATTAGAAGACTCTAACCAATAGAACCCTGATTCGAAGATAGACTCGATCGAAGATGATTAAATTACAAAATAGGAGACGGATATACTTCTATAAATCATGGGCGACCTTAATTGGGTCAATCGTGCATTTAGCAATATGATGGATGCAGAATTCTAAGTCAAATCGACATTCGATCGCTAGAGATAGAATTTGGAATAACAGGAGATAGTAGCATCTAAACCGAGGATACAAAAATCTTCGGTGAATCGACGCCAATTGTAAAGGAGCTTCACCCCCTTTACAAATCATTCAGTGGAGTCAATGGATACTCCAGAATCAAAAGAATATAAATAGAGAAAGACCAGAATGAATTTGGAACCACAGGGAACGTTCCAAAGTTCAAAGGAAATCGAGTTAAAAGGAAGAGATTCAACTCGAGCAAAAGTGATTCTGTAAATAAAATTACCATATATGATAAGTTTTGCCTAGAGCCAAAGCTCTGATACCAACTGTAGCGACCCACTATTTTGGACCATTCAAATCGACAATAAAACCATACATGTCCGACTTGAATAATTCAAAATACCGAATTGTTAATTAAAATTTGGCAAAATTTAACATATATAGTAAATAAATCATCACAGATCACAGACACAGAGTAATATAATGCAACAGAATAGATAAAGAATAGTAGTTCATGAAGCTACTATATACATTGAAGTTAGAAATAAAATACAACTGAATATCTTAGATGTAGTGAAGTCTCCAGTATGCGTAGATGACTTCTTTGAACAAATCAACAGGATGACTGAAAGGATAGATAGCTGGATCTTCAAGAAAGGCTCCAACTTCGAAGGTGAGTCTCAAATGCTGTATCACTCAGTCTGACCCGAGCGTAAAGCAAAACACAAAACACTCGAGTCAGGATTAACATTCTTATATCAATAAATCCAACTCAAGTGAAATATCAACTGAAATACAAATAACTTAAAGGATGTTTGGAATAACCATCCTCTAATGGTCCATGGAACTATCCACAGGGTAGAAATATACACTATAACACCGTGGTCATTTCAACTTAATTTATACTTCAAAACCAAATCTCATTTTCACTTCAAATATCTCTATATTTCCCAAAATAGTATTTATATATATTAAATAATTTATACAGTAAAGTATTTTCAATTTCCTCAACTTAACAAAACGTTCCAACATCAACCCGACCTTCCCATTCAAATTAAATTCAATCTCAATTTATCAATTTAAATTCAACTCAATTTCTAAAATAACCACTTAAATTTTATCGATCTCAAATTCGGGTTTATAATCACAAATAACCCTTTTATGTTTCCATATATTTCAAAACTTTAAGTATTTAGCGTTTCATCTAAAATTTCATTCAATTTAGTTTTTTAAATAATAAATTCAAATTTAGTTCAACCTAAATTTTTATTTCAATTCAATTTAGTTGCTAAACAACAAATTCAACTACGTTGATTTCAAATACAGATCCGAATCTCAACATAAACCATTTAAATTCCAATATGGTTCAAGGCTTTAATATTTAAATGTTCTATATAACAGTTTCATATAGATCTCGATTTAACCTCATTATTATTTAGTTTTGAAATACTCCCTTATTAGATTCAATATCATTTAAGTAACCTTAAATTACATTTTACTCAATATTTTCTTTAATTTTATTAAACGTGAAATATTCATTAAATCACTTAAATCAAAAATCCAATTACAAAATCATACCGTTAAATTTTCCATTCAATAATTTCAAATCGATTTAATTAAATAGATCCTTATTTAAAATACCATTCTTAATAAACCCAAATTTATCTCCCAATCTTAATTATTCAATTTATTACAAGAAAAATCTATTTGAAATATAGATTTACATAAATACTCAACCATATTATCTGTATTAAATCAATCTAATCTAAATCAAATATTACGACTAAATCTATGTATAAAATTTCCATTTATATAGTATCTTAAGAATCAAATTTATTAAACCATATATTTCTTTCAAAAATTATAGAAATTATTTCCAAAATATTTATATGGACCAACGGTGTCTATATATATTTCTTATCATATAGTCAAGTGCTACGGATATTTATCATTTCAATTTCAATCCGTACACTAAATATATACAGGTGGATATCATTTCAACCCGTAATCCCAAATTCAATTTAATGAAAAATCGCTTGGGTCTATCATTTCAACCCATAACGAAATTCTCCTATTCTAAAGTTCGTTCGGGTATATATCATTTCAACCCATATTGACTTCTATACTAACAGGGAACTTGCAGAGTGATAACAGATATGATAATAATATAACAACAGGCATATATCATCAGAAATTAAATAAAATATAAACAATAGGATATGGTGTCATATCCCACAGGTGAACAGTTGCAAATAATATCATAAATGACAATTTAAACAACTGCAACAGCATATTTCAATTGTCGTTTCAATTGAAATCAAATTTAATATATATAAGAACTCTTAATCGTGAGTGATTGCTCACCTTCCGAGGCTAGAGAGGATCGACAACAGAGCAAGCTACGAATTTGGGTCACAATCTAGACAATCGAACAAATCCAAACAAAAATTGCAAAGCGAAGTAAGCTGAAAGTGGATTTGACGTGCAAAGCTGAAAGATAGAGATTGATGGAAACGAATTAGAATCGTCTTGATATAATCAAAAAAAAAGAAAACAAAATATAAGTTATAAATTTTCCCTAAAACAATTTTTCTTTTAAATAAGAGGTATATATATTATACTTATTTTCAAATCAAAATAAATTTAAACACAAATTAAATTAAAATATATTTAAAAAAAATTCACTAAACATGAAAACTGACAAAATAAAACTGCAACTTTTACTTTTAAACTATATATATACACACAGCCCACTCACAAATCTACATGCAGACTCAATTCATATCTTAAAATATGCACTTTAACTACAACCTTGCATAGTTATGCGGATGTACACTAATTAATATATAACAAACATACCTGCCACTTAGACATGTGCAGACTATATATAACAAAGTATATAGATGCAAACTTAAACTCTATAACTGACGTCAACCTTGCATATGACCAACATATTGTACAGTAAATCAAAAGGTAAATATACAAAACCTCTCATATATTATATGAAGTACACTATTTATGATATATGCCTATGCAGACCACTACAACAAATATATATATATATATATATATATATATATATATATATATATATATAAGTATAGGTACAACTAATGAATGCCTGTTACTTAAATAATCAGGACTGAAGTACCTCAACATGTATAATAATCCATATATATACTTATGCCTCTTCCTCAACTATATGTACACGCATGCTAAAACAAAATCGGAAAACACAAATACATATGAATAACTGAAGTATATATACGGATATTATCACTTGACAACATTATAAACACTATCTTATACACAGCCTATATTTTATATCTAACATACAAATTTCAGTACACACTATTTAACATATAATATACCTATCCTATACTACCTACTAATATATAACGTACGCAACATATACAACAGAAAAGAAATAGCAACAATAGTAAAAATAGCACTCATATATATGCAACCGAGGGGGGGTTGCGATTTGCTGCCGCAAGCACTAGAAGAGGAAGGCTGTGCTCGGCCCAGCCTAGGAGGAAGGGAAAACGAGAGGCCGGAGATGATTGCCGCGGAGGGCGGTCGGCCTAGGGTCAAAAAGGCGGAGGTCTGGGTGATGTGGGTGGCTTGTTAGTGGAGGGTGTGGCACCGGTGACTGGAGATGAAGGTGGACGGGGAGATGGAGGGCGACGGTGTTGATGGTGGTTGCGTATGGTTAAAGGTGGATGGCGTTGGATCTAGGTTGTGGTCGACGGGGATGTGGGGTAGGTGGATTCGGCGGCCGATGGTGGAGGGTTGGCCAAGGCGGGCGGTGATGTTGTCAGGGCGTGGGTAGTTGCTGTGTGCGGCGGAGACATGGAGGGGTGGCTGATGATGAAGTTTGGGTTGGCGAGATTAGGAGGAGGGAGAGAGGGGACGGTGGTCGGCTGGGTGTGATGAAGGGTGCATGGTATTTGGTTATCACAGGGAGAAGAAGGAAGAGGTGAATGGAAACAAAGAGGAGATTGGGTAGAGGAGTTTTAAGAGGGAAGAGAAACAATCTAAAAAGAAATGACCTACTTACGTTTATATAGTTTAGGCTACAGCAAAAGGAAGGAAAAAAGTTATAAAGGCAAAATTAAATGAAAATGTAATCGTTGCCAAAAAACATACAAATTTTATACATTGATTTTGGAACCGGCTAAGGGATGGCAGCGGTCATAAAAGCAGTAAATTTGTTTGCACAGTATGTTCGATTCTTAGTAACTGATGAAATAAATAAAGGTGGAACGGCAGCAAATCTATCAATTAAAGGAGATGAAAAAGATAACGGGGAAAAATGGAACAATTATAAAAGAAACTTATAAATTTTCATCTTTCTAAGCTAGTCTCGCATTGATTCAGCTGAGATTTTTAAAGTGATTGATTGTTGCGTGCCCGTCACGTTTAAAATTTGAAATGCAAAAGAAAATCATCTGGTTCCTGATCCGGTACCGATACGGTTACCGGTTTCGTGGACTCCGCGTGTATCGGACTTCAAAACACAGAACCAAATATACCGTAGAGATCCGCTCGACGAGACGATCAAAACGGTATACAGATAGCAGTGGTATGATTGAATTATAAAAATTCGAATTTTCTACTAACGAAAAATGCAGCAAAAATGCCGAAAAATAAGATCAACGGAGCTAAAGAAGTCCGAATTTGGAAAACGAAAAATGACGTCTCAGTCAGAAGATGATTTCGAATTTTTCTATGTAAAAATATTCAGGTTCGAAAAATATTTTATTATCAGTGATTATTTGCTAGCTTGAATTAAATAAAATTTCACAATGAAATAAACGTTGATAAAATAAATTTAAAATTTAAAATCTTCTATGTTTAATTGGACGTAATAAAAATATCAAATTTTTATTTTAGAATATTATTATTTAAATTTCTCAAAAATTCAATTAAATACGTTATAAAACCAATTAAAAATTAATAAAATTTTATGGGTCGTTACAGGTTGGTTTGTAATATAAGTTATGTAAGTTGTATGAGTTATTTATAAAATGGGGTATTAGAGAATTTGTTACCTATAATTATTTAGATATTTATATGTCTGCACATTTTTACATATTAAATTTTTCACCTATATTTTGGTCTGCATATGTATATCAATGTCTGCATATATATATTTGGGTCTGCACCATATGTTATCCCTTGGCATCATAATTTTTCTCTATATGTTAGTTTAAATTATATATATATATATATACACGGTTTAATGATTTTCCAACATAATATTTACGTAAAGATTTTTCTTTTGAAATTGAATAAAATATATAAAGATTTTACCATAATTTAATATGTGTTTAAAATGAATATTTATTTGAATAGAAATATACTATATTCATCTCTTTATTCAAGCATGCCCTGATTTGTTTGCATCGATTCCTTGTTATCAGCCTTGATCGTCGAATTCGTGTCAAATCTTGCTTGCTTTGGAATTCTGCTTAGATTCGTAACTCGTCTCATTCTCGTTCATCTCTAGCCTCGAAAGGTGAGCAATCACTCATGATTAACGTTCTTATATTTATTAAATTTTATTTTGATGGAAACGACAATTGAAATATGCTGCTGTAAGTTATTTTCATTGTTATGTATATGCTATCTGTTCACCTGTGACACCTGATCCCGTTATCTGTTATTCATATTGATGATATATGCATGTTATATTATTATCATATCTATTATCACTCTGCAAGTTCCCTATTAGTATAGAATTCCCTATGGGTTGAAATGATACATACCTGAACGATTCTGTAGAATATGAGAAAATTGTTATGGGTTGAAATGATAAACCCAAGCGATTTTCATTGAATTTACTTTGAGATTGCGGATTGAAATGATATATACCCGTATATATATTTAAATTATGGATTGAAATGATAAATATCTGTATCACTTGACCATAGGATAGAAAATTATATGCACACACTGTTGGTTGATATATATAAATATTTTGAAAATGATTTCTATGGTTTTGGAAAGAAATATATGGTTTAATAAATATTTATTTTTAGATATTATATAAAGGTATTTCATAAAGGTTTAAATCCTAGATTTTAAAGTTATATGTTTTGAAAATTTTATAGTTATGAGTTAAATTTTGAAATTATAAGTTTTAAGAATTTACCTATAATTTTACTATTTTTAAATATATAAATAGATTTAATATATAAATAAATTTAATAATATGTTTAAGTATTTATTTAAAACTATATTTTCAAATATAGAGTTATAATAATTTTAATAAATCAAGGTTGAGAAGATAAATTTGAATTGATTTGAAATGGTATTTAATTAAGAATTTTATTTAATTAAATCAACTTGAAACTTATTGAATTTGAGATTTTTAAAGGATATGATTTTGTAACTTGATTTTGGTTTAAAGTGATTAATGAATAGTTCACGTTTAAATAAATTGAAGGAAATATTTAGATTATTTAAGATTTATTTAAATGATATAGGATTTATTAAGTGGATATTTCAAAACCAAATAATAATAATGTTAAACTAAGATGTATATGAAATTATCAAATTTAGTTTTGAAGTTGTGGAATATTTAAAGCTTTGAAATATATTGAAATTGAAATGGTTTATTTTGTGGTTCAAATCTATTTTTGAAATCGATATAATTTTGAATTGTTTATTGAGAAATTGAATTGAATTAAAATTGATGATTTGAGATTGGATTAAATTTGAATTTTGGAATTCGAGTTGATTTGGAATCGATTTGTGAAACTTGAGGAAGTTATTTTATTATATAAAGTATTTTTAAATTATATTTAAAACTATTTATATATTTTACTTTATAAATTATTTTCATATAAACTACTTTAATATAAATCATTTTGATATAAATTATTTTTAATATAA
The DNA here is from genome assembly GCA_030765085.1 of Allium cepa. NCBI lineage: Eukaryota > Viridiplantae > Streptophyta > Magnoliopsida > Asparagales > Amaryllidaceae > Allium > Allium cepa. The sequence continues at coordinate 921,870,308 of CM060934.1, forward strand.
ACTATTCTAATATACTAACTATTTAATTTAAACTATTTTAACCTATAACTATTTTATATAAACTATTTTATTTTATAAACTATTTTATTATATACTTTATTTTAAAATCTAAACAGGTTAAGTGGGAAGTGTTTTGGTTTTTCAAAGTATTATGATTTTAAAGTGCTATGATTTCAAAATGTTATGATTTCAAAATGTTATGGTTTTTCGAAGTATTAGGATTTCAAAGTGTTTTGGTTTCGAAAGTATTATAACTTTGAAAGTACTATGATTTTGGAAGCGACAGTATTTGAAATGGAAATGATACCGTATTGATATGGTTTTTGAAATAGAAATTATATTTAAGTTTCGAAGTATAAACTATTTTAAAATGACCGCGGTGTTATAATAACGTAGGGTTGTTAAAGAGACCGAGATCGGTTGTCATACTTTCTGCCAATGCCGAAAACCACTTTAACAACCGTGTATACAGTTCATATTCCAGAATGAAGTAGGATAGTGGCGATGATTCTATATGAGGTATACATGTGGACCTGACTCCCGTGAGTTGTTATAAGGTGGCTAAAACAAGGGCAATTAACGGGCCAAGTGAGGTAGCTCCTCCGATCGGACACACTTCTTCGATTGCATTCTATTACTTTGTGATTGATTTGGTGTGCACCTTTGATTTGGAAGTGTGACTCGAGGTGGACGGTAGTGGCTGCTATGCATTACCACCAGCCCGAAAGTGTAATTGGTATATCTACCTAGCATAGTTGTGCCGTGTCACCTACCCTCGTGTGCCTTCTACGAGTTTTATTTGTGTCGTACCTATGTAGTATTCTCTAGTAGCCTCTCGATTTGAAGATATTACGGTACTATAAAGACTATTGGCACTATAAAATGTGTTAAGTTGGAAAATGTAAAGCCTTAACGCCATTTTAATAGTTTACTTTACTTTAGACCTTATTATAATAGCGTATTTTGCTACATAGTAGATAGTTTAACGGATCCTTAGAGGATGGGTATCCCAAACATCCTTTAAGTTACTTGTATTTCAGTTGATATTTCACTTGAGTTGGATTTATTGATATAAGAATGTTAATCCTGACTCGAGTGTTTTGTGTTTTGCTTTACGCTCGGGTCAGATTGAGTGATACATCATTTGAGACTCATCTTTGGAGTTGGAGCTTCGCTTGGAGATCCATCTACAGGTTTTCAGCATTCAGCTATTCAGTTGATTCCAGTGATATATTCTGATCTTGTATTTGACTATTGTATTTGAGACTTCTATTGTATCTTACTTAACTCTGTTATATATATAGTAGCTTCATGAACGACTATTCTTTTATTTCCGCTGCTTATTGTTACATTAATCTATGTCTGTGATTCCGTGATTGTTTATTTACTGTATATGATGAGTTTTTCCAAATAAAAAAATTAACAATCAGATATTTTGAGCAATTCAAGTCCGACATGAGCGGATGCAAATGGTTGAAAATACTAAGATGTTACACATAAGATCCATAACGAGTACGGATTGATACCAATGGAATACTATCCTCTGCAATTCGAAGATGATGGAAACCGGTTGCAATGTTTAACTGTGAAAAGACTCTAGCACCCCAAAGTTGATCGAACAGATCATCATTCTGATACAAGGAATATTTATTCTTAATGGTAAGGTCATTAATCTTGCGGTAGTTAACAAAAAGTATGAGTGCACCATCGGATTTCTTCACAAAGATAGCCGAAGCTCACAAAGGAGAGGAGCTAGAATGAATGAATTGTTTTTCTTCCAATTTGGATAATTGTTTACGCATCTCCATATTTTCCTTATTGGACATACGATAAGGACGACGAGTGATAGTGCAACGACACGTAAAATTTTCGATAATTTAATTGTTAATTTTATTAAATGTTTCTTATCTAATATTTGAAAAACAGAAATTTGTGATTCATTAATGAAATAATAACTTAAATGAGATGTAATAAGGCTAGCCTAAGTTATTTATTAACTATTTGAATGAAATTAAAACTAATGGAATTTGTGTAAATGTTATACTAGGCTATAAATTGAATATAAGAAAACAAACGTAAATATTGAATTAATTAATGAATTAATCTAAAATGTTGGATAAAATCAATGTTCTATAAGCAATTATAATATTTGTTTGGAAATGATAAACTTATTAAGGGTGATTGAGTTAAATTGGAATTTATCGCCATAAACCTAAATTGAACATTATGTTAATATAAATTAAGTTAATATTTGGAAATAATGTTAACTTTATTTATAGTATGACAATTGGTTGGATAAGAAGAATGGAAATCGGGATTTATTAATTTAATGGAATTTAAAATATAGTAATTGGATTAATTGTAATTAAATGAAATTAAAATATAACTTGTACGTTTATGTAAATTTAGCTGAAATTTGAAGATATTAATGTAATAAATCTTGAACCAATGTCAATTTTCTCTATTTGATAATAATAGATTGGATGATAGGATGCAAGTTATATTGAATGTAATTATTGGAAATTTAATTTCTAATATCTGAATTTACTGAAATTGAATTCGAACACTGTAATTGGTAAATTTATTAACTTGAAATTGATATCTAAGTTTGTTTAAATTATTGTGATTGTTTAAGAAATAAAAAATGATGGAATTTGTGAATTTTTAAGTTTGAAACGAAAAAGTGATTTAATTAATTAAATATTAATTTAATTTAATAATGTAAAAAATAGCCATTTTGGCCACTGACTCGGATTTCGACGAAACTAGTTTCATTGGATCCGTAATGGTGAATTATTATAGGATTTCAAGTTTCGTAGTGATCGGGCTTGTCGTTTGATCGTACGGACTCGAAATGCCTAGAAATCAATTCAATTGAAATCAATTGGAATCAATATGAAATAAATTGATTTTAGCATAACTTCTTCATACGATGGAATTAGGACTTGAAACCTGTTCCATTGAGTTCAAATTATTTAAAAACATTTATTTTGATATATGGGTTGATCCATTTTCGTTCCGAAGTCGAAACGGTCTTTTCGGGTCAATTATCGTTCAAAACCCAAACTAATCAAGCCTAGTCATTTCTATTCTAGTCTGCCTATATATATCCGGTTATAAACCCTAGCAGCCTTTGTATTTTTCATTTCTGTACGTATAGAAACTTCTGTTTACTCCTCTTCCTCAATGACTGAAAATCCTAAATATTCCAATTCAAACTCCAAAAACAAAAATTTAAACTCCTCAAACTTTATCGAATTTATATCGATTTGAAGCTCTCGACGAGCGCATCTCAGATCTGTAATTTATTTTCCAAATTGGACCCTAATCTGTCTAAAAATGATAAACTATCTTCTACCATTCATTGGCGATTTATGATCGTCGTCCGATCGACGAATTAAGGGCACCATTGAGGTAGAGGTCGCCGAAGGGAGGGCATCCATGCAAGATTTGCGGCGAGTTAACGGCTAGATTGGCGCCATTAATTCACTTAGGTTCCGACTATCTTTCGAAAGCAGTTGTTCTGCCTCGATATGCGTGGACCAAGGGCGGTCACGGAGCTATTAGGAGGTCGGAGCTACGAGAGCGTTGTCTGGGAGGGTTCTGGCCTAGGCGTTAACGTGAGCGGCACGATTGCTTTGGGACGGTTCATGTGTTTCAGTAGGGTCGTGTGTTTTGGGGTGCTGCGAGTTCGCAATCGACGATGATAATGAATTTAATTTATTATTTATCTCATAAATTCTAATTTTATTCCAACAATGTTCTAATGTTAATAACTCTTATGTGCGAGGTCCGTTTCATGCGCGGTTTTCTCCACTAGGATCGCATTGGAATTCCGGACACTTTGACGCATGTTTGGACGAATTCTGAAACCGTTTGAATTTTGGGTTTAAGTTGGATTTAAATCAATTTGAATTCAAAAGGTGAGTGTTTTAACCCACTCAACTTTTAAAATTTCTTATGTTTGTTAAATTGATTTACGATGTGATTAGAAATTCATTTATGACTGTTTGGCATATTTTGAATCATCATCTCGGTTAATTTGAATTTATTTGGATTAAATAGTTATTTAATTTATTATTGAATATAAACTACTAGTAAATACCCGTTGTTTATTATCTGTTCTATATTGATGTTATTGATTGAATTGGATGATGATTGTGATAAATGTTTGATTTTTGATATTGGATGAATGGATGTTGTATTTTATATTGTTATAAACTGCTAGTTGTTATGGATTTTTATCTCATTAGGGATTGCGGTTTGAAATGATATATAACCATATTTATAATTTAAATTACATATTGAAATGATAAATATCCACATCACTTGACCATAGGATAGAAAAATATATACAGACACCATGGTCTATATATAAAAATAACTTGAAATGATTTCTATGGTTTTGTAAAGAAATATATGGTTTTTGATAAATTTTGATTTTAGATATTATATAAATGTTACTTTATCCTTGATTTTAAGATATGTATAATTTGTTCCTTGATTTTAAGCTATGTGTATTTTTTTTAATGTAGATTAAGCTTAATAATAAGTTTGATTTTTATTGAAGATAATATGGTTAAGTATTTAAATTTTATTTTATTATGGAGTTTATAATGATTTAAATAGAGTTGGAAGACAAATTTGAGATTTATTTGAAATTGAATTTATTTAAGAATTAAACTTAATAAGTTTGATGTGAAATTTATTAAATTTGATATTTTAGAAGGTATGATTTTTATAACTTGATTTTGGTTTAAGATGAATTAAATGAATATTTCAAGTATAAATAAATTGAAGGAAATATTTAGTTATTTGTAATTTGAGTTTTATTTAAATGATAATGGATTTATTATGTAAAATATTTCAAACCAAAATAATAGAAAATCGAATTGCTGAATCGTAATAACCGAACTTAGTTTTGAAATTATTGAATACTTAAAGTTTGAAATATATTGAATTTGAAATGGTTTATTATGTGGATCAAATCTGTTTTGAAATCGATATAATTTTGAATACTTTATTTGGAAACTACATTGAATTGAAATTTACGATTTGGGATTTGGTTAATTTAAAATTTAGAAATTCGAGTTGTTTTGGAATTGATTTGTGAGATTGAAGAAGCTAGTTTATTATATAAAGTATTTTAATATTTAAACCATTTAAGTGGTGGAAGTTGTGTTTCAAAGTTATGAGTTTGAAAGTATTATGATTTGAAAGCGTTATATTTCAAGTGTTTTGATTTCAAAGTGTTATAACGTTGAAAGTGCTATGATTTTTAGAAAGGATATATTGAAATAAAAATGATATTATATTGATTTGGGTTTTAATAAAAATGATATCATATTGGCTTGGTTTTTGAAATAGAAATGATATCATATTTATATGGTTTTGAAATGGATATTATATTCTGGTTTTGAAGTATAAATTATTTTGAAATGATTGCGGTGTTATAATAACATTTGGTTGTTATAGAGGGCGGGATCAGAATTTGTCATACTCTCTGCCAACTCCAAAAACCACTTCGATAACCGTGCACGCGGTGGAGATTCCAGAATGAAGTAGGATGGTAGCGGCGTTCCTTTGAGGTATATACGTGGGCCCGACTCACGTGAGTTGGCATAAGGTAGCTAAAACAGGTGCAATCGATGGGCTAAGAAGGTAGCACCTTTTATCGGACACACTCATTCGTTACCATTCTATTACTTTGTGATTGATTTGGACCCTTTGATTTTGGGGTGTGGCTCGAGGTGGGTGGTAGTAGCTGCTACGCGTTACCACCGGTCCCGAAGCGTAATTGGTATATCTATTATGGCATTGCCTAGTTGTGCCGTGTCACCTACCCTATCGCGCCTTGTACGAGTTTGGTTTTCTCCCGTAGCCCGTGCAGTATCCTCTGGTGGCTTCCCAATTAGAAGGGACTACGATACTGGATGGACTACTGGGACTATTATTGTGTTAAGGGAGAGATTGGGCAACTTCTTAATGCTTTTTAAAAGTAAGTTTGTTTTACTATAGACACTATTATAATAGCGAAATATTACTACATAGTAAATAGTTTAACGGATCCTTAGGAAATGAGAATCCCGAGCATGTCTTAAGTTACTGCACTCACGTTAGACACTAGATAGGAGATGTGAAATCCCGTAAACATCTCTAACGCAGTTCCGCTCATATTTATTTCTATTGATTTAACTCACATAAGATCTTTTAGTTCTGATTCGAGTGTTTTGCCCTTTCAATCCGCTTGGGTCAGCCTGAGCATTTCAGGATTTGAAGACTTTATTTCTGGAGGACGAAGGCGAAGATTGTGTTACTATTATTTATTATATTATTCTACTACGTTCATATTGTTCTGCTACATTGTTATTTATTATTCTCTGGTATGTGTAACTTTGATTCTATATCGTATTAGCAAAATCATATGTTTTGTAAAGAGCTTCATGAACTGTTATTTGATTATTATATTTTTTCATTCCACTGCAAGATTCTGTTCTTTATTTCTTTCTTCCTTTTTCTTATTCACCCAATAACAAGTCGCCCTTTTGATGGTTTGAGTCTAACATGTTTGGTTTATCGTCGATTCAAAGCGTACAAAAAGGCAGGATGTTACATTTGGTATCAGAGCTTTGGTTTAGCGATAAACCTTAGATTTGTGGGGTCTGACTCTTTATTAATAGGGTAGTAATACCCTGTGATGAGTCGCTGAGTGTATATATATGAGAGCGCGTATTTGTTAGTGTTGTAAAAAGGTTTTAATATTGTGTTAATTTGTTCCGTTTTGTATTTATAAATTCTGATTGGTGCATGGGACGCTATGACATCAATAGGGATTTCTAAACATTTAATAGGACATACCGACACAATATTTGTTTTGAATATAGGTGAATGAAATAATTTTGCCAATTATATTTTCTATATATATAATAAAAATTTTATGAAGGTTATATTTGATTGTAATATATTGGTTTTTAGGTAGTGAAATTTATAAATATTGATTGGAAACAAAATTTGAAGAAAAATAAAATAAATGAAGATTGAAAATTCTAGAACTTATGTCCGGGATTTTGAAAATTGCTTTCAAAGAATTTGGAATATAATAATATTGTTTATAAGTATTTCCGAATATAAAAATTCCAATACAATTCGAAAGAGTTGTTTTAAAGAAACTTTGGAAAGAAATAAGTTTTGTACTCCCCTCTATGTCGCTGGGAAATAATTTCAGTGATGAGTGCACGCATCATCGACATTCATTTTCGAGTTTCTAAGCGGGAAGGCCACTGTAGTAGTTTTACTACAGATTTATTTTGACAAACAAATGTAAATTTTAAATTGTTTATATATAATTGGATATATAAGTTGTAAGTATATACATCTATCAACTATTTTAAAATAATTTGAAATTTAACGCGGTATTTAGTTCTTAAGTTTCCGTTAATTAATAGTTTCAATTATTGTAATGAAATGGAATGTAACTAATTAATAATGGGAACCTCTAATTAAAATAAGAGATTAAATGCTAGGTTATAAATGAAATTACCATCAAGTTGAAATTTGTAAATTATAAAACAAAAGATAAAATTATTGAACATTATATTAATTTAAAGGAAATGAGGTAAACTTATATAATTTTTCAATTTGAAATCTTTAACATAAATATATAACTTACCAAAATATTAAAAGTTGAAATATTTAATAAGAAAATGTAATGGAAATTGTACAAGTAAACATATGTAATGAAAGTGTTCAATGAATTATTTTTACAAATAAGAAATTTAGTGTTATGGCTATATGAACTTAAGTTATAATTGAAATGTTACTATTATAAAATGAGATAGAAAGTAAGTATTGTAATTTAGTAATTAGAAACTTAAGTAAATATATTGAAATGCTAAATAATTGAATTACACATGAAAACTGTAAATAAATGAAATTAAGTAATGAATAAACCAATGCAAATAAAGAAACTTGCATTATATGGATAAATGAAACTGTAAGAAAAAAATGTAAATTAAAAAGATAAATCATTATATGAATGAAAAGGAAGTGAGGCAATAAACGTTGTGAAATGAAATTAATAAGTATGAACTAAAATTATGCTTGGGGTCATTGTTTGTTTGTTTTATGGTTGTTTGGGCAAGGATACTTTAAAATTGTTTGGATGAATGAATAATCTATTTAGTTTCACCTAAGACTGTTGAGTAAATGATGCACTTAGTAGTTTATTTTTCATTCTGTACAACTTAAATTTTTTGAGCCTGAATAACTATTTGTTTGTTTGATATGAATGGATAATTGATTTGTGTTGATTTTATATGATGATTGTATGCTGTGATTACAAGTGATTCTTGTTTTATATTAATTTGTTCATTAGTGGTTAAACAACTTTGAATATTTCTCATATATAATTATTAAATTCCTTGGATTATATAAGTGAAATACATGTTATGGAAGCAATTGCTACTGTTTTTGGTTTCATAATTAAGCGTTGTTTGTCCGACAAATAGGTATGTTTTCGGATTACGGGTTTGTAGCATTATTATATTGTTTTTCCCATTGTTGGGATATATTACTTTGTGATGTTGTGATAAATATTGTTATATTTGATATTATATTTTCTCCCGAGCCTCTCCGTACAAAGGAGACTCTGCTGAAATTTTTCATAAATTTTGGACATAGAAAATTTTATGAAAATGTTTTCCAAACTTTTGTTAATTTGAAATAAAAGATTTAATTGTTTATAAATCCTATATATTTTATTTAAATTATTTTATTTTGTAAATTCATTGTTTATGCATTTAATATTTTGAATAAGTTATATTGACTATTTAATTTCTTCTTTTCCCTTCTTTTTCCTTTTCGGGGACGAAAAGTTTTGAGTGGGGGAGAGTGTAACGACCCGTAAAATTTTCGATAATTTAGTTGATAATTTTATTAAATGTTCGTTATCTAATATTGGAAATACAGAGATTTGTGATTCATTAATGAAATAATAACTTAAACGAGATGTAATAAGGCTAGCCTAAGTTATTTATTAACTATTTGAATGAAATTAAAACTAATGGAATTTGTGTAAATGTTATACTAGGCTATAAATTGAATATAAGAAAACAAACGTAAATATTGAATTAATTAATGAATTAATCTAAAATGTTGGATAAAATCAATGTTCTATAAGCAATTATAATATTTGTTTGGAAATGATAAACTTATTAAGGGTGATTGAGTTAAATTTGAATTTATCGCCATAAACATAAATTGAACATTATGTTAATATAAATTAAGTTAATATTTGGAAATAATGTTAACTTTATTTATAGTATGACAATTGGTTGGATAAGAAGAATGGAAATCGGGATTTATTAATTTAATGGAATTTAAAATATAGTAATTGGATTAATTGTAATTAAATGAAATTAAAATATAACTTGTACGTTTATGTAAATTTAGCTGAAATTTGAAGATATTAATGTAATAAATCTTGAACCAATGTCAATTTTCTCTATTTGATAATAATAGATTGGATGATAGGATGCAAGTTATATTGAATGTAATTATTGGAAATTTAATTTATAATATCTGAATTTACTGAAATTGAATTCGAACACTGTAATTGGTAAATTTATTAACTTGAAATTGATATCTAAGTTTGTTTAAATTATTGTGATTGTTTAAGAAATAAAAAATGATGGAATTTGTGAATTTTTAAGTTTGAAACGAAAAAGCGATTTAATTAATTAAATATTAATTTAATTTAATAATGTAAAAAATAGCCATTTTGGCCACTGACTCGGATTTCGACGAAACTAGTTTCATTGGATCCGTAATGGTGAATTATTAAAGGATTTCAAGTTTCGTAGTGATCGGGCTTGTCGTTTGATCGTACGGACTCGAAATGCCTAGAAATCAATTCAATTGAAATCAATTGGAATCAATATGAAATAAATTGATTTTAGCATAACTTCTTCATACGATGGAATTAGGACTTGAAACCTGTTCCATTGAGTTCAAATTATTTAAAAAAATTTATTTTGATATATGGGTTGATCCATTTTCGTTCCGAAGTCGAAACGATCTTTTCGGGTCAATTATCGTTCAAAACCCAAACTAATCAAGCCTAGTCATTTCTATTCTAGTCTGCCTATATATATCCGGTTATAAACCCTAGCAGCCTTTGTATTTTTCATTTCTGTACGTATAGAAACTTCTGTTTACTCCTCTTCCTCAATGACTGAAAATCCTAAATATTCCAATTCAAACTCCAAAAACAAAAATTTAAACTCCTCAAACTTTATCGAATTTATATCGATTTGAAGCTCTCGACGAGCGCATCTCAGATCTGTAATTTATTTTCCAAATTGGACCCTAATCTGTCTAAAAATGATAAACTATCTTCTACCATTCATTGGCGATTTATGATCGTCGTCCGATCGACGAATTAAGGGCACCGTTGAGGTAGAGGTCGCCGAAGGGAGGGCATCCATGCAAGATTTGCGGCGAGTTAACGGCTAGATTGGCGCCATTAATTCACTTAGGTTCCGACTATCTTTCGAAAGCAGTTGTTCTGCCTCGATATGCGTGGACCAAGGGCGGTCACGGAGCTATTAGGAGGTCGGAGCTACGAGAGCGTTGTCTGGGAGGGTTCTGGCCTAGGCGTTAACGTGAGCGGCACGATTGCTTTGGGACGGTTCATGTGTTTCAGTAGGGTCGTGTGTTTTGGGGTGCTGCGAGTTCGCAATCGACGATGATAATGAATTTAATTTATTATTTATCTCATAAATTCTAATTTTATTCCAACAATGTTCTAATGTTAATAACTCTTATGTGCGAGGTCCGTTTCATGCGCGGTTTTCTCCACTAGGATCGCATTGGAATTCCGGACACTTTGACGCATGTTTGGACGAATTCTGAAACCGTTTGAATTTTGGGTTTAAGTTGGATTTAAATCAATTTGAATTCAAAAGGTGAGTGTTTTAACCCACTCATCTTTTAAAATTTCTTATGTTTGTTAAATTGATTTACGATGTGATTAGAAATTCATTTATGACTGTTTGGCATATTTTGAATCATCATCTCGGTTAATTTGAATTTATTTGGATTAAATAGTTATTTAATTTATTATTGAATATAAACTGCTAGTAAATACCCGTTGTTTATTATCTGTTCTATATTGATGTTATTGATTGAATTGGATGATGATTGTGATAAATGTTTGATTTTTGATATTGGATGAATGGATGTTGTATTTTATATTGTTATAAACTGCTAGTTGTTATGGATTTTTATCTCATTAGGGATTGCGGTTTGAAATGATATATAACCATATTTATAATTTAAATTACATATTGAAATGATAAATATCCACATCACTTGACCATAGGATAGAAAAATATATACAGACACCATGGTCTATATATAAAAATAACTTGAAATGATTTCTATGGTTTTGTAAAGAAATATATGGTTTTTGATAAATTTTGATTTTAGATATTATATAAATGTTACTTTATCCTTGATTTTAAGATATGTATAATTTGTTCCTTGATTTTAAGCTATGTGTATTTTTTTTTAATGTAGATTAAGCTTAATAATAAGTTTGATTTTTATTGAAGATAATATGGTTAAGTATTTAAATTTTATTTTATTATGGAGTTTATAATGATTTAAATAGAGTTGGAAGACAAATTTGAGATTTATTTGAAATTGAATTTATTTAAGAATTAAACTTAATAAGTTTGATGTGAAATTTATTAAATTTGATATTTTAGAAGGTATGATTTTTATAACTTGATTTTGGTTTAAGATGAATTAAATGAATATTTCAAGTATAAATAAATTGAAGGAAATATTTAGTTATTTGTAATTTGAGTTTTATTTAAATGATAATGGATTTATTATGTAAAATATTTCAAACCAAAATAATAGAAAATCGAATTGCTGAATCGTAATAACCGAACTTAGTTTTGAAATTGTTGAATACTTAAAGTTTGAAATATATTGAATTTGAAATGGTTTATTATGTGGATCAAATCTGTTTTGAAATCGATATAATTTTGAATACTTTATTTGGAAACTACATTGAATTGAAATTTACGATTTGGGATTTGGTTAATTTAAAATTTAGAAATTCGAGTTGTTTTGGAATTGATTTGTGAGATTGAAGAAGCTAGTTTATTATATAAAGTATTTTAATATTTAAACCATTTAAGTGGTGGAAGTTGTGTTTCAAAGTTATGAGTTTGAAAGTATTATGATTTGAAAGCGTTATATTTCAAGTGTTTTGATTTCAAAGTGTTATAACGTTGAAAGTGCTATGATTTTTAGAAAGGATATATTGAAATAAAAATGATATTATATTGATTTGGGTTTTAATAAAAATGATATCATATTGGCTTGGTTTTTGAAATAGAAATGATATCATATTTATATGGTTTTGAAATGGATATTATATTCTGGTTTTGAAGTATAAATTATTTTGAAATGATTGCGGTGTTATAATAACATTTGGTTGTTATAGAGGGCGGGATCAGAATTTGTCATACTCTCTGCCAACTCCAAAAACCACTTCGATAACCGTGCACGCGGTGGAGATTCCAGAATGAAGTAGGATGGTAGCGGCGTTCCTTTGAGGTATATACGTGGGCCCGACTCACGTGAGTTGGCATAAGGTAGCTAAAACAGGTGCGATCGATGGGCTAAGAAGGTAGCACCTTTTATCGGACACACTCCTTCGTTACCATTCTATTACTTTGTGATTGATTTGGACCCTTTGATTTTGGGGTGTGGCTCGAGGTGGGTGGTAGTAGCTGCTACGCGTTACCACCGGTCCCGAAGCGTAATTGGTATATCTATTATGGCATTGCCTAGTTGTGCCGTGTCACCTACCCTATCGCGCCTTGTACGAGTTTGGTTTTCTCCCGTAGCCCGTGCAGTATCCTCTGGTGGCTTCCCAATTAGAAGGGACTACGATACTGGATGGACTACTGGGACTATTATTGTGTTAAGGGAGAGATTGGGCAACTTCTTAATGCTTTTTAAAAGTAAGTTTGTTTTACTATAGACACTATTATAATAGCGAAATATTACTACATAGTAAATAGTTTAACGGATCCTTAGGAAATGAGAATCCCGAGCATGTCTTAAGTTACTGCACTCACGTTAGACACTAGATAGGAGATGTGAAATCCCGTAAACATCTCTGACGCAGTTCCGCTCATATTTATTTCTATTGATTTAACTCACATAAGATCTTTTAGTTCTGATTCGAGTGTTTTGCCCTTTCAATCCGCTTGGGTCAGCCTGAGCATTTCAGGATTTGAAGACTTTATTTCTGGAGGACGAAGGCGAAGATTGTGTTACTATTATCTATTATATTATTCTACTACGTTCATATTGTTCTGCTACATTGTTATTTATTATTCTCTGGTATGTGTAACTTTGATTCTATATCGTATTAGCAAAATCATATGTTTTGTAAAGAGCTTCATGAACTGTTATTTGATTATTATATTTTTTCATTCCACTGCAAGATTCTGTTCTTTATTTCTTTCTTCCTTTTTCTTATTCACCCAATAACAAGTCGCCCTTTTGATGGTTTGAGTCTAACATGTTTGGTTTATCGTCGATTCAAAGCGTACAAAAAGGCAGGATGTTACATTTGGTATCAGAGCTTTGGTTTAGCGATAAACCTTAGATTTGTGGGGTCTGACTCTTTATTAATAGGGTAGTAATACCCTGTGATGAGTCGCTGAGTGTATATATATGAGAGCGCGTATTTGTTAGTGTTGTAAAAAGGTTTTAATATTGTGTTAATTTGTTCCGTTTTGTATTTATAAATTCTGATTGGTGCATGGGACGCTATGACATCAATAGGGATTTCTAAACATTTAATAGGACATACCGACACAATATTTGTTTTGAATATAGGTGAATGAAATAATTTTGCCAATTATATTTTCTATATATATAATAAAATTTTTATGAAGGTTATATTTGATTGTAATATATTGGTTTTTAGGTAGTGAAATTTATAAATATTGATTGGAAACAAAATTTGAAGAAAAATAAAATAAATGAAGATTGAAAATTCTAGAACTTATGTCCGGGATTTTGAAAATTGCTTTCAAAGAATTTGGAATATAATAATATTGTTTATAAGTATTTCCGAATATAAAAATTCCAATACAATTCGAAAGAGTTGTTTTAAAGAAACTTTGGAAAGAAATAAGTTTTGTACTCCCCTCTATGTCGCTGGGAAATAATTTCAGTGATGAGTGCACGCATCATCGACATTCATTTTCGAGTTTCTAAGCGGGAAGGCCACTGTAGTAGTTTTACTACAGATTTATTTTGACAAACAAATGTAAATTTTAAATTGTTTATATATAATTGGATATATAAGTTGTAAGTATATACATCTATCAACTATTTTAAAATAATTTGAAATTTAACGCGGTATTTAGTTCTTAAGTTTCCGTTAATTAATAGTTTCAATTATTGTAATGAAATGGAATGTAACTAATTAATAATGGGAACCTCTAATTAAAATAAGAGATTAAATGCTAGGTTATAAATGAAATTACCATCAAGTTGAAATTTGTAAATTATAAAACAAAAGATAAAATTATTGAACATTATATTAATTTAAAGGAAATGAGGTAAACTTATATAATTTTTCAATTTGAAATCTTTAACATAAATATATAACTTACCAAAATATTAAAAGTTGAAATATTTAATAAGAAAATGTAATGGAAATTGTACAAGTAAACATATGTAATGAAAGTGTTCAATGAATTATTTTTACAAATAAGAAATTTAGTGTTATGGCTATATGAACTTAAGTTATAATTGAAATGTTACTATTATAAAATGAGATAGAAAGTAAGTATTGTAATTTAGTAATTAGAAACTTAAGTAAATATATTGAAATGCTAAATAATTGAATTACACATGAAAACTGTAAATAAATGAAATTAAGTAATGAATAAACCAATGCAAATAAAGAAACTTGCATTATATGGATAAATGAAACTGTAAGAAAAAAATGTAAATTAAAAAGATAAATCATTATATGAATGAAAAGGAAGTGAGGCAATAAACGTTGTGAAATGAAATTAATAAGTATGAACTAAATTTATGCTTGGGGTCATTGTTTGTTTGTTTTATGGTTGTTTGAGCAAGGATACTTTAAAATTGTTTGGATGAATGAATAATCTATTTAGTTTCACCTAAGACTGTTGAGTAAATGATGCACTTAGTAGTTTATTTTTCATTCTGTACAACTTAAATTTTTTGAGCCTGAATAACTATTTGTTTGTTTGATATGAATGGATAATTGATTTGTGTTGATTTTATATGATGATTGTATGCTGTGATTACAAGTGATTCTTGTTTTATATTAATTTGTTCATTAGTGGTTAAACAACTTTGAATATTTCTCATATATAATTATTAAATTCCTTGGATTATATAAGTGAAATACATGTTATGGAAGCAATTGCTACTGTTTTTGGTTTCATAATTAAGCGTTGTTTGTCCGACAAATAGGTATGTTTTCGGATTACGGGTTTGTAGCATTATTATATTGTTTTTCCCATTGTTGGGATATATTACTTTGTGATGTTGTGATAAATATTGTTATATTTGATATTATATTTTCTCCCGAGCCTCTCCGTACAAAGGAGACTCTGCTGAAATTTTTCATAAATTTTGGACATAGAAAATTTTATGAAAATGTTTTCCAAACTTTTGTTAATTTGAAATAAAAGATTTAATTGTTTATAAATCCTATATATTTTATTTAAATTATTTTATTTTGTAAATTCATTATTTATGTATTTAATATTTTGAATAAGTTATATTGACTATTTAATTTCTTCTTTTCCCTTCTTTTTCCTTTTCGGGGACGAAAAGTTTTGAGTGGGGGAGAGTGTAACGACCCGTAAAATTTTCGATAATTTAGTTGATAATTTTATTAAATGTTCGTTATCTAATATTGGAAATACAGAGATTTGTGATTCATTAATGAAATAATAACTTAAACGAGATGTAATAAGGCTAGCCTAAGTTATTTATTAACTATTTAAATGAAATTACAATTAATGGAATTTGTGTAAATGTTATACTAGGCTATAAATTGAATATAAGAAAACAAACATAAATATTGAATTAATTAATGAATTAATGTAAAATGTTGGATAAAATCAATGTTATGTAAGTAATTATAATATTGGTTTGGAAATTATAAACTTATTCAGGGTGATTGAGAGTTAATGGCGACAATTATTATAAGTTACATACATACATACATACATACATATATATATATATATATATATATATATATATATATATATTTAATCCATTAAATTAAATTGGAATTTATCACAATAAATCTAAATTGAATATTATGTTAATATGAAATTAAGTTAATATTTGGAAATAATGTTAACTTTATTCATAATATGACAATTTATTGGATAAGAAGAATGGAAATCAAGATTTATTAATTTAATGGAATTTAAAATATAGTAATTGGATTAATTGCAATTAAATGAAATTAAAATATTTAACTAGTACGTTAATGTAAATTTAGCTGAAATTTGAAGATATTAATGTAATAAATCATGAACCAATGTTAATTTTCTCCACTTGATAATAATAGATTGGATGATAGGACGCAAGTTAAATTAAATGTAATTATTGGAAATTTAATTTATAATATCTGAATTTACTGAAATTGAATTCAAACACTGTAATTGATAAATTTATTAATTTGAAATTTATATCTAAGTTTGTTTAAATTATTGTAATTGTGTAAGAAATCAAAAATGATGGAATTTGTGAATTTTTAAATTTGAAACGAAAAAGTGATTTAATTAATTAAATATTAATTTAATTTAATAATGTGAAAAATAGCCATTTTGGCCACTGACTTGGATTTCGATGAAACTAGTTTCATAGGATCCGTAACGGTGAATTATTATAGGATTTCAAGTTTCGTAGCGACCGGGCTTGTTGGTTGATCGTACGGACTCAAAACGCCTAGAAACCAATTCAATTGAAATCAATTGGAATCAATTTGAAATAAACTGATTTTAGCATAACTTCTTCATCGATGGAATTGGGACTTGAAACCTATTCCATTGAGTTTAAATTATTTAAAAACATCTATTTTGATATATGGGTTGACCCATTTTCGTTCCGGAGTGGAAACGGGCTTTTCGGGTCAATTATCGTTCAAAACCCAAACTAATCAAGTCCATTCATTTCTATTCTAGTCTGCCTATATATACCCGGTTATGAACCCCGATAGACTTTGTATTTTTCATTTTTGTATGTGTAGAAACTTCTGTTTAGTCCTCTTCCTCAATGGCTAAAAATCCTAAATATTCCAATTCAATTCCAATTCAATTCCAATTCAAAATCCAACAACAAAAATTCGAACTCCTCAACTATATCGAATTATATATCAATTTGAAGCTCCCGACGAGCGCATCTCTGATCTATAATTCGTTTTCCAAATCGAACCCATGTCTGTCTGGAAAATGATGAACTATCTTCGGTCGTACATTGGTGATTTATGATCGCCGTCCGATCGACGGATCAAGGGCACTGTTGGGTAGAGGTCGCCGAAGGGAGGGCATCCATGCGAGATTTGCGGCGAGTTAACGGCTAGATTGGCACCATTAATTCATTTAAGGTTCGACAATCTTTCGACGGCGGCTATTCAGCCTCGATCCGCGTGGATCAGGGGGTAGCGAGGCTATTGGGAGGTCGGAGTTGCGAGCGTGTCATTTGGGAGGGTTCTGGCCTAGGCGTCGACGTGAGCAGCGCGATTGCTTTGGGACGGCTCATGTGTTTCAGTGGGGTCGCGTGTTTTGGGGTGCGATGAGTTGGCAATTGACGGTGGTAACGAATTCATTTTATTATTTATCTCATAAATTCTGATTTTATTCCTACAGTGTTCTCATGTTAATAACTCTTATGTACGAGGTACGTTTGGTGTGTGGTTTTCTCCGCTTGGATCGTATTGGAATTCCGGACACTTTGACGCTGGTTTGGACGAATTCTGAAACCGTTTGAATTTTGTGTTTAAATTGGATTTAAATTCAATTTCAATTCAAAAAGTGAGTTTTTTAACCCACTCACAACTTCTAAAATTTCTTATGTTTGTTAAATTGATTTATAATGTGAGTAGAAATTCATTTATGACTATTTGGCATATTTTGAATCATCATCTCAGTTAATTTGAATTTATTTGGATTAAATAGCTATTTAATTTATTATTGAATATAAACTGCCAGTAAATACTTGTTGTTTATTATCGGTTCTATATGGATGTTATTGATTGAATTGGATGAAAATTGTGATAAATGTTTGATTTCTGATATTGGATGAATGGATGTTGTATTTTATATTGTTATAAACTGCTAGTTGTTATGGATTTTTATTTCATTCGGGATTGCGGTTTGAAATGATATATAACCGTATTTATAATTTAAATTACGGATTGAAATGATTAATATCCATATCACTTGACCATAAGATAGAAAATTATATACAAACACCGTGGTATATATATAAAAATAATTTGAAATTATTTCTATGGTTTTATAAAGAACTATATAGCTTTAGATACATATTAATTTTAGATATTATATAAATGTTATTTTATCCTTGATTTTAAGCTATGCATAATTTGTTCCTTGATTTTAAGCTATGTATAATTTTTTTAATATAGAATAAGCTTAACAATAAGTTTGATTTTTATTGAAGATAATATGGTTAAGTATTTAAATTTTATTTTATTATGGAGTTTATAACGATTTAAATAAAGTAAGGTTGGAAGACAAATTTGAGATTTATTTGGAATTGAATTTATTTAAGAATTAAACTCAATAAGTTTGATGTGAAATTTATTAAATTTGAAATTTTAGAAGGTATGATTTTTATAACTTGATTTTGGTTTAAGGTGAATTAAATGAATATTTCAAGCATAAATAAATTAAAGAATTTTTTTAGTTATTTGTAATTTGAGTTTTATTTAAAATATTTCAAAACCAAATAATAGAAAATTGAATTGCTGAATCGTAATTACCAATCTTAGTTTTGAAATTATCGAATACTTAAAGTTTGAAATATATTGAATTTGAAATGGTTTATTCTGTGGATGAAATCTATTTTGAAATCGACGTAGTTTGGAATAGTATATTTGGAAACTGACTTGAATTGAAATTTATGATTTGGGATTTGGTTAAATTTAAAATTTAGAAATTCGAGTTGTTTTGGAATTGATTTGTGAGATTGAAGAAGCTAGTTTATTATATAAAGTATTTTAATACTTAAACCATTTAAGTGGTAGAAGTTATGTTTCAAAGTTATGAGTTTCAAATTATTATGATTTGAAAGCGTTATATTTCAAATGTTTTGATTTCGAAGTATTATAACGTTGAAAGTGTTATGATTTTTGGAAAGGATATATTGAAATAAAAATGATATTATATTGATTTGGGTTTTGATAAAAATGATATCATATTGGCTTGGTTTTTGAAATGGAAATGATATCGTATTTATATGGTTTTGAAATGGACATTATATCTTGGTTTTGAAGTAAAAATTATTTTGAAATGACCGTGGTGTTATAATAACGTTTGGTTGTTAAAGAGAACAGGATCGAAAGTTGTCATACTCTCTGCCAAATCTGAAAACCACTTTATTAACCATGTATGCGGTAGAGATTCCAGAATGAAGTAGGATGGTGGCGGCGTTCCTTTGAGGTATATATGTGGACCCGACTCCCGTGAGTTGGCATAAGGTTACTATAAAAGGAGCGATCGACGGGCTAAGAAGTTAGCACCTTTTATCGAACACACTCCTTTGATACCATTCTATTACTTTGTGATAGATTTGGGCCCTTTGATTTTGGGGGTGTGGCTCGAGGTGGGCGGTAGTAGCTGCTACGCGTTACCACCGGTCCGAAGGCGTAATTGGTATATCTACCCTGGCATTGCCTAGTTCGCCATCTCACCTACCCTATCGCATCTTGTACGAGTTTGGTTTTCTCCCGTAGCCCGTGGAGTATCCTCTGGTGGCTTCTCGATCAGGAGGGACTATGATACTGGATGGACTACTGCGACTATTATTGTGTTAAAGGGGAGATTGGGTAACTCCTTAATACTATTTAAAAGTAAATTTATTTTACTATAGACACTATTATAATAGCGAAATATTACTACATGGTACATAGTTTAACAGATCCTTAGGAGATGTGAATCCCGAGCATCTCTTAAGTTACTGCACTCGCGTTAGACACTGGATAGGAGATGTCAAATCCCGTAAAGATCTCTGGCGCCATTCCACTCATATTTATTTCTGTTGATTTAACTCACATAAGATCTTTTAGTTCTGACTCGAGTGTTTTGTCCTATTAATTCTCTCAGGTCAGCCTGAGCATTTCGGGATTTGAAGACTTTATTTCTGGAGGACGAAGGCGAAGATTCTGTTACTATTATCTATTATATTATTCCACTACATTCATACTGTTCCACTGCATTGTTATTTATTATTCTCTGGTATGTGTAACTCTGATTCTATATTGTATTAGCAAAATCATATGTTTTGTAAACAGCTTCATGAACTGTTATTTGATTATTATATTTTATCATTCCGCTGTAAGATTCTATTTTGTTTTATTTCTTTCTTCCTTTTTCTTATTCACCCAATAACAATTTGCCCTTTTGATGGTTTGAGTCTGACGTGTGTAGTTTATCGTCGATTCAAAGCATACAAAAAGGTGGGATGTTACAGATAGGTAGAGCTCTAGGGATTAGATTAATTCTGAACTCAATTGCTTGCTTAGGTGGTAATCCTAAAACAGGATCAAAGATGTCGGAAAATTCATGAACAACGTGAATGAGGGAAATAACATCTTCCTCGTCATCATTGTCGTCATCATGCGGGTTAAGAGAATATAAGGTTGCCATCGAATTGGAATCAGAATCATTAAGAACAAAAGAAATCTACTAACAGATTGGAGATGTTGAAGATGGAAAGTACTCTCGGGACATAGGATGTGGGCTTCATAATGATTAAGCCAATCCATTCCCAATATCATTCCAAAACCTAAATTACGCATAACGTGCAAATTGGCACGTAAAGCATAATCACATAAAATAATCTCAACAACCTTACAAAATAAACTAAGTGTCGCGGATCCACCACCTGGACTCGCAATTTTCAGTGAAGTCATCAATCCCATAACATTTAAAGACAAAGTATCCACAAGTTCTTTTGATAAAAAAGAGTGAGATGCACCCGTATCAAAAAGAATTCGAATAGGATGATCACAAAACATAATAATGCCATCAAGGACAGAATGAGAAATATGTTGACCAAGAGAAGGGTTACTAGAAGCTTGCACTACATACAGCTTTCCCTCTTTCTTGTTTTGAAGTTTAGGACATGAAGATATAGGATGACCTAATCTTTTGCAATAGCGACAAGGGACCTTGGACATTTATTGGCATAGTGGTCCTTAGAACCACAATTGTAGCATTCTCCACGACCAGGGGTAGGAGACTTCGCTACCAAAGTTGCTTACTTCCCTTTCTTGTTGGGATTAGGGCTCTTGAACTTATTATCGAGATGCCTCTTCTTGTTGTTGTTGAAGTTCTTCTTGGCACTTCCAACATCACCATCGCTTTCTTTATCGGCCTCTTCAAGTCGAAGAGCGGTATCTACACGCTAATCGAAAGGCACTTCTAGTTTTAGAAGTAAAGCCTTTTTGAGAATTTTATTCTGACCATAGATAAGACTATGATTATCCTCCAATGGGGTATTAATATACTTGACCCCATATTTGGAGAAGGTTCAAAATATGTGACATAACGTGTCATAGAAGATTCACCCTAAATAAGATCAATGAAGCGTCAAGCTAAAGTTACCTTTCTACTTCAGGTACAAACTTTAACTCGAACTTTTCTCGAAATTGCTCCCAAGTAAGATCCGCTCCAACACTTTTTGAAATTAGAAGCTCATACCAATCTAATGCTCTCTCCTGGAACAGCTAGAAGCCACTTGGACTCGATATAAATCCAAAAGATTCACGCGAGAAAAGATGCTATCGCATGTTGTAAGCCAAGCTTGGACTCCTATAACGCTTTCAAAACCTTTGAATGGATTTCCACCTAAATTGGTGTAATCACTGCACAAGCATGCAAACCCAGATTTATGATGAGTAGGCTCAGAATGGGAGTGGTAGCTTGGGCATTATTTGCAAGATCCAAAAGCTATTGAGAAGACATGAATATGCCATCCTGAGGACGACCACTGGATTGACCAGTGCTAGAATGACCTGCTCTAAGCATTTCTCTTTTTAAACAAAAAGAAAGAAGTGGAAAAAGGTTATTCTCAGAATGAATTCAAATAAGCTTGATTGATAAAACAGGGCATCATAAAATAAAATAGGACAAAATGGATCCTAAGGCACGATTCTTAGAAGAGACTTAGGACGATGATCCTCGTCATAATATCCTATATTGTTCTGAAATCTGGCTCTGATACCATGCTACGACGCCCCACCTCTATACTCTCACTAACCAAGTATACTACTAGGTAATGCCGACGATTAGCAGAAAAATAAGGCTATTAAGGAGCAATCAATTGAATAATTTCTTTGAGCGAATACCGATATGTCAGATAGTATATCACGCATTTCATTTCAAGAGGAAATCAGACATATTCAATACAAACTCAAAGCTACTACACAGTGGCTAAATACCCTTCGGAAATAATATAAAATAATCATAACATAAAATCAGGAATGGATACTCATATCACTAAGGGGGGAACAAATATGAATATAACACATAGAAGTGAACATCATAGTAGTGGTGATACAAGATCCACTACATAATAAAAGAATAGGCACATGTACTACACAAAAGAATATGTTTACATGAAAGAGTCTCTATCTCGTATACATGAAAGATAAAACTACTAAGCTAAAGTAGTTAGCCAAAAGTCAAAAGCTAGTCCCTGCTAAGAAGTCAAGTGGGAGCACCTGAAACACCTCGGTCTTACCCGAGTATTATATAAGAAGAAAAATAATAAACGGATCGGACTAGCTATAATTATCATGCAAGATGAGATAGGAAAAGAGATATGACAAATATATATGATAACGATAAAAATCATACAATATCTCTAGTTTTCTCAAATACCAAAAAAGAATATCACATTCTTTAATTTTATTCACCAAATCAGAAATATTGATGAAGCTTATCAATGCAAATCACAAAAATCGATGAAACACAAATTCCAGAAATCAATATTTAGAAATCCAGAAAGCAAAAAGGGGGAGGCCTATCACAAATGGGGGCATGAAAACTCACCAACACGTATATCATAAACGGGACGCTATTCCATGGGTCGCTAACCCATAAAATGAGCCCAAGCTCCATAGAACAGGGTATAGTCCCTCGCGGAAAAATGAGACGAAGCTCCACAAACGGTCAAAAACCATGGATTTCTACCTCATAAAAAGGACCCGAAGCTCCACAGAACGGGTTATAATCCCCCATGCGGACAAAGAGACATTACATGTCGCAAGTCTAAATCACAAAATGATCATCGTTGATCAATAAGTGTAAATTACACTAGGATAGTATATAAACGAGTTTAGCTTCATGTCCCATAACCACTGGCTTAACTTAAATATTTACGAAAAAATTATAGATTCCCTCTCAAAAATTGTCACTAGATTTCAATCGAACAAGTCTAAGAATTAACCGACGAAGTAAACGCAAGCGTTACATACCACTTTTTCTGCAAAGTCGTTTAATTGGATTTCATCCGAATGAGGTAAAGGTTTATATATACTAATAGATTGGAAAACAGTTTTCAAATCGAGTTTTTTTTATTAAAAGTAGTGTTGAGATCATTTTTTTGTGAAAGTAATTTAGTATTTACTGCTTGTATAAAACCTTTGTATTTAAAAGTGACAAATCATAGAAAAGATTGTAAAAATAATCCATCATAAAAATCCACATGTCGATAACGTGAATCAAACCATGGAAATCGATATCAAATCCATTAAATGAAAACATCAAAAATCCAGAAAAGAAATCATCAAATTTGATTTTGGTTGACAACAACTATACGAATCATCAAAAATTGATAAATCAGAAATCCACATAAAAATAGCCAAATTTCTAGAATTCGATAGCCACAGACATCTGCGGGAAATCCACATACGTCTGTCCCCTGTTTTGAGAAATGGTAATCCTGAGGTCACAGATGTCTGTGGATGATCCACAGATGTCTATCACTTGTTGCAGGACAGAATTTGCAAAGCCCTTAAATGGGAAAACCTACACAACTTCTCGGATTCGGAAGCGATTGAATGGGCAACTGCGACTAGGGATTTATGCCAAGCAATAAACCAGCACTAAAGGCTCTTCAATTCACCCAAAAAATCTAGTCTAAACACCCATTCTAGGGTTTTCATAATTTTTGACTTCAAAAATACCAAAATTAGGAAAATTCCCCAAATCAATTCAATTCAAAACCATTGAATAAGAAATAGATGTTAGGAATTCATACCAAAAAAACAATCAAAGCTATAGACATAGATGTGAGTTTACGAACTTGCCTTTAAACTCAAAAGAAAAGATAAGCTCTAAAACAAGCTAAGATCAATTCCTCTTCAACTACACCTCTAGAATCTCCAATCTAGTATCACACGCAAAGATTTCCTTAATTAGGTTATAGGAATTTCTGAAAATTGGAGAGAGATTGAGATAGAGAAGATGAAGAGGATTTTACCTAAGCTTCTCTTTGATTTATAACTTGATTATAAATTCCTGAGAAAAGCTAGGGCTTAGGAATTTTAATTCCCCTTCTTTTCCCCATTTTTCCTTTAGCTTGGGAGTGTTAGGAAATAGAGAATGGAATGAATGAAGAGGAGAGGAGTTAGGGTATTTGGTGGAAGGGTTTGGGTTATCTTATTGGGTCAATGGGCTAGAACACAACCCAACGCCCAAATGAAAATACCTAAATACTAATCAACTCCGAACATAATAATATTTATATTTAAATAAGTTGGAAACGTCGATTTGAACTCAATGAAATTGGTCTCGAGTCCGGATTCGACTGTTGACAAAAAAATAACAAATTTGGGCTTTAACCTAATCGACGATGCTATATTTAAATAAAACATTTAAATATATAATCATAAAATATGCAGGTTGTTACAAGATTCCTATTCCGCAACCTTATATTTGGTATTAGAGCATTGGTTTTCAAAGTGTTCATAATCAGATTTTTGAAAAGTTTAGATGGCCACCAACACTAATAATAGTACTATTGGTAACACGGTTAATACAGTTGCTAGTAATTCATTTGTTAAAGGACAATCTACTTCCAGACCACCACTTTTTAATGGCAGTAACTATACATATTGGTCATGTAGAATGAAAATATATTTACAATCAATTGCTTTAGACGATTGGAATACTACACAAGCCGAGTCACTAATTTTGAATATGTTATTCTCTTCACCGGATAGAAATGAATTTAATAGAGTATCTACATGTAAGTCTGCATTTTAAATTTGAAGAACTATTCAAGTTACACATGAAGGCACAACTAAGGTTAAACAGGCCAAGATTTCCTTGTTAACAAATAAGTTTCAATTATATAAAATGAGTTCATATCTAATATGTATGGCAGATTTCAAGATAGAGTACACTAACTTATTGCATTGGGTAGAATTTCCTCTGAAGAGGATCAAGTTAGAAAAATCCTCAATTCATTTACTTTTAAATGTGACCAAAAAACTCTTGCAATCGAAGTGATTAATGATATTAGCAAGCTAAAGATTGAAGATTTAATTGGCAATTTAATTTCATTTGAGGCACAAATGTAGGCAGAAGGGAAAACAAAGCATAGAGAAGAAATCCATAGCATTTAATGCATTAAGGGATAATCTAGATTCAGATAGAGATGATGATGAAATTGCTATCATGATAAGGGACTTCAAAAAATTCCTGAAATATATGAAGATGAATAATTTTAAAAGAAATGACAACAAAAATCCAGAAAATAGAAGGGGAAGGGGAAGCGGAAATGGCATCAGATCTTTTAATAACGATGGACCTTCACTTAAAACAAGACTGTCAACATCCTAAGAAACTAAAGACCATACCAAACACTGATTCCTCTAAAAATGGAGAAGAGCCTATACAGCAACACTAGATGACTCGGACACGTCATCAAGTGAAAATGAATCAGATACGGAAATAGCCAACATGTACTTCACACCAATATAGAATTCAAATATAATTGGCAAGTTGGATCAGAAATGGTACGCATTTAAGATATTAAAAGCTTTATATCATTTGAATTTTTAATTGTTTGATTATTAGGAATATTCTATAGCTTAATAATAATATTGGTTGCATACTCTGTGATTTTTATATTTTTATATACATTTATAATATAATAATATAAAATATGTTTAAATAATTTAAAACTATTTTTAATATATTTATGTAAGTAGAATAATTAGAAATAGTTATATGTAAAATAAAATAGGATATAGTTAAAAAAAATCACTTTTGAAAAATTCAATACATAGGTCGACATATATCCCTAGCATATGTTGACATACATGTGCAAAATTTAATTTCAAGTTCAAAATTTGAATTTTCCCTCCACCTTTCCATCTACCCCAATGTTTTGAAAAGGTGTCTTTTGACCAGAGAACATGCCATTTAATTCTCTATTTATTATCTCCATCTCTTTTCATTCAGTTCACCTTTCATTTCAAAATTTTATCAACTCTCTTATCACCTCAAAACATTCATCAATGGCTTCCTTAAGCACTCTAACATCCATGATACTCCACAAAACTATCGAAAACTTTCTCTTCCATGATCAAGAAGTTATAAAAGCTTATATTAGCTATATGAATTATGGAAAAGATTCTACTGGAAAGTTTTCCATTTTTAATGATTTTTCTACTTATGAAATTGATACTCTTTATTCTCAAAATGTAATTCTCGGTTTAATTGATGCTTCCCAAAATGATTTCGTTTGCCATCCGCATTTCTCAAAATGTTTATGCAAATTTAAAAGGGAAATTAATGATGTTGGAGAAGGAGAAGTGTGGAGTATTGTTAAAGGAACTTTAATCGTTTTAAATTATGGACTTTTGGGTAACATTCTTGGATGCAAATCTACCGAAATCGACCTTAGTTCTTTCAAAATTGATAAGCATGTTCCTGAAGTTTTTAATAACATTTTCAAAGGTGATAACAATTTTGAGTTTGAAAAACAAAATTTCTATCCTAAAGCAAGAATTCTTAATCTTCTTTTACAACATACTATCTTTCCTCGTTTATGAAATTTTAATAATCCACCTTGAATGTTTGTAAAGCTCCTTTTGCCATTTTCGGTCGATAAGACATAAATTGGACACAGGTTACTTTTGATGAATTTTATCCCTAAAATCTTTCCAACCATGAAAATTCACTATTTCATGGAATTTATCTTACATGTATTTTCAACTACTTTGGCGTTGACTTTAAAGGAGAGGAATCTGTCTCTTGTGAAGTGTGTAATCAAGCAAATATAGCTCTTATGAATTTTTCACCAATTTTTGAGCCATATGAAACACTTGCGGAGAAAGAAAAGAGGTTAGCTCGTAATTAGGAGGAAGAAATGTAAGAAGAGTAGGAAGGGGAAGAAGGGGAAGAAATGGACATCAAAGAAGAAGATAAGGAGAAGGCGGAAACCTCCTTACAAAGCATTGAATATCCACGCCGTCCAACCAACCAAGGCCTTCTCAATAATCAAAAGAAGATTGTTGAAAACCAAAAGATTCTTAAGCGTTCCATGAGTAAGAAGTTAAACATTTTTTCCAATAAAATGGATAAATTCTTTGGAAAAGTGAAATGCAAGCTTGGAGTCTCTTCATCATCTTCTTCATGCATATCCTTCTAGTTAATATGTAGTTGTTTTAGTGTGTTGTATTTGGTTCTATTTAGTTTAAGTGTAGTTTGAACCTATGTATCTTTTCATTTTCTTATGTTCAATGTATTCTATACCTTAATATTAATGAAAAACATATTTCCTTACTGATATATATTGATTATCATCTTTGGAAATCGTAATTAGTATAATAGTATGAGTACATTAGAATATCAAAATAAAATAGTTTTGAAAATTGTATGTATATGTCGACATGCTTTAGGTATATATATCGGCATACAATGATAAGTTATCAAAAAAAAAATTATTTTTGAAAATTTAATAAACTGCAAATGTCAATTCAATTCTAACAACTTTTTACCCCTTTAAATACTCATTCAGACCGGAAATCACCCATTTTTCACTCTCTTTCTTCTTCCTTTACATTCCCAAACTCCAAATCATAATTAATGGCTTCTCCTATTCAAAAATTAATTGAAAACCTCGAAAAAATGCTTGAATCCTTCAAAACATTCTCTCTTTTATCCTACAAAACCAAAGACACTTAGAATTGAGTCAAATGTAGATGATCAAGGAGCAAGAAAGGCATTTTGATGCGATTCGATGGATAATCTCAGCCCTAAACAAACAGGAACCAATCGTTAATCCGGAGTGCACCATCAACAAAGATGATGAAGATTAGGAGGCTACTAAAGTAGATTCCATCTTTTGTGCTGATCGATAGGTTGAAGTCCTATGAAATATCTAGTTTAAAAATAGGTTTGATTGTATATATATATATATATATATATATATATATATATAATTAATATGATTGGATTTGTCCACATCTTGCAAAAAGAAAAGCCACATAAAGCAATCTCAACATCATCACAAAGCATGCTAAGGGTCGCGGATCCCCCAATAGGATTCGCAATCCTCAATGAAGTAACATATTTTATACTATATAATAAAATTGTTTAAAAAACTATTCTTTTTATATAGTATAAAATATGTTATTTCATTGAGGATTGCCAATCCTATTGGGGGATCCGCGACCCTTAGCATGCTTTGTGATGATGTTGAGATTGCTTTATGTGGCTTTTCTTTTCAGATTTCTTTGGATCTGATTGGTTTTGAATTTGTTTGAATTTGAATATCGTTTGATGTGTGACATTATGTATGCTTGGAAATAATCGAAATATTGAATAATGTTATCTCATTTTACATATCATATTTCTTATATATCAATCTTGTCGTTTTCTATTTCATGATCATATTACTCATCGCTTCTATATATATTTATATCAGTATGAGTATATAGTGTTTTATTTAGGGGGAGTTAGAATTAACATTAAGAGATAGGATTAGAAGTATAGTTAGTTATTTTTTATTAATGACAAAGGGGGAGAAATATATAAAATACTAGGAATATATTAAAGGGGAGTTTTATTAGGCATAGATTAAGGGGAAGTTATATTATATTTTATATAATAAGTAGTATTATGATTTAAAAGTGTATATATTATATTTAAGCATCTTTACAAAGTACCAAATTATTTTACAAAGCAATACATTTTCAAAATAACATTTTAAATTATTTTTCAAATTAAAAAGAGTATGTTGACATACTCTACCCCTATATGTCGACATACTAGCCGTGATTTTCAAAAACCAAATTTCAAAAGTAGTGTCTATTCGTCGTATCTCTTCACGAACGAACATGACCATTATTTCTCTATAAATTCTTGTCTCCCTAATTGAAATTCTGAATAAATTTTCATTCTTCTTCTCTCCTCCTTTTCCTCTTACATTTTATAAACAAAAATATATCCATACTCTGTCGAGTTTCAACCAGAATCAAACTCAATCACCATTAGTTTGATTCTCTGTCATTTTCTTACTAATCTCTCTCATCTCTCTCACTCATATCAAGATTAAAGTGCTATTCAAGAGTCATAGAATCATTTGTAATTAGTATTGAAGATCAGAGTCTGTAAAACTCTACCAAATCAAAAGCTATACGTGTGGGTAAGATTGTAGCCCATAAATCAATTGGGTGTGCTTAGTAGCTCGTAAATCTAGTGGATATGCTTGTAGCTCATAAATCAAGTGACTCTATGCAGAGGTCGGGATTCTAGGAGGTGTGTCTCATAGCCTTGAAATCAAGATTGGATTTTCATTTACTACTTGAAATGAAATTCGTACAAGAAATTGTACGGGTCTAGATGTAGGGTAACTCCGAACTAGTATAAAATCCTAATGTGTTCTTTCCTTTTATTTATAATGTATTTACTTTTATATGTTTATTGATTCTGTGATTTTTTTTATATGATTAATAATTGCGTAATTATATATATAATTTCAAAATATTTCAAAAAGATTCATATAAATTAGAAGACACTATTCACCCTTCCTCTGGTGTTAATTTAGTCTTAAGATCCCTATTTTGCAATCTTCCATGTAAGTAGTTTGGTCATTTACTTAGAACTATTGTGGAAAGGAGAAGTGATGGAGCATGCGGGGAGAGGGGTAAGCTTTCCATGACAAGCCAAGGAGGGTGAGAGTAAGGGTAGGCAGCACCACTTCATGCTTATAAAAGAAGAAGCATACCCTATGAATACATTTCACATTTTTGCAAAAAAAGTTATAACATCTTCCACTCTCTCTTCATAAATTTCATAAGAAGAATAACCAAAAGAACTTGAAATCAAATCAAACATGGACAAGGACCTTAGGACAACATAACAACACCTTCTGTCAACTTGGATCTCGAAAAATCAAAGCACACCTCCCTCTATAATCTTTGGCCACGAGCAATATATAGGTAATATTGATTTAAAGCCAGTGCAAAGCATGGAGAGGTAGGAAGTTAGTTCTTGCAAGGCTGAGGTAGGAATTGGTAGCTTAAGCTTGCCTGTTTACTTGGTTAAGCATGAGGTAACTCACCATCGAATGAAAATATAATGTGTATATGTGCTTGTGTTTTGATAGTTCCTTTGTGATTGAATGGATATTGTTATATGTTTTAATATTGATTTGATTCTTGCTTTGAAAAGAAAATGGCATAGGTAATCCATATGTATGGGCTTTAATGGACTTGAATGGACTTGTATGACTTGTAACGTAGCCTTGAAACAAAGCACATAGGTTGTAGTTGAACTTTGGTTTAGATTGGAATTGGATTTGAAAGTATACATATAGCGATAATCGCTACAGATGCATTTAGGAGCTACCTTGTGTTCGGAAATTTCTATGTAACTTTGTAAAGAGATCCTTAGAGGTTTCTCGCCACATTTGTGTTGTGTATCATGTATGCTTGCTACTATAAAAAGTCTGGATTTTGAAAAGATAAGTAACATATTGAAAAGTGACCATATTTCCACTTGTACAGAACTGCCCTGTTTAACCTTAGTTTTTGAACTTCAAATGTTTGGAAAGGACTTTAAATTTAAGTGTTTTGCTTCATTCTTTTTACAAGTATTACTAACTCTCATTGGAGTATTTTAAAATTGGTTTGAGATCTTTATGTTTTCTAAGAATTAGTTATGAATTTTTAAAGTAGAAGGTATATTTTTAAAGATAAGGAAAACATTGTTTTCTAAGTTTGTAAATATTTTACAAACTCGTTATTTTAAATTAATCTTTTGAATGGATGTTTTAAAACCTATTATAAGTAATTTAAAGTAATTTAAAAGTATTTTTAAGTGTATATATAGTTTTTTGAAAAATAGTTAATTGTTTTATTGAAGCATAAATATATTATGTAGTATAATATCTTTAATTTTTTTTGTTCAATATCTAGTTTTGTAAATAAATTACTATACATTCATACATACATACATATATACATACATATATATATCATTTCTAAACAATCATTTTAAAGGTATGAACAAATTATTTCTAAAGGGGTTAGGAATTTCTTAGTGGCTTAATCATTATTTCGTTATGTTGGCGTCAAAATTGACCACCAACACCTAGTTATATGAAAGCACCAATACTAATCCAATCACAGAGTTATGTAGAGAAATAAATGAAGAAAAAAAATTTAAACTGCTAGAAAGTAAATAAATAGAGACATAGATTTATAGTGGTTCGGCTAACTCCGACCTATGTCCACTCCAAAGATTTACCTTTTATTAGTTTATACTGTTGATTACATTTACAAATCCATGAAATTCAAGAATACAATTGTTAGAGTATAGCCTAGATAGAAGATAAGAAAAAGTGGAAAGAAGATCCCTTTTATGAAGCCATGCCTATTGTAATTATCGGGGAAGGCGATAACCAATCTTTTTGAAATTTTGGCTAATGTACCTTCTAATTCACAAAGGCCCACCATAGGAGTCGCTAGGCCAAATTCCTAATGAGGAGGTGCCGGTACCGGTTGCTTCCTTGGTTGTTTTTTACGCTGCGATCCCTATGGTGGCCATGCCTAGATATGCTGGCTCTACAAATTCCAATTGCCTTGGAACTACCGATCCTAAGATATTAACTATTGAAAGCAAGAACGAACTTGGTTGCAGACATGTGCCAATCCCTTCCTAATTATCAAGCTGTACCAATCCCTATTATAAGCTGTAATGATCCATTCCTTATGGATTGAGACATAACTTCCTAAACTTGTGAACCACGCCGAACCATGTACCTCAATCTATGTCGAACCCTCCATTACATCATTTATTCCGATCCATTTGCCTTGACCTACGCTGACCCATATCGCTTGGACCATGCCAACCCCTCTTCTTTCACCTACACAGATCCCTCCTTGTAGGACGAAATATGCCAAACCCTATTCGCCAATCCCTACCTCTAAAATGTCCTTGTATGCCGACCTCTTCCTTCTGTTACCCTTAACCTTGCCGATCCATACCAACCAACCATATCAATCCCTTACTTACTCAACCATGCCACCCATGTTAGCTCAATCATGCCGAGCCCCTACTTATTTGACCATTCCGACCCCCATAAATCGAGCACAGTGATCCATACACTTCTATTTATGTCGATCCCTCCATTTTTCTTATCTATTAAAGTATACCGATCCCTCTTGAATGAAGCACGTCGACTCTCTTTTATGGAAATGCCGATCCCTTCCAATGAGCCTATCCATGATGATTCCTTCCAACCGTTGAAACATATTCCATACTTTGAACATTCTGCCTTACACATCTTTCAATTCCATTCGATCCCAACTTCATGTAATCGTCGAAACCATATTTTTGGGGCCTACAATCGTTGCTCTTTGATTATCGGTCTGGATAATCATGAAGTATGATGGGTGAATTTGCATGTATATTGCATTGCCAAAAGGCAGGTTAATATTTTGCCCCCCAAAACATGCCTTGCGATATGAAGGCGTCTTTTGAATTGCTATAAATCCAAAATTCAAAGTCCATAATCCATCGATTGCCATATTAACAAATTAAAAACCTAATCCCTTTCCAATTCAATTCCTCGATCTCTTTGGATCAATAGCGAGATCCAAGACTGTTCTGAGTCGATATCCAATTCTAAATCCAATCCAAATTCATTAACCAAATCCATGATCTCTAATGATCATGTTATCCAAATCCAGGACCGCTTCGAGTCCATACCCAAATTCATAGACCTCTTCGGGTCATTTTATCTAAATTCGAGACTGCTTTGGGTCCATATTCAAATCCATAGACCTCTCAGAGTCATTTTATCCAAATCTGAGACCACTTTGGGTCCATACCAAAATCTATTGACCCCTCCGGGTCGTTAACCTAATCTAAATTCTTGATCTCACTGCATCCTTGTCGAGCACAATTCGTACTTGATAACCTGTTGAGTTTTATTTTACGGCCTCGACTCTCCAATCTAGGACTTAATCCGTGGGGTATCCTTCTTTGGCCTCGGTACCTAATCGAGGACTTAATCCCCAGTCGATGACTTAATCCATGTAATGACCCGTAATTTTAACATTTTCAAAATGGGATTTTTAATTATTTTAAATATTCAAATGTAGAATTTTAAAACTTGAACAATCAAGTTTTATTTTTTGAATGAGATTAACAAACTTATTTTTGATGTTAAATAAAGATTTCGGATTTCCGTTGTAAAATTGACAAAAGTCGGATTCCGATAAAGTAGGATAAATATTCGTGAAATTTGTTGAAATGATAAATAATTCCTTTTAGATATATATATAGAGAGAGAGAGTTGATATCAAACTCATTTTATAATAATATTAATTTAATTTATAATGGTTCGATAAATATATAAAACTTGTCTTATAAAGTTGACAAATTTTGTCGCATACTGATAAATTGATGTCGTATTTCTACAAATAGATTTGGATATTATTTTATAAGTCAAATATACTTGTTATAATTATTTAAATATAATAACAAATCAATTTTGAATTTTGTTTTACATAGACAAATAGTTTTAAAAAAACGTCAAAATGTGACCGTCAAACGTTTTGTCGAAAATCAACATTTTGTTCACAATAGTTGCCGCAACGTTATCGCACATTTGTTAACAAGTTTTAACATATATGTTACACATATTAATGACTAAACATGTTTACTTTTACTAAATAAGATTATAAAACTTCTTGAAGTCATTAGTAAAAGTAAGTTAGAATTAACAAAAATAAGAAAAAGTAAACATCAAATCACATCAAATCAAAGCCAACATAATTACAATATTCTTTACTTAATCTTTAAGCGACCAAGACATAAAGTAAGAAGTGAAACGATGATGTTAAGTTTTGAAAAATTGGAGTTTGCTTTAGATTGAAGTAAGGTTAGTTTGGTAATTTGGTAAGAGGTTATTTTGGTAAAGTTACCACTTCTTTCTTTTTCTATAAATATCCGCCTCCTTCTTCACTTTCATTCATATTTTTTGTCTTTTTTTCCCAAGCTTCTTCATCTTCTTTCTCTTCTCTTTAATGGCTTCCAAGCCATAGAAAAAAATTAGAAAGAAATAATGTCAAAATATGTACAAAATACTCAAAAAAATCAATGTTCATTCTCTTCAAATCAAACTCATATTTTCTCCATATTTTACCTCTTCTTCTCTAGATCTAAAACAAAACCAAATAACAAAATAATTTTTTTTCAAATCATGTATTTTTTCAGTAGCTACAACTTTTGTGTTGACCACTTTGTCGCATTATAAAGATAACTATGTCAAAAATTCACTTCTTTCCAGTGCATTTTAGGGCCCAGTTTTTAAGCCAGAGAATAGGCCATTTTGTTTTGATCATAACTTGATAATAACCGATCCAAATTAAGAAATTATTTTATTTTTTTTTTAAATTGTAGTGGCTACAACTTTTATGTTGATCACTATTTTTAGTTTTGAGGTTTTCTATACCCAAAACTCAATTCTTTGAAGTGCATTTTTGGGCTTTATTTTCGACAATCCCACAATACCTCTTCTTCATTCTATCATATCTTTCTCAAAACTAATCAAAATTAAGTGATTTTTTTAAACTCAATAAAAAGAATTTGCAACAAATTTTAGTTAACAAGTCTTTTAAATTTTAAGAGTAAGAGAGTCAAAAACAAGAGAGAAGATGACCTATTTTTCGGGGTTGATTTTGAGAATTCAAGGTTAAAGCTCTACCGCTTCTTCTCTATTCTTTCGGAACACCTCCATCTCAAGCCTTGGCTGAGCACATCCAAGGAAGGGAAAGTTATTTTCTAATGTTTAAGTGGAGTAGAATGTAGTTAGTGAAGCGTGGATTAGTTTGAATGTTTGTAGGAAGTTAATCGCTTTGGTTTATGATGAGAAACTCTATTTAAAATCTCTGTTTACATATATACATGTTTGATGATGTGTTATGATTGATATAGATGCTTATATATGCTTTGATCATCAAGTATTGATTGTTTGACATGATTGTTAAATTGTTTTACCAAGTCACGTTAATACACGTCGATAAACACAAAGGAACTCACTTTCCTTTTGAAAATGAAATGGCGTATATGGAATGCTTAAACCTTTTGGAAATAGTTTTAAAATGAGATAAAAATATTTTATAAACATTTAAATATGTTTAAAGAAATAAAGGAAGAAAATCAAGGTTTCATCTTGTACATTTTAAATATGTCAAAAATAATTTTCCAGAAAAATCGTGCTTTTTGTAGTAAAGTGACCAAAGTATAAAATTGATATTTTAAATTTTTAAAAATATGAAATAAATTTTAAAAATATTTTAAAATGTTTTAAAAGTGATTTAACTTAAAAATATGGATATCTAAATGATATAAAAGTCATTTTGAAGAATATAGCTTTTAAAACATTATTTGCATCACTTTTCGCAACGCTTTTCTTAGCAGTTTTTAATAACTTTTGAAACATATTTTTAAACTTAACAACTCTTTTCTAAATCTTTTGTGAATGATTTTAAAAGAATAATTAAGTCATTTAAATATGATTTGGAAGTTTTAATAAGAGTTTGAATAAATGGTTAAGAGGAATTGTTTATTCCCCTTAAACAAAAAGTGGAGAAGATTAAATATAATAACAAACTGAGAAATGGGGAAATGACTTGTACATTTGTCCTGCTTGTGATATCTAGAAAGATAAAACAAGGTGTTTAACTAAGGTTAGGAATGGAGCAACCAGTACCCTAAACTTACCT
Source organism: Allium cepa (assembly GCA_030765085.1). Taxonomy (NCBI): domain Eukaryota; kingdom Viridiplantae; phylum Streptophyta; class Magnoliopsida; order Asparagales; family Amaryllidaceae; genus Allium; species Allium cepa. The sequence continues at coordinate 921,906,906 of CM060934.1, forward strand.
AGCCTATGTTTTCTTTTCTTAGGCGAGGGGTGGAACAGATCGAAAGGAAATCCCAGATGCTCTAAAATAAAAAGATTGTATTAAGTTTCCGAAACAGTAGAAGATTAGTATTATCCAAAAATTTAAGCAATCTCCAAAATGAATAAATTAAGACTTGGATTGCATAGAGATAATCTTCTTATACTTGGTATCAAAATCCGAAGAGGGAAGTCGTCCTATTCGTGGAATTTAAAAGGTGATTTCACCCCTGTTCCGCCCATAGCACTTTTTGGAAATTGATATTGAGTAAAATTAGAATGATTTCTGTGATCCTATTTACTCAAAAATACTTGTTAAGATTGATTTTAGGGTTTATCATAAATGATGTCTTAAATAACAAAGTTTTTAACCCGCCTAAAAGTTAAGGAATTCAGATCGAGAGATAAGTGAGGGATATTGAAATGTTATCCAAAGAAAAAGAATGAATTGCTTAGAATTACTCTAAGACAAAGATCATTGAAGACAAAGATATTCATGATGCAGGATTACTTGCCATTAGTCCCTGGAGGTGAAATTTACCATATTTAAAGTGGCAGTCGTACTCCGTTATGAAAACCTTTGATTTGCAAGAATATGATTTGAAGTTAAGAAATAAATCCTATATTAACATTTAACGAATGATTTGGGAATATTTTTCCTAAGTTAAAAGTTATAGCTTGAATATAAGAAATCTTCGATTAAGGTTTAATGAATGATTTGGAAAAGTTTTCCTAAGTAAAAGAGAAAATGATTTGGAATTATTTCAGGATTTAAGAAAGGTTTAAATAAACCAAATGATTTGATAAATGAGGCTTAATGATTCCATATACTCTTGAAAAGAAAATGGAATAAATTGAAAAGAACATATCTAAGAAAGATATTTTATAAAAGATGAAGTAATTTATTGATGATTGATATCCACATATGAACTTAGCATCTGTTTTATCGATAATCAGATTTCAAAGAAACCGGGATCAGATTTGGGTGATTCCTATCCAATAACCACTTCGAACCAATGTATACGTTCGAATGTGAAGAATGTTGAACATGATGACTATTGAAGACCGTGAATCTTCATAGCATAAGGACTGCTTGTTGAACATGCTCTGGGTAGCTTCCATTATAGAGTTATATATAGCAGTGGTCTCCTCGTTGTGGAGATTTTTCAAACTTAAAGGACTACTCGCTTCTAGTGATAGTAGGAGAGTGTCTTCGTTCTTGTATGGATGTTTGTCTGACATTGCAATTTTAAAGATTATATACATTGATTTTTACAAACGTACATCAGTGGCGGCGAAGAAGGAAACTTCTCTTAGCTTAACACCCTCCTTGAGACGTACGAGCTCAAGGGTTGTATTTTTGTGAAAGGCAATCAACAGACAACGGAAAGGGCAATGTGGCATTCAGAGATGTGATATGTTCTATGTAAAAAGGTAATCGTAGCCTCAAGCCTCATCAATCGGAAATGACCGAAACAGGGTTAGATGCAGCAAGACTAAGTGGGTCATTCCCAATTAGGGTATGATCATCCTTCTAGATATATTTCTTCCCGCTATGACATTCTGGATGTAAATTAATGTGGTTTGTATGCTTAGGTACCCGGTTTAAAGGTCAGTAACGACAGGGGATGATATATTTGGTACTATCTAGTTACAGAGATAGGCCGGTCTTTTGTTGGTATAGGATCCTTTGTGATGGTCCTCGGGGCATCCATCTAGAGGTACACCCATCGGATGGTAATCCCTTCACCTGGTCATTTGTATGGAAATCCATTCCCCAATAAGAACCTTCAGACTTGATTGTAAATCGATTATGATGGAATTTAATCAATGTAACAATTTCGCCTAAGATTAATAAGTTTATTTGCAAAAAATTTCAAAGAACGTCATTATAAATAATATCAAATGTTTTGATGTAAAAGTGTTTTAGTTATCATAAGGTAAAAACCCGTTCGTGTTTATATGTGGGCGTTGTCTTATGAGATACTCTTTCTTTCAAAGGATTTTATTCAAAGGCTGAAATATGAAACTTTCATTTATATTTTGGTTTTTCACGCTGGTTTATCAAGCCTGATCTGGGTATTTTCAATACTTGGGTCGGATCCGAGTAGTTTCAGGTATAGTTGAAGACAGTTAAAGTTTCAAAAGAAGAGCTGGAGATATTCATCTACGTATGGACATATTCTATTATCCGTTGTGGTTGGTTTGTTTTAGTTTGATATTTGTCAGCAATTGTAAGGACAGATATTTATAACTATCCAAGCTGAATTTAGGTTAGACTCCGATACATATATATATTTAAAAGTTTTCCCTTGTAAAGATATTGTTCAACATTATATATTATACGATTAGCGTAAGATTCTGTTATGTCTTATTTTCTTTATTAGCCTTGATCATCCATACTTCCATGCAACTTGGGTCGGACAGTGTGGTTTATTGTCGGCTCAAGGGGTACGGAATTGTGGGTCGTCATAATCCATATATGAATCCATCCTGTCGCTCTTCGGCAAAGGTACTCGTGACTCTCGACTGTTTCCCCGTCTCTGCGGTCGGGGCCATAACCGTGACTTATGTTATTTATTACATTAATCTAGACTTAAGAATCCTTAAGTCCATAAAATAAAATTCCTTACAACCAATAAACCAAAGTCTGAAGCAAATAAGAAGAAATAAAATGACTTTCACAAAACCGAACACAGTGATATATCGTCATCTCAGAGCATGCCTAGGGACCGTCCTCAATCCCTTACATGTGCAAGTGACTTAGTCATATTACTATGGAGTTTATTACTTATTCCGTGCCATCCCGATCAATTGATGACAATTGATGATTATGCCTTGATCTAGTTCCATCTTCGTTCGAGGTAGACGATGGCTGCTCCTGTTCCACCGCCGCAGCCCAAGTCCTGACGTATTGTTGTAACTAACCATTCCTCGCGTGTTCCTCAATGATATCCTTAAAATGCTTTCATTCCTTTGTATTATGCCCATCTAGATCATGAAATAGGCAATGCTTTCCTGATGCCCGCTCGTGTTCGGAGGGTTCCCTCCGTGCCAGCCTTCAATGTTAAAGGGGTCCTCAAGTATCCAAATAAATCCTTTCTAGAGATTCGGTTAATCCGTACAAGAAGAGAATTTTGGTACACTTTATTGCCTCTTCAATACATTAATGCCATCGTTCATTTTCTGTTTGCCTTTATCATTCTTTTTTACAACTCCTGATGATCCTCCACTTTGCACAGAATTCACCTTCGGTTTATTTGCTCATACGTCTTCCTGTCGTAGGAACCATTCTTCTTCATGATAAAACTCCCCAAGATCCATTGGTGGATCCCGCGCTAGTGAATCCTTGAGCTCTGTGCCATCAACAATTCCAGATATAGCTTCCATCAAAACCATGGATGGATCTGGACGATCCATTGATGCCGCCGCGTTATAAACCATGTTAAGAAACTTCTTGAGGACTCTCCGACCCTCTATTTCAGTGCTGCCAAAGCATCACATTTTCAGGTCTCGAGATGTGAACCCTAAACTGCCTCATAAACCTTTTGATCAATTCCATCGATGTGCTAATAGAGCCTCTTTCCATCTGTTTGAACCATAGTGCAGCTATATCCATTAAGTATAAGGTGAAGCACCGTTCCATGACTTTCTTCCATGCCTCCAGTACTTTCGTGTGTCTCATGTATCTCATCAAATGAATAGCGAGTGTCTTCCCATCGTATGTCTTAAGCATTGGTAGTTTGAGCTCCGGTGGATTCCTAGCTTGCTCGAGATTTGAAGCAAATGGACTTCTATTTACACCCTCCAAATACTTGTTTACTAATCCTCCACAAATAGCTCGCCTTATCATCTCCGCAAACCTATCATTGTCTTCCAATGGTAGTCTTCTATCATCATGCCCAAGCTGCCCCTAAGTCGACAAGGAAATACTGGAATGTTCTCCTTTATACGAGCATCAAATTCCAATGCGAATCAAGCTCTATGTGATCGATTACGGGTCCTCCATCATCACGATCAACAAAACCAAGGGCCAACCTCCCTTGTGTTTAGGGATCAGTACCGATCCCTCTACAGGGATTGGTGCCGATCCCTCTAGGATGGCATGGGACTACCCCTGGCTGCTCCATTTTATTCCTTTGTTTATTTGCTCCATTTTCATGTTCCTAGTTCTAATTTCCAGTGATTTATGTTGCTTCAACTCCTTAATTTTGTGCTCCATCTTATCTAATCTGTTGGAGTAAATTCTGCACTCTCCTCCTACCATTTCAGCATCCTCTCCTGCATAGCATCCATCATTGTTTCCATTTCATTCTTGGTGATGTAGATAGATGCTTGATTAGCTCCAACTCTTAAGGAAGCCTCCAGAATCCCTCCATGGTAACTCCTTTCGGGTGTACATTCCTTATTGATTGCCTAGCCATTGCTTCCTATTTTCAAGTTCCAAGCCTCCTAATCTAAATTCCTAGCTTTTCAAATCATCTTATGCAAGTCCTTCTTAGTGAAAGCACAAAAATGTTGGCATCAAAATTGACCACCAACACCCATTTATATGAAAGCACCAATATCTAATCCAATCACAGAGTTATGAAGAGAAATAAATGAAGAACAAAATCAAATAAATAGGGACAAAGATTTATAGCGGTTCGGCTAACTTTGGTTTACATGAGCTCCAAATATTTTTCTTTTATTAGTTTATACTACTGATTATAGTTACAAATTCATGAAACTCAAAGATAAAATTGGTAGAGTATAGCCTAGGTAGAAGATAAGGAAAGGCAGAAAGAAGGTCCTTTTTCTGAAGCCATGCCTGCTGTATTTACAAGGGAACTAATCTTTCTGAAACTTCGAATAATGAACCTTCTAATCCACATAGGCCCACATAGGAGTCTCTAGGCCCAACTCCCAATGGGAAGAGATCCGTATCGATCCCTTCCTTAACTGATTTTTGGGCTACGATCCCCATGGTGGCTCCCACATGCCTTGATATGCTAATTCTCCAAATTCATCTGCCCTGGAACTACAGGTCCTAAGATATCAACCATTGAAAGCAAGAATGAACTAGGTCACTAACATATGATGATCCCTCTTATAAGCTATGTCGCTCCTTTCCTTATGGATTGAAACATAACTTCCTATACTTATGAGCCATGCCAAACCATATGACTTCATCTATGCCGAACCCTCCATTACATCATTCATCCCGACGCATCTTGCCTTGATCTACACCGACCCATCTCGCTTGGACCATGCCGAGCCCTTTGCTTTCACCTATTCCAATCCCTCCATTGTAGGATGAAATATGCTGAACCTTATTTGGCCGATCCCTACCTCTACAATATCCTTGTATCCTGACCTCTTTGTTCTCTTAACCCTAATCATGCCGATCCATACCAACCAACCATACTGATCCCTTACTTACTCAACCATGCCGATTCATGTTCGCTCAATCATGCCGAGGTCTTGTTTATTTGACCATGCGGACCCTATAGATTGAGAATGCAATCCATACACTTCTTTTTACGCCGATCCCTCCATCTTGCTTAGCTACTAAAGTATACCGATCCCTACTGGATGAAGCATGCCAAACCCTCTTTTATAAGGAATGCTGATCCCTCCTAATGAGCCTATCCATGACGATCCCTTCCAACCGTTGAGCCATATTCCATACTTTGAACATTCTGCCTTGCATATCTTTTAATTCCGTTCAATTCCGACTTTATGTAATCATCTAAACCTGATTTCTAGGCCCTACAATCGTTGCTCCATAATTAACGACATTGATAATCATGAATTATGTTGGGTTAAAACTGCCTATATATTGCCTTGCTAAAAGGCGGGTTAACATGTTAATTACTTGAAAATTAGTTAATTGTTTTATTAAAGTATAAATATATTATGTAGTATAATATCTTTAAATTTTTATCTAGTTTTGTAAATAACTTACTATACATACATACATATATATCATTTCTAAAAAAAGGTTTTTAAAGGTATGAATAAATGATTTCAAAAGGGGTTAGGAATTTCTTAGCGGCTTAATCATTATTTGCTTAATTACTTGTTTGAAAATTAACTAAATGTGCTTAACACTTGAACCAGACGAAATAGGCTTAGCTATCTGTGAAAGTTAAGATTGATGTTCGAGTAGGGATGGAAGCAATAGTGCTTTAACCTACCATCTACACTCTTGACCGAGGAATAGTTAAGTTGGAAAGGTTGAATACGTGTTAATCGTGTTGATTACTTACTCGTTTATGGAAAGTCATCAATACTATACTTAACAGTAAAATCCGATTAGGTAGACTTTCTTTTTTTGAGAGTTAAGATTGAGGTTCGAGTAGGGATGGAAGCAATAGTGCTCTTACCTACCAGCTCTTAATAAAGGAATAGTTAAGTTAAAAGGTCAGAAATGTGTGATGTATAGGAACCTTGATTTATATAAGCGATCTTTTCTAACTACTTAGTCAATTAGTCATCTATCAAACTTGACTAAATATAACTTGAGAAGTAGCTAAAGCTTTGTGGCTTCATACATTTTGAGACACTCAAGGAGGAGCATTGGTATGAAACATCACTAGCTTTAAGAACTTATATATACGAGATCCCTTAGGGAGGACTCCTCTTTATATTGTTTGCTTACTTTTAAAAGAACCAAAATTGAGTTAATAAAAAATTCATCGATTGGTTTTGGAGAGTCTGAGATGGGTCGGTGTTTTAATTACAGAATACTACTTCAAAATTAATATACAAGTCTATATATTGAAAGATGTTGTGAAGTGGAATGTTATAGAGTTCAGCTGTCCATCTAAGATTAAGTCCAAGGGAGAGGTCAGTGTTAACATTTCAGACTTATGCATAGAGTTGTACCATTTATCATATGGCTAACTCCAAGGGAGAGGTCAGTGCTAGTATTTGTCAAACAGGCTTATGTTAGGATCCATATGGAGATCCGCGTTGTCTTTGAGTGATGAAGACTCATGAGAGATATGCGGATCATGACCTCGACATCGAAAATGATAGAAAACAAAGTAGGCCTTATACCCAACAGGGTTTTGATATCCCATAAGGTATATCAACTCCATATCTAGAGTACGCTTATCGATTTTGCTAGCGAGATTTAATGATATTCGGTACCACATGTTCAAGCGTGGACCAATTATGTTTACCTTAATGGTATATTTTATCTAGATATATACGGCATTCGAAATGTAGTTTTCGAGCCTCATGCATGAGATTGGATTTGACATGATCGAAGATATCTCCACAAAAAAATCCATATGCAAACGTACCTTTGCAGTTTTGATTGTACCCTCAATATTATTGTGTTGTGATCAATGCAAGCATCATAGTTATCTTCAGATTTATATTCTACACCACAGACTTTATCTATTATATCACCATATTAACTTAATGAATAGTTGGTTTCTTTTGAGGGGTATAGTAATCCGTACGGTCTCAATAGTTACTGTTACATGCTGCATGTGTCTTGGGTTTTCTCATACCAAACTTATGTCTAACACATGGTTTTTGTTTTTCCTAGATTCCTCATGTACTCTATCGAGTGGGATAAGCGAAAAAAGTTTTACTTTGGATGCTTTAGATTTCAAGAGACGAGCTGGATGCTTCTGTTATCTATCTATTTCTGTTTCCGTTGCACTTATTATGGATGTATTTATGTGCGTATCAGCATTATGAAGACATGCAGTTATAACTATCCAGAATAATGATAGTACTTAGGTTTTGTAATTCTGAAATTTTTGTATTTGGAGTAACCCTTTGTACTGTGCTTTTGATATTGTATATTACTGTTCTTCCGTGAGCTTCTGATATTGTATTTTTTTTCTTTTTTATTCTATTCCATTTCTTTTTTTACCGTAACTATCTATCTTTTTGGCACTTTGACGTGCGGCACACGAATACTGTGGATTTATTTAGTATCATCGTTCGAGGGTTGAAAATTCGGGTCGTTATAACTCGGTACCGAGTGGTCATCATTAGTAGTTTAACCACGGTCTTCTGCTAAAACTTCAGGGTTGAAGTAGAGAATGTGGTTAAATAATTATCAGCTATTTTGGCAATGTGTTTCGTCTATAAACAAAGGGGAGGTGCATTCGAAAAGGGACCTTTCTTTTCTTTCTTACACACAATCCAAGCATTGTTATTGGATTTTGTATAACTCATACATGAGTTATAGGATACTGTTGTAAGAACTACTTTGTATGGGCATTTTCCAAACAACTAGAATAATTGTGTGTTCTTCTCTGTTTTTGATTTCTCAAACCCTTATAATTTTTGTTTGTTGCTAGTTGGGTATTTGTTCCACTTTTGGTGTAAACATTTTGGTACTTCGACTGCAAAAGACTTAGATACGGTATTAGAGAAGATGAAGAGGCCTACTACAAGTGTTATTACTGAAGGAAGCCAACAAGGGCATGGTGGCAGCCATGAGGTACCTTCAAGTTCGAATCCTCCATCAATCTACGTGACTAGGGAGGAGACAAAAAGAATGATGATGGACATATAAGATAGGCCAGTGGCTCAACAAGAAGAGATAATGATGATAGAGTTAGGGGTATGCCCTAGGGGAAATTATGTAATTTGTTACATAAATCTGACTCGATAACCAATGTTGTTCGAAATAAAGTTGTTTTTTTGTTATATACTTGTTATAAAATGTTACAGATAATTAATTAGTTAATTTAAATATATATGGTAGAAAGTCCATAAATTATGTGTTTGTGATAGCAACTATATTTGTAACCATGAGTACATATCACAATATAATAAGCACATGATTTTAAATATTCCTAGTCAAGATATATCGAGACTGGACATTGATGCATCCGTTTAGACTAGAGTGTGTAAAGCTCTCTAAATTTTGGGCAGTTTATTACCCATTGCTGCTAGGGGCACCAAGGGATTATGTGCTAATAGTTATTGGTTAATTATGGAATGACTCGCTCGATTGTTTTCAGTTGGTTAATATAACTAAGGTCAAACAGAAAATATCAAAGTGACTAATTTACACAGTTCTTTTGACTTGAGAATACTATTAATCATCAATATGAAAGCTTTGCCTAGATTATAGTTAAATCATAGCAAGGAGACCATGGAATGACTATAGTTGAGTCAAGCGAAAGTATTGGAAGTGTAACATTATTCAAAATAGTTTCATCTCCTCAGTTATATCGGGTTAGTATCATGGTTAACTAAAGTCAACACGAAGTCAAAATCTATAGCCAAGTGTAGTTTAGGTAATAATTGTTATTATTGGACCAGGACATTGTTTTTGGAGTATAGAGTTGAATGATGATATTGGAATTTTGACCATTACCAAATTCCATAAGTCTGAAGTGACACGGTTTTATCTAAGAGAATTGGTGTGAGTAATCATCCCTACAGTGTCGCTTATAATAAATAGAATTGGATTTACCAAAGGACGTGCAAGCGATAAATTAAGCCAAAATCTCACAGCACTAGCTAAGGCAATGTATGAACATTAATAGTCGAATTGTTCGACATTAATCGTTGACTAAATTTACACCTTTGAGTCACAACCATAATGATGAATTCTTCTAAAAACTACATGATTTAATTAATTTATAAAATGTTTTAAATTAAGTAATATTTAAGAAGTATTCATTATTATTTAATTTATTCGATGTTTAGGAGTTTTTGCAATTATTTGAGTGCATTTATACGATATTGGCATAACTTTAAAAGGTTTTAAATAAAAGATAATTTCTTAATGGATTTTGGAAATATTTTTCCATAAGATGGCAAAACCAATGGACGGCCATACACGGAGGGAAGGTTTAGATTTGATTGAGAATTGATGAACACTAAAGAGGGATGCTTATAATGAAGGAATTGAAAAGGTTTCAATTATTTGACTAAAATATTAACTTTTTCATTTTTCTTTAGCTCATTCTCTTTCTAGTTTATTTTTTATATTTCTCCTCCTTCATGCCATGGTCAAAAATTAAGGTTACATCCAAAAAAAACAAACCCCAAATCAATGAAAATAGCGTAAAATAAAATAAAAGTTGTAAATCCATCTATTATAAGGACTAGGTGTGGATATTGGTATTCTAATGAGATTTCTTCATTCAAGGTGCATGCTGATGGCAACATCTTGAGGTAATAATTCTAGTTTCATTTATTCATTATTCTTCTTGTTCAAATGATTTGGATCTGCCACATATTTCATCTCATCTTATACTTGTTTATTTGGCTACATAGATCAGATCCCCTTTTTGTAACGACCGGGCGATTCTCGACCCTCGAAAATCGACACTAAGATGTTCTCTATATAGAGTGTCGAGCAATTGAGTGTCGAAAATACCAGGTTGTTAGGGTTTTAGAAGAAAAGGATAGAGGAAGAACAGAAATAACAACACAAAATCTCACAATTGTAGCGGAACAAAAAATAATATACAATAATAGCTTTTTATACAATGAAAAATCGTAACTGTTAATATACATACAATTTATCAGAGTACAATCTTCAATATATATAAATATGGATAGTTATAATAACTTTCCCTCAAATGCAGAATATACAACCTACAATACACAGCGGAATACGATCAAGTACATGCAATACGCCTCTGCCATCCAGCAGCCACCGGAGCTCCAAAACATCCTAACCTAAGTTCTGTAATACTCGGTCTAACCCGAGCATTACAATAAAGTAACACCCGAGTCAGGCCAAAAACCAACATGAGTAAAACACACTTAATTTGAACTACTAAAGTTATCACAATCTTTCGAAGACCAAGGTAACCCGTAAGACCGTGTCATATATACACGACGAGTTTTTATTTTACGATAACCAAAACACTTGTATAGAAAACCCAGTTATATTATAATAGTGTCTAAGTATAAAATACTTATTAAAATAACAGAATTGTTAAATTAATTAAATCCTAGCATATTAGGCTATATAATCAAAACTGTAAAGGTTCGTAATGATTATTAAATCGAAGTGGTTCCGGATAACACTGATATCTGATTCTGGTCTCTTCTAGTCTAATAGATAAACTTTAAATGTCCAGGTTAATTTTAGATAAACAATTTATCTTCAGAGTGACAGTATTCACATATGAAATTTGTTACATTTGTTTATTCCAATAAATGTATCAATGTTTTATTCTAACTATTTTAACTTGCCTAGCCACTTGATGGCATAGACAAGAACAATTAAAATAAATATTCAAGAACAATAACCAAAACATAGATCATTAACTAGAATAACACTTAACACCAATATTAAAACAATTCACAATCAGAATTAATAAATTTCCATTAACTAAATCTACTTATTTTTTTAATCCATAATAACTTATGCTTTAAGAAATTATAGATCAACTTATTTTTAATTAACTAAAATTAACTAATCCAATTAATAACAAGTTTATTAATTAACATAAGTTTTAAACAATTAAGAATCTAATTATTTATTTATTAACATAAGATTTAAGCAAATAAGCTTTTAATCAATAACTCACTTTAATTATTATAAAATAATTACGCTTTATTTTACGCAAATTAACAAAATAAATTAAGCTTAAAATATTAGGTGATAGAATTATAATGCAAAAGAACTCATGTTGATTAGATTTAAAATAAAGGAAATTATATTTCAAAAGATTGAAAGATTAATAACATGAAACCTATTTAAATTACTTTCTTTTCTAAAACAATCCCCAACAAGTTCGGCCCAGGCCTAAACTTCTCCTTCACGCTATATTTTTTTTAACGAAGCCACACGGCCATCTTAGCCCATGCGAGAACCAGACCACCTTTCTTACCTCTTTCCCTTTTTCCTTTACCTACACCTCTCTGCTCTTCCTCTTTTCTTTATTCCATTCGACACTTAGGCATGCATCCAAGTGTGCATGTGCACACTCCCTCTAGACGATCCACTGCGTCGTTGACCATCTCATCCTATGTAACGACCCGCTATTTTGAACTATTTGCATCCGCGCATGTCGGACTAGAATCATACAAAATACCGAATTGTTAATTTAAATTTGGCAAAACTAAACATATACAGTAAATAAATAATCACAGAATCACAGACACAGAGTAATAATATGCAGCGGAAGCAAAAGATAGTAGTTCATGAAGCTACTATGTATAAATAACAGAGTTAAATAAGTTACAACAGAAGTCTCGAATACAATAGTCGAATACAATATCAGAATACATCTCTAGAATCAACTGAATACCTGAAAGCTGGATAGATAGCTGGATCTCCAAGCGAAGCTCCAACTCTAAAAGTGAGTCTCGGAAGCTGGTACTCTCAGTCTGACCCGAGCGTAAAGCAAAATACAAAATACTCGAGTCAGGATTAACATTCTTATATCAATAAATTCAACTCAAGTGAAATAACAAATGAAATACAAGTAACTCAAAGGATGCTGGAATAACCATCCTCTAAGGAACTGTTGAACTATCTACTATGTAGTAATTGTACGCTAAGTAGATAATGTCTATCAGTAATATAAATATCAAAATAGTGCTAAGGCGTTACCATTATCCCCCTTAACACAAGTTATATAAGCGTTATAGTCTATACATCACTGTAAACTCCACCGTAAACTAGTGGGATATTAGGGAGTGCTCCATAGGTATAACACAAAACAAATTCGTAGTGGTCACGTATATAGGGATACAAGTATGACAAAGCACATGAGGCAATACCCAAGGCAGTGAAACTGCCGTTTGCCTGATCCGGACTGGTGAAAACGCATCGCCGCAATGATCGCAACACCGCGAAACAACACTCCTAAAATTTCAAGGATGCACCAATCAATAACAAGTAATGAGTAGTTTACGAAGAAGTGTGTTCGCTTGAGGTGGCTAACTCCATTTGGCCCGACACGGCTCCAATTTTAGTCATTTCCAATTTCACACAAGTGTCAAGGTTATCCATTATCGTTCTCTTTCTTCAGTCATCATGTACATCATTCCAACCACTTCAATCTGGATCACACTCCGCGCATAGTTATTAAAGTGGTTTTCGGTTTAGACAGAGAGTATGTCCATAACCGATTCCGGTTTCTTTAATAACTTTCGTCATTATTACACCGACTGGTCATTTGAAAATTTTCAAATCAAATCAAATACAATTTCAATTAGAATTTGTAAATCAGCATTTCATTTGTCTTCCCAAATCAATTTCCATTATTTACATTTCAAACTTTCAAATTACCATTTCATAGTCTTATAATTCAATTTCAATTTTTATTTAAACAAACTCAAATATTGATTCAAGTTCGTATATAAGTTTCATTCCGAAATCATTTAAATCCATTTAATCTAACATTCAAATCAATTCAAATTCATTTATCATTTTCATTCAATATTTGTTAAGTTAATTATCATTCAAACAATTCCTATTGATTTTCAATTCATTAAATCAATTACTTAAGTTCAACTTCGATATATCAAAACTTCAAAATTGAATTGAATTAGGTTCGTCAAATCAATTCTTTAAATTACAGGTCTTACATTAATTTCAATAAATCACATTTTATCTCTTGTTAAAGAAATTCAATTTCACTTATTCATCTACTTAGTTACAAATTTCAAAACTTAATTATTAAAGAACTTAATTTCATTTATTAACGAAGCTCAAATTCACTTATTCTAAAGTTCAATTTCTCTTATCAAAGAATTCAAATTTTATTTAATTATCAAATAATTCAATCCTATTCGATTATTAAATAATTTCAAAACTTAATTTTTAAATAATTTCAAAACTTAATTGTTAAATAATTTCAAAACTTAATAATTATAATTTCAAAACTTAATAATTTCAAAACTTAATAATTTCAAACTTAATTATTGCATAATTTCAACTTAATTAATAAATAATTTCAAACTTAATTCAATGAATAATTCCAAATTTTATTGTCAAATAACTTATTATACAACAACGTTCTTTCAACAACTATTATGTTAATATTTTGTTTCAATATTAAATATTAACATTTTCCTTTCATTAAGTTCAAATTCCAATTTCTTTTAAAAACTTATTATTTATTCAAATAAAATATTCATTTTATTTTTAAATCAAATTATTGACCAATCGGTTTTTATTTAATTCTCTATCCTAGGTCAAATTCATTTGGGTTTTTATCATTTCAACCCGATTCCATTTCAATTCAAAAAAAAAATCAAACATAGCAAAGGGCACTTGCAGTGTGATAACTGGGATGGTGTCAATGTAAATAAAGAAGCAATAATAACAATCAATAACAATCCAATAATTAATTTAAACAATTCCGAAATAATCGTACTAATTTACATTGTTGTTTGTGCAAATTAATATAATTATTTCTAGAATCTACACTATCATTTCATGTAGATTAAAGATTATTACACTAATTATTCTATGCAATTTTATACTTGACATCAATTATTCAATTTCATACTTCATCAATTAGTACAACATAAATTCAATGGTTCAAGGGTAACTAACCATTTTTCTACGTGTCAAATAATTAAACAGTTAAAGGGTCGTATTATACAAATTTAACTAATCAAATTCAACACATATGTCGATTCAAATTTTTAACTATCCAACGTCAAATTCAATTGCATAATATTTATTACTTTAACCGTTTACAATTTAACGTCCAATTTCAACATCAAACAATCAATCAATCAACTGGATTTTTATCGTATAAATAACAGATAAAGATGTCAGGTGTCACAGGTGAACTGATACAGGTAATAACATATATAACAGTGTAAATAACTAACAGCAGCATAATTCAATTTGTCGTATCAGTTGAAATCAAATTTAATAAATAAAAGAACATTAATCGTGAGTGATTGCTCACCTTTCGGGGCTAGAGACACAAGAAGATGATATGGCCATAGATATGAATACAGAACAGCAACAGGCTAGGAATGCCTACGAAGAATTCGATATTTAAAAGATGAGTCAAAATGGGCACGAGATTGAGGAAACAAGATATGTCAATATTCAACTTAAACACCAGTCAAAAATAAAATCTATATTTATAAATATATTTTAAACCAATATACGAACAAATCCTTTTTATTTAATATTCAAAAATCAATGTTCAAAATAAAATTGATATACCCTTATAGCTCTATATATTTTAATATCCAACTGTATAAACTAATAAAAATTTAAAACACAACATATTAAAATCAAAAATCTATATACATATACATATATATCTCAAAAACCAAATTCACTTAATTTTATAGTCTATACATTATATATCATACGGTACCCTAACATACCCCTAAACAGATATATATAAACACATGTAAACCGTAGCGAATTATATATATAATACTATTACTTTAAAGGTCAGGATTACCTAGTATAAAACACGCCAAACCCAATGTAATCTTTGGAAAGTATATAACTTACTTATTACTATAACACAAATACAAATACCTCCATGTATCTACAGTTGCGAAAATATTCACATCCAATAGAAGATGTAAACCTGATATACATACGAGTCTTTTATAATATATACGCTCGTCAATGAACAATCTATTATATAATCTACTGTATCTAACTTCATATATGCTATAGTTTTTTTTTAAACTTGTATAAACCCACACAAAAAAATAGCCACCCCATCTTTAATATATAATATGTATATAACTCTTTACAACTTTATAAACTTTGAAACTGTGTACAGATGGACACACCTAGATTATAGAACAGTCTATTAAATTATATTTACTAGTAAACTATTATAGATTCATACAGCAAAACACAATAGATTCTAGAACTAATATATAACAATATATTGAATCAAATATATGCAATATGTAGCATATCTACACAAGCAAATATATATAACATCTAAATGCAAGCTTCAAACCAACTACCTTATGACAGAGAAGCAAAGGAAGTCAGGCGCTGGGTCGTGAGGAGCAGCGGAGGAACAAGCTCGGGTGTGAGCAAGCGGGCCATTGGATTGCTGCTCCTTCGGCCAACCATTGGCTGTCGCGAGAGAAAAGCAAAGGTAGAGGAGAACACGCGATGAACACGGGTGGCTGTTGCATCATAGGCAAGGCGAATATATGTTAGCATGGACCTGAATGAGGTTAGCTGCGACAGAGGCTGGAGCAGAGGAGCATGGTCGCGGAGATGTTTTGTCGGCAAGGTTGTTGTGGCGAACTAGGCGTGAGAGAGAGAGGGTTAGGGAGGATCGCTGGCGTTCGGCTTCAAGGAGTTGTGGGGCGTGCGGCAATAGGAGGAGGGGAGAATAGTTGTCACGCGGCAAGGTGGAAGTTGCGGTGAAGGTGCAGCCGCGTGCTCAGGTTGCTCGGTTCGATTGTCTTTAGTTTTTGAAGAGGAGAATGGAATTTAAGGAGGCGGAGGATGAGGAGGAGCAGAGGTCGCACGGTGCTCGGTTGAAAGAAAATGAATTGGTTGAGGCTCGGGGTTCGAGCTCGGGCTGTCGCGTGCCTTGGTGGTAGATGCGGCTGCGCGAGTAGGCTCGGCTCCGTCGTTAGGTGGAAGGGAAAGAGAAGGAGAAGGGAAGGAGCTAAGGCGGGCTGTTGTAGTGTTAGCGTGGAGGAGTTGCATGCCTAGATGAGGTGGTGAAGTGGAGAGCGGTTTGGATGTGAGTTTGGATGGAAGAAAGTGAGGCATGGAGGAGGAAGAAGGCGTACATGAGGAGGGGAGAAGTTTTTGGAAAGCATGGAACTGTAAAAATGTGAAACGAAAAGAAGAGGATGTGAAAAGTGACAACAATCATTTTTATGTATTTAAGCCTAGAAGTATGCAGAGAAATGGAATAGCATTGAACGACTAGTTATTAAATGAAAATGGGCAACCCAACGTCTCAACGTTAATACTAAGAAAAATAATAAAAGCTGTGACTATTGGTTTCTCAACGAAACATAAAGGGTCATAAAACAAAAGGACGGACCATTACGGTTAACCATTGGTGCGTTTTGTCATGCCCGGAACTTCAAAACACAGAATTGAATATACCGCGAAGATCAGCAAGACGAGACGATTAAAACGGTATACAGATATCGGTGGTATGATTGAATTATAAAAATTCGAATTTTCTACTAGCGGAAAATGCAAGAAAAACGCAGAAAAATAAGATCGACGGAGCTAAAGAAGTCCGAAATTGAAAAATGACAAATGACGCCTTGCTCAGAAGACGATTTAGAATTTTTCTATGTAAAAATATTTGGGTTTCTAAAACATTTTATTTTCATCGATTTTTAACTGATTAAATTGAAGTAAATTTACGCATGAATTAAACCTTCATATTTTCGGACAAAAATTTACCAGTTGCTATGTTTAAGTAGACGCATTCCAAATATCAAATTTAAATTCCAAACTTTTATCGTTTAAAATTCCATAAAATTTCAATTAATAACGTTATTAAAACCGGTTAAATCTGCGGGTTGTTACACTCTCCCCCACTCAAAACTTTTCGTCCTCGAAAAGGAAGGAAGTAGGAGAATAGAGACAACCAAAAGAAAATAGACTTGATTTACATAATAAAAAATTAATTTAAACCATATAAATTTCAATTTAAATTAATTTATATTCAACAATTGACTTTAAACTCAAGGAATTTCCTTAACTTGGTTTATCTTTAATTTATCATTGTTGTTACAAAATTTATTTCGAACAGCAATTTATTTTATTAATCCATTTATTATTCGACTAACCTAGTATTCTGTTTATCTCTATTAATCATTTTATAATTTAATTTTAATTGTATAACATTTTTATATGCACTCAAATTTTATTTATAAAGAAATTTTCATTGTATACTATCCAATTATCTTAAATTAACAATTTCAAAGACCATAAATTTGAATAGTCATTTTTTATGATCATACTTTATTCGACAAATTTAATTCTTTTTTTATTCCAAATTATTATTAAATTTATTCTACTCAATCTATCCTATCACATATATATTAAGTATATTTATGTTTATTATAACTACTCAAATTTTATTTTAAAAAAAATTCCCTTGATATCATTTTCTACTGTATTATATTCAATTACATAGTTAACTTCTGAAAATTAAGGTAAGTTATATATAGAATACAATTGAGTATTATACAAATAAAAAATTTTAATTCATTTATTTCAAGTTAAGTATTTATATAAAAAGAATTTGACTTCATTTATAATTGAAAATCATCCTTTAACAAATTTTAAGAATTAAATTTCCGATCAACTCCAAACAATTTAGAGATAATTATATACATACAATATATCCAAGTCAAATCTAAATCAAATACTAATATATATATATATATATATATATATATATATATATATATATATTAAATTGAGTCATACTTTAGAAATTCAAATCAAATTCATTTCAAAACAAAAGTGTAGCAAGCTACTGATGGTCTCTCTACTTCGAAACTCAAAAATGAATGTCGATGATGCGTCACCGAAATTATTTTCCAACGACAAAAGAGAAGAGCACTAATTTAATCATTTTAACTTTTTTGAAATGATTTCTATTTGAAAATATTTTAAATACTATACACTTTAAAACTTTAAAAGCCCAAGTTTGAAATCGCCAGAAATTAAATTCTCAAATTCTTGATTTTAATTCATTTCAAATTCCAAATCAAATTATAACCAAGTTTTATAAATTCATTTATTTACAAGTTGGTAAAATCAATGGTTTGCAAAACAATACATGAAAATCAAGTATTATCATTTCTAACAACAATTCATTAACAGTTTAATTTCAGAAAGATTCATACTTATATACAATATAATAATACGAAACTATTTTATTTACCAAATTTGAACGCAATATTGCGTCGGTTTGTTCTGTTCAAGTGTTTGGAAATTCTATCGATAGCGTTGATCAGACGATTTGATCGAAAACCCATATCAACATCAACAACTCAAACAACACAATATATAAAACATTTTAAAATTAATTTACAAATACATTTCCTCGTTTGACGATACAAGAATGGATTTCAAACAAGGATGGAGATTCAAATTTGATGGAAATCAAATTAAAGAGAATTTTGATTCGATAATAAATTCGAAACAGAAGATAAGATAATTCAATTAACAGAATCTGGCGATGGATAAGCTTATTTAATTCACGGGCAACCTTAACCGGGACGACCGTGACTTCAAAAATAGGATTGATGCAGAATTCCGAGGTAAATCTACATTTGGTCTTAAGAAAGAGAATTCAGGCATAGCAGGAGATAAATAACATCGTAAACCGAGGATACAGAAATCTCCGATAAATCAATGCCTATTATAAAGGAGTTTCACCCTTTTACAAATAATTCGAAGATTGGCGAGACCGCCGATCTATTATAAGGTCATTCGAAGTGGAGTTATGGGATGCTCCAGAATTGAAAGAAGACGAATAGTGAGGGACGCGAATGAATTTTGGAACCACAGGGAACGTTCCAAAATTCGAAGGAATTGAGTCAAAAGGAAGAGATTGAAACTCGAATGAGAGTGATTCTGTAAATACATTTACCATATATACTAAGTTTTGCCTAGAGCTACCAAAGCTCTGATACCAACTGTAACGACCCGCTATTTTGGACTATCGCATCCGCGCATGTTGGACTAGAATCATTCAAAATACGATTTGTTAATTTAAATTTGGCAAAACTGAACATATATAGTAAATAAATAATCACAGAATCACAGACACAGAGTAATAATATGCAGCGGAAGCAAAAGATAGTAGCTCATGAAGCTACTATGTATAAATAACAGAGTTAAATAAGTTACAACAGAAGTCTCGAATACAATAGTCGAATACAATATCAAAATACATCTCTAGAATCAACTGAATATCTGAAAGCTGGATAGATAGCTGGATCTCCAAGCAAAGCTCCAACTCCAAAGGTGAGTCTCGGAAGCTAGTACTCTCAGTCTGACCCGAGCGTAAAGCAAAAAATAATAATACTCGAGTCAGGATTAACATTCTTATATCAATAAATTCAACTCAAGTGAAATAACAATTGAAATACAAGTAATTCAAAGGATGCTGGAATAACCATCCTCTAAGGATCCGTTAAACTATCTACTATGTAGTAGTGTACGCTAAGTAGATAATGTCTATCAGTAATATAAATATCAAAATAGTGTTAAGGCGTTACCATTATCCCCCTTAACATAATTTATATAAGCGTTATAGTCTATACAGCACTGTAAACTCCACCGTAAACTAGTGGGATATCAGGGAGTACTCCATAGGTATAACACAAAACAAATTCGTAGTGGTCGCGTATATAGGGATACAAGTATGACAAGGCACATGAGGCAATACCCAAGGTAGTGAAACTACCGTTTGCCTGATCCGGACTGGTGAAAACGCATCGCCGCAACGATCGCAACACCGCGAAACAACACTCCCAAAATTTTGAGGGTGCACCAATCAATAACAAGTAATGAGTAGTTTATGAAGAAGTGTGTTCGCTCGAGGTGGCTAACCCCATTTGGCCCGGCACGGCTCCTGTTTTAGTCATTTCCAATTTGACACAAGTGTCAAGGTTATCCATTATCGTTCTCTTTCTTCAGTCATCACGTACATCATTCCAACCAATTCATTCTGGATCACACTCCGCGTATAGTTATTAAAGTGGTTTTCGGTTTAGACAGAGAGTATGTCCATAACCAATTCCGGTTTCTTTAATAACTTTCATAATTATTACACCGATTGGTCATTTGATAAATTTCAAATCAAATCAAATTCAATTTCAATTAGAATTTGTAAATCAACATTTCATTTGTCTTCCCAAATCAATTTCCATGATTTACGTTTCAAACTTTCAAATTACCATTTGCTAGTCTTATAATTCAATTTCAATTTTTATTTAAACTAACTCAAATATTGATTCAAGTTCATATATAAGTTTCATTCTGAAATCATTTAAATCCATTTAATTTAACATTCAAATCAATTCAAATTCATTTATCGATTTCATTCAATATTTGTTAAGTTAATTATCATTCAAACAATTCCTATTGATTTTCAATTCATTAAATCAATTACTTAAGTTCAACTTCGATATATCAAAACTTCAAAATTGAATTGAATTAGGTTCGTCAAATCAATTCTTTAAATTACAGGTCTTACATTAATTTCAATAAATCACATTTTATCTCTTGTTAAAGAAATACAATTTCACTTATTCATCTACTTAGTTATAAATTTCAAAACTCAATTAATACAGAACGTAATTTCATTTATTAACAAAGCTCAAATTCACTTATTCCAAAGTTCAATTTCTCTTATCAAAGAATTCAAATTTTATTTAATTATCAAATAATTCAATCCTATTCGATTATTAAATAATTTCAAAACTTAATTTTTAAATAATTTCAAAACTTAATTATTAAATAATTTCAAAACTTAATAATTAAATAATTTCAAAACATAATAATTTCAAACTTAACTATTGCATAATTTCAACTTAATTAATAAATAATTTCAAACTTAATTCAATGAATAATTCCAAATTTTATTGTCAAATAATCTATTATAAAACAACGTTCTTTCAACAACTACTATGTTAATATTTTGTTTCAATATTAAATATTAACATTTTTGTGATAACCCAGATTTTTGGACATTAGATAATTGGGTAATTATCCCATTTAACTATTGAAGTCACTGATTTATTATTAAGAAAAAAAGAAAATCTGGAAATAAATTTATAGGGTATGTATATAGATGAATTAGAACTATGATAAATGATACAAGTTTATTTTTTTTTATTTTAAAATTAGCTTTGAAATAAGATTTAATTCAATTATATTAAAGTATAGTATTTTGATTTGAAACTCTTGAAATAAAATGAATTCAACATTCTCTTCTTTTTAAATCTTTTCTTTTGAAAATTAGCTTTAAAAATATTATTTTGAAATCATTCGAATAACCATTTAAATTGTGTATAATTCTATAAAGAAGTTTATATGTAAACATATAATCATTTTAAAGGCTAAATATAGATAAGCATTGATAAACATGATAACATAAATTAAGAAAATTTCCTTTTTTTTAGAATTGAATATGTGTTAAGCAGTTAACACATAAAGAAGACACTTGTACTTAATCTATAACATTAATTAACAAGTGGCATTGTTTTAAAAACTTTTTATTTAAAATATTTTGGATAAGAAAATGTAACAATGCATTTTTGTTCAAACAGTCATCTTCAATTAAGAAACGAAAAATCAGATTAGATAAGAAATTCAAAACTCAAATCTACAAAAATCAAATTCAATCAAGAATTCTGAAAACCCAATTCATGTTTAAGATCTACAAACAAACTCAAAATTCTGCAAACCCAATTTACTCTAAAATCTGCAAAATTTGAAAATATGTAAGGATCAACTTCAAATTCAAAAAGATGGAGTTCTGCTGCAGTTTAAATCACCTACAAATCAATAAGAGAATCAACTTCAACTTCAGTTATTAAAATATAAGCAAGTTCAACAGATTCTACAGGAAATTCAAATCAGTTCCAGGAAATTTAATATGCAATCAGCAGCTCCAGGAAAATGAAGATGCTTCTCTGCTTCTTCAATTATAAGGTGAGTAAAACTTGGTTCCTCTGTATTGTTTTTCAATGCCTGCAAAATAAAAGAAGCAAAATCCCTTATTAACTTATGCATGCAAGAACTATCTGCAGAAAACATTATGTATATGACTTGTTTGATAGGAAAAGGGGTGCTTGTTTGGATATATAAGGGGATTTTTATGAATATGTATATGCATGCATCATCATGATCTAACAGTGAGTAAGTCTTCCTTCTTAAAACAGTTTGAAATCTGTAGAAGTTTCAGATCAAAAAGCTTACCTCTATTTTGCTATTATAGTGGGTAAAACTTTTAATAAAAGATTTAGTTTACGAATAAGGTTGCATCTTAAATCTCTATGATAAAATGTATGGTTTGTATATATGAATGAATTTGCTGTGGATATGATGGATGTATGGTATGCATATGTTTCAGAGTACTCTCTGTTTTGTAGTCCATAGGTTCAAGTTTTGATTTAAAATTCAAATCTTTAGATTTTGCCTCTGTTTTAAACTTTAGACTTAAATCAAATCTGTTAGTTTAATCATAAACCTTAGTTTAGAATTTTATTGGGTTAAAATAAATTAGAAATATCTATGGAAAACCAGAGCAACAGTGCATGTGTAATAAGTCCAAAACTCAAACATTTTAATTGATAAATTCAGATATATGATAAAAATTCTTAATCCAAGACATGATTTTTAAGACTAAAATCATAATTTTTAATGATAAATTTAGGGTGTATTGTTGGTTTAACTATAAAGGGAATTTGGGTAGTTTTCTGGTGATCTAGTTGCTATGGAGGTTTGGGATCTTCAGTGATGGTGGAGGAGTGATCAGAGTTGAAGGCAAAAATGGTGAAGGGTGTTGAATTTCGTCGAGGAGGCTGCGGTGGTGATTTATCTCCTGTAACCCTAGTTTTAGCTAGGTAATTTTATTTGGTTGGTTCGACCTATAAGGGCGATCGAGTTCAACATGTTTTTGGGGAAAGATGGCATGGGGTCTGCGAGACCGTGGACGGAGTTTGGTGCACTCTGGTGAACGGCGACGGTGGTATTGGGATAGTTTTTCTGGGGAGGCCGGGGTCTAGTTTTGACCGAAGTGCTCGAATTTGATTTGGGGCTTCTGCAGTTCCTTTGATGGTCGGAGATTGGTCGGAAGGTGATCACTGACTTGCGCGAGCGGTCACGAATGGCCGGAGATGTCGGCGGGGTTGGTGCAGGTGCACGAATGAGATGGGGTGTCAGTGGTTGTTTGGAGAAGATGGATACTCGAGAGTTATACGAGTAGAACCGTGATTTTGCTCGAAGCTATGGGATTTTGAACTCATGTCATTGAGATAAGGACTTGGGTGTTTGAATTGTTACAGGATTTGAAAACCTGGCAATACAGGGTATTGGTAAAACACGATTGTATTTGAAGTTGAATGAATGCAAGATGAAACGGTTACTCGAGTTACTCGAGTTGATTAGTGTATTGCCCGGGTTAGGCTAGGTTAGGCTCGAGTGGTTCCTTGTGAATCGAGTTAGTTTGTACAGGTTAGAAAACTTATCTTGTTTTAAAATACAAACTGAATTTTTAAGTGTTAAGCAAAGATTTAAAATATGTTTTGAAATCTAATTTAAATTATGTATTCAAGTTTAATTTAAATCATAGTTGGAAATGAATTAGTTTTAAATTCAAAATTTCATTTAAAATACCTTAAAAAGATTTATTATTAAAATTGTTTTTAAAGAAATTTGAATTTA
The DNA here is from genome assembly GCA_030765085.1 of Allium cepa. Lineage (NCBI taxonomy): Eukaryota > Viridiplantae > Streptophyta > Magnoliopsida > Asparagales > Amaryllidaceae > Allium > Allium cepa. Next base: position 921,931,254 of record CM060934.1, read on the forward strand.
AATTAGTAATTGAAATGTAAAGTAATTAAAGGTCTAAAACTTAAAAGTTTAAGATTAATTATTCTTAGAATAATTGACTTGTAATTAGGAATAATTAATTAAATAATATTTGATTTTAATTAATGATGAATAATTAATTAATCAAGTGATAAGGAATTAATTAAGTTATAGTTGACACCTAATTTAAATAATTAGGGGTTAATAAAGGATTAATTAAATTGTAATTAATAATGATTGAAATAAGTTAATTATTTTAGAGAAAGTAATTAATGAATTGTTAACAGTTAATGAGGGTCATTAACTAAGGATTATTTAACAATTAATTAATGTGATTAATTTTTAATAAATAATTAGATTAATTAATTGATAATAATCAATTGAGAAATTGTTTACGTTTAATTATTTAATAAAAGTAATTAAGAAATTAATTACTTAATGTAATTAATTGGGTTTAATGTGATTAGTTTAGATTAATTAATTAAGTTAAATTAATTTAAACACTTGATGATTGATGAATAATTACTTAATGTAATTAATGGAAGTGTAAGTACTTAAGGAAGTAGTTAATGGTAATTACTGGATGTAATTAAAGATGTTGATGGTGGAAGTAATTTGGATTAAATTCCTATGTAATTAATCAGGGTGATTAATTGATAAAATTAATTAAGGGTAATTAATTTTTGGAATAAAGTAATTAGGAATAGTTGATTATCGAAAAGGATTTATCAAGAAATTAATTAGAGAATAAATTAAGGATTAACTTATTCAAGGAAGTAATTAAGGGTAGTTAATTACTTGATATTATTAATCAAGGGTGACTAATAATTATGGTTAATAATTGAATTAATGAGGTAATTAAAGGTTAATTACTGTATTTGGTTAAGAATAAATTAATTTAGGAAATTAATTTAAGAGATAAATAGAATGATTTGGGAAGCCTTTGACTAATTGTTATCCCTAATATGTGTTCATGATGCTATGTGATAAGATATGTTTAATTTAAACTGTGATGATGTGTTTTTTATACTGATGATGAATTACTGTGACATCCTGTATTTAAATGTTGAATTGTATTTCACTCGGATAATTTAAGTTAGGATGAAAATGGGTTCGAAGAGACCGGAGTCGGGTATTAGTAAATACCCGAAACCACTTCGATTCATTATAGATTGATTTGTGAAATCAATAAGCTGGTTTAGAACGATCTATGTGAATTGGACCATTTGATCTAAGATTTGACACTTAGAAATTGATGTGTGAAATATGTGATATTTATAACAACTTGTGAGTTGTAAATTGATAAATTTCTCGGGTTTATATAAGTTGTATGTTTCGGATATTCCTTGTTAGATGAGTTTACTCACGCTGGTTTCCAGCCTGACCCGGGTGTTACTTTGATGTAATGCTCGGGTCAGACCGAGCATTACAGATTTTCAGGTAAGGACGTTTCGGAGCTCAGGAGGCGAGCTGGAGGGCAGGATCGTATGGTGTTTTCCGCTGTGATATGCTATGTTATAACTAGAATATGTTGTCTTAGACTATCCACTGTTGTGTACTGATTGTAATTCTGATATATATAAATGTGAATATACTGATAAGTTTTTCTTTGTAAAACTATTATTTATGTGATATTATATTTTATCCGCTGCGAATGTGAGATTCTGAGTTTGAGTTTTCTGTTTCTCCTTCTTTCTTTTTCTTCTTTTCACTAACTATCCAAAAATTTCTGGATCGAAATTTTCGGGTCGTTACATTTGGTATCAGAGCTGAAGGTTAAGCGAGAACCTTGGCTCTGTTGGGATCACTCATTAAGGATAGGGTAAGTGATACCCTAGGATGAGTTGAGTATATATATATGAGAGAGCGTACTTGTTATTTCTTATATAATGTTTTTTTTAAATGATTTCAAAAGTAAGTGAATCTTATATAAGAAATAGATTATCTATTATATTAAGGAAATTGGTTGTAATATTAATTAAAATTAAAGGTAATAGTAAGAATTAAATTAAGAAGTAATAGAATACGACCGAATTGAAGTTGGAATTAAATTAAAGACAAGTTTGAAATGGATTCAAACTGAAATTAAATCTTGAAATTGGGAAAGGTTAAAGGATAAGGATAATCAATTAATTTATGTAATTAATTAAACTTTATTTATTGAGATTAATTAATGGATAATAATTGGAAATGATAAATAAAGAGGGAGTTACTTAATGAAGAAACTAGAGGTAAGTAATTTAAAGGACAATAACTTAAAGGTAATTAAGAAAAAAAAATTAATTATCGAATGTAATTAATTGGAATTAATTAATGATGTAGTTAATTTAAAGAAATAATAAATAATATTATTTAATGCATTTGAATTAAATGGTTCTATTTCAAACAAGAGATGTTTGAAAATTTAATGAAATTGGTTTTGAATTAAAAACCAAAGGTGGTTTAAAATTTTAAAGTATAACTTGGTATGTAAAAGAAATTAATATGCATATATGTGGATATACATAATATCAAAGTTGGTTTGAAATAAACTCTAAATATTGAGTTTTGAATTTGGAAAAAGATGTGATATCCAAGTGATAAGTTTTTATGAATGGGAAAAATTATTAATGTGAAGTTTAGAATTTTGAAATGGGAAATTCAAGTTTGAGTGAGGTTAATCGGGATTGATTGAATTTAACTCGGAGGAAGTTAAATAAGTTTGAATGAACAATCTGATTTGGAAATTTCAAATGAAATTGAGATTTAACTTGGAAAGTTAAATGGTTAATCTGAATTGGGAGTTTGTGAGATCTCAAAATGGGTTTGAGATCTGGAAATTGTAAATTGATGGATGTTTTAAGATGAATTGAATGATATCATCCTATTGTTGTTAAAATAATTAAGTTGTGAATTAGATTTGTTTAAATGAATAAGAAATGGAGTATGCTAATCCATTGTTGGGATAAAAAGGTGAATTGATTTAAAAGAATCAAATCAACATTTGAAGTATTAACTCGAATTTATATAATTCGAGATGGTTTAAAATTTGAAATTTAGTTCAAATTGAATTTGATTTGAATTGATTGAAATTGTGATTGAAGATGTATGAGTATAAGATTCAAATGGAAATTTGAATTGGATTAATTTGAATGATTTGAAATTGAAGTGGGTTCAATTTGAAGTTAGTCCAAATTAATTTGAATAATTTGGAATTGTAATTAAAGTTGAATAGTTTTAAATTCAAATGGAATTTGAATTGAATTTGGGAGGAAGTTAAGAATAATTCAACTTGATTTGGAAATAGAGTTTGAAATTGGGATTAATTCAAACTGGAGTTGAAATGAACTGAAATTTAATTAAATTAGTAGAATTTGGGATCAAGGTTGAATAAAATTAAATTTGGAAAGAACCGAGGTTAATTCAACTTGAATTTGGATTGAATCAATTTCAATGGAAATTGAAGTTATTTAAAATTAGAATTGGGTCAATTTAAATGAGAGTGGAAATTTAAATTGAATTGATGAGAATGGAGATTGGGAATTTAACAGTTTTGACTCTGGACTATTTTTTAATATAAACCTATTTTTCCAAGCTATTTATTATATATACAACTTGTCCTTTAAAAAGCCAAATTTACTTATACTTGTTTTACAATTATTTTTGAAACTGTTTAACAATTTTCTAACTATTTTATAAACTAATTACTATTTTCAACTACGAAATTCTATTTTATAGTATTTTGCAATTATTTAAAATTTCTATGACCATTTAACTATTTTCCAATTATTTTACAATTACTGAACTATTTTACATCTATTTTACAAAATAGAAATTATTTTCCAACTACTTATCTATTTAAAAAATTTCAAGCTATCTTCTAATTAAATTGGTCGGAGTTTAAACTGTTATTGGTTAAATACCCAAGTGAGATAAGGATTGAAGTGATAATCCAATGGAATTAGGACAATTGTAAATAAGTGAATGAAAATTTAAGTGAATGTAAATGGAAAGGAAATTGATTTGGATAATAATCAATGAAAATAAATACGTAGAGCGTACGTATGTTATTCTATTCGCATAGTGATTTGATCCAGATTCGAACACAGAATTTCGAGATAGAATGTCGATCCGAGTTGGGATTTTTCACTCGATTTTTGACGGCGAATCTGGATAAGGATTGTTGATTGGTTCTAGATGTTCTCTATCATAGTTAGGCTATGCAAGGAGAATGACGGTTTCTGATCAAGAAACCAGATCTGTGTCCGCACTAGGAAATCGGGTGGACAATACTAGTTCGGAAGAGAAATTGTGTGATCGAGTGAGCAATCAGATTGGTATAGCGTACGGATGATATGTGTACATCGTACGGATTTGAATGAAAATGATATTGAAAGGAGTAATCAAATTTGAATATTGATTTTGAGTAAACAAAGTTAAATATCTTTGTTATATAAGATAAAACTCCCCTTGATGAATCTTTTGCTGGAAGAAATGGTTTTTGAAAATGTTTGAAGTATAAAAAGGAGTTTATACAAATTTGGAATGATCCAAGTTTTGAAAGATTTTATATATCTGAATATATATATATATATATATATATATAAAGGATCATATGAGGATTTTGGAAAAGGTTTTGAGAACCTATGGATTCGGAAAGGCTTTTGATTTTTGTGTAAAATCAATATTATATTTGGAAAGCCTAGTTTGAGAATTATCGATTTTGGGATAATCGATTTTGTATAAAGGAGCTTTGAATGAGATCATACTAGGTGTATGATTTAAAGATACTATATATGTATAGTATGAAATGTTTTGATGATGCTCTAGGGAAAAAGACGCTCCCTTGAAATGGACTTCTCAGGAGTACCACCGGGTGGTGCTGCCTTGAGCCCCAAGGGGGGTTCTAAAGTTGATCCTGTGAGGAGTCTGGACTAAACTAGTTCATGAGGATTGTTATGTAGTAAAAATCGATGGCGCTGATGCCTATAGAGGCATTTGGGTTATGCTGTGACGACAGTGTAACTCGATGTCGCTGCGATCTACTGTGGGGACCATAGCGAAAATCGTGTGGAGGATGAGTGTCAACGGTCTACACTGGATTTTGCCGGGAAGGCAACGCAACATCGGTAGACTGCGATCTATGGTCAAGTGGAGTGGAGAAGTTTCATTTTTGGCAGCGAAATTCGAGGGCGCTGATGCCTACAGTTATATGGGTTTTAGCTGTGATAGCTACGTAATCCCAGTTGTAGCTGCGATCTGTAGCGGGTTCCATGGTATAATCGTGGGGCGCGGAGGCCTACAGTTATCTGTGGATTTTGTCGGGATGACAACGTAATCATCGGTTTAACTGCGACCATGGATGGGGGTGATGATTTCCAGAGCATTCTCACTAAAGATATTTCCTCTATTTTCAAAACTATTTTCTAGTTTTTCAATAAAAATTATTTTCAAAGTATTTTCACTGGATGTTGAAAACGGGTCTGCCAAGCACTTGTAGATTTTCAGTTGTACGCCTAATCAACGTATGAACGAATTTCTGTGAGAACGAAGATGGACTGGTTAAAACATCGAGTTATAAAAAGTATTTTCATAAATCTATTTTATAATAGTATATATTTTTCAAAGTGTTTTAATAATGATCAAGGAATATTTTAACTGGTTTTAAAATATTTAATAAATTCTGGCTTCGATTCTTTTCGAGGACGAAAAGATTCTAAGGGGGAAGGAATGTGATAACCCGGATTTTTGGACATTAGATAATTGGGTAATTATCCCATTTAGCTATTGAAGTCACTGATTTATTATTAAAAAAAAAGAAAATCTGGAAATAAATTTATAGGGTATGTATATAGATGAATTAGAACTATGATAAATGATACAAGTTTATTTTGTTTTATTTTAAAATTAGCTTTGAAATAAGATTTAATTCAATTATATTAAAGTATAGTATTTTGATTTGAAACTCTTGAAATAAAATGAATTCAACATTCTCTTCTTTTTAAATCTTCTCTTTTGAAAATTAGCTTTAAAAATATTATTTTGAAATCATTCAAATAAACATTTAAATTGTGTATAATTCTATAAAGAAGTTTATATGTAAACATATAATCATTTTAAAGGCTAAATATAGATAAGCATTGATAAACATGATAACATAAATTAAGAAAATTTCTTTTTTTTGGAATTGAATATGTGTTAAGCATTTAACACATAAAGAAGACACTTGTACTCTATAACATTAATTAACAAGTGGCATTGTTTTAAAAACTTTTTATTTAAAATATTTTGGATAAGAAAATGTAACAATGCATTTTTGTTCAAACAATCATCTTCAATTAAGAAACTGAAAATCAGATTTAGATAAGAAATTCAAAACTCAAATCTACAAAAATCAAATTCAATCAAGAATTCTGAAAACCCAATTCATGTTTAAGATCTACAAACAAACTCAAAATTCTGCAAAACCAATTTACTCTAAAATCTGCAAAATTTGAAAATCTGTAAGGATCAACTTCAAATTCAAAAAGATGGAGTTCTGCTGCAGTTTAAATCACCTACAAATCAATAAGAGAATCAACTTCAACTTCAGTTATTAAAATATAAGCAAGTTCAACAGATTCTACAGGAAATTCAAATCAGTTCCAGGAAATTTAATTTGCAATCAGCAGCTCCAGGAAAATGAAGATGCTTCTTTGCTTCTTCAATTATAAGGTGAGTAAAATTTGGTTCCTCTGTATTGTTTTTCAATGCCTGCAAAATAAAAGAAGCAAAATCCCTTATTAACTTATGCATGCAAGAACTATCTGTAGAAAACATTATGAATATGACTTGTTTGATAGGAAAAGGGGTGCTTGTTTGGATATATAAGGGGATTTTTATGAATATGTATATGCATGCATCATCATGATCTAACAGTGAGTAAGTCTTTCTTCTTAAAACAGTTTGAAATCTGTAGAAGTTTCAGATCAAAAAGCTTACCTCTGTTTTGCTATTATAGTGGGTAAAACTTTTAATAAAAGATTTAGTTTATGAATAAGGTTGCATGTTAAATCTCTGTGATAAAATGTATGGTTTGTATATATGAATGAATTTGTTGTGGATTTGATGGATGTATGGTATGCATATGTTTCAGAGTACTCTCTGTTTTGTAGTCCATAGGTTCAAGTTTTGATTTAAAATTCAAATCTTTAGATTTTGCCTCTGTTTTAAACTTTAGACTTAAATCAAATCTGTTAGTTTAATCATAAACCTTAGTTTAGAATTTTATTGGGTTAAAATAAATTAGAAATATCTTTGGAAAACCATAGCAACAGTGCATGTGTAATAAGTCCAAAACTCAAACATTTTAATTGATAAATTCAGATATATGATAAAAATTCTTAATCCAAGACATGATTTTTAAGACTAAAATCATAATTTTTAATGATAAATTTAGGGTGTATTGTTGGTTTAACTATAAAGGGAATTTGGGTAGTTTTTTGGTGATCTAGTTGCTATGGAGGTCTGGGATCTTCAGTGATGGTGGAGGAGTGATCAGAGTTGAAGGCAAAAATGGTGAAGGGTGTTGAATTTCATCGAGGAGGCTGCGGTGGTGATTTATCTCCTGTAACCCTAGTTTTAGCTGGGTAATTTGATTTGGTTGGTTCAACCTATAAGGGCGATCGAGTTCAACATGTTTCTGGGGAAAGATGGCATGGGGTCCTGCGAGACCGTGGACGGAGTTTGGTGCACTCTGGTGAACGACGACGGTGGTATTGGGATAGTTTTTCTGGGGAGGTCGGGATCTAGTTTTGACCGAAGTGCTCGAATTTGATTTGGGGCTTCTGCAGTTCCTTTGATGGTCGGAGATTGGTCGAAAGGTGATCACTGACTTGCGCGAGCGGTCACGAATGGCCGGAGATGTCGGCGGGGTTGGTGCAGGTGCACGAATGAGATGGGGTGTCAGTGGTTGTTTGGAGAAGATGGATACTCGAGAGTTATACGAGTAGAACCGTGATTTTGCTCGAAGCTATGGGATTTTGAACTCGTGTCATTGAGATAAGGACTCGGGTGTTTGAATTGTTACAGGATTTGAAAACCTGGCAATACAAGGTATTGGTAAAACACGATTGTATTTGAAGTTGAATGAATGCAAGATGAAACAGTTACTCGAGTTACTCGAGTTGATTAGTGTATTGCCCGGGTTAGGCTAGGGTAGGCTCGAGTGGTTCCTTGTGAATCGAGTTAGTTTGTACAGATTAGGAAACTTATCTTGTTTTAAAATACAAACTGAATTTTTAAGTGTTAAGCAAAGATTTAAAATATGTTTTGAAATCTAATTTAAATTATGTATTCAAGTTTAATTTAAATCATAGTTGGAAATGAATTAGTTTTAAATTCAAAATTTCATTTAAAATACCTTAAAAAGATTTATTGTTAAAATTATTTTTAAAGAAATTTGAATTTAAATTGGTAATTGAAATGTAAAGTAATTAAAGGTCTAAAACTTAAAAGTTTAAGATTAATTATTCTTAGAATAATTGACTTGTAATTAGGAATAATTAATTAAATAAGATTTGATTTTAATTAATGATGAATAATTAATTAATCAAGTGATAAGGAATTAATTAAGTTATAGTTGACACTTAATTTAAATAATTAGGGGTTAATAAAGGATTAATTAAATTGTAATTAATAATGATTGAAATAAGTTAATTATTTTAGAGAAAGTAATTAATGAATTGTTAACAGTTAATGAGGGTCATTAACTAAGGATTATTTAGAAATTAATTAATGTGATTAATTTTTAATAATTAATTAGATTAATTAATTGATAATAATCAATTGAGAAATTGTTTACGTTTAATTATTTAATAAAAGTAATTAAGAAATTAATTACTTAATGTAATTAATTGGGTTTAATGTGATTAGTTTAGATTAATTAATTAAGTTAAATTAATTTAAACACTTGATGATTGATGAATAATTACTTAATGTAATTAATGGAAGTGTAAGTACTTAAGGAAGTAGTTAATGGTAATTACTGGATGTAATTAAAGATGTTGATGATGGAAGTAATTTGGATTAAATTCCTATGTAATTAATCAGGGTGATTAATTGAGATAATTAATTGAGATAATTAATTAAGGGTAATTGATTTTTGGAATAAAGTAATTAGGAATACTAGATTACCGAAAAGGATTTATCAAGAAATTAATTAGAGAATAAATAAAGGATTAACTAATTCAAGGAAGTAATTAAGGGTAGTTAATTACTTGATATTATTAATCAAGGGTGACTAATAATTATGGTTAATAATTGAATTAATGAGGTAATTAAAGGTTAATTACTGTATTTGGTTAAGAATAAATTAATTTAGGAAATTAATTTAAGAGATAAATAGAATGATTTGGGAAGCCTTTGACTAATTGTTATCCCTAATATGTGTTCATGATGCTATGTGATAAGATATGTTTAATTTAAACTGTGATGATGTGTTTTTTTTTATTGATGATGAATTACTGTGACATCCTGTATTTAAATGTTGAATTGTATTTCACTCGGATAATTTAAGTTAGGATGACATTGGGTTCGAAGAGACCGGAGTCGGGTATTAGTAAATACCCGAAACCACTTCGATTCATTATAGATTGATTTGTGAAATCAATAAGCTGGTTTAGAACGATCTAAGTGAATTGGACCATTTAATCTAAGATTTGACACTTAGAAATTGATGTGTGAAATATGTGATATCTATAACAACTTGTGACTTGTAAATTGATAAATTTCCCGGGTTTATATAAGTTGTATGTTTGGGATATTCCTTGTTAGATGGGTTTACTCACGCTGGTTTCCAGCCTGACCCGGGTGTTACTTTGATGTAATGCTCGGGTCAGACCGAGCATTACAGATTTTCAGGTAAGGACGTTCCGGAGCTCAGGAGGCGAGCTAGAGGGCAGGATCGTATGGTGTTTTCCGATGTGATATGCTATATTATAACTAGAATATGTTGTCTTAGACTATCCACTGTTGTGTACTGATTGTAATTCTGATATATATAAATGTGAATATACTGATAAGTTTTTCTTTGTAAAACTATTATTTATGTGATATTATATTTTATCCGCTGCGAATGTGAGATTCTGAGTTTCAGTTTTCTGTTTCTCCTTCTTTCTTTTTCTTCTTTTCACTAACTATCCAAAAATTTCTGGATCGAAATTTTCGGGTGGTTACAATTTTCCTTTCATTAAATTCAAATTCCAATTTCTTTTCAAAACTTATTATTTATTCAAATAAAATCTTTATTTTATTTTTAAATCAAATTATTGACCAATCGGTTTTTATTTAATTCTCTATCCTAGGTCAAATTCATTTGGGTGTTTATCATTTCAATCCGATTCCATTTCAAATCAAAAAAAAAATCAAACATAGCAAAGAGAACTTGCAGTGTGATAACTGGGATGGTGTCGAAGTAAATAAACAAGCAATGGTAACAATCAATAACAATCCAATAATTAATTCAAATAATTCCGAAATAATCGTATTAATTTACATTGTTGTTTGTGCAAATTAATATAATTATTTCTAGAATCTACACTATCATTTCATGTAGATTAAAGATTATTACACTAATTATTCTATGCAATTCTACAGTTGACATCAATTATTCAATTTCATACTTCATCAATTAATACAACATAAATTGAATGGTTCAAGGGTAATTAACCATTTTTCTACGTGTCAAATAATTAAACAGTTAAAGGGGTCGTATTATAAAAATTTAACTAATCAAATTCAACACATATGTCAATTCAAATTTTTAACTATCCTACGTCAAATTCAATTGCATAATATTTATTACTTTAACCGTTTACAATTTAACGTCCAATTTCAACATCAAACAATCAATCAATCAACTGGATTTTTTTCGTATAAATAACAGATAAAGATGTCAGATGTCACAGGTGAACTGATACAGGTAATAACATATATAACAGTGTAAATAACTAACAGCAGCATATTTCAATTTGTCGTTTCAGTTGAAATCAAATTTAATAAATAAAAGAATATTAATCGTGGTGATTGCTCACCTTTCGAGGCTAGAGACACAAGAAGATGATATGACCATAGATATGAATACAGAACAGCGACAGGCTAGGAATGCCTACGAAGAATTCGATATTTAAAAGATGAGTCAAGTTGGGCACGAGATTGAGGAAACAAGATATGTCAACATTCTACTTAAACACCAGTCAAAAATAAAATCTATATTTATACATATATTTTAAACCAATATACAAAAAAACCTTTTTATTTAATATTCAAAAATCAATGTTCAAAATAAAATTGGTATACCCTTATAGCTCTATATATTTTAATATCCAACTGTATAAACTAATAAAAATTTAAAACACAACATATTAAAATCAAAAATCTATATACATATACATATATATCTCAAAAACCAAATTCACTTAATTTTATAGTCTATACATTATATATCATACGACACCCTAACATACCCCAAAACAGATATATATGTAAACACATGTAAATCGTAGCGAATTATATATAAAATACTATTACTTTAAAGGTCAAGATTACCTAGTATACAACACGCCAAACCCAATGTAATCTTTGGAAAGTATATAACTTACTTATTACTATAACACAAATACAAATACCTCCATGTATCTACAGTTGCAAAAATATTCACATCCAATAGAAGATGTAAACCTGATATACATACGAGTCCTTTATAATATATACGCTCGTCATTGAACAACCTATTATATAATCTACTGCATCTAACTTCATATAAGATACAGATTTTTTTTTAAACATGTATAGACCCATACAAAACAGAATAGCAGCCCCATCTTTATATATAATATGTATATAACTCTTTACAACTTTATAAACTTTGAAACTATGTACAGATGGACACGCCTAGATTATAGAACAATCTATTAAATTATATTTATAAGTAAACTATTATAGATTCATACAGTAAAACCCAATAGATTCTAGAACTAATATATAACAATATATTGAATCAAATATATGCAATATGTAGCATATCGACACAAGAAAATATAAATAACATATAAATGCAAGCTTTGAACCAACTACCTTATGACAGAGAAGCAAAGGAAGTCAAGCGCTGGGTCGTGAGGAGCCAGCGGAGGAAAAAGCTTGGGTGTGAGCAAGCGGGCCATTGGATTACTGCTCCTTCGGCCAACCATTGGCTGTCGCGAGAGAAAAGCAAAGGTAGAGGAGAACACGCGATGAACATGGGCGGCTATTGCATCGTAGGCAAGGCGAAGATCGGTTAGCATGGACCTTAACGAGGTTAGCTACGACAGAGGCTGGAGCAGAGTAGCATGGTCGCGGAGATGTTTTGTCGGCAAGGTTGTTGTGGCGAAATAGGCGTGAGAGAGAGAGGGTTAGGGAGGGTCGCTTGCGTTCGGCTTCAAGGAGTTGTGCGGTGTGCGGCAACAGGAGGAGGGAAGAATAGTTGTCACGCGGCAAGGTGGAAGTTGCGGTGAAGGTGCAGCCGCGTGCTCAGGTTGCTCGGGTCGATCGTCTTCAGTTGTTGAAGAGGAGAACGGAATTTAAGGAGGCGGAGGATGAGGAGGAGTAGAAGTCGCACGGTGCTCGGCTGAAAGAAAATGAATTGGTTGAGGTTCGGGGTTAGAGCTCGGGATGTCGCGTGCCTTGGTGGTAGAGGAGGCTGCACGAGTGGGCTCGGCTATGTCGTTAGGTGGAAGGGAAAGAGAAGGAGAAGGGAAGGAGCTAAGGCGGGCTGTTGTAGTGTTAGTGTGGAGGAGTTGCATGCCTAGATGAGGTGGTGAAGTGGAGAGCGGTTTGGATGTGAGTTTGGATGGAAGAAAGTGAGGCATGGAGGAGGAAGAAGGCGTACATGAGGAGGGGAGAAGTTTTTGGAAAGCATGGAACTGTAAAAATGTGAAACGAAAAGAAGAGGATGTGAAAAGTGACAGCAATCAATTTTATGTATTTAAGCCTAGAAGTATGCAGAGAAATGGAATAGCATTGAACGGCTAGTTATTAAATGAAAATGGGCAACCCAACGTCTCAACATTAATACCAAGAAAAATAATAAAAGCTGTGACTATTGGTTTCTCAACTGAACATAAATGGTCATAAAACAAAAGGACGGACCATTACGGTTAACCATTGGTGCGTTTCGTCATGCCCGAAACTTCAAAACAAAGAATTGAATATACCGCGGAGATCAGCATGACGAGACGATCAAAACGGTATACAGATATCGGTAGTACGACTGAATTATAAAAATTTGAATTTTCTACTAGCGGAAAATGCAAGAAAAACGTTGAAAAATAAGATCGACGAAGTTAAAGATGTCCGAATTTGGAAAAATGACAAATGACGTCTTGCTCAGAAGATGATTTAGAATTTTTCTATGTAAAAATATTTGGGTTTCGAAAATGTTTTATTTTCATCGATTTTTAACTGATTAAATTGAAGTAAATTTACGCACGAAATAAACCTTCATATTTTTGGACGAAAATTTACCAGTTGCTATGTTTAACTAGACGCATTCCAAATATCAAATTTAAATTCCAAAATTTTATCGTTTAAAATTCCACAAAATTTCAATTAATAACGTTATTAAAACCGGTTAAATCTGCGGGTTGTTACATCCTATCCCCTACGATCGTCTTACAACACCCAAACTCCTGGAGCACGCAACCGAACCCCCTCACCAAATTTGAACTTAGACCCCCACGTTCGAAAAGAACAACACCACACAACCATCTTACATTGCCACCGTATGCCACCGATCACCACCAAAATCCAAAAAAAGAATCGCCACTTCCATCTCCACATATCCTCCAGGCACGCACCCCGCCGAATCCCCACATCACCGCAATTCAACCAAAACTGAACACGAAACGCACCTAAAACCATAAATCACCTCCCATTCGATGCCACACACCATTATAAAATGCTATAGAATTTTTCTTGGCTTCCCCACCATCTAAACCACCTTCTCCACCAACCACGAGGCATTCCACCACCTCGGTCGCTAGAGAACGACCAAAAACCCTTTTCTGGTCATTTCTCCCTACCTCATCCAATACACGCTTAAAAATCACCAAAAACTTTTTAAAAATCATCATTTTAAGAGACGCATCCACTCATATCAAACAGAGATTTATTTATGGTATTCAAAAAAATTTCATTCCTAAGTTAATTATTATAAAATAAGCTTTTCTTCTTCTATGCTTTATGATATCAATTGAAATAAATTTTAGAATAAACTGCACTCAAAAGCAATCGACTTTGATTTTGGAATCATAATCCAAATATAACAGGATCAAGAGATGTTGATTTTTAAAGTTGCAAAATACGGAATTCTCCAAAGAACAGAGGTGTTTTATATGTTACTGTGAGTTTTTAGGCATACAATCTTGAATAACACTTATATATACAGCCTATTTATACATGAATGCTTGAAAAAACAAAGATTTCTTTCAAAATTTACAAGAATACATATACATAAAAATGTTACAGTAAGTAAAAGATGTTGTTTTTACTCATTGGCTTTGATAAGAATGTGACACGACCGCTTTTTGTTTCCCCTGCTTCAAGCTTTGCAACTTAATCTTCTTATTTATTTTCTAATGCTAGATTTGTACTTTTTTTCTTTTATTTACTTCAATTTTAAATGTGAACAAAACATAGCAGTGGCATACACACACACACACACACACATATATACATACAGTGAAAAGAAGGTGTACAGTGTAAGCAAGGTAGAGGTCTACATATGTACATGCTTTTCACAATTCTTTTTCTTTTTATTTTAAGATTTCCGTTTATGTTGATTTGATTTATTATGA